>JACWFN010000025.1:0-600000 GCA_019775635.1 Cladosporium sp. VS III D KN 1
GATATAGAGTTAATAATAAATTAATATAATATTAGTATAAAAAGTAGATTTAGTTCTAAAAACTATGCTTAAGATACTAAAATATATTTAAAGTTAAATTAAGATTTTAGAATAAGTCTTTCTTATATTAATTAATTACTCTTTAGATAATTTATTATAATAAAAGCTTAATAGCTTATATTAAACTTTATATATTAAAATATATTAGTATATATATATTTAAGACTAATAAATTTTATTAATAGAGTTATTTATATATTAGTATAGAACTCTAAATTTCTTATAAAAAAAATATTATTTAGAAAAATTATAAATTTTTCAATTTATTAATATATAAACTTAAACTTTATATTTAAATTAAAATAAGCTTAAATTACTTAAAAATGATTTTAAATCTTTAAAATAATCTATATTATGTGTAATATTCGTATTTTATTATACTAGACTCTGAAATTCAGTCCGCTTCCCATCCTGATCCGCTTCCCATCCAGCCACGTTACACCCGCCTCTGCCGCTCGCATTCCGATTCCCACAAGCGTACTCTGCGCTCGTTTTGATCTCGAGAGACGATTTAGAAGACGATGTTACGGAGCAAGTTCAAGGCGTAGATTAGCTTCCAGCAATATTCGCTCACAGGACATGACGGAGGTGGCCGGGACAAATTGAGTTGCCCAGATCACATAAGGGCATGACTTCCTTTCTTCCGTTGCTTAAACATCAATAGCTCAACTTAAATAACGTTAACGTACAATCCGCATGCAGAACACATTTGCCCTTCGTTGAATTCCGCTGTCTCTCTCGCGGCATCGCGGCGATTCTCATTCCAAACGCACCAGCTGTGCTCACTATGAGATGTTCTCCTGCTGCAACTGGGTAAACTCCGCAAGGGGTTTATCTATCAGCCTTGACGAGAAACGTTCTGCAAGTTAAAATGACTAAGTTAGCTAGTTGCACTTTCGAAACCAATTCCGGCGTTTGCTCACCACATAATCTCGGCACTTTCTGAGAGAATGAAGCGCTATAACTTAGAACGCGTTTTCACGCGTTTCTACGTGTATCACGCAATGCATAGGCATTTGAGATCCGAGTTGAGTATCGGGCTCATCTGTATGATGTGGAATTGGGGTGTATTGCCATGGAATATTGGGATCAAGCCGAAAAACCACAAGGAAGCGCGTGGCAGCCATGGCTCGAAATGTGACTTTGAGTTTCTCGATGAATTCTGAGAAGGCGAAAAGGCAAACAGCTGTCTCCAATGGATTATTCGGAAGCATAGAACTTGTTTGTCACGGTAATGACAGGTTGTCCAAGCTGGAATAAACTTAAGCTTGAAATTAGCGTTGTCTACTTTTATTAGCGCCAGTCCAATTGAGGTGGGGAAGCTTGATGCCGTTGCGCGTTTCACGCTTGACAGAGCCTTCTCCTCGCGCGCTGAACAGAAGCACGCATCATGGGTCTAACTTAGGGGTGACGAAGCTATTGTTATCTGTTACTTTACCACTTTAATTGGGACACTGAGAATGCCCCTAACTTACTTCCACCTCTGCTCAATGTGGCTCTCTTTCTCCATCAAAAAATTGGAGAGCGTCGCATTTCGCGCGTCGTAGATTGTTGGGCGCGGGGTTTTGAGCTCTCTGGAAGCTCGCTTGTCATCGGGTCGGTTGAGTTGCCAAAGCTGTGTAGGCAACGTTAAATTGACTTCTTCAGAATCCGCAATTTCAAGGTCAAGGTGGGCGTCCCGGTCGACTGGAGACCCAAAAATATCACTGTGTTAACGTTGATGGACTTTTGCGCATTTTGTTCCATGACGGTTTGGGGCCACATGTGTTTGAACTTTTTCTCATTGCAAACCTGATACACTGTATTTTCATCTGATGTCCCTCCGACGATCTAGCGTCGGAGCTGCGCGCGAGTCTGAAAAACAAAAGAAATCCATCACAGTCTCAAACTGCTGCATGTTGTGCAAAAGAAGCACTAACGGGTATCCGATAAGAACGCCAAAACTTAAGTTACTCATCTTTCTGTGCATCGCACCAGAAACTTCAAACTGCTGTCGACCCTGCAAGAGTGTGCCTCAAGCCTCGCCAGTCTTGACGTGCTCGTGGCGCTCAGGCGAGAACTCGTCGCTGACCTTCTTCTCCGGGATGTCCTGGTTGTCTTCCATACGTGCGGTCAGGCTGGTGTAGTTCTTGGTCTTCCAGGCGGGAGTACCGATGTGCTTGATGCCGTTCGGATCCTCGAACATCTCATTGACTTCCTCGAGCGGCTTGCCCGCAGTCTCGGGGAACATGAAGTAGACGTGGATCGTCATGACAATGCAGAACACACCAAAGAGGATGTACGTACGCCAAGTGATGTTGACGAAAGCCGGTGGAACAAAGTAGCCCAGAGCAAAGTTGAATGCCCAGTTGCCTGAGGTTGCCAGCGCTACGGCCTTGCCTCTAAGGTGGTTGGGGAACAACTCCGGAGGGTAGATCCAGGACACTGGACCCCAGGTAGGAGCGAAGCTTGCAACGAAGAGGTATGAGCAAGCAATGACTGCTTTGGCAGCAGCGCCACTGACTTCCGTCGTTGCCTCCTTGATACCATCGATGCCATCGGGACGTGGAACACCATAGACAGCGAGGATGCCTGCGTTTGCAAAGAGCCAGGTCATCATCAAAGTAGAGCCCACGAGAAGAGTCGGACGACGGCCGATGCGGTCCACCCAGATGAGCGCAGGAACAGTCATGACGACGTTGATCACGTATTGGATGGAGGAAGAGACAATGAGGTTGTTGCCCTTCAAACCTGCCATAGTGAAGACTGTGATGATGTTAGCATGTTTCCTTGCTGGGTGCTGCGATGAAGTGTGTGCTCATCGCAGCGCAGAGAAGTGATGGGTGAGACTCACCATAGGTAATGTAGTACATCATGACGTTCATGCCTGTAAGCTGAGACCAGATCTGTGTGAAGAGGCCAATGTGCGTGCGGTTGATGTAGCGTGGCGAGAAGAGCTCGAGATAGCTGACCGACTTGGAGCGACGTTCAATCTCCAGCCATTGCTTGATCTCCTGGAATTCTCTCGCAACCCACGGGCTGTTCGGGTCGCCTTTGCCGTGGGTCAATACGAGAACACGCTCACATTCTTCCCACTTGTCCTTCGTTGCCAGCCATCTTGGTGACTCGGGCAGGATCATCATTCCGAAGAAGAGGATGATGGCGGGAATCATCTGAAGAGCCCACGGGACACGGAACGAGGCAGTAGGGCCTTTGATGAAACTGCATCCGTAGGAGATGTAGACTGTTTCAAGTTAGTCGACGGTCAGTGACGACACTGCACAAATAACAGTCTCAAGAGACTTACACATAATCATGATGCCCCAGGTGATGGCCCACTGCTGCATTCCGACGAGTCTGCCACGCTTGGAAGGAGGCGCGACCTCAGAGATGTAGACCGGGACTTGAGCCGAGCAGATGCCAACACAAAAGCCGTTGATGATGCGGCCGACAATGAGCATGGCGATGTTTTGCGAGGCAGAGGTGATGATGCTGCCGATGACCCAGATGACGGCGCCAATCATGATCGCTTTCTTGCGACCAAGGATATCTGAGAGGTAACCGGAGCAAAGAGAGGCGAGCCAGGAGCCGCCTGCCATGGAGGCAGTGATGCCGCCCTGGACATCGGAACGTGGTCCCGCACACTCTTTATCTCCCTGGTTGAAGTAGCAGAGATAGTTCTTGGTGGCAATGCTGCGCAAGAGTCAGTGACTGCATGAGAGACTCGAGTCTTGTGGGCAGGACTTACATGGCGCTCATGGAGCTAATGTCGAAACCGAACAGACCACCGCCAATGACGGCGATGGCCGCGATGAGATAGATGTTGCCGAATTGCTTCATGTCGGCAGTCGTATCGCTGCTTTCAAGAGCAGATGTGTGAGTAGTGAGGTTTGATGTGATGTGAATGTTTCAGAGTGAAAGGCTCTAAGGACAAGGCTGCCCTGATGGGGTCGGTTGAAGGTGTGTAACACTGCGAAGTTGGGTGGAGGGATGTTGGCGGTGGCTAGAGTGGTGTTCTACCAATGGTGAGATGCGGTGGCAGAAGGTCGCGGAGCTTTAAAGAAGCGCTGCTGGCGGAGCTGGCGAGGAAGTCACGCGACGCCCAAGACACCGCAGACCACAGCTCGTGACCTGTTTGTCAAGCAGTGAAATAATGTACCGCCTACATCATACCGTGCCTATGCGTGCCACCAGGTTGCCCTGGCCAACACCACGCGACGTCGCAGACGACAATTGGATTGACTTGCGAGCTCCGCGCAGCCAATCGAAGCTGGACGCCGTGAAGGAATGCATGCGCTGACACCAACAAAGCCTATGGCTCGCTGTACCAGCGCAGCCCCCCTTCACTGTCAATTAGCTGCAGGGACAAGTGAACTCAAGATCGTCGTTGGGACACGACGCTTTCGCGAGCCTACTTCCTTGAACATCAATATCAAACTCTAGCGCATCCCTCAATTCGCTTCACTGCAGTCAAGCAGTGGAATCATGGACGCCGGGCAGCGGCTTCCCGGCTGAGGCTTAACTTGTGTCTTCCGCTTATTTTCGGCCGACGGACTCTTGTGATACCAGAAGTGCGAGCAGCGTACGACAATTGCCCAGCGTTCATGATGTTTGTATGCACACACCATGGAAGAACCCTAGGACCGGCTACAGCGCTAACAGCACAGTGGTGGCCGAGGAAATCTTACCATACCATTCATGTAACCTTCTCCGCGCGAAAGGTCAGCGATGCTCGGATGCTCATAGGAGTAGAAAGATTGGTCCGAGGTGGAAGGATTCGGGGGATGATTGCAGTGCAACATCAATCCTACTGCACATCATTACCGCTTTCCGCAGCGCCACCCTTTATGCATATGCATGTAACCCAGTCCGGGGTTGTGGTTGTGCGGAGAACTCGTTGTCCCAGCACGTGCTATCCGTCGGTGTCTTCCGACCGGCCACTTATTCTTCACCTCAACGCCGATACCCTGTGTACCTTGCAGAGGCATTTAGATCTCGGTCCCAAGGGAGGACAGAGCTCGTGTAGTCGCATGCCTAGACGTCCGAGGTAGCGGTCTGCTGGCGCAGCTCGCCTCGGGTACGCACATGTCTTGGTATGTTGCTTGAAAGGTTCACGATGATACCTTATAGTGCTCAAGCCCTATGTTCGCTGGGCGGTGTCGGCAGTCTTGTCGTACTCGGTTGCTGTCAAATCCGTCCTCATCGAAACCGCCAGCGGGTTCGGCTGTCTCGCTCTCAACGTCAGAAAGGCTGCCAAGCCAATTCATGCAACAGTGGGCGCTTGATGCTATCAACAGCAGGTTAAGTGAGGCGTTCCACCATACCCTACATCTCAACATTCTGGGATGTGTGTTTGAGGTCGCACACGCCATTTCTCGCCCTTCAGACACTCTCTGCGAAACTTTTCTTGCCACACGAAGGAGAGGCTATTCAGGATATTGCTTGGTACAAATTGTGATGCCATGAGCTTGAGATACGATTTACAATCGTTCTAGAAAGTAGTTCTCATCAGTTCATCCATAGTCATCCCCTATGAAGAGATCGCGCTACCATTACTCCCACCTTGAATCCCTGTTTACGCGCTCTGCCTCCTCTCCCATTCTTTTCATCCATCTCTCGACGAGATCCTTGTTCTCCCTCTCCAGCTTCTCGCTTCTCTGCTCCGCCAGGTTGAATTGAAGCTCAAGAGCCACCATCTCATCCTGCGCCTGTTCTACAAGCTTGCTCTTTCCTCTCAACTCTTCATCACGATCTTGCAATTTCCGCTCGGCCTCGAGGACTTGCTTTGTGAGCCCGGTAATCTGGCCCTGAGACGAGCGTTGTTGCGCAGAGAGAGCGGAAAGCTGCGCCGTCAAGTCCGACAGTTGAGTTTGAAGAGTCGAACGCGCTTTTTGTGTAGCAGCAAGGTCGGTGCGGAGAGTTGCGAGGAGATCATGTGGGCTGACTTCAGGCTCTTTGCCTTTTGTCGGGGTGCCTGTTCGTTCCCGGGATGATGGCGCTTGAGACTGCTGCGCATCGGGTGCGACTGGCGAAGCAGATGTTAATGGCTGCCTCAAAAGCTGCTGCGCAGTCCGATCGGCGAGAGCAGTATCTATGCAAGTGTTCAGTAAACAATTATTAGGTCCTGGTGTGATGCTGCTTACAGGCATCGATGTATGGCCGATGCGCCTGTTCTCTCGCATCGCGCGCCTCGAGTGCGGCAGTGTATTGTTGGACCCAGTCGGCCATTCTTCAGGAAGACCGTACTGGTAAAGTTCACCCGTGTTCCTCTGCGATAAGTTGCAGCATTGTCATTACCGTGACTGAGGTGTGTTTGCTTGCGAGGTAAAGCTGCCTAACCCCAAGATTGAGGTGATGGCAGCAGAATCGAGGGTCCAAAACAGTGACGTCTGCTTGCAGCAGCAAACACCAAGAAAAGACCCAGTAATCGTTACGAAGACAACTCCACCGCCGTGCCGCACACACATGTACTATAGTAATATAGTACAGCAAGAACTATGACAGTCGCCTAGTAAGCGGTAAGGAGCAGATTGTTTTCATTGTTTGTACATCATCTTCAGGCTCTCTTATTGAACTTCTCTTTCTATTTCCAACTTTCAAAATAGATCAAGACCCGTAAAGCAACTATGGCCGAGTTCAAGGAAGCCTTCGAGGCCGCCATGAATGGCAACCATCAACCTCCTCTGTGGGAGCATGTCGAGAGCTCGATTCCACCTGATATGCCGCAGACCACTCAGCGTGCTATTGATATGTACATGCTGTCAGTGCAGCCCAGTGGCGAGATGGGTGGCATAGGTTGGTGGCAAACTGCAAACGGATACACAGCAATGGCTCTACACGACCTATGGTCCCACCGAAGCACACACAACTACGAACGGCTGGCGCAAGCAGTAAAAGGCTGCGAATCTTGTCGGCCTGGGCTTATTAACGAGTTCAACGATGATACGCTGTGGTGGGGCATGCTGTGTCTTGACCTCTATGCCATTGGTGGAGATGTGTGGTTTCTGCAGAAGGCACAGGGAATGTGGGACTACATGCATCGGAGAGGCTGTGTCATCAAGAAAGGCCAGCACCAGTTCAGAGAGTGGGACATGGAGGGTGCGCTGTTCTGGACTACCAGGGAAGACGATTTCCAGATCAACAGCATCACGACAGGTCTCTTTGTTGAGCTGTCTGCAAGGCTGGCTGTGATCGAGCGACAGCAGCATGGTGCAGGTGGAGGCGGAGAGTCTAAAGAGAAGCATCACAGGTTCGGAAAGCTGATGGATGCGGTGGGACTGAGCCATGGCAACAAAGGTGGCAGCTACGATGAGTACATCACTTCGGCCAAGTGCTCGCTCGGGTGGATTCTGAGGGTGATGTACAAACCCAAGGAGGGTGTAGTGACGGACAACATCTTGCTCAAGAAGGGCGAGAAGAGAGACTGGACATTTTCTTACTTGACCGGCACAGCTATCGCAGCATGCGCAGGATTGTACGAGGCTACAGGGCAGATGGAGTACTTGAAGCTTGCGATTCACATGGCTCACAAGGGCTTGAAGAATCTGGGCTGGGTGGAGGAAGATGGCGTCCTTCTGGAAAAGGGACAATGGTGCAAAGGCCAAAATGATCCCATGCAAGGCAACGACTGCATAGGGTTCAAAAGTGTATTCATGCGACACATGGGTACCCTCTACGAGGTGATTGTCCGACTCAATCCGCCAGACGAGGCGGCGCATCGCGAAGCCCGCTGGATCAAGCAATTTGTGAACATCAACTATCGCACCCTCCAGGAGAAGAATACCAACGGCAACGGACAGTACGGGCCGTGGTGGAAAGGGCCATTCGAGTGTCCAACAAGCCAGAGTCAGATGGCGATGTTAGATGTAATGGCAGCGGTCAGATTGGTCAACCGTCCTTGAGTTTGCTGGTCAGCACGCCAGCCCACCAAGACTGCGCAGAAGATCGAAATTGCATAGATGCGCTCCAGGTACATTTTCTAATGTTGAGAAGAGTTGATTACTCACTACAATAGCACAACAATCTCGTGCACGGCAAACTAGGGCTGCCATCTTGCTCAACCCTTGGACAAGCTCGCAGTGATATCCAGGCTTCACGGCAGCAAACTACAGACAAACATGTATCTCCAGAGCCTGGTATCTTCCCAAGTCGTCTGTCCGCTCCTTCTTTAGGCAATGTCGAGTAGCAAGTCCAAAATCAGCCATCACTCTTCAACTCGCAACAACATCGAATTCTGAAACACTCACCAAGCCACATCTTCACTGCCGCCTATTGTTAGTGAAAAGGCTGTTCTCGACCATATCTTATTGTTGATAGTCTTAATACGCCCGATTGGATTAGCACTCCTCGACCAGTCGCATTGGACGACATTTGCGAAATCTCGCATCAACCTCGACATCCAGAAGCAAACACGTTCAGCCATATACGCAGAATTAAACATACAGCCCAGCGAGACGCAGGCAGAGATCCAGCAAACAAATACAATTTGCCAGTGGCATTTTCATAACATACGGAGGCATCACCATGGACAACTCTCCGCTGAGAAAGATACCTCTCGAGCTGAGACTGATCATCTACGAGAGAGCTCTCTACTTCGACGGCGGAGTCAAAGTAACACTTAACCGGCCACTGAGCAAGAAGCGACGTCTGTCGAGGGAGAAATATGCCTCGCGGCCTCATACCTTAGCACTCCAATCTACATGTAAAGCTATCGCCGAAGAGACAGCCGACCTCGTCTTCAAAGTCAACACATCATGGATCTTTGTGCACATGGATGATGACAGCACCTCTTGGGGCGACCGCTTGCAGAAATGGCGCCAACAAGCAGGCGAGAGATGTCTGGAGCGCGCGCAAAGTGTGCAATACGATGTTGGAGAGTGGTGCTCAAGCGTAGAATGCTTCCCTCATGGAAGGTTCACGACAATGCTCCTCTCTGAAGTTGGCGCCATGTACCAGAATCTTCCCAAGCAACTGCGACAATGCGAGCAGACCTTCAAGCTTCGAGTCAACTGGAGCTGCCCCATCGACAAGACCAAGAAAGATGGCCGCAGAGATCGCCCGAGCCCGCTCACACTCGTGGTGCCAATTTGGACCGACCCCAAGACCATCGAAGCGGCCTTTCCTCGAGCTCACGATCACAATGCTCTACTTAACGAATACCGTGACTCGTATTGGGAGGCTGCCGATGAAGACATGCCGCTTTGTTCAAGTCCAACCGAGTTTAGCGAAAATTTCAGGAAAAATGCTCATATCGATCTTATGAGATTTCGTCGGCTGGCAAGGGAGATCGAGATGGCCTCTTGCATTGTCTTCACAAAGCGTACGAAGGACATGCTGGAGACGTATGCCACTGACCAGTAGGAGAAGTGGAGATCGCACTTTCGTGGCCAGCCAATGCACTATCAGGCAAGCAAGAAAGCTCCGATTGAATCAGTAGGTGGAAGAGTCTTGTGTAGGCATATCGGAGAATTGAGAGGCTGGAACATATCTGGATGTGAGATGAGTTCAGCTTAGTACCCTGTAATCGAGGAAAATTGATTGATACTATGCAGAACTCAGATGCCCATCGCATACTGCCTATCAATGAATAAGCTTAAAGGTAGGGTCACAAGGTCTCATAATAGAGTTTGTGCTGGCATTGAATCACCGAATGACAGCGGTGGCAGCGCGTGGCGTTGATCGTCAGGTGTCAGATGGACTTCGCCCTATGACGTGGTTAGACCCTGCCTGATGTCTCCAAAACACTGGAGTGGACAACACAACAGGGAAGTGTCCAAGGCAGCAACGACCATGTGCCTAATTATATTGAAATACCGCAACAATACAACTCTGTCCAACTCCAATCCGTTACCACTGTAGGCGTACTCAATAACAATTTGCCAATCCACCGAACGATGGCCGACAACCCACCACTTCTCGACCTACCAGTCGAGATACTGCTCCTGATACTCCCCCTCCTTGACGCGAAATCATTCCTCTCCCTCACCTCATCTTGCAAATCGCTTCACCAGCCCGAATTCCTCTACGAAGCAACGTTCTGGTCTTCAATCGTGCGCACCACCTTCCGCGTCCCGAACCAACCTGTGGTCGAGAACGACGGCGAAAGATGGCAGAAGCTTTACAAGCGCATGCTGATGCAGAGCCGCGTGATGACCTGGGGTGACAACCAGAAATCATGTCTCGGCCACAGCTACAGTCGTCCTGCGAGCTTCAGGATAAGAGGCGGTCCGCATCCGCACAGAGGCCTTCCTCGAGCGATCAGGCAGAAACACGTCAGCTGGCCGCAAAAGATGCAAAATACCGAGAGCATTGGTATTGTGTCGGATCTACAGTGCGGTGGATGGAGTACAAGCTTGCTCACGAGCAAGGGCGCCATCTACACAGTTGGTGTCATGAATGGCCTGCCATTCAATCGGCCTCGTGCTGCGGGGCCGCAAGAAACGAAAGAAGACCCGACGCCCTTACGCTTTCCACCCGGATTTGCGCAGCCTTGGGAGAGATACGATTCGGCGACAGCAATCAAACAATTCAGCAGCGGGAGAGGACATGTGCTAGGCCTCAGTGACAGCGGAAGAATATGGTCCTGGCAGGACATCGATGATGCTGCTTTACACGTCAAGTTCCTGTCTCATGAGACGATTGAAGGAGAACGTCAGCGTGGTCGCGGTGTGGTTCACAAGGTCGTCGCAGGCTGGCACAATAGTGCTGCTTTGATTGAAGGCAGTGGTATCGTACTTTGGGAGCCTCTCATACGTGAGAATAACGAGACGGCAATCGAAGATGCAGCGCTGGTGCTAGAAAGTGCAGTGGTTCCTATGACAGGATATCGCAAGACCAGATCTGGTAAGCACACGTCGGCGGAAGAGGAGGAGCTCGCAGAAAAAGTGGGCGAGGTCTTGAACTTCATCGTCCTCGAGAACATTGTTCTGTTCAACACCTCTCTCGGCAAAGTGTTTGTTTCACAAATCCACTGGGACGATGACGAGAAACACATGAGCCATCCTGTTGAATTGAGCTTGACGACCTCAACCGACCCCAACGAAGCCTTTGCCACAGACTTGCAGGGATCTTTCCGCAACTTCGCAATCTTCACAAGATCGGGTGCTGTACTAACAAGCCACCAAGACCGTGTGATGAATACGCTTGAAAACTTTGAGCAGAACAGCACTCAGGCATTATTCACTCGTATACCAGCACTACAGCATAAGAACGTTATCAGCGTCGCTTTTGGCGACTATCACTTCCACGCTCTACACTCTCCCGGCTACATCACCAGCTACGGCGAGGAACCGAGTGCCTGTGGCGCTCTAGGCTTGGGAGGTCATGGCAACCCTGAAGGTAGACTCCGTGGCATCAGATATTCGGGCATGGGTGGAAATGGCCGCCTGGTCCCACACGCCTACACAGAAGGTCGCCGGGTCTGGTTCGAAGAGGAGAAACGCCAATGGATCACTTTCCTCACGTCGGGCGGTGCAGATCCTGAAGAAGCTGCAGAGCGTGTGCGCATGGCTATAGGAAGCCCTGATATTGCTGGCCAAGGCGAGGTCAGCGAGTGGGTTGAACAGCAAGGTAGAGCCTGGGAAGAGAAGTACGGCCTACAAGACCAAGACGAAGACGGTCTGGGCGCATACTTCGCTCTCTCGGTCACAGCAGCCGGTTGGCACTCCGGCGCTTTGGTTTTAGTGAACGAAGAGCTCGCGCAGAAGATCTCTACAGCATGCGAGATTCCTGATCCCAATGCGAACACGGCCGGCGAAAAAGCCAACGACGAAGCAGAAAACAATGATGTGAGCACGCAACCTTCTTCTTCCCTTCTCTCCACAGTCTTAGACTACGGCCGCTGGTTCCTCGGCGTAGGACCGTACAGCGCACCGTCACCGTCGTCTAACACTTCTTGGCAGTCAAACAATTCCTCGCGGCCTCAAGGCATAGACGTCCGACGCAGACCTGAGCCTGCGGATTACGGAGCGTCGCCGGGGGAGGGCAAGCTGTATGCTTGGGCTGGTGATCATTTCCCTCGGTTGAAACTTCAGGACGGAAGGGAGATGCCCGGAACTGTGGCGTTTGATGAGTGGAGGTATGGACGGCCGGAATGGGACTTGGACTTCTCTTTGTAGATGAACGTTCAGTAGGGACAGCACATGCTGTGTGGCTATGACATACGCCACATGTATAGATTATTCTTATCACGAGCAAATCACGAACATAACGTTTTCCTTCCAGCTAGCCACGATGCATCCAGCAGTACTCACATTTCCACGCATGATTATTGCCTGATAAGCTTGATTCACCGTACTGGAACGTGAAAACGATGAGACATTACAAGCCGTGTATCGTGAGGTGCCAGTATGTATAGTAAAGAGTTAAGTGTAGCTGTCCACAGAAACGCCGTCCTGCCAAACCCAAGGGGAATCATGATTTCTCGATATTAGCCACGATGATGCCTTCAAGACCCAAACGCCCTCCGTCGCCAAAAGTACAACACCACGCAATGCCAAATCTCAATTTGAACCTCAAGTAAATCAATCAAGCCTCATACGCGGCAGCAATGCCTGGCGCGGGACCCTCGAGATCGACTCTCTCGACTCTCGATCGGATCTCCCTGCTCTCTCTCGTCAGGTTGCCGAAGAATTTCCTCGCGACCTCGCTCTCGTTCTGCACTTTGGTGGTTTCCTTGCGCTGCTCCTGCAAGTTCTCCACGTTGCGTTGTAGGCCTTCGCGCAGTTTGTCGGCCGGGTACTTGAGCGCACGGCGGACCTCAGTCGAGATGCGTGTGGCGTTGGAGTGTGTGTAGTCGATTGCGGCGAGCTGCGCGGAAAGCTTGGCGGAGAGGCGACGTGGTAGTGAGTGAGGGATCTGAGAAAGTGCGTAGCTGACGCCAAGGACGGCTGTGAAGAAGATGTTAGTCCATATGTCAGAGAAATAGCTAGAACAATTGAGCACTTACCAGATAAGAGGAGGCCGGGCAAGATAAGACGGCGCATGTTGTTAGCGCCCATCAGCCTCGTTGCGGTCAAGACGCCATCAAGCCAACCAACTCCACCGACCATTCTGGTGCCGACCACGCCAGCAACAGTGACTGCCATGCTGGTCGAAGCAACCTTCTCCTGTCTCTCCCAGATGCTAGTGAAGTCGAAGAAGTCCATCACCTCAGCTTCAAAGTCAACTTGCCTGACAAGAGCATCACGCTTGCTTCTGAACATCTTCTCAGATCGGAAGGTCAAGTCGGTGTAAGAGTCTCCAAGGTGAAGAATGCCAAGTTGCTTGATGCCAGAAACGCCCTGAACAGTCTTCTCTCTTCCCCGGGCCTCACACCACCTCACAGTCTCGGTGATGTGGTTCAGCATAGCGACCTTCAAGTCATCGGCATAGTTGTATGCACCGAAGATGCCGGGATACTCGACACCAAGATCGTTCTCTGCAACATGTGCGATGGACGTGTTCAGTGTGCTGCGGGTCAGATCGTATACCTCCTGGCCAGTGCTTTCGATTTGCGTCGCAACGTCTTCATCTGCCTGAGACCGTGCTTGCTTCGACTTTTCAAACACAGGCTCAAGTTCTTGTAGTTCCCTGGTGACGCGGTCGTATTCGTTCTGTGCAACATCCTTGTTGACGCTTGCAAGAGTGCCCAGGTCACCAAGTACGTTCATGAGGTAGGTCTTGGCTGGCGCAAGCTTCGACCGTGCTCGCTTTTCCAGTACGAAACGTCGTAGCGATGCTTCAAGCTCGTCGAAATCTTGCTGCTTCTCCTTCTCTTTGCCCTTGCCCTTGCCCTTTGGTGGTGATCCAGGCTCGCCGTGCTTACCAGAGTCGTCGTCATCATCGCCGTCGCCGCCAGGATTCCTGCCAGTGTCGTCCGATGAGAAACCGCCAGATCCACTGCTACCAGATCCGCCTGGCCCAGGTCCTCCGCCCTGAACCACAGGTATCGCATTACTTGACACGAAGTGAACAAGCTCTGACGATTCTTTGAACGTTGCAGGGCTGAGGTGTGCGACTTGCTTAAGAATCATCTCCTGGCAGCGTTTCTGATCACGAATCTGATCGAAACCGTTCACGACCATGAACATGTATGCCTTCTCCCGAGCAGCGTTGAAGATGAACTCCTTTGCAGAGAGAGTGAAGTGGTTTGCAGCAGAGACAACGAAAACAACCACATCAATCTCCTCCTGTCTGGCAAATACAGCAGTGGTCTTGAGTGAGTCGTTGTTGAGTCCAGGCGCATCGATCAATGCGATATCGACGACGCCATTGTTGAGTAGCGACTGGTCAACAGGTCGAATGTCCCTGATGTAGACTTTACATTGCGACCATCTTTCTCCGTCGATGACGATCTCCTCAAGCTGCTTAAGAGGGTAGACCTGGTATGTGCTTTCATCGTTGCGGTTGTAGACAAAGTTATGAGGGATGGCGTGCACTTCTTCTACTCCGGTGTTCTCACGAGCGTCCAAGACCTCACAGAATATGCTTGTGCATGGCTGTTGGTCTTCTGGCAGAATTTTGCGGCGGAGCAGGGCGTTGCAGAAGGTGGACTTTCCGGCATTGAGATCACCAGTAACCAAGACCTTACTTGACGTGTCTTCGATACGTTCGCGAAGGGAAAAGAGGTGGCGGATGCTGTTGTTGATTTGGTTGTCCAAAAGTGAGGCGACTGACGACTTCTCCAGCGAGTGCACAATCTCGGTTTGCGGCAAGCCGTCGATCTTAAGCTCAATCTTGAGGACGGAGAACTCCTCTGCAAGCTGGGGCGTGACAAGGCGAGGCTCAGATTTGACTTCCTTCTTGGAGGCATCGCCGCTTGACTCTGGCGAAAATGACTCTCCCAGTGATGTGTTCGCTCTGCGCATTAGGCCAGGTCGTGGCCTGTCGTCCAAAGCAACTGTGCTGTCGTCGACACCTCGGTGGTTATCCATAGTAGATTGAGTGTGGTGCAATCCAGGTCGGGGCATCTGACGTCCTGGTTGTGCAGCAGGAGCGCTTTGCACCATAGGATAATGCGCAGGCCATTTTGAGTTGATTTCTTGTAGCTTCTTCATTGTTTCCACCGTCTGGTTGATCGCGCGACCCAGTGCTGTGCGATTCTGGTTATAATAAAGCTGGTGTACATGGCTCGCGAGTGCCCTCCTCTCGTGCTCCGATGAACCGCTGTCTCCTGCTCCTAGAGGTGTGTGTGCTGGTGTGAAACGGTCTTGCGATGGACCGGGATGCCACGCATTCTCCGACATTCCGTCTCCCATATTGCTGCCGCCGTATCCAGAGTCTTCGTCAAGTATTGCCTGCAATCTTGCCGCGCTCTCAGATGTCGAGCCAGATCCCACGGTCATGTATTGAGGCCGTCCGCCGTTGCCGCCACGCGGGTTGGTCGAGGAACTACTGGCGCCAGGGCTGGCGTACCCGCTGCCAAAGGGGTTATCAGCGCTCATGTCGGTGCTTTGTGTGTCGAGCGTCCTATTTCATTATTCGCAGGTGAGGTGTAGCAGAATGAAAGTGGCGCATAGGGAATGTGGTAATGATGGACTTTTGACGTGCTTGCATCAGTTAGTTGCCGTCTTTCGGCACCTGCCGTGACCAAGTCTGGGGCCGATGTTTCCCGCTAACTGTAAGGCCCACCATTGTTGCCTCACTATCATGAGATACCGCCAAACAACATCAACTGCTCGCAAGCTTGACACACATATATTCATACTCGTTGGTGTCGCAAAATCAACCTCTGTCGCACATACCGTCTGCCAAAAGGACACACTAGGCGGTTGCCATTGAGCAACACAGCCAGCAATCATGAACGTATGCGCTTGGACATATATCACATACAACGTTTGGCAACTGACGAGGCACAGATCGTAGAATGGGCTTTTGGCAAACGCATGACGCCCGCAGAGCGTCTGCGCAAACACCAGCGAGCTCTCGAGAAGACGCAGCGCGAGCTCGATCGCGAGAGGACCAAGCTTGAGAACCAGGAAAAGAAGCTTGTACAAGAGATCAAGAAGAACGCGAAGAATGGACAGATGGGCGCGGTCAAAGTGCAGGCGAAGGACTTGGTTCGCACGCGACGATACATCCAGAAGTTCTATCAAATGCGCACACAGCTGCAGGCAATCAGTTTGCGCATCCAGACCGTCCGCAGCAACGAGCAGATGATGCAGAGCATGAAGGGCGCGACGAGGCTACTGGGTAGCATGAACAAACAAATGAACCTGCCGGCCTTGCAGCGGATTGCAATGGAATTTGAGAAAGAGAACGACATTATGGATCAGAGGCAGGAGATGATGGACGATGCGATTGACGATGTGACCGGGCTGGAGGATGAGGAAGAAGGCGAGGAGGTCGTCAACCAAGTCCTGGATGAGATTGGAGTTGACCTTGGACAGTCGGTAAGGCAGTCCTGTAAATCCATCATACCTACAAATGCTAACGATATGTGCAGCTTGGTGAAACTCCTCAAGGCTTGCAAAGCCAGAAGGTGCAGGAGGGCAGGGTCGCACAGGCCATTGGCGGCGGCGGTGGTGATGCTGGCGACGACGATCTCCAAGCACGGCTTGATAGCCTACGAAGATGAGACGATTCTTATGAGCGATGAGCATGCATGTCGTATACCCGTATTGAAAACAACTTATATACACGCAAGACTGGGAGTGTGTCCGATGACATCCAATGAACTACACGAATTGATCCGTCTCTTGTTGCTGATAGCTGTGAAATATCGACATATTCTTTACAATAGTGCACAATCATCTTGCCACTGGAGGAAAAGGCACGATATCTCGTTCTTTCTATATACTGTATATCGCTCGCGTGACGACCCTTGGGCCAGCTCGTTCCAAGCAGTCTGCACGTCGTTTCATGCATACACGCTACTGCGAACATGCACGTCCACACACTTGACGTGCGCGCCATGCTTGTCACATACGCAGCACTGCATACAATTCATACATGTAATGCGTGCATGTACACTTCACTTGATGCAGCCACTAAGGGCTCCCGCGGTACGTCATCGCATCTCGACCTCCTCGCAAAGCGGGGCTGATGCAGGGAGTCGGCATGGCGAGCGACTGGCGCCGATAACTCGACGACCTCTGGCCCAGCAGCACACACGCAGTGCCACCCCGACCTCGCAAGAACACACACGGGCTCGTTTCGACTTCACTTCACCCTACTCACGTGCTCGTCGCCCTGCATCGCTACTGCCTCCCTCCAGCCAACCTTCAGGCAGCAACGACCTCGGCGCACCGGAAGCGTGACGCACCGATCCCAGCAATCCGTCCGAATCCGCATACTTCGACCTGCATCGTCCCATACCGCTCGCATTGCATCTCAGACCTGCCTAAGACACAAACATCGCCTTTGTTGCCTTTGCCGTACCAGCAGCAATCCGTAAGCGGCTCACTTCCTTTCTTGCCTTTCAGAGCGTAGCAAGCAACGTCGCCGGCCATTGTGCCCACAACTAGGGTGACCAGCTTGTGTTTTCACACAGCGCGCTAACGCGTCGACCTTATATAGCCACCTGCTCTCCCTGAGCCGCTCACCTAGCACGAATAATCCTGCGATTTCACTTCAAATTCAAGACACACCTACGAACCTGAATCCAATCTACTCGGCTCCGCCTATCTTGGACATCAATATATGAGCGCGCCCGCCACAAAACCTTCCAGCAATCTGGCCGGTAGACAACGGAGAAGTATCTCTGGACAAGGAGGATTACTTAGCAGAATGTTCGGAAGCTCGAATGGAAACGGCAAGGATACAAGCAACGATGTCACAAGCCCTCACAGGCAGCTCGTCAACAGCGATGGAAACTCCAGCTTGAACAGCAATACCACGAATGAAAGCAGAGACTCGGTGCAAAATGATCTGCGCAGTCCCACGCGCAAGCCGGAGGAGCCTCCTGCGGCTGAGAAGAAACGAAGAAGCAGCGGTGTTGGTCGCGCAAGGGATCTCTTCAGTAGTGCGAAGCAGTCGTTACATAACTTGGGCAGCTCGCCGGAGAACCGCAACTTTGGCGAGAAATCTCAGACCTCGATGCAGAAGTTGGGAAGGGCTGACCCGGCCTTGAGTGTACCGCAAGGTTCCTTCAACAACTCTGCTGGTGAATCCGTTCCCAGCCCTCGGTCTACGTTCCGCGTGGGTGTGACTGAGGACAAGAACAAGAAGTGCAGACGTACAATGGAGGATACGCACGCCTACCTGTACAATTTCCTCAGCACTCCGGCACCGGCATTGAGCGGCAAGGACTCTGCCTCGACGAACTCCGCAGTGTCGCAAGGAAGCAGCCAAAATGTGGTCGAGACGGACAACGGCTACTTCTCCATTTTCGATGGTCACGCGGGCAATTTTGCTGCCGACTGGTGTGGCAAGAAAGTTCATTTGCTACTTGAAGATATCATTCGCAAGCACCCGAACACCCCTATACCAGAGCTTTTGGACATGACCTTCACCACAGTAGACCAGCAGTTGGAGAAGCTGCCGCTCAAGAACAGCGGCTGCACAGCTGTCACTGCCGTCTTGCGCTGGGAGGACAGAATTCCCAACCCACAATCAGCCACTGGATCCACTGCGCTGGCACCCGCCGCCGCTGCTGCAGCCAAGTCAGAGGCCAAGGGCGAATCAGACGGTATCCCGACACAAGCTACCGAGGCCAGGCTTAAGGAGGCGGCCACCCGACAGCGTGTGCTTTACACTGCCAATGTTGGAGACGCGCGCATTGTGTTGTGCAGGAATGGCAAAGCGTTGCGTTTGTCATACGATCACAAGGGTAGCGATGAGAACGAGGGTAAGCGCATTGCTGGTGCTGGAGGACTCATTCTTAACAACCGCGTCAACGGCGTACTGGCTGTCACCCGCGCACTCGGCGATGCGTACATGAAGGATCTGGTCACGGGACATCCCTACACTACTGAGACAGTCATCCAGCCGGACATGGATGAGTTTTTGATTTTGGCTTGCGATGGTGTAAGTAAAATTGATCCAGTCTGAGAGACTCGCAAGCTAACATATTCACAGCTCTGGGATGTCTGCTCTGACCAGGAGGCAGTCGACCTGATCCGCGGCATCCAAGATCCTCAAGCGGCCTCCAAGGCGCTTGTTGATCACGCTCTCGCGCGCTTCAGCACGGACAATCTTTCCTGCATGGTTGTGCGATTCGACAACAAGGCTGTGCAACAGACGGTTGACAAGGTCGTGGAGCCCATTGGTGTCGAAGGAGACCCAGCTACCAGGGCTGGCGGCTTGACAGAGTCCGAGGCAATCGTCCGCGAACAGGAGAACAAGCTCAACGCGACTGGCGAGAAGCTCGACACAGTGCCGAGCCAAGAGCTCATGGAAACCGACGAGAGTCCCAAAGAGCCCGCGCCGGTGCTGAAGCCTGAGGCTGTTGAAGCCGCTAGGAAAGACAAGCAGCCTCAGACCGGAAGCGAGGGTGCGAATTAAGCGGGCTCACATGCAGGCACAGCATGATAGCATCTTGTGAGCACAAAATCACTGCTGTCAGTGGTGGACGTTGTGGATGCAATTCTTCTTAGTTATTTCTTGGTTCCTTCAAAAAAAAAGGGTGGTTGCTAACGAGCGATACGATGGGCATGGATTAGTCTCTTTTACTCTCGATTGTCATGGTAGCGCTGCAATGGTTTTGGCAAAGTGGGTAGATTTGCAGGCTCATATGTGGTGCGCTGCCACCACCTGGGGTGGCGTAGCTGGACTCGAGGCATGAGCTGCGAAATAAATGATCCTAGAAACGATGTGACGTTGATCTTGATGCACATATCTCATATCACCCTAGTACTTTGCATTACATCGCGGCCTTAGTCGCACTGCCACACCCTGGTATTAATACCTTATCGACGACGCCCAATGGCTACGTCTGCATTGGTGGTGCTTCACGGGCCTTCCCCTCCGCGAAGGTGACGGTGTGTGGTGCGGGCGGGCTGCGGGGCGACAGCAAGTGAGACCTTCCCAACACTGCAGCTGCTGCTGCTCGCCCAAAGCGTGTCTGCTCGGTACCTTGTACCGTCTCCTCCACCTGTACTTACTACTAGCTGCCTCACACACGTGCCTTCACTTCCCTCTCGCTCGCTCGACACACTCGCACTCCAGCCACGTGACTGCCCTCGATGCCCACGCGGCTACACTCGTCTGGCACCGATGGAGGATGAATCGCGCGCGCCGCGGGGCGACGATGTGGGGAGCCCCAGCGACTCTGGAGGTGCTGCTGGCAGCCATGCTGCTGCTTCTGATCCCACCGCCGCAACCGCAACGGCGGCTGCCGAGGATACCGGCCACATGCAGCAGCACGACGATGGCGCTGGCGCTGGCGAGCCGCGGCCCTTCGCCAATACCGGTGACGAGGACTCCGTTTTCACTACTGCCGCTGCTAAGACTACGACGCCGCCGACTGACTCTGGCCATGCGACTGGCGAACACAAGGAGCCTGTCTCGCCCACCGACCTTGCTGCCAGCCCTCGCAGCGGTGCGACTGGGTTTGTTGCGCCTAGCTCGTACTTGAGACCACTGGCCGCAACGAGAGATAGAGAGGACCATTATAAGTCTGGGAAGCAGCCGTATACCGCAGGCGAGCCCGGCGCGAAGAGAGTGATGCATCCTTTGGATAGAGAGCAGCGGGAAGGGCTGGTAAGTGATTTGTACGCCTAGAACTGGTTGAGAATGCCATGGACACGACATGCGGGCAACGCAGGCGTTCAAAGAAGCACTAGCTAATTGGATGCTCAGCGCGCGATCAGAGCCTTTCTCAAGGTCCGAACGACCTACGATGTCTTACCGCTAAGCTACCGACTGATTGTTCTGGATACCGCGCTGCTAGTCAGGAAGAGTTTGAATATCCTTATACAATGCGGTAGGTTCAATGTCACGGTCCAACATACCTAGAGCAACCATCCCTAACGTTCATCAGGCATTGTGTCAGCGCCCTTGTGGGACTCTAAGACCTCCACATACGCTGGACTCCTCACAACCTCCGACTACCTCAATGTTGTGCAATATTACTGGCAAAATCCCGATGCCCTTGCGCAGATTGACCAGTTCAAACTCAACAGTCTCCGCGATATCGAACGCGCACTGGGAGTCACACCTATCGAAACCGTCTCTATTCACCCACTCAAAACTCTCTACGAAGCTTGCAGGCGTATGCTCGAATCGCGCGCTCGCCGCATTCCACTAGTCGACATCGACGACGAGACCCAGCGCGAAATGGTCGTCAGCGTGCTAACACAATACCGCATCCTCAAATTCGTCTCGGTCAACGTCAAGGAAACGCAGATGCTGCGCAAGCCTTTGCGGGACTTGCAAGTTGGTTCTTACGAGAACCTGTCTTACGCATACATGGATTCGCCCGTGATTGAAGTTATCCAGGCACTTGTTAAGCGCAGCATCTCATGTGTGCCGATTCTGGATAAAGACGGCATGGTGTTGAACGTGTTCGAGGCGGTGGATGTCATAGCACTCATTAAGGGTGGCGACTACGACAACTTACAGCTGACGGTCGGCAAAGCGTTGGAGAAGAGATCTGATGTTCGTACCTGCTGTGCTCGACACGTATCTACTGTGTTCGATATTCCCTCCTAATGACACACATTGCTGACCACACAACACAGGACTTCCCCGGAATATACACCTGCACGCTCAACGACCGCCTCGACACCATCTTCGACACAATCCGCAAGTCGCGCGTACACCGCCTCGTTGTGATCGACGAGCGCAGCCACCTAGTAGGTCTGCTTTCGCTGAGCGATATCCTTGACTACACGCTCAACAGCCCGCTTGAGGAGGAGTGAGCGGTGATAGGAGATCAGAGTCGCAGTGGACACTGAGAAGCCCGAGGAAGGGACTCAATACCCTTGACGATGGATCAAGGGATGTGGGATGATGGTCACGAACACCGATAGATACCCGCAACGGCATGGCATGGAACATATGGCGTTTCGTTGTATGAATATGATAGATAGATGGTTGGACGGATTGATTGAGAAAAGAAAAAATTTCAACTACCATGTGGCTCTTCCCACATCCCTGGTCTCGGTCGCACCTATACGAGAATTTGGATGGCCGCAACACAAATGCACACAAATGCTAAGCGAAACATGATCAGCTCTGGTGAAAAGCGAACGCCAGCTAGGCACAAGTGGGAGAATGCAGGGAGTAGGGACTGCGGCCTGATCTTGCATATGTATACGTGTACATGTGTGTGTGATGTGATTTTTGATGCCGTGCATGCGCGTACCACAGCTCCACTACATGTTCGGTTAGTCCATGTTGCTTCATCGCTCCCGGATAGTCACACGATCACTCATTGTCTCAATCCATCTGTCTTGGACCTGAAAGGAAGGTCTTTCACAGAATAAGAACCACTACCAATATACGTCGACATTCTCCACATCGCTGCCATGGCCATCATCGACGAGGCAAAGGCCCGCCATCCTGGCTGGAAGCTTGACCCCGGAGCGGAGGACTTGATACTCAATTGTATCAGCAAACATGTCGACGACAAAAACGTTCGTACCCACCGCTTTGCCGAAAGCCCACCTGCTTTACGTTTACAATGTGCTCTGACTCTTGCTCGCCGCAATATTACACACGCCCTCGGATCCCCATTACCATCTTTTGATGCATTCATCAATTAATTCACAATCTTTTCGGTCACGGCTGCAACTGCTGCGAGACCAGGTGATATCGGCTTTGCACGCGATCATCCTCCGACTGCAGCTCTACAAGTCCGCGAAATCGAGCTACATCTCAATCCTGGTGACGCTACTCTGGAAAACGTTGCAATTGAAATTAAGATCACGTCTTACAAAGGCAACCAAACCAGAGACGGCTTGCCGATGAAGTCTACCATTACAACCTTCAAGCATTCAGAAATTGCGATTCTTGATTCTTTTGTGTTACTTATTGCCAGCTTTCGCCGGCGCGGACTTTTATCTGGTACTTTATCAGATATTCTGGCTACAACAAGTGCGCATCCCCAACGTCGAATCGTTCCCAACATATCAGACGAAGCTACTCCTGTGCTTCTTCATCTTACATCAGATGCAACATACAACAATAGTGATTTGAAAGCTGCTTCTTCTGATAACATATTCCATGCAATGGACAGTGTTGCTCGTTGCGCTGGCGTGCTATATAACATCGGGGGGTGTGCATCGCGTCGAGGAGCTGCATACGACGCAAACGACTTAGAGAAAACGGAATGGAAAGCTGGCGTTGGTGCCCAGGTCGGAATCGCACTTGGCCACTCGAAGATCACAACCACAAGAGGGATAACTGCTGCATGTGCAGATGCACGAACACAGAATCTTTCCACAGCACACGAATCGAAGCTACCACCTACCACATCAACTTCCGATCTTCTACAGTATCCATCCACTCTCATAAACGATCTACGTGTTCCGCAATATGAGCACACCGAGCAATCTCAACCGACAGTTGTCAGCCCTGAGGCATCTACTCAAGCAATTAGCGAGTCGATCGCATCCTCTGGCCTCGATACTGTATCTGACGCTACGCATGATACTATTGAACAAATGGTACAGATCGAGGAATTGTCTCAACCCGGACCATGTGGCATCTTTGCTTGGAGCTCAACAGAACTTTGCAACTTCCTTTCTGCCTACAATGTTCTCAAAGCTCCTAGTGAAATGAGGCATGGAAACGGCCACCATCAGACTGCAGATAGCCTTTGAGAGCTTCAAAAGGACTACGCTGGCCACAGCAGAGATATGCCAACCTATGCAATACACAGATGTACCTTTTCTGGGTGCACGCAATGGTACTTCGACTCAAAAAGCCTCAAACCTGATGTGAATGGCAGATTACGCTGCGGACAACATCTAATGCTTCAACAACCTGAGCCATGTATTCAGACACCAATTGCATGGCCTAATGACCCTCGATTCGCGTCAAGAGTCACGACTTTGCCTGTTACTGCTAAGCCGCCACGCGAGCCTATCATAACTCACAGGAACGAGGTCTCTATAACTGGCTCATTTGCTCAAATCAACTTACCGGGCTGGAATGTTATGATTGAAACTTAAGCAAGGCGTGATTGGCTTGATACAAATCCCGACAGCAGTGATAGCAGAGGCTCTTACCGTGCTGTCTACGATTGGACTACAGAAATGCGAAAGAATCACACATAGGAACCCGCACCTTAGATGAAAGATCAACTACGGACATTTTTGGCCAATGTTCCGACACACCAATCAACTTCCACCAGCATTCTGTCTCGTCTCTACAGCTTGAGTTCAGATCAACTTTGCGACTCTATCGTCTCCCGTAATATCCTCGGGTATACTGGTAGGGTTACTGCTAAGCCGCCACGCGAGCCTGTCATATACCGACTAATACTTCCACCTCCTCCACCTCCTCCTAGGCGGCGACTTGCCAAGCGAGTTATAGCTTTTCTGGAGCAACAACAACAATTCGATTCTCATCAGACCACAAACCCCTCGCAACCTCAGAACGACAATGCGCCGATCTCTGCCACATATGTTGCTCAACAACCTCCTACTACTACGCGCCCAACTGAGACACAGATACCTCTACCACAAGCCCCACAATGTCTGATCGCAACTCCCGCGATATCTGCATAGAATCCACATAACGACGAGAGTGTTACGACACGCATTCCCCCTCCAACAACAACAACAACAACAACAACAATAGCGAAGCGACAGCCTAGTGTTCAAGAACCACAACCAGCAACTAAGCCTCCAGCAAGTCAACCCCATCATCGTATGCGCGAGTATGGTACAGCGTGTGCATCGTGTCGCAAGAACAAAGTAAGATGATCCTCCTTAAATACTATAATAACACGCTAAAATAGAATCAGAAACAATGCAACCACGAAATCAACGTTAGCGACACTGAGTCTTCAGGCCAGTCTTCATCGCATCCCCCAACTCAACTATTAGGTCCGCCTCCAAAGGTACGATGATCATTATCATATATAATGTTAACAAATTGAAGTTAATATAATATTAGAAACGATGTACCCACCAAGATAGCACTGATAACATTGAACAATCCCAGCCTGGTCATGCAGTGTCAACAGGGCAACCTCAACCTCAACCTACTCTCCAGCTACCCCACCCAGTTCGTGTGTCTGGGCTCCGTTCGCAACAGTATGGGCTTGAACCACCTGTCCAATCCAACCAACAACAAGACATCAATAATATTGCACAGCCGCGGCCTGATCTTGCAGTACCGACAGAGCAACCTCAACGTACTCTCCAGCTTTCCCACCTAGCTCGGGCATCCGAGCCCTTTTCGCAACAACATTTCCTTCAACCACATGCACCCGTCCAGCGAGTCCAGCGTACTCACAGTCCGCAGCTGTCTCACTCGACTGGAGCATCTCAACCCTACTCACAGCACTATCGCCTCGCAACACCCAGTGATCAGTCCCAGCATATCAATGCGTCTGAGCCTTACTTGCAGCAGTCCGGGTTTGAACCACTAGTCCAGCGTATTCACAGTTCGCAACTGCCTCACTCGGCTGGGGCATCTCAACCCTACTCGCCTCATTATGGCCTCACAGTACTTGGTGATCAGTCCCGGCATATTAACCATGCAGCGATGCCGTACCCTTCTCACGATCTGCCACTCCCAACTTATACCCAACCTCTGCATGCGATGGACTGGCCACTTAAACACCCCATCCTCTCGGCGCAGCAGACGTACTACAATACACCATCTCTGGCTCCTGCTTAGCCACCACATCCGACTGCCTCGCCATCGTATACTAGCAACTACCAATCAAGTCTTGTACAGCTCAGTGGTGCTCTTGTGGACGCCTAGTATGAGCACCGGGTTGCATAAATTGTTCGAGGGTTATATGGATGAACACCAAGGGATCTATATTATACCGAATCTACTATATATCTCCTAAATATGTTCAACTAAAGGCACATGTCACAGACCTGACCAGAGTACATCCAGTATCTGGTGATCGGTATGTACTTTCAGTCGTGCTCTATTACAGATGTTGCGAGCTTGACATTGTGCATCAATGTCGTAGAACGACTACATCCCGTGAGGCTGACCACCTAGATATATCATATATGCAGGATATGTCAGTGGCGCATATGGGCTTGCAGGCTATCCACATTCTTCAGAACTTCGCCAGCCCACAATCCTACGAGGCACACGTCGGCGTTTGGTTGTTGTATGGAAATATCATTGCATTTTCACATGCCAGATCTCGGCAAAACGAGCTCATGTACTAAGATCGCTTGGCTTGAAAGGTGCAGGGTTGTGGCGGTCGCTGCATGATTATTTGGAAGCTGTGCGAAAGTGTGATGCGTTTTGTCGTCGGCGTTGACGCAAGAATCACGTTCGCCGTTGCAGCGGAGGCGAGGCATCTGGTCGAATACTCGATTTCTCCTTGGAATGGACGAATACAGCTTTATAATTGTTGGAAGAGACTCAGAGTATGCGACGAAATGGAACAAAGAAATTGGTGTGGTTGAATAGCCGGTCAGTCGTTTCATACGTCTGCAATACATTTCCAAAGAATTGGTCGCTTCATGGCGCTTCATCGATCGCGAAGATTTCATGTCGACGTGGAGTGCCTTAAGGCCCTCCAAATTCGTCGGAGCCGGAGCTCTCACGCCGCTCGATCTCAAGTCAGCGCAGCTTCATTTTCGCGCTGGGATTTCGCCGGACGCTGCCGCGCTAGTGGCGTGCGGATCATACTGTTGTCACCATTTCCCACCCTTCGCCTCTGCTCGTAACCTTCTCCTCGTCCTCTGCACTGCTAACATACCACGTCGACCGACTCAATCAACCGCTAACACTGCTTTTACGGCCATTTTGACACTTTGCGATCACGATTAGGACGAGATCTGGATGATTTTCGATGGAAACTGAGGTTCTGGAGTCGCGGTGATCGTGCGATGCGGTCGCAATGTGCGCCGAGAGGCGATTTGGTCGACACCGGTCTTCCTTGACCGTCTTTTAGAATCTTTGGACCTGGATTCATCTGGCTCTGGAAAGAACATCGATTATTCATGGATACTGGAATTATTAACAACAAGTCAGCTTCTTGATGACTGCTGGATGCTGATCGTGGCGATGGAAATTGTCGCGACACCACGGCGTTGGTTGCGACGTGGGAAGCCGTGAAGCCCACCAGCACACCATCACGACACGACCGCGACAGGAACATCGAAAATCAACCAAGTATCGCAATATGTTGCTGGCCGACCAGGTTACTTGGATTGTCACCTCGCTGTCGTCAACGGGCTCGGATCTTGGGAAGCAGGTCTGGCCTGGAAGGACCATACCATTGCGCACCACCCACGGAACCCACCATCCACCACGATGACATGAGACGAAAATTCCCAGGACGATCTTACATGCAAGCTTATCACCACTGGTCTGATGCACTTTTTCCGTGTAGTTTGGGATGCGCTGCCGGGCGAGCAATTTCGTCCAAAGTCAAGGACTGCACAATGTTACATGCGAATAAGTGCCATCACACAATCCTGATCCAAAAGCATAAAAGCATTGTGCGACAAAGTCGACAAAACCCATCCATGAAGGATCTGAGGAAAACAATCTCACTGTTTCAAGGTCGAACTTCGTGGAACCGGGCTTCGCCGCTTCAGACTGATCTAGGCTTGTGGCTTCGCCACCGCTAAGATTGGTAGCCCATGCCATCAAAGGTGGCCTGGCCTGCAACTACTGGTATGCCTTGCTGCACTTCTTCGGTGTTGCATGATGTCTCGAGCATATGTACCATCTTGGCTGGTCATCATCAACATACTACTATGACGAAAATGGCTTGGATATATCTGGATCTCTTACGACTTGTGTTTCTAAAGAAATTACAAAAGATACCTCAATGTGCTTGATGCACCCATTTTTGAACGCCCTGACCATCCCGAAACAAAACGCCAACGCTAAGAAAAAACATTACCATCGTGAGCTCAAGGTCTCTGCTACAACTGCAAAGACGCAGTATCATATCATCATCAACCGAGCATAACCCGACATAGAGGATGTCGGCGTGCATCAAAGCATCATCGCTGTTGCCATACTGTTGCTGGACTCGAGATGCCATCGCCGCCTCGACGATAACTGGAATGCTGATTAGCCCTGAGAGAAGGGCTGTCCACCATATCCGGTCTGCATGTAATCGCCAAAGTGCGGCGAGTTTGACTGGCTTTGCATCCCACCCAAGTCGTCTGGTGTCGTCACCGATGCAAAGGCAAAATTCGAAGGACTGTTGAAGTTTGACTGTGACGGCATCCGTCCCATACCTCCTAAACCTGGCGGTGATTGCATGTAAGACATATGCCCGCCAGTGCCGCTGAATCCCATGCTGGGCGATGGAGCTTCCACTCCTAATGCAACTCTCTTGGCTTGAATGATGTTGTACCGCGAGATCTGGCAATTGCAATCTTGGTGGTTTAGCGCGTGAGTGCGCAAGCCTGTGAGCTCGCCGCGAAGATCTTGGACTTGCTTCTTCAACGACGAATTCATCGCGCTCAACTTGCGGTGCTTCACCTCAATATCTTCGATATTTTCCTTCTTCTTCGCGCGACACTTGGCAGCTGCGAGTCTATTCTTCTCGCGGTATTTCTCCTTCTTGTCGCCGCCCTCGCCTTCCAGGTCATCGCTATCTACTGCGTTGCTACCTTCGCTATCCTTTCGCATCTTCTTGGTCTTCGCATGCCGCTGGTTGGCTGCATTGCGGGCGCGTTCTGATTTGTCGGTTTTCGCTCTCGCGGCGGCTTCCGTCACCACGGCTTCTGCAGGCGTCGGCTTCGGCTCCCCAAACTCGTTCATACTGTCATCTGGTGGTGTGATCTGGCCGAATTGCTGGTGGACCCTGCTACGGTTTTGCACAATTTGTTGCATGGAATTCGCTTCCGGGAAAGGGCTATTGAAACCGCCACCACGCGCGTTCTGGTCCTGCCACACATGGACGGAATCTAGTGGTTGCCCGAAGACACCTGTGCTTTGTGGGAAAGGGTTCATGCTGTTGTTGAAAGAGAAATCTTGGCCGAAGCTGGAACTGGCGTGTTAGTGCCTGCGCAGGCGATCTTGCAAGGTGTATGAGCTTACCTGGTACCATTTACTGGATTGAAGAAATTCTGCTGGTTTTGGTTTGGGGCATTGGGAGAGCCCATCGATGGCTGCAAAGCGTGTGGCTCGTCCTCGTGGGAATCCGCGAAATTGAAACCCGGCTGTGGCTCAAACATCGGGTCGTGGAGAGATTGTGCAAGGGCATCGTCAGAATGTGCGCTGCGAGGCGAGAAGTGGTCACCCATTTTCGAGAAGGGCGCGAGACGGTGTCGCGCACTGTCTACGATGTACTGGACACGGTCGGCGTGATGATGAGGACAGGCGCAGCGCGTGGGCGACTGGTACTGGGAAGGAGCGTGTTCTGCGTGGTATCTGCCGAATACTGGACTTTGACCGGATCAAGTATCGGCTTGGTGTGATGCTGTAGGTGCCTAGATGTTCTGGATGTTCGTCGGTGTAGTGGACGAGATGGCTAATGCGTTCGCGCGAGTGTGAGGGCTCTGCTGGCGCTGCTTTTCGAGGTGGCAAAACGCTCACCGCGGGGCCCGGAGTTGGATGCGGCTGTAAAAGTGCTGGGTCGAACGCCAAAGTTCCAATCAGCGATGACGGCTTTCTCGATCTGGCACTCGTGCAAGGTAAATCTCACGTCTGCCACAAAAATATCAACAATGACAATGTGGTATGTAGAAACAGAGCGTAAGTGCAATGCAAGTATGGAAGTAATCTGCTATGGCTGGCTGCATGATGCGTGGAATCATGATACTTTCGCAATGCTTCCTGAACCTTCAATCGACCTTGCATTCGCCACCCATGCACCCAAGCCCAGCACGCTTGCCCCCAGTTGTTCCGACGTCAGATTTGGCTAGAGACGCCTCGTTACCGCTGTGGATACTGCTGCAAGGGTCGGTCTCCACAAAGAATGACGACCAGCGAGCGGAAAGGCTTCGCGGAAGATGCGTGAGAGCCGGTCTGCTCAGTCCAACGATATCTTTACCACACTAGCCGTCGCAATCCCGTTACGCGCTTTCGCATCAATCGGTACCGATTGCTGGGTGGTTTGGTGCGAGTCCTTCAAGCATGCTCGGCACGCAGCTGTCTCCGACTGCGACAGGGCAAATAGGGATGGCACATGAGCACTTCAAAGCGGGGGGGACGGACAACTCTCCGACAAACAGACGAATCTCTGATTGCTTCGGCCTGCTAACCGTGGACGCAGAAACGGCCGTGCGGCTACTTCACGTGGTGAGGATTCACTTTAAGGAGCGACAACAACTCTCTCGACTTCTTGATACACGCGCTCGACTCTTCACGCACGTTACGCCTCGTCCACAGAGACGAGGACCACTGTCACGTGTGCTTCTAGATCGAGATCACCAGACCCATCGATCGATCCAGAGCCTTACTCGCGGTAGCGAAAATGGCATGCTTTGCGATGCCCTCGTCGTCGCTGCTCAGTCCGGGCAGGTCCAGGCGTATACTCGCTGTAAAATCGCCGAAAACTTGGTACGAACCAATTGGGAACAAGAAACTTCACACTTTGCTGCGAAGGTAAAACGGACGCACATAACTCCGCAATACACCCTGCCCTCACTCTTAGCTGCCTCCATTGTCTGTTGCTGGAATAAATTTCTGTTGCATTCTTGCAGTGCAGAGCATCGATCGGCAACGACTGATTGTTCAGCGAATGTCATCGTCGCATTCTCATTGGTGTCGTTTACCCCACCCGAGCTGATTTTGCGAAACTTCGCGAATCCACCTTTTGTTCTTTTCTGGCGCTGTTATACCTAAGCTTCTAGACGCTTAAGAAGTGCACTGGTGACTGGGATGTCGAAGCGCGGCCTCCGGCAAGCGGGCTCTGCGGTTTCTGCGGTCAGGTTCCACTTGTCACTCACCCGTGGCCCCGTGCCATCGCTGCACATCGGCGCTTGCACCGATGCCGATGGGGAAAAGCGCCAGATTGCCATGCTTGGAGCTTGGAGAGCTGGCTCGCTTGCTACCGAGCCTTCGCCTGATTTGGTAAACGCGACTCATGACCATATCAACGGACTGCCTTGTGGCGGTCACGTAGCTGGCTCGTGGCTGGTGGGAGGGAAGACGTCCAATTCAGAATTATCACTCTAGTGTGACAGGTCAAGGTCAAGGTCGACCTCAGTAATGACTTCGACAAACGATCTTTTGAAGTGAAACGACGTCAAGTGAAGCGCAGGTGAGGACCTACTTGGATTCCAGCAAGACTACTACTCTACCCTCGACCACTCGCTCACTTCTCACTACAGAAATTTGAAAAATCACATGTCTCTCGTCTGAGATGGGAATGGAAATGTAAAACAATGCTGTAATCATGATATCATTTGTACTAAAAAGAATCAACGCCGGACTTCAGTGCGCTCGCGGTCTCTTATCACGGTAGGCCTGCATCAGCATGGGCATAGCCCTAAAGACAGGAACGACTCTCGCACTGTCGATACTGGCCTCGCGGACAAGACCTACTGTCCATCGGCCGATTCAGATCAATAGTTTCGATCACTTGGGTCTTTCTAGCCTGCATTGCAGCCCAGCTTGGACATCAATAGGACTCGTCTCGGGGCTGGTTTCTGCTTGTGATCCGTGCCAAGTTCTGCCTGGCCTCTCGCTTCCACCTGCAATAATTGCTCCGATATTGTGCGTGGCTTGCGGCGGAAGAAACTGGATTGCTCACGATCCTGGTCTTTCAACAGCCTGTCCACCTTCTCAACCGATTGTTATCGGTGTTTCCACGTCCCATTTCAGTAGGAGCGGGAGTAGGACAGCAGAGCAGGATCGATGCCGAAGTTTGAATCGGCACCGCCGTTGGTGTTGCCAGCTTGCTGCGGGAAGAAGCCTGGCGCCATACCGGCTCCTGGCCCTTGCTGCTGCTGCGAGAAGGCAGTGTTCCGGCGGGATCCGTGGCGGGATTGCTGGACAGTAGCGAACATCATTCTGCAGATGCTGCATGTGCAGTTTTGGGCATAGAAAACCCCGTGCGCGGTGTGCATGTGCTGAAGCATGGTATCGTACGAAGCAGCAGGCACACCGCACACGCCGCAGACGAAGCCGTTCTGGCTCTGCGCACCAGAAGCTGCCCCGTTGTTGGACCTTCCTGTGTTGGAGTTGAACGCCATGTTGCCGTACGCGCCCATCTGAGCGTTTGCTTCGGTTAGCCTGGCGCCTAGTTCGGCATACTCACCGTACTGGTTCACGGCTGCGGGTGTGTTCCAGTAGGGACCTGGACCTTGAGCAGGAGCAGCGTTCTGAAAGCCTCCGTTCTGGAAACCACCGTTCTGCTGCCCTCTTGCTGCTGTAGGAGCCGCATTATTCTGCCTCGTATGGAGCGGAGCAAGATTGTGCACCTGTTGCCTATGGCGATTCAAACCATACGGGCGGGCGAAGCGCTTGTCGACGCCTTCACTCTCACACACTTCGCAAATGTACGGACGCTCGTTCGTGTGCGCCTCACGAATATGCTGCTGCACGTTGTGAGGGCAGCTGTACTGTTTGTTGCAACCTTCCCAAGTGCAAGTGTGTTTGCCTTTGTTCGAGTTACGAGAACCACCTTGCTTCTTACCTTGATTCTCCGCCTCGCCTGGGACGTAGGGAGCGGTAAGCAGAGAGCCCGAAAGGGTCGCCGTCTGAGTTGTGGTGGTGTGGATGGAACCATAACCCGTGTTGGAGCTGTTGTAGTTGAATCCGTTCCACGACATGACGGGCGAGTGCGTTGGGTAAGATGATCAGTCTGGTGTGCCTTTGGATCAGTCCTGCTGAGTTACCTTAGGAACGACTTGACCGTCTTAAACGCAATCACCCGAGACGGAAACGGGTTCAGACGACGTCGACACCTCGATACTGCGCTCACTGTTCACTTTTCTATATATTCTAATGCTGTGGTAAGCTCTTTGTTCGACGACCACAATGCTTTGTCCGTCGGCGGACAGGGTAGATGCAACAAAGCGAAGGAGAAGGCCAAACGTTGGGACAAAGGCATTGTACATTTTGGATGGCAGGGACACCATCAGCGACAGATTAGTCCCTGTATATTGACGGGATGTCGAACACGAACAAACTGCTTGTAACGGTATACATGGAGTGAGATAAGCGTCTGCCTACCACGGAGTCTCCTGCAAGTAACGATGGCTTTGCCATCATAACGCCGGGACAAAGGCGTTTCAGATGCTGAACGATACGGACATCAGCAGAGACATGATCTCCCAGATCGATCAGACATGGTCGAGCTGTCAGCCAGGAACAGAATTGTTGTACCACCCTGCTTGACATTGGATGAATTTTTACCAATACAGCATTTCTTTGAGCAAGGAGGCATTTGACACCACACAGGCTTAGGCGGTCATTGCATTGTATTAATTTCATGCCATGACTTTTGGACATCAATGGGAACTTGCCCATTGGCGATACCACTCCAAACATCCGGCGTTAGCGACACTCGCCGACGTCTTCACGTTCATGCCGCAGAGAATCTGCTTTACAGCTCCTTCGATCCTGCGCACTCAAGTTAGCAATCAAGTCCAAGTCCAACAAACAAAGAAAGTCCGGAAGGGAAATTTCGAGACTGGGGATACTCACTTCTTGCCGTTGACAGTCACCGGAATCTCAGGACACTCATCCACCACGCCAGGCACATGTCTCGCACTCAGTTCCTTCCTCACAGTCCCCTGAATCTCCTTGACCAAATTCTCATTAAACTCCACACCCTCCTTCATTTTCAGGAACAACACAACAGTCTCGTCTGAGTCTGTTTCTCTCCTTCGCCCAATACACAGCGCGTCCTCTACACTCCCCGCATAATGCTTCAGCAGCACATTATAAATCTCCGCTGACCCGAATCGCACACCGCTAGGCTTCAGGATACCGTCGCTGCGGCCGAGCATGTACAAGCCGCCGGTGGCAGGGTTAAACCGCACGAAATCGCCATGATGCCAGACTGAGTCGCCGAAGAGCTCGAAGTAGCTGGATCGATACTTTGCCTCGCCTGTAGGGCCCCAGAAGGTGACGGGTTGGCAGGGGAAGGGTTTTACGCAGACCAGGTCGCCGGGTTCGCCGGTTGACGAGACGTTTTTGCCGGTGTAGTCCCATGCTTGCACGGCCATCCCGAGGCCGAGGACTTGGATTTCGCCTTCGTAGACGGGCGAGAGAGGGCATGGGGCGCCGAAGAGGGAGATGATGTCTGTGCCGCCGGTTATGGAGGCGAGATTGAGGTCTGGGCCGAAAGCGCGGTAAACATATGAGAATGTGGAGGGTGCTAAGGGTGAGCCGGTTGAGTAAATTGCTTTCAGTGTGGAGAGGGAGAGGGCGTCTTTGCCTTCTTTTGGCATGAGGGATTTTTGTTCGAGGATCGAGAGGTATTTGGCTGAGGTGCCGAATTGGGTGATGGAGAGTTCGTCAATCAGGCGAGGCATGGCGATGTCGTCTTTGACTGATTGGCCGTCGTGCAGGTACTGGAAGGGTGAGCCGTCGTATAGGATCAGCGTGGCTCCTGCTGCGAGACCAGAGACCAACCAATGCCACATCATCCAGGTACATGTTGTGAAGTAGAAGAGTCTGTCGCCGGGTCGGATGTCGCCTTGTAAGATGTGCTCCTTCTTGTGTTGTAGTAGCGTTCCAACAGCGCCGTGGACGATACACTTGGGTGCGCCGGTCGTGCCAGAAGAGTAGAGGATGTACACAGGGTGGTCTGCTGGAAGCTGTTCGAATTGGAGCTCTTCGTCCTTACCAGACACAAAGTCGCTGTAAGACACCACACCTCTACCCTTTCCGCCAGCTCCAACATCAACGCCAACGCTATCCACAGTCTCAAACACAACCGTGCCTTTCAAGCTCTCCAGCTTAGCAACGACCTCATCTACCTTCTCCAAAACCCTATGCGTCTTTCCGTTATACCCAACCGCGTTGTCCGCAAACAGCACCTTAGGCTCAATCTGGACCAGTCTCTCAACAACAGCCGTGACTCCCGTGTCTGGGCTGACAGCCGTCCAGACAGCTCCAAGCGCAGTAGTAGCCAACATGGCCACCAGCGCATTCGTATGATTGCCCACATACCCAGCGACGCGATCGCCAACATCCACGCCCAAAGCCTTCAGCCCACTTCGACACTTCTTGACCCTCTCCCTGAGCTCTTTCCACGTAACTTGCTCTCGCGTCGTCTCAGTGGCAGCAATGACCGCAATCCCTTGCTCTTCGACTTGGCCACCTTCAGGCAATACAGGGAACAGCAAGTTCTCTGCAAAGTTTAACCTGGCTCCAACGAACCATGCTGGTCGAGGAAACATTCTGCTCTCATCTTCAATGACAGTATCGTAATTTTTTGACACGCGGATGCCGACATGGTCCCATACTGCGGCCCAGAACGAAGAGAGGTCGGTTATACTCCAGGCGTAGAGGTCTTCGTAGGTCTTGAAGGACTTGTTGTGAGATTTGTTCACGGCTTGTATGAAGGCGTAGAGGCGCGTTGACTCGGGCGAGGAATGGCGCCAGAGCTCTTCGGCGGTGTTGCTGGTGCCATTGGCGTTCGTGGTGGGGTCGGCCATTGTGTTGTGAGTGAGGTAGGCCGCTCGGGTAAAAGGATAGGAACAAAGACGAGAGGAGACGGTTAGGATGAAAGAAAGTGACTTAGCTGAGTGAATTGTCTATGCACGATAGACATTTGTTGAGCAGAGCCTCACTACTGGCCACTGTCCCACTCTGAGTTCGGTTTACTTGGTGCATTGCATGTCCGATGGCGGGGCGAGGGTCACGTCAATCACCTCGGCTGAAGTGGAGTATCGCTCACTTTCGCTCACCCCCACGTTATCCGGTCGGCTTAAGACTGCTATCGACTGCGCTCGTGGTCGGCTCAGGACTTCGGCTCCTATACCCGAACGTGTTACACTTATCATGACGCATATTCGTACGGTAACACTGCAGAGCATTCAAACCTGTCCACTCTGATTGAACACTTCGCCTGAAACGGCTTTCGACCGAAGGCGAGTACTGATTCGTAGCTCTGGCGAGACATGCAGGTGCTTCTTCATACGTACGAACACTGTACGAGTGCAGCTAGTATACGCCTTGAGAGCGAAGACAGGATCATGAGGCAACTGTTCTGCTCTAGTTCATCTTTCCCGGATGCACAGTGCGCTTCGAAACTCACACTCGAACGATCAAGGCGTGACTCGACTCCCGCAAGCTCTCCTTCACGTTCGTAAGATGTCCACTAGGTCTCTTCAGGCAGATCTGACAAGTCATAACGACTAGTCAGCCAGCTGTAATGAACGACGGCGTTGTAGAGTGCACTACAGCATTCACAGCGAAGCCCAGCGGAAGTTTTGGTTGCAGGTTGCTCTTCGTTGGCGTGTAAGTCAGTGCTAGCAGCCCCAGTAGAGCTGTGATCATGGTCCGGAGTACTCTGCATGGTCCCCGGAGAGCCCCACCTATAACTAATGCCTTGACACCCTTCACATGGGTGGGCGTTGTATATAGTCTGTTCGAGGACGTCTCTCGCGTGAACGGCTATTCTTCCCATCGTACAACGAACAGCGAAACCATGAACGGCAATGCAGCACTCTCGGACGTTCTGGACTTACCGATCTATCCAGACCTGAAAGACAAGGTCGCGATCATCATCGGAATTGCCCAAAGCGGCCCGGAAACCTCTACAGCCTGGGGAAATGGTGCTGCTATCGCAAGAGTGCTTTCTCGCAGCGGCGCTATCATCCACGGCTGTGATTTGGACCTTCAAGCAGCAGAACGTACGGCTACTCGTGTACGAGCTGAGGGCGGCAAGTGTGATGTCTCATTAGCCGATGCGACTTGTAGCAGCGACATCTCACGGTTCGTGGACGACGTCCTCGCCAAACACGGCCGCGTGGATATTCTGGTCAACAATGTTGGCATGACAGCCGATGGCGACCTCGGCACCATGGCCGAAAAGACGTTCGACTCACAGATCACACTGAACCTCAAGACGGTCTATGTATCCTGTCACAAGATTTTACCCATCATGGAGCGCCAGGGTTCTGGAGTCATCATCAATAATGCTTCGATCGCTGGCTTGCGGCACCTGGGGAAACCTCAAGTCGCCTATTCAAGCGCCAAAGCTGCACTCATACACCTCACGAGGGTCGCCGCTGTCGATTACGCGAGCAAAGGGATTCGGATTAACTGTGTGATACCTGGGCTCATGTACACGCCATTGGTTGAGATGTTGGGCAAGAGCGAGAACGCTGGAGAGAGGCACGCGTATGAGAGAATCATTGGTTTGCACGTACCAATGGGCATAATGGGAGATGGGATGGACGTTGGAAATGCAACAGCGTTTCTTGCTAGCAAAGCAGCGAAGTATATCACCGGCCATGGTCTGGTCGTCGATGGTGGTTTGACGGTCTCTGCCAGCTCTTGAATTGCGCCGATATATTCTTGAGCATCTACACTGCACAACTCTACCTTGTTGAAAGTAGTATGTATGACCCGGGAGTACTTGACTCCACATTTGAGCTCGTGTCGATATTGTGCATGTTTGCGAACAAATAGTCAATGTGATCTTGATCAGTAGATCCCCTTGAGATGGTAGGACTACGATCTCACGCTCAGATTAAGGTCCTCGTGCGCCGATCGAGAGTTATCTTGGATTCTGGTGGGGTGTTGCAAACGGTCCAAAATCCCTCTGTCTAGGCAGGTACTATGTCCTGGTAGTCGACCTATTCGGCGAAGCGTTAGACTCCCCGCCAGCCTCTACGGACTTCTTGCTAGCCTCCCCGTTTGAGTCCCGTATTCATGGTATAGATACAGAGTGGAGCAATTGATGCGGGGGAACACATCGACACGCGGACAACGCCACACACTTCTTGAATGTCCATATTAATGCTGCGCCGTCAGCTCAATGGTTATCCCGAGCTCTTCATAGAACAAGTCCGCATTTAGTCTTGAACCCTCAAAAATGTCCGAGTCCGGGAAAGTCAAGAGTTGCGAGCAACTCGAGATCGCCGAGAACGTCAGCAATAGCGATGGTGAACTTACGGATCACGAACAAGAGATAGAGAAATCGTACGTCTTAAGTCCGTCTCGTTGCAGGATTCTTGTTAACGTACCTATCATGTAGCATCGTTCGCAAGATTGACCTTCGACTCATACCATTGACCATTCTCATTTATCTTCTCTGCTACTTGGATCGATCGAACATTGGTACGTCCCAGTTTGTGGCAACGAGGGTGCAATGGCAAAGGACTTTCGCCAACATGTTCAGGCAACGCCAAGATCCTCAACTCCGACACAGGTGACAATCTCTTGAAGACTCTGGATCTCAGCAACCATGGCTACATCGTTGCATTGATGCTGTTCCTCGTTGCTTACTCCATCTGTGAAGTCCCAAGCAACCTAGCCCTCAAGGTGATCAGTCCTGCCAAATGGCTCGGCTTTCTCATCGTCTGCTTTGGCTCCTTTTGCGCCGGAATCGGTGGCATTGAAACCAGCGCTGGTCTCAAAGCGCTTCGATTCTTCCTCGGAGCAGCCGAAGCTGGAGTCTTTCCCGGACTGATGTACTACTTTAGTTTCTGGTATAAGTCTAGCGAGCGTGCTTTTCGCATCGCTTGCTTCTTGTGCAGTGCGACGTTGGCAGGTGCTTTTGGAGGGTCAGTCCTGTCCTGTCAGCAAATCATGGTATTGTGCTGACCGGTTGTAGATGCATTGCATACGGTGTCAGCTTCATGAACGGTGCCCTTGGTCTTGAGGCGTGGAGATGGCTGTTCATCATCGAAGGTGTACCATCAGGTAGGACATTTGACTCTAGGAACATGCCGAACAAAGCTGACATCTTCATAGTTATCGTTGGGCTATGCGTAATGGCTTTCCTTCCAAGCTACCCTCAAAACGCTTCGTGGCTCAACGCAGAGGAGAAGAGGATCCAGGAGCAAAGACTAGGCATACAAAAACGTCAAAGGTACATTATCCAATGTTGGTTGCCCGCACGCAGGTCCTGACAGTCTCCCAGGGAGCAACACATCAACTGGCAGGATGCCAAAGCAACGTTGCTCGACTTCAGATTATATGGCCACTACCTCGCATACACAGGCATCGGCTGCGGTGTTGCGTCTCTGTCGCTGTTCGCACCAACCATCGTTCAAGGTCTTGGCCATCACGGCGTACAGGCACAACTCTATACAGTGCCGCCATATGCCGTGGCCTTTGCATGTACGATGCTTGCAGCTTACTTGTCCGATCGCTACCAGTCGCGTGGCCTCGTTGCCGGTGGTGCATTGGCAGTCAGCACTCTGTGTTTTATTATTTTGGGTAAGTGGATACAACACATTTATTCCAAATAGCGTCTGACATCGTCACAGCTGCTCTGCCGATGAAAGCTTTCACTGGACGCTACATCCTGTTGATCTTTGCAACAGCTGGAGTCTTCTCGGCCCTTCCCTCCCTCAACGCCTGGGTAGGCGATAATGCCAGAAACACAACGGCTATGTCTCTTGTGTTCGGTCTGAACGTTGCGTTCTCTGGACCTGGGCAGATTGCAGGCGTATGGATCTACCGGCCCCAGGACGCTCCGCTTTTTCGATTGGGCCATGGCATCAATGCCGTCTTCGGCGCCCTAGCTTGTCTTCTGAGCTTCGCTCTTTGCTTCTACTACAGTCGTCTGAACAAGAAGGCTATGAGACAAGGTCACGATGAGCGTTGGATGGCTTGAGAGTGGCTTCACCCAAGGTGATTGGTGTCATAGTCATTGTATGAACAGCACTTGTGCGATTCTGAATAGTGTATGTTCCGGGCTTTCCTCGTCAGTCCCTTACTCCATCGTGACACGGTCGAAATGGGATGGAATGGTCGATCTTCTTGCTGTGATGTATGCAGCAAAGACCTCTCCTAATCTCAAATGTTCCGGCAATCCTCTTCAGCATCATTTAAGCAAATTTGTAGCACAAACCTCCAGAGAGCATCGCTTTGACTATTGCACAAGTTGCAGCGAGTCAATAATGGGACGGCATTGGTTGTCTGATACGTTCTATGTGAAGATCAATCCCGACAGGCGCTAATATGTACCCAATGCACTCGGCAAGTATCGACGACAGCTTGAGTATACAAGACAAGGCATCGTGGGCGACTGGCTCGGTCAAGCTTTGCTTACGAGCTGCAACCAATTTGAAGATGCTTTGCAAGAACTGGAAGGGTACAGATTGCCTCAAAAGGAATCGCATTCTTCAAAGGAAACGGAAGCCAGTACAAGGCTGTAGATTTGCACGATCAAACAAGACCACATCACATCCGAGAGATGAAAGGATCGTGTATGCCCACGTGAGCATTTTCTGTCTTCACAAATACGCAGAGCGCGGTATTGGAATCGAGAACGTCTGGTATATCGTTTAGTTTTCAGTCCAGGCACGGGGAGGCTAATGCAAGACCGACATCGATCGGATTAAGGTTCTTGGATACGATCCCCGCTTGACCGTCACCTCGGTCTCACCAAGTTGTCTTGAATGTCTGATCGACATACATTATTGAAAGGTCAAGCATGCGGAGGCTCGTAACATAAATGCACATGCGCCCGAGATCTCACCCATCTCTCCAACTTGGCAATAACGTAGGAGAAGTTTCATCGAGAATACAAAACCAAAATGTTGTTCAGAAACGTACTGCCTAAGCTGTTCTTCGCCGTCACAGCCATTGGCGCCACTTCCACTCTCGGCTTTACACTGGGCAATGTCACGACGTCGGACGGGATCTCTTTGCGTTACACTCAAGCTGGTCCTGCTGCTGGACAACAACTGCTGTTCATCCACGGCTGGCGCCAAACGGCGGCACAATGGAAAAAGCAGATCGACTACTTCTCCGGCGCCGGCTATCGAGTAACAGCCTACGACATGCGTGGGCATGGTGACTCTGAAAAGCCTGGCTTCGGCTACTCGTTGTCCCGCCTCGGCTCCGACCTCAACGACGTGCTCAATACTCTCGATCTTACAAACGTCAGCGTCGTTGCTCACTCAATGGGCTCCTCGGTCTTCTGGGACTTGTGGGATCAGTATCCGGAGCACCGCTCTCGCATCCACCGCTTCGTGTTAGACGACCAGTCTACCGTCCTTGTGCAGGATCCCACCTGGGACCAGACCGAACGGAACACATGGTCCGCAGCGCTTTTCAACCCTGCCCAGGTGTATACCTTTTCTGCAAACATGAGCAACGAACTGGTCCCCTTCGTCACAAGCATGTTCACGCACAGTATCTCGAAGGACGACTTGGACTGGATGATCGCACAGAACAGGAAGATGAGCGATAAAAATGCTGCGACTTTGCTGATCAACCATTGTTTTGCCGACTGGCGCGCCCTCATCCCGCGAATCACAGTGCCGACCTTGGTGCTCTCTGGAGCAGTCAGTCTTAATAACGCTACGGCGATCGATTGGGCTGCCACGCAAATTCCGGGCGCTCATGCGTATACTTTCACAAAGGCGGAAAAGGGCAGCCATTTTGTGTTTTGGGAGAATCCGGAGCGTTTCAACCAGATTGTTGAGGACTTTGTGAGCCAATGATGTGTAATTGCTCGTTAGATCTTTCTTCAATAACATCAAGATGAGAGAAACAAAATCCATCACAGTTTGGTAACTGATGGTTGGTGACGTCTGGTTCGTTTGCCCCAGGAAGTCTCACAGTAGAGTTCGTGGTATGCCTTCACACCTGATGGTTGGGCTACTCTGTCCGTTAAATCTTGCAAATAACTACACACTCACCATCGCAGTAACAGTAACATTATCATGCAGTGGCAGTGGTTGACTGTGGGCAAAGCAAGGTAGCAATCTCGTAGTCCTTGGCAACAACGCTGCTCTGCCTAGCTCCCACAGCAATCAAGTTCAACACGCACTTGTGCCATTCGCAGTGCTCGCGGCCGATCAATCGTCGCAATCGGGAGTCAGGAGAAGCAGAGAGTCCATAGACGACGACGATCTGTCCGAAAAGCCTGGCTTCGCGTTAACAGTGGACGTGAGAGAGCAAGTGGAGGACGAACTGGCTGTATATGAAGTAGTGGTAGGGCACACAAGGTCCGGCTGTGAGGACATTCTCCATGATCGAGGTCCATGCAAGAATTGAGGATAAGGTGTCGCCGCAATTCGTCACGTCCCTGTCGGTTAGCGAGGCTGGGTTCATAAAGGCTCGGTGCCTGGGTAACTTGTCAGCAAGATCGTGAGACATGCTCCGATTACTTACATTAGAGGCCGACGAATGTGATACTTGCTGATGATGTACCGTGCTCGAATCCAAGCAGCAGCAGATATGCTCTGCGATGAACCTGAGGTTGGCAACGGGCTCTGAAGGTCGAATGCAAGGTCTGGCGGCAGTTGATTCTTCCATTGCTCGAGCTGATGATATAGTTCTTCCTCCAAACTTCTTGTCGGATAGCTATTCGTAGGACCTTTACAGGGACTGACGTTTAGCTCTGGCTATATCGGACACAAGATGTTGGCAAGTCTCACTGGAATGGAACAAGCTGTCGCGCACCCTTGTAAGAAAGATCCTATGGGCGATCTGTGAGAGGAAGTGGTAATGATAAATCGGATCATTCAGGGCACCTCTGTTAGGCGTTGTTGCGCTCCTTAGAAACGGCGGTGAGACGAACTTGGGTAAAGGGACGTCTTCGCAATGATCGAGCAACGACGTATTCGGCAAATCCATCTCATCTGCCAGTAAAGTTTCGAACATGACGCAGATCCAGAATACTCGTGACTGCATATCCTTCTCCCACGACTCTGTCTGTGCATCCGATGATCCTCGTTCGGATCGCGCTTTAGCTTCTTGCCAGAAAAGACTTGAGCAAAACGAGGCTCGGCAAGTCATTGTCCACCATTGCCCTGACCTCGTGGTCTGCGCATAATACAAGCTTGCGAGGAGGTACAATTGACAGCTTTGCAGTCCGACGTCAGTGTCGAAAAAGGCCATGCGTCTCCGAGCCTCGTTAAAATATGCCAAACCTGGTATACTACCGGTCTGCACTCTACAATCTTGTACTGTGTGACGATTCGCCGGCACATGACACGATGCGTCGTCTGCTGAGCCTGGAAGTTCTTCCATGGCCCAGCTCCCCAGTGCCATGACCAGCAGCACAGTACAAGTATCCATGTGAACCCCAAAGTCACAATTCATGGCAGCGGGCAGCGTTTGCTGGAAGTAGGCGTCTGGGTCGAGTATGGGAAAGGTCGTATTGAAATTCTGGAAGTAGCTGTACGAAAGGTCTTTGAAGACGTTGAGACGCAGCTGAGAGATCCAATCCGTCGAGTTCAAATCGCCCGAGATCGGTAGCGGAGGCCTACTGAACTCCATGCTAGATACATAGCGGGATCCAAAGTCTTTACAAGCGCCGTGTACTGACTCTGGAAGCAACTTCTCGATGCCAGGCCAGGCCAGTGTGAGGTGAGCGCTGAAGCTGAGGGTCGTGGATTGCTCTTTTATCGTGTCGTGAGGGGAGGCGCTCACGAGATCGATGTGCGGGTTCAATCTAGACGGATGGTTTCGTAGGTCGATTCCCGGACCTCGAGGGCCATTCGGACTCCATGGAACTTCAGAGCAATCGGGAGACCATTGTGTAGCTCTCGCGGTTGAATCGTCTTGCTTCGGTGACTGTCTTCCCTGGATGCAATCTATTTTTCGTTCAACGCGACGGAGAGTCTGCAGGATGGAGCTGTAAGACGCTTCGTGCCTGGATCAAGCTTAGCAAATGCCGGTCAAACAGCGAACGGTTTCGGGGAAAAGGTACTTTGTGATCTTACGCTCACTGTAGTGGCATTCGATGCCCTGCGACTTGCACAGACCGCAGGGCACATCTTCGTCGCAGCGCGTCTTCTTTCGGCGACAAGGGTTGCATGCCTGCATATGCGCGAAGAAGCAATCAGACGTGAATGGCCTTCGGTCAACACAATGTCATCACGTTACCTGGCCAGCAATGAAATTGCGCTGTCTCTTGCGCGGCGTTTCGCCCTGAGCGCCGTCATCTTCTGCCGGATCCATGTCCATTCGAGCGATGACAGCTCTCGTGGCTGTGTGACAGCAAGAAGGAGGACAAGGCCCGGCGTTGTCGTTCACTCCGGACGATACTCTTCCCAGCTTCGACCACTTCAGCGGAGTGCTGTCTCCGCAGTGGCGTGGTGATCACGCGGGGCCTCCACAAAACCCTTGAAGTCAATTGCCGGGGAGACTACGATGTCTCCGGAGTGCCCTACCTCGCCATCTTCGATTTCATGCGATGGACGTGTGGACGGTGTATTGGCGGCGGAAAGGTGCCACTACTATGATATTCGTGATCGCATTCGTCAAGGGTGAAGTATTCGCAGACATGCAAAGCCATCCATGGAGCACAAGGCCTGCTCCTGACCACTTCTCTCTCCACCACGCTCTTCTTGGGCAGCACTTCTGGCTTGCTAGACTACGCCGACCTATTGAAGACACGGACCATTCGATTTATACTTAATCAGAGTCTCCTTCTCTGGACTCATGGCTAGTGCCGATGGCTCGAGCAGCATGCACGGATTTCTGGCCGGGGCTTTGAGTGGCGTGGCCAAAGTGAGTAGTAAGTATCATAACCAGTCTCCCTACCATGGCCATGAATGACTTTGGGCTAATTCACCCATGGCAGCTGGGCATCCGTTTGACACAATCAAAGTGCGCTTGCAAACCAGCACCAGCACGCGCTTCGCTGGGCCATGGTCATGCCTCTGTCAGACGATCTCCCAAGATGGTGTCCGTGGGCTGTACAAGGGGCTGACACCGCCTTTGGTCGGCTTTGTATTCATGGATTCGCTGCTGCTTGGATCTTTCTCGATTTATCGAGACTTCTTGAATCGGACTTTGCACTGTCCAGGAGCAGTCCCTGTCCTTAAGACTGGCAGAGCTGCTCCCGCTACTCTGAGCTCCGCTTCCATGAGCTTCGTCGCAGGCGGCCTTGCTGGTTGGACTGTGAGCTTCATCGCTGCACCCATCGAGCACGTCAAAGCGCGGCTGCAAGTTCAATCCGGGAGAAGCAAGTACTCTGGTCCCGTAGACTGTTTTCGAAAGATATCCCGAGATCACGGGATCCCAGGATTATATCGCGGCTTGTCAGCGACAATAATCTTTCGAAGTTTCTTTGCCTTCTTCTGGGGGAGTTATGACGTGCTGAACCGCACCTTGCAGGCGTCCACCAGTCTCAGCGTGCCCTTGATCAATTTTATGGCTGCTGGCGTCGCTGCTCAGTTGTATTGGTTGACAGGATACCCTACCGATGTGATCAAACAGCGCATAATGACCGAGCCGCTTGGTGGTGTGACAAACGATGGTGTACGCCGTCTTGTGAGGTGGAAGGATGCAGCGAGATCAATCTACACCGAGTCGGGCTGGAGGGGGTTTTGGCGAGGCTTCCTACCGTGCTTTCTAAGGGCATTCCCTGCAAATGCCATGTCAATCGTGACTTTCGAGGCAGTGATGCGTGCTACTGCCCGTGCTAGGACCTGACTCTGTATATAAAGGTTCCAATAGGGAATGTCTCGCTTGTGTTGGCGCAAACTACAGCATGTGATGGACAAAAGTAAGTTAGTGAGTAGGAATGTAGGTGCCTGCTACTGCAAGTTCCTCAGGCTATCTTCCAAAGGCTGTCGCAGGAAGACCCCTTCGACAGCACGAGAAGGACTGGTCGCTCAGTTTCACTCACCCCACGATTTCCGGTCGTCGGCTTAAGATCCTGCCGACTGCACTCTTTGTCGGCTCAGGACTCTGGCTCCTTTTACCGACCACTTCCTTTGGTTATCATGAACTGCGCGCTGCGGCTAGGTCATGTCAAATGAGGAAGTGCACTAGGCAGGTAGTCACAGGCATCAGACGAGTCTCAATCTTGAATCTTGATTTGGCCTATCGTGATGATATTGAAGGGTCCCGCTGGCCGGTACGCTGATATTGTCCTCAGCAGTGATCAACAATTTGTCGGCGATTTTTTGTTAGCCAAGTTCCTACTCAGAATCCGTACAATCGACCGAGCTGCATTGGTCAAGGATACGAAAGATGCCGCTCATCGTGCTGCGCTAACACCGTCTCAGTAAAAAAAGTGATGGATTCCCGTCGAGACTGAGCCTCCATCAAAAGTTTGCTGCTATTAGGTTAACATGAAGACTGTTCCCCCTTTCTTTTGCGTATGATGACCCTCTTATACTCTCAGTCGATTGAAATCTCTCCACAGAGAAGTGCCAGCTGGCAAGCCATGATCATCGGGGTTGCCGCCTCATAGGGGATGCTGTAGGACCTCAAACTTCGGACTGGCAAAATACTCATTGTTCACGCCAGGAGCGTTGTCAGAATCAGATGCTGATATGCCAGACGTAGGGGTTGCGAAAATCTAGATGGCGTTGGAGCTCGATGGTGCAAGCGCAGACGTTGTGGGCGAGATGGCATTGGACCGCTTCGCCATAGGTGTAATCACAACCTCAAGATCTTCCATCTCGCCACGGTAAAGGCCTGGAAAGTCATCAGGATCAGGATCAGGAGGTAATCGCTTTACCAAGACGCAATGTGAGTCTGCGACGAAGGCGGTCGAACCGATTGGCAGTGCGCTCCTCGCGAATGCACTATTGTAATCAGCCATGACATCTTCGAGGTGAATGCCATGGCCTTTCACGAATGAGACATCGTCAGTGCTGGCCATGAAACCAAGTTCACTCCCGTTAACTACACCGATGAATACGGAAATGCTTGCGGTTGTGTGTCTATTTGTGAATTGGGCGATTGAATCCACGAATGTACCCTGCTTTGGAACAAAGAAGAACAATGATTTGTCATTGTTTGGCTTGAGCGAGCCATTCCAAGGATGCAGTCTCGCCGTTTGCCCGGGGTTTGACCATTCATAATCTTTGTGCATCTTTTTGCTTGTTCGTAAATAGTATCGTATGACGGGCGGGGGCAGGAATTGGTCGACTTGTGGCACCTCCTGAGGAAAATATAGATCGCCATACTGCCGCACGTCCAGGCAGCTCCGCATTTCCGCCAGGTTGCAGCGTACAGCCTGGTCTCCTACACGCTTGATTGTGACACTGAGGTAACCGCGCTGACCACGGCGACCACAAAATAGCGGCATTTGATCTTCTTCCAACGATCTTTCAATATTGAAGCCCAGGTTGGTGGTCCGCCAAGGCCTTCTCATCTCTTCGTGCAAGTCGAGCATGGGGCCTATGTCCCCGGCATTTTTGAAGAAGAAAGGACAATCAGCGAGGAGACCATGGGTGTCTTCAGCTTTGGCCCCTTCATCTAACCATGCGAAAATACTCTCATCGTCTGAGCTTTTCAAGATCTCTTCTTGTAGACGCTGAAAGGCACGCGAAGCTTCTCCATACAGCATGGGCATGTTGATAGAGAAGAGGCCCATGAGGCAGTAAGCTGCATCTTCGGGCCGTGTCGTTTTGCGATGGGCAGCCCAGGACATCCGCTTCGCTACACTCGCAGCTGACAAGGGGCGTGTATGGTTTAGGTACTCGTCGTCGATGCCAGTAGCCTCTGAAATAGCTCCCTGGAGTGTTCGTTTGGTGCCTATCAAGGCCCAAGAATTGTTGTAAAAGTTCACTTGTCTCGGAGCTATAAGCTCTTGCAAAGTCCATCCGCGAGTGAACCATGCACTAGCTTTGAATTCAGATTCGAAGTCCGCGTCTTCCACTGCAGACGACACATCGTCCAGATATGCATAGCAGATCGAAGAGTCGCGATACCATGCCCACATCGAGTTAATGGCTTCGGAGAGTTCCGCGCTCGAGCTCTTGTCGATACAACACGTGTCGTCCCACAGAAAAACGAAGCCATCTGCGCGTGCTTGCTCTATCGCACCGCGCAGCTTAGAGTAGCCCTTTCTCTTGATTGAGGTCCCCTGCTCTACATCGTGAAAAAGAACTTCGTCGTCAGTCCATCGATGGGAAAGGATGGCATACTCAAGCGTATCCGTACCGATGAATGTGCGAAGTGATAAGTGGCCACTTTCAAGGTCACATTCGTCGAGAGCTAGTAGACGCATGATGTACACGAAGTAGATGATTGAGTCATGTCTTGAGCTTCACGTCAGAAAGAGCGTTTTTGTTGTCACGTCCAGATTGAACACTGCCGTGGTAGGCTGCGACGAGTGCGGCTGAGCATCGAGGCAGCAGAGGCTCTCGACCTGCCAAGTTTGACGACCTGCTTGTTAGAATCCTACACAGCCCTGTCAGTCGCGGCAGTGATAGCAGCCGTTTCAGCGTGCCCGTTCCGATCCAGGCCGTTGAGCTAGAATAATGAGGCTCCTTGATCCAACGGTTACCTACATGCAAGTTACAAGGCACGTTACGAACTGCTCGCACGAATGCACGTGTGCCGGTGGTGGACAGGTGTCATCGCGCATAGATGCATGCATGGCTGAGGCGTTTCGTCACAGTGCATGCAAGAAGGCATCGCTTCTATGTGCCCGCGAGACATGTGAGGCAGAAAGAGCAGGCCAGCCCGCAAGAGCAAGAGAGCCTGGCCATGGTACGTCATCGCTCGAAGGTTGCCGGCCCGTGCCCAACCCAAATATTGGCCCAGCAGCCCACTTGCCTGTTACGACTGCGCAGCTTGTCCAGCGCTACCCAACTGATAATCGCTCGCTCTCTCTCCAGCCACGATCGCCGGCAGACGTGCTGTGCAAAAGGCGCCTGCTCGCACTTCACTTACACCCTCTCACACCGCCTGTCTGCGTCTTCTGTTGCATTGCTGCGTCTCAGCGTTTGCCTGCTTTCCTTCCGCCAGCATCTCTCACACTCACACCACGCCCCGCTGTCTCCACCTCCCACATGCAGCCCGGCTGAAACACTCATCATCGCTACCAACTCCCGCTCGTGACTACTGCTCCCACACTCGCCCACGCGAACGTCGCACGCCTCCCATATCACACCACCCCTGTGTGCACTCTCTTCGTGACACTTGCTCGACGTGAGCCCACCTGCCTCGTCGCCGCTAGCAGACAGCTGCCTCGTCATCAGCCATGTCTCGACGCTACGCCGACTACGAGGAGCGCGACTATGTTCGCTCCCGCTACGACGAGCCTGAGCTGGAAATCCGCGAGTCCAGACGAGCTCCCGCCACCGTCTTGTCTGATCGCCGCACTGAGCGACCTGCCCGCCAGCCTGATTTCCTTCGCGAGGATTACGGCAAGAGTCAGGCTGGCCCGCTGGTCATACGGGAGCGAGAGTCAGATAGCTGGCGGCCTCCAGCCCGACGCCGTAGCAACGAAACCGTACGATCGAAGCATCCTGCCGACGTGGAAAGAGAGATCATCATTCGAGAGCGTGAACGAGAAGACGAACGTCGACCGCCCTACCCCAGCAGCGAGCGAGGCGGTCGCATGGAGGAAGAGATCATCTACAGGGATCGGGCCAAGAGCCAGGCTCCTAGCAGGGCACCTCCTTCAAGGGTGAATGAAGAAATCGACATCAAAATCCGTCATGACGACGACCACCACCACCATAGAGTTCGGTCACCGCCAGCTCGGAGCGAGTACCACGAGCGGGATGTCGAAGAGATCCGCTTCAGGCGTGGCCCTGGAGACCGACCACCCACTCGGGTTGCTGAGCGAGAGGAGATCGATATTGACATCCGCGAACGGCGAGGACGTGACGAGGAGATCGACATCCGCATCAAAGAACAAGAGCGTCCTGCACCTCGGCCTCGTTCTCACAGCCGGGGAGTCCTGGTTGGCAAGAAAGAAGAAGAATGGGTCATTCGCCGTCAACGCAGTCCCAGTCCACCTCCTCCGCCGCGTGACCGCGAACGTGAGGAAATCATCATTCGCAGAAGAGAGAGATCACCAACCCCAGAGCCGCCGCGAGAGCCTACTCCTCCGCCACCCTCTCCACCGCCACCGCCGGAGCCTATTGTTCGCCCTCCCATCATCCAAGAGATCATTCACCACCATCGCCACATCGACCACGGCATTGAACCTGCTCGTCAACCAACCCCACCACCACCTCCGCCTGCGCCGCCAAGTCCGCCTCGTGAAGACAACTTGGAAATTGAGATCCATCGTTCCGGCACACGCAATGGCAAGCACTTCGATGAAGACATCATCATCGAGCAAGATCGAAATGAACGCCCGCGTAGCACCCGTCCGCGATCTCGAAGCGTTGCCACCCGCCGCCCACGTTCTCCTTCCCCTCTACCACCACCCGCCAGACGCACTTATGACGATGATGTAGCTGCTGAGGCTGAATACTACATGCGTCGTGCCGCATCTCGCGGTTACCCTGGAGAAGCTTATGACGGTGCAACCAAGGACTGGGGTCTCGTCGATGTCCCGCCAGGAACAGAGCGCGTCCGCATGGATGGCAAAGGCGGTGGGAGCCAAGAAATCACATGGCAGCGATACAACGGCGACAGACGAAGCAAATTCCAGACCGGCGATCGCGTCTACGAAGGCGAGTTTGGAAACGCACGCTCTCCGCCACCAGCTCCTCTTCCGCCGCCAGCACCTCCGCAATCAACTCACGAAGAAGAGATCCGCATCACAGAGCGCAGAATTACAGAAGGCACCTCCAAGGGCAGGACGAAAGACAAAATGTGGACCGAAGTCACCAAAGACCTGGTCATCAAGGAAGCCATCGAGGAAATGGGTTACGAGTACGAAGAGACGGATGATTTCTACTATGTGATCGAATACCTGCGCTACGTAAGTTCAACCCTTTCTCATCCGATTAACGCTTACACAGTGAACTAACGCCCGATAACAGGAAGACGTCCTCCGCCTCGTCGAGCTGACCGAAGACATCCGCCGCGAGCGCCGCGAACGCATCCGCGAAATTCAATGGGAGCGCGAAGAACTCGAGAGGCTGCCGAAACTGCTGCCGCCGCCTCCGGTTCCTGCGCCCGCTCCACCGCCGCCGAGAAGCGCGTACGAAGAGCGCATTTACGAGAAAGAGTATTATTACGACGTTCACGGCAAGAGGTACAGGCGTTGAGACGAGTTGGGTTTCATCGCTTCTTTTCTTTCATTGGGAGCAGGAGGGGTGTGGGAGTTTTAGCGTGTGTAGGTAAGATGGGCCTGGAGTCCGTGACTCTGTTCTCTCTTTCTTTCCTTTTCTTGTGGATAGATGAGAGGTGTGCAGAAGAAGATGGGATTACTACTACGAAGCCCCTACGAAGTATGGAATATGAAATATGATGATGAACTCTATGATCCTTTTCCTATCGAGTTCTTACCTCACATACACTTTCTTCTATTTGTTCGGCGAAGTTGAGCATGAACTGAAAACGTTGTAAGAATCCACTTATATTCTCCTCGCTTCGTGCAATTCGAGCCGACCGTTTCCTCCTTGTACGACTGTGTTTCCGACCTGACCGGCAGAGCGCGATGAAAGTAGTTCTTTGAATTTCTCTTCTACCAGCAACAACAACAAGGTCCTTCCAGTCAATCTGTCTGTCCGCTTCACTGCCTTGTCCAAAACTGACATTGCGCCGGCGCGTCGCTTTTCACCTACTCTGTGATCGATGGGGTTGCCGTCTCGGACCTCTTCCAGGCCGGCTCGCTCTGCAAAGACTTGAGCGTGGGATGAGGTAAGGGTAGTGTGCGAGGATTTGCTGGATGCAAGAGGTAGGACCGCGGTTGGGTGTTGACGACCGTGATGACTATTTTAACGTGAGCCAAGCTTGATCGCAAGATCAGGATCGAATGACTTAAAGCGTGTGGGTCGACGTAGAACAGGGAGGATTCCGTCGACAAAGACACTTGGAAAGATGCTGAGATGGAATCGAAGATGGGCAGGTATGACACGCAATGTGTGTTATCATTAAGGAACTTTTTTCGTCCAGCACCCTATCTTGCTGTGCTCCCTTCTCTCGCTGGTCTTCATCTATGGGGTAGTTGATAAGAATAAGCACTCTGTAGGCTGCGCTAATCCAATAAGAATGAAAAGAGCAGGATATCCGCAAGAATGACGAAAAGAAAAAGAATTGCAATCCGCATTTTGGCCGGCAAGGACCGTCTTGGTCCCGTCGAGCTTGGCTCAGACACTACACACATCCCACGGGACGGTGCAGTGTGCTTAAGCGATCGAGAGAAGCTTGGTGCTTTTCCTGCTTCGAGCTGAGGATGCGCTGCGCGGTCGATCGCAAACTTGGCGAGCTGGGAGTCCAGCTGCTGTGTACGAAAGAGGACGATGACGAGACGAACGCCAGCAGCATGAAGCTTGGGAGGGCGAAGGTGGATGTTGACATCATCACAGCACTGATCGCAAGAATGGCCAGAGCAATGCGGGCACGAACATGTGCCACGCCAGAGAGTGCAGTAGGAGCAAAGCCCTCCACGGCAGCCGATCTACCATGGTGGTCCCTGTAGCGGCGGGTGTCACTCTCTGTGAAGAGCATGCGGGCACCTTTGGATTCGGTGGCAGCATGCTTGTCTGCGGTCGAGGACGATGGCACGATCGCTTGTACCTGTTGTTGGGCGGCAGCTGCGGTCGTGGCGCTACTGCTGTGATTGATGTTGCTGCTCGGCCGCGGGTACGCACCGCCGTTGGCTTGAGCAGACAGGTTAGCCACAGACGGCACAAGGCCTGTAGCAGGGGTGGAGGTGTCCAACGTCCTGGGTATACGATGCTTGAAGCGGAAGAGCTCGGTCGAGCGTGCTTGGGTACGATTAGCACGATCGAATGGCGACGAGCTGGCAAGGAGCGCCGATTGCGCCCTTGTCTGTGGTTGTAGCGCGGTCGTCGGTACTTCCGTGCGAGTGGCCACTGCAAGTGATGTCCTCGGCAGTACCTGGCTTGATAGCGGTGCATGCTCGCGGTGGGATGGCGAGCTGCGCGGCGATTGCGCAGAGGTCAATGTTCCCCACTCGCCCTCGTTGCGACGGTTATCCAACCTGCCATCAGGTGATGACCGCGGACTGACTGGGGTGCCGCCCAGAATTGTCGGCCTTCCTTCAAGAGTTGCTGCGTGCTCCTTCTCGGAGCTCGAGCTTGTGCTGTTCGCGGAGGTCAACGACAGCTCACTCTGTAGCGCAGGATCATAGACTCCGTCGCTGCGAGTGCGATGGCGGCGCGTGTTGTAATCCTGCGGGCTAGTCCCAGCAACGGATCTGCGCACGCTCATCGCCGGCTTGTCGGTTCGGCGAAGTGCAGTGTCTGCCGGCACTTGATCGTTGCCAGTTAGTGGCAGCAGCGAGGCTTGGGTCACGCGAAGTTGGCCTGTACCGCCTTCACCCGGTGACCTGCCTCTATCATCACTATCTACTTGTAGCGCGCTGCTCAGTCCATGCACATGTGGGGTGTGCGTTGGATCTGTAGACGATCTCAAACCGCCAGAACCGCTAGTAGCATTGATCGCAACTGGTACGCCATGCGCGTCTTGCTGGCCGGCGTTGGCCAAACGTTCGCCGCTTGTCAGTGGAGATTCTGATTGAGTGTGATTTAGGTCACAGCGACGATCCGACTCATGGTTGGTATCAAGCGGCGAGGTGTGAATGGTTGGTGAGTTGTTCAGGCGCAGGCCCGATTCGGAGCCCTGTGGTCGGGTTGTGGGTGTTCTGGATGCATTGATGCTGGCATTCGCATTCGCATTCGCGCTTGCATTCGCATTTGCGTTGAAATCGTTCAACCAATCCCATTCGTGATTTGCGCCTTGACTTGTCTGAGATCTGGCATTGTTGACGCTAGGGTTCTGTACATTCTGCCTGAAGTTATCGGGCTGAGTGTTGTACGTCGGAATGTCGAACTGTAGTGAATCATCGAAAGTGAAATCCAGTACGGGGTCGGGGAACAACAGGGTGAAGTCGTCGTAACTTCCCATGAGTCCATCCACGGAGAAGACGTCGTTTGGATCCGACGCATACTGATCGGTGGTAAATGAAACCTCTGCGTGTTGCTGTTTTGTATTGCTTTGTCTGTATTAATTAGCTGATGTCAATCCGAGTGGCGAGAGCGAGTCTCGACATACCGAGGCTTTGTAACCTTGTGCGTTGATTTGTCGTTGGAGATCTTCTTCAGGTCTTCCATTTCTGGCTGGTTGTGGACGCACTACGGAGAAGTCAGCATGTGCTCCTTCCAGCTTGGGACGAAGGGTACACACCTTTCTCTTGCGCTTTGAGCACTTGTCGCAGGCCTTCACGATTCTACGTTTACGGTACTCAACCTTTTCAGCGTCGGTCATCTTTCTCCTGACCCGCTGTTTGGGCTGTTCGGATGTTGAAAGGCTGAAGACGCTGGTCATGGAGTCCAACGCGGGTGTCTGGGCATCGCTTGGGGTTGCGACTGAAGAGTGCTGTCGTGTCATTTGAGGCACTTGTGGCCTTGGCGAGTCTCCGAAAGCAGGTGTCGCAAAGCTGGTCATCTCAGGGCTGCTGAGAGTGGTCATGGAGGCTGATGGCCATGACTGTTGCCACGGAGAGGTCTCAGTCATGGAGTCGTATAGAGTAGGCATGGCAGGAGAAACGTTGGCGGAGAGAGACTCGGCTTCACGTTCTTGCAACAAGAACTCGATTGTCGCATCGCGCATACGGTCAGAATGCGACTTCAGATGCGGGAACTTGGCCCTCAGAGCATCGAACAGCTCATCGGAATCTTTGGCGGGCCAGAAAGCGAGAGGCGCTGTTGGGTCATACAGCTGACCCGCGGGCACATCGCGGTAGATGACATAAGATGGTGCGACCGAGAAATCGTTAGACATAGCCATTGGATCAGGCCAACTTGGGCGATGGTGGTATTTGATATGGTATGGTGGGCTCGTAGGGCCGAGTGGAGTGCCTACGGAGTGCAGGTTGGGGTGAATCGGTAAGCTGGGGCTGAACAGGCGCGGCAGCGTTTGCCTGGCGGTGCTGTATCGACGGCGGGTGGTGGTTGTTGGGCCTGTCGGTGGCAGCGCTGTTCACGACACCGCGATTGATGCTGTCGGCGAGCGAAAGTCTGGTAAAGGACGAGGCTTACAGAGTCAATGGAGTGCGCAATGGCTGCCTTATGATTCAGATCTAGTCATGCAACCCTCCGCAGACACCGATACTGCGACGGTGTCGACGGTGTCTCGAATGAGCCTAGCGCTACCACACTGCCACCACGCGTGCGAGGGCTGAGCCGAGTATTAACTTAATAGTGCTGACTCCAGCCTGCCCGTGACAGCGAAGTCGTGCAAGTGGAAGAAAGGGACAGCTTCACTGGCAGGCACGATGCATGGAAGTGAATGCCCTCAAATTTGTGCTGTCCTGGCTGTTTGCTTGGAACAGCACAACGACTTCTTGAATTCACATGGCACAGCAAGGCGGACACTACGCTCTTCATCAGCCGTCGACTTTGCGGAATCCTTCGGCGGGGTGCTCGTACCTCTCGTCTCGACGCACGCCGGCAACTTCCTCCGTGTGAGCAGATACACTTCTATGTCAGTATCGGCAAATACAAACACAGGCCTGAGATTGCATTTGTGGAAATGGCATAGAATACTTCGTAGTTCTCAGTTGCCGGTGGGGTCCTATCTCCAGCCTTAGTCGGTTTTGAAAGACAGTTGCCGCTGAGATGCTTTGCGCAGACTTATTATACGTGGGAGGCAGATCATATCAACACCCCAATCCGTCTCGCCTCACCCTACATTCCCAGACAAAACCGTATCAGAATTGTTCTTTGATAATCATGAAGAATGAAGAAGTTGATCACCCGGGACATCACGCCACAACAGCTGATCACCTTCTGCAATGGCGTAGATGGCTGTCTAATTGGCTGCAGCTGCATGTATAGCTGATGCCTCAGTGCCTCACGATGTACATAGGAGTTTGCATGAGTGCACGCGACCATCCGAGCTTTGCGTATGAAGTAGGGTTGTGCGAGCTGTACTATGCGGTACGAGGAGACCTATAGGGAGGAATTATCAGGTAGGCAACAATAATGTCATCGTCCAAGCTAAAGCGCGTTAGCAACGCCAGGCCCCGTGTTTTCGGGACCCTCGGACTGCTCGGAGATTAGTTATGGAAGTAGTTCAAATTATATCCACCATCAATCGAAGCCAGCGTCCCTAGAACCCTCTCCATTTTGTGATCTGCCATACTGATCTATTACATCACATCCCGTCACCATGGCCGCTGGCAAGAACGGCCTTGAGGCTTTTCCCTCAATCGCGAATCCGACCGACAGCAAATTGAACTCTCAGAATGGAAGCGCGAGGCCGTTGGCACAACGAAGGAGAAAGAGCTCGAATCTGGGTGCTGATCCAAGAGGAGATACTGCTGTGGGAGCACTAGCGACGAGACAGGAAGAGATGACTGCGCCTGCAAGTGTACGTTGCTCTGCGCAAAGCTCAAGAAAATAGCACGCGGGCTGGCGGCTGACAATCATGGGTTTCACAGAAGCGATCAAAGCGGCGCAAAGCAAAGAGCTTGTTCAAGCGATGGAAGCGCATGTCTCTCAAGCACACCTGGTCTATGCCTTTACTGCTACTTCTCATCTTGCTCGCCGCATACTACATCTCGCCCGGAGAGCACAATCCTCTACACCCAGCGCTGTACCTTTCTTACGCCAACCCAGCCCTCCATGAGCGCACGAACACCCTTCCAGCACACATCGGCAACCCGACACAATATGGCAAGGGCAAGAAGGACTTCGCATTTGTGGCTTTCTACACCATCGTATTCACCTTCACTCGCGAATTCTGCATGCAGCGCCTGATCCTGCCTCTCGCTATTCGCGCTGGCATCAAGAGCCGTGGAAAGCAAGCCCGCTTCATGGAACAGGCATACACGGCTATGTACTTTGCTGTCTTCGGTCCGTTCGGTCTCTGGGTCATGTCGCGCACACCCGTCTGGTACTTCAATACCACTGGCATGTACGAGGGATTCCCACACCGCGCCCACGAGTCTTACTTCAAGACCTACTACTTGCTGCAAGCAGCGTACTGGGCACAGCAAGCCATTGTGCTCATGTTGCAGCTTGAGAAGCCGCGTAAAGATTTCAAGGAACTGGTGCTACACCACATTATCACTCTTGCGCTCATTGGGCTGAGCTACCGTTTCCACTTTACCTACATGGGAATCGCTGTGTACATTACTCACGATATCAGTGACTTCTTCCTTGCAGTTAGTATCTCGCTTGCAGAAAATCCAAATCACTATCTCAGTACTAATGTAATTTCCAGACCTCTAAGATCCTCAACTACCTCGACTCCTCTTTCACGATCCCTTACTTCATCACATTCATCGGCGTCTGGTCGTACATGCGCCACTACCTCAACCTCAAGATCCTCTACACCATGCTCCCCAACGGCAAATTCGCTACCGTCGGCAACTACGTTCTCAACTGGGACACGCAGCAGTACAAGTGCTGGATCTCACAATCTATCACCTTTGCTCTCCTAGCAATGCTGCAGATGGTCAACATCTTCTGGATCATGTTGATCTTGCGCATCCTCTACAGAGCAGTCTTCAGCGACGTGGTCAAGGATGAGAGGAGTGACGACGAGACTGAAGTCGAAGAGGAACCGGTCGAGACCAAGCCGAACGGACAAATCAAGCCTAGTCTGATGCTGAACGGCGAATCTTTCAGCCCTGTCGATGCGCCTGCTACGGGCATGGACATCAAGGGCGGAGAGGATGTAATCAAGAGGAAGAGGTGAATGTGCAGGTAATACACTTTTGAGATGTTGGGTTCTCTTCGCTTTAATTCTTCATGCATGAGACTTTTGGGCGACGGAATCTATGGATGACGGTAAATGTCGTGCGTTCGAGCGTTGTACCGGTAGGGGAAGAAAAGCCTGTCGGAAGAAGTCTGGGATGATGATTAGCTTGCATACTACTTTCGCGGTAGGACTTACGGTTGGACAGAGCATGGTAGAAATTTTTAGTATGATGTATGATATTGGAACGCTTCTAGTCTACATAATTCATGCCGCGTCATATCGGCTGGTTATATCAGATGTGGCAACATCATTAGAGCGTACTGCTCGCTAGATAAATGTTTTTGCACATGAAACGAATTCCAGCTGTACCGACAGGATGGGCAATTAATATCGACAAACCGTGAACCGCCCTTATAAAGCAACTTCCAGCCCTAACAATGTCCCTTCGATTTCGGTTGTCATGCAATGCAATCGTCATAACACCTCACAACACGAACGCATGCTTCTTCAAGCGCCGTTGCATACCAAGATACATACATGCTCACTGCTGTGACGCTCCCAATCTCCTACGGGCTGACAATAGAGTTTGGTACATCAAGCATCACCTTACCAACTGTCGCGACCTCAGTACACTTTTGGAAACATCTGCCGTGTTTCGCTTAACCATCGCAAACGTGACGCGATAGAGAAACACGAAAAGGCATCTCCCTCAACTGAAAACATATCAGCACCACCAACGAGTCATGAAACTTCCATCGCGCAACCCCTTCTAACATGGAAAAGGTCGCGTTTCTTCAAGGACACAGGCGATGAAACGACCGCTCCCACGAATTCGCAATCCTCCCAGACGCCGGTGTACTTTCGCAGCCGGCAAATAGATTGAGTTCAGCGCCGTCTCGTGCCCCTTCTCCAGAAACAGCGCGGTCCGAGCCTCGAGACCCTTTCGCATGGTTGGTTGCTGGGCGTCTCGCTTGTTTCACCACGGCGCGGTCTCCTTGCAGCAGATCACACCGCTGTCCGTGTCTTCGTGGCTGCTTGCGGTGCGCCCGGGGTGCATGTGAGCAGGATTAGCTTTACTGTATCTTCGAAGTCTTTCCGTCCGTCCCTATACATGCTTGGTTCCAGTTACTTCTGTGGCTGATCGTTTTAGTTCCTATTTGGCTTGTGATTCTGCGAACTGGCTGCGGGAGACTGTGAGGACTGCGCTTTGTCTTATGCGACTACACACATGCTATTGAGCAAGGGGATTACTTTACGACATGGCTCCGAAGAACTGGGACAACGAGGATGAGGAGCGGCGACCAGATCCGCACGACTCGGCGCTCAGCGTCGGGTCTAATAATCTGCATGACCAGGCGAAAGTGCGAGAGCTCGAGGTGGAGCTGCACGAGATGACCGATAAGGTCGCAAGTGCTTGTACGCAGCCTCCAGAGCGCCCAATAACTACCTAAACTAACAAAACCACGCAGCACAGCGATTCGCAGACTACGAGAACGACATCCGCGTCCTGACGGCCGAACTGCGCCTAGCGAAAAAGCGCAACGACTCCCTGGACAGCACAGCGACTATGGAAAGCGCAAAAGCAGCAACACCCACTGGAGGTCTCTCGCGCTTCGGCAGCTTTATGCACTCGCGCAAAACTTCTGCCATGGCTCCGACGCCAGTATCACGGGAACGAGAGCTCGAGGCGCAACTCGCGCAGTCACAGGCGGCGCGCTTGGCTGCCGAGGCCAAAGTCGACCAGATGAGCGCGGAGATTGAGGAGCTGACTGGGAGCTTATTTTCGCAGGCGAATGAGATGGTGGCGGAGGAGAGGCGAGAGGGTGCGCGCTTGCGAGAGCGGATTCGATTTTTGGAGGAGCGCGATGCGAAGTTTGCTATGAAGTTGCAAAGAGTGGAGGAGAGGGACCGCGAGCGGAAGAAGAGACTTGAGAGATTGGAGAGAGCTTTTGCGAGGCTCGAGAGGGTGAAGAGTCTTCTGAGCAAAGGCTGATAGCGAGGTGAGCTGGATCTTGAGAGATCCATTCATACTCTCCAGCCCCCTGCGGCATTTGGACCAAGGCATCCATGAGTACCGACATGGCCTTGCCGTTCGGCATCTGGAAGTGGCCGCACATTGTCCCAGCACAGCCATGCCGCGCTCTTACTCACGGCGAGATTCGTGACCAGAAAGCACATGGCCAGACTTGAGCAAAACCTCGCACTGAGGCGTCACGATATCGACGACAATTACCAGTGTTGTCCCGGAGTGCGCAATTGTGGCTACGAGTGTGAGGCCCTGGCCTCGTACACACCTAGCTGCACCATCGTGGTTATCGAAGACATCTTGCGGAGCTGCCTTGTCATGGCCTACTTCCTCCCATTGCCATCCCTCGGAGACAGCAACAGGTACAGGATGCCAGCCCGTCACTGGCCTGGATGCCAATCGCACACCGAAGCCAGAGCCAAGGCAGCCGTGTTCACAGCGTTGCACAGCGTTGCACAGCGTCGCATAGCGCTGTCGATGACATCTCATTCTTGGCCCACCTTATCTCATATCGGCGAAAACCATAAGTGGCCTCTTCATCGATGGCCAAGGAGTGTCACAAGACTGCCAAGGTAGGCGGAGCGCAAACGCTCGTCGTCACTTGTGCTTGTGCTTGCGAGCAGTTCAGTTGTCCTTGGGACTGGACGATGACGTCGGCTACCGAGCCATGATTTCTTGTCGCATGTTTCCAAACAAGGTGGAAACGGCGACAAGCTTGGAGAAGTGTAATATAACGACAGCCACGAGTAGATAAGAGAACGAAGAAACTTGATCCCGGTATCAAACGCAATGCCAAAGAGACTCACGGAGCACGCGAGTGTGGGCCCAGATCCTCACAGCCCCACCACGCTAGCTCAACCTCCAGATTGTGATGACGATGTTGCTACAACAAGGGTCTTTGGGACCTTGTTTGACAAGAGCCTCGTGCGGGCAGCAGGTTTTCATGCGCCTCGATTCCTACGCAATAAAAACTTCAACTCATTCTCTATAGCTCCTCTCTGCATCTTGCAATTCAACGAACATTCGTCATTCCACACTATACCTCAAGAACTTTAACCCTCTCCAAGCACATTAGCCAAAACTCAACTTCATCATGGAGGCCATTAAGAACGCGATTGGTCTTGGATCAACAACCACAACTCAGCAAGAAGGTCGTGAGCCTGTGAGCGGTGTCACTGGCTCTGGTGTTGCTGGCGAGCCATACGATCAGGGCAATGCTGAGGGTATATATCATCCATATTGACATGTTTTGACAAACACTGACAAAGACCGAAGATCCTACTCTTGGTGGAAAAGCGCCTCAGCACACTGGTTAGTTCTCATGACGCCACTATAGGCGGAAATGTTCTCATACTGACCAGCATCAAAGAGCCTTACACAATCGGAAGCGGTCTTGGTTCCAACAGCACGTCGACTACCACAGGCACCACCACAGGCCTGACCTCTTCCGACGCTGTCACTCCCAACGCAGCCTCTGCTACATCCTCCACCGGTATGCTCATACTACTCACCTGTAGTCGCACACATCAGATCTAACAGTTCTCACAGGCCCAGCTGTCGACCCTACCTCTAGCAATGTCGGCTCCACTAACAACGGACCTCACGCATCAAATGTGGCCAACAAAGTCGATCCTCGTGTCGACTCCGACAACGACAAGAACGCATCCTCTACTGTCGGCTCATCAGGCCCAATTGGAGGTAGCTCATGGATGAGCACTGCTCTGCCTCACAGAGAGGGCAACAGTGCAACCACAACCAAGGAGACTTCTGGTACGACGACCCAGAACCCCTCTCAATCATACTCCCAGCAGACATCCGCCCAAGCCAGTGGCCTCAAGGACATCAAATCCCAGCCGCCTAACAACCTGCCCACAAATGTACCATCCGGGACCAGCACTGATTTTGTCGCCCCAGGATCTGCTCCATTCGCTACCACTGGCACGACCACCGACACAACAACCGACCCCATGCACGCTCACCAGGACATTCCTTCCGAGACTGTCGGCGCCGGCGTAGCAGGCGACCACAAGCCGTCTCACGCTCTCGACGGTAGCCGCTCCTCCATCGCAACTACCAAGCCCGACCACACCAACGCGCCTCTCAAGCCCGCCGAGAAGGGCGGCGAGCATGGCGTCAACCCCAGTGCCATCCCTACCGCCGGCGGCAAGAAGATTGGCGAGGACGCGTACACCGAGCGCAAGAGCATGCAAGCCGATGCTACCGACTCGACGGTCGTGCCACCTACGACTACAAGCGCCAACACTGCGCGCAACACCGGTACAGCTGAGGCAGTTGGCACACCGAGCTCGAGCTCTGCTGCTACTCACGAGCTTGAGGGTTCGAGCGTCACTTCCAGTGGCTCTGGATCTGAACACAAGGAGAAGAAGGGTTTGATGGAGAAGATTAAGGAGAAGGTCCACGTGCACAAGCACTGAGTTTCTCACGGCTCAGGGGTGATAATTGTTTCTCTTTAGCAAGCGTTCGTCATGATCAGTATTGTATCTAATGTTTTCTGCACCAATGCTTCTGATGTCAAACTGTGACTTGAGGTCAAATCCTCGCCAACCTGATCGGTTGCCAATCGAGGCAGACCATAAGCCGTGCTGTCGTAGCTGAGTATGCTCGCGACACCATTCGCGATGGAAGTTTCTCGCGTGCCATGTAATTCGCACTGCTGTTCTTGAAGTGTCGAGTAGTCACGCCAGAGCTTTACCCAGAGATGAATGCGGCGAGGTTTTGTTGGCTGCGTCCGCAGCACGCGCAAATTTATGATGATCTCGCCACAGCTTCTTCAGCCGCCGTGCAATGTCGAGACAAAGACAACTTCGTCGCCTGCTTGCAGTTCGTACGCATCCTGGCCTTCAAGCTCCCAATCAGCGTCGTTGATGAGAACCAAGATTCCTGGCCGCCTGGAAGTTGAAATGGATCGAATTAGAAAACTTTCTCAAATCATCGTGGTGTATCATTTTGCTAGCACTGCAAGTTTAACAAAAGGTAATACACAACTTACACAGTTCCCTCGAGAACAAACATGTCCTCGCGAGGATCTTTCATCAAATTCTTGCATAACCAATCGATGAGAAAGCCCACGTTGGCAGGGTCGTTTGTGGCAGGGTCTGTAGATGGAAGTGCAATCTTGTGCGATCTTTGAGACGAGAAGAGGAGTTCTAGGCCGCCGCTGCGAATGATTGTTAAATTTTGGGCGACATGCATCCACCAACCATAATGGGATGAGACACATACGTGAACTCAATCTTGACTGGAATTGTCGATGCCATGATTGCTATCGTACTATTTCTCCTGAGTCCTTGAGCTCGATACTCTTCAATGGAAAGTACACTCTGACCTAGACTGATCTTATGTCGCGATTTCCCGGAGACCTGTGAGTGAGTGAATTGAAATGCCATCTGCCATAAATTTCGGTCAGATACATCGACTTTAGCCGCAGAGTGAGCTGCCTCCGCTTGGTGTCGACGACGTCAGTTCGGCGATAAAGAGGCTGATAACGGCGTGCGGCGTAGCTCGGGCTCGAGGACCCATTTACCGAACACCTGCACGGCAAGCACCATCCTTCACTGGAACTACGCCTTGGCTTGGCCATACCACTTCACATTAATGCCATCAGCATCTCGCCTGCCCAACGTCAGGCACCAGACACCCACCTCGCCGCCCGACAGCCGCAAACGCAAGCGAGCGCAGCAGCAGCAGGCCCCGTCCGACAAACAGCACACCCTTCCTGCGGTGCTTGCGGGACAAGACCAGCACGACAACACATCGCCAACGAACAAACGCTCAAGAGCTTCTCCTGCCGCTTCGCCTTCACGCCCAGCGCCATTGCCTAGACAGCTAGGCTCAAACGACATGTACAATTTCACTTCTACCCGGCAGTCGTCCGCCACAAACGGCGGAGGCACAGCTATTGATCTCACCGCAAGCTCTCCACCCAGCACGCCACAAGCACGTCGAATCAATGGATCGATATCAAGGCCGCCAGGTCGAGGGAGTCTCAATTCGGCTACTGGTGCGAAGAAATTGGTTGTCAAAAATCTGAAGACCAACACACAATGGGACAGCAATGCATACTTGGAAAAGATTTCCGGACAGGTTGATGCAGCTCTGGCTCTTATCTTCACAGGCAAACAAGAGGGATTCAGCAAAGAGGATCTCTATCGCGGTGTTGAGAATGTGTGTCGACAGGGTGGAGCGTCGAAGCTATACAACAGATTGGACGAAAGGTGCCGACGACACGTTGAACGAGACATGAGAGATCCACTGATTCAAATGGCTGGATCTCCCAATGTTGACGTCTTATCGAATGTCATGGCCGAATGGACTCGATGGAAAGAACAAATGTTTGTCATTCGATCGATATACTTCTTCTTGGATCGATCGTACCTGTTGTCTTCAGGCAAGACCAATTTGAGCGACCTCACACCAAAGCTGTTCAGGGAGATCGTGTTCAACAATGAATCGCTGAAGTCACATATTGTTGAGGGAGCGTGTGACCTGGTAGCCAAGGAACGACAACAGCAGTCAGGTGTAGACCAAGATCTTTTCAAGCGGGCCGTCGAGATGTTCCACGAGCTGACAGTCTACACGGCAAGCTTCGAACCACGGTTCTTGGGTCACAGTCAAGAGTTTGTTGATCAATGGTCGACAGAAACAAGCCAAGAGAAGAACGTCCCAGAGTATGTGGCACTTGCTGGCGAGTGTATCACCAAGGAAATGGATAGGTGCGAGAACTTTGCTTTGTCTCTCAGCACTCGACGGGACTTGCTTTCGCTTTTGGAGCAGCATATGATCGTACGCAGGGAGACCTATTTGACCGACGCGAAGGCCCTGGCGTCTCTCCTTGACGAGAATTCAGTGGCTGATCTCACTGCGCTCTACGCGTTATTGAATCGAAGACGTCTGGGTAGTAAATTACGGCCTGCCTTCAGTACATGGGTAAACGACACTGGCACCAACATCGTTTTTGCCAAAGACTCGGACGACATGGTCATCCACATCTTATCTCTAAAGAGGCGCCTGGATGCGATTTGGAAGACTGCTTTCCAGCGAGATGATGAACTCGGCCAGGGCCTTAGGGAAAGCTTTGAGACGTTCATGAACAAGACAAAGAAGGGCGATTCTACCTGGGGCACTGACAACTCAAAGGTCGGTGAAATGATTGCCAAGTATGTGGACCAACTACTCCGAGGCGGAGCCAAAGCGATCCCAGAAGTTCTCACTGCCAAGCGAAACTCAGTCGCAGAAGGTGTTCCGCTTCCTCAAGCCGTCGAAGAGGACAACAACGGAGATGATGATATGGACGAGGACGCCGAGATCAATATCCAGCTTGACCAGGTCCTTGACCTATTCAGATTTGTGCACGGCAAGGCTGTCTTTGAGGCTTTCTACAAAAAGGATCTGGCCCGTCGTCTTCTCATGGGCCGCAGTGCAAGCGCAGATGCTGAACGCAGTATGCTAAGCAGACTCAAGACCGAGTGTGGTAGTGGCTTCACACAGAATCTGGAGCAGATGTTCAAGGATGTCGAGCTTGCGCGCGAGGAAATGCAGTCATACAAGCAGAGACTCGAAGATCGTGAAGGCTACACCAAGGGCAAGAACATCGAGCTCAACGTCAACATTCTCAGTGCCGCTGCTTGGCCGACATATCCTGACATCCCTGTCGTGGTACCTGCAAATGTTAAGAAAGCGATCGACGACTTTGAGATGCACTACAAAAGCAAGCACAGTGGTAGAAAACTGGACTGGAAACACGCACTTGCACATTGCCAAATGCGTGCCACTTTTGGAAAATCAACCAAGGAGCTGGTGGTTTCGAGTTTCCAGGCTGTGGTGCTGTTACTATTCAATGCTGTGGCGGAAGGTGAACATCTGACTTACTCACACATCTTGACCGAGACCGGTCTGCGTAAGTCCCACCATAAATCAATCAATCGTTGCCACGTCTAGACTCCTAACACACCCTCCAGCTGAACCCGAAGTAAAGCGCACACTCCAATCCCTCGCCTGTGCCAAACTGCGTCCTCTCACCAAACATCCCAAGGGCAAAGACATCTCACCCACCGACACATTCACCTTCAACCCAGACTTCACGCACCCCAAATACCGCGTCAAGATCAACCAAGTCCAGCTCAAAGAGACCAAAGAAGAAAACAAGGAGACGCACATGCGCGTGGCGGAAGACCGCAATTTCGAAGCCCAAGCGGCGATCGTGCGCATCATGAAGAGCAGAAAAACCGTCGGGCACTCGGAGCTCGTTAGCGAGGTCATCAAGGCTACGATGAGCCGTGGCGTTTTGGCCGTTTCTGACATTAAAAGGAACATTGACCGGCTGATTGAGAAGGATTACATGGAGAGAGAAGACGACGGAAGGTATTCGTACGTTGCCTAAGAGGATGTCAACGTCCTGGGTGTTACAAGTCGTGTAATGAGGCGCATACCGCTTGCATGGTTGCGAGCGGCTGGCGTTTTTTTTTTTTTTTTTTTTCATTTTCCATTTTTACGGTTTTAGGCCCTAGCAATATATCCAGGGAATGCGCCGGATTCGTGTACATGTGTATTCCAGTGCCAAGATAGACGAGATAATTGGCGTGAAACGATGGTCTATTTCAATCGGTACCTAATTGGAGTATGACGAGTTTCTGATGCGGTAAAAGGACAGTAGTGCCACATGGATTAGCGTGAACCAACAATACGCGGAAAGAGTCAAGTGAGAGTAGGAAAACAGTCAAGCTAGGGATGGAGTGAAGTTTTCGAGCATTCCCGTTTCTACAGCCCAAAGTAAAAGCAAAAAAGAATCCCCATATCTACGCTGAGACCCCCAGAAGAGAGAAATCATTTCTTTGGCCTCGCGGATATGAACATGATAAGGTGAGAAGAAAAGGGGGAGAGTCGAGCCACAGTGTGAAAAAGCTCTCATGTCTGAAAAGTATCCCATCAGGAAGGAACACCAGCAATAAGAATAAGATCACACAAAAAGCAAAGCCAAGCATATGGAAGAGAAACCCCCGCTTTGCATTCTTTGGTTCGTTTCTTCTGCCAGGGGTATCCGACGAGAGGAAGAGGAATAAAAGCAGTGGAAGAAGAGGAAGGTCTTTTGAGAAGAAGCGCATATTGGAGATGATGGTTTTGGTGGAGTTAACTCCGTCGTCATTGGCATCAGCAAGGGAAGAATATTTTGTTGGGCGCAGAACCGCTTTTGGTAGATCATGTCTTGGACGAAGAGTGAAGTGTGCTCCCGTAGTAATCCGCCGATTTCCGACGGGCTTCGGCGGGAGGTCGCAGGGTGGCTCTGCGGCCGTTGTTCCAGTCCTTCGACTTTAAGCCGTACGAAGATTTCGAATCGTCATAGGGGTTCTAACCCTGGTAGCCGCCGAAACCACGGCCGAAGGGCTGCTGGCCCTGGGGTCCCTGACCCATGAAGCCACCTGCGCTCTGAGAGCCGCCGAAACCGCCAGCGCTCTGAGGAGTCATGCCGAAGCCGCCCAGGCCGCCCTGCACGCCAGAGGGTGTCTGACCGTGCCAGGTGCCAGGAGGAGGCTGGTTTCCAAACTGACCAAGGGGAGTAGAGGCTGCAGAAGTTAGCGGTGCCCAAAAACTCATGTTGGCGTTGTTACTCACCCTGCTGAGGAGACATAGGGTTAGGGCCCTGGCCGTACTGCGGGAAGAAAGAGGGAGTCTGAGGGAAGGCAGACTGGGGGAATCCGCCAGCAGACTGAGGGAAGCCACCAGGAGTCTGCTCGAAACCGGCGCCGGTAGGAGGACGGTCCTTGCCCCACTGAGATGAACGTCAGTATTGCTGGTAAGTTCTCGACAAGAATCAACTTACGCTGCACTTCAACGGACGACCGTTAACCTGGTATCCGTTAAGCTGGCAGATGGCGTTGGCGGCGTTCTCGTGGGTGTCCATCTTGACGAAGGCGAAGCCACGGTCAGATTGGAAGCGAGTCTCGGTGACATAGCCGAAGTTCTGGAAAAGAGGAACAAGGTCGTTCTGAGTGGTGTATGGAGTCAGGTTGCCAACGTAGCAAGTAGTCTGCCATGCAGGGGTCTGCTGGACGACCATCTCGTAAGAGTTGGCACCCTGGGTGGGGAAGCTGTGGTGGCCGAAGGGAGTGGTAGGAGTCATGCCCATTTGGGACATGGCCTGCTGTTGAGAGTACGAAGGCTGACCCTTCTGGTTGGCCCAGTTGCAGCGGATAGCGCGGGAACCAAGCCACTCGCCGTCCATGTTGGAGAGAGCCTTCTCAGCATCGCTGCGTTCGCGGAAAGCAACGAAGCCGTAGCCACGAGAGCGACCAGTCTTCATGTCCCACATGACACGAGCCTCAGAGACGGTGCCGAAAGCAGAGAAGGCCTGGAGCAGAACTTCATCGTTGACTTCGTTGGAAAGATCGCCAACAAAAATGTGGAAGTGGTTCGAGGTATCCTCCTTGGTGACAGTGTTCGACTGGTAAGCCCAGTTGACGCGAATCTCCTGCTGGTGAACGCGGCGGCCGTTAAGAGTCGCCATAGCGCGCTCTGCCGCACCGGGGTCGTCGTACTCAACGAAACCGTAGTTGTAGCCCTTGGACTGGAACTGGAAGAGAAGGAATGTCAGAGAAGGTGCTTTGTAGGAGCGTATTGAGCGATGAGGATAACGGAGCAGTAAGGTGAGGACAGTGTCTTAGCACAGGATGTGATAAGGTCAAATGTCAACCGAAGCAAAGCAAAAGTGACCGATCACGTGAGGCTCAGGTAAAGTCATTCGTGTGATTGATCACTTCATGTGAACTGATGTGGGACAATGCAGTGAAGCTCGACAGCTCGTGGGATATGACTTACGTTCTTGTCGGGGATAATCTTGACATTCTGCACGTGTCCGGTGGTCTCGAAGATCTGCCTGAGAACTTCTTCCGTCACCCTGGGGTCCAGACCACCAACGTATAAAGCTCTCTTGTTGGGCTCGGGAGCGGCGCGCCTGATGGTGCCGCCAGCGCTCATGGGCGATGTAAGACCGTCACGGCCATTGGCATCGGACATGTCCATGGGAAGAGGGTTGTTGTTCTGAGGGATGTTGAGGCCGAGCGGCGGCTGGGACGGCATGCCCTGGCCATTGCCGTTCTCGAAGCCTTGCGACTGGCCAGCCTGACCAGGCATGCCACCCATGGAGGGAGGCATGGAGTATTGCGGCGCGGAGGTTCCGTTGTTATCAGCCATTGCGATGATTGCTCTGGTGGAAGAGATGAGGAAAAGTGAAGTATGCGAAGATCAGAGGAGAGAAAGCGCGGCAAAGCTGAGCTGACTGCGAGGAGATTAGACGGCGGAAGGAGAGTCGGGCTGGCACGAGGAACGCACAAATGGAACAGACTCAATTACTTTTTCGTCCTAAGAGACACGCGTGATGAGAGATCAGGCGAGGAAGGAAGACGCAACCTAAACAAACGATGATGGTAAGAAAGAGGCCGAGGAACAGACAGGCACGCGCAGCTGAGAGCAGGCTGCGCAGAGCAGAGTGAAGGGCAAGCGAACCAGTAAAGGAAGAGTGAAGCCAGCGGCGAAAGCGTGCCGAAGTGCGGAACGCTGCAGCACGGAAAGGACGACGGACACACGAAAGAGATGTGAATGAAAAGAGACAGACAGCAGAGTCGTTTCACGGTGGTCGAAGTAGCAGAGGGGAGAGACTCCGCTGGCAGCAACAGAGAGCTGTGATTAAAGTCCCTGGCGGGCACCGCCGCAACCTTCCTTCTCCCACGGCTCGGCTGCGCTGCCGTCGGTGCTAGCCGTCGCCTAAACGGTGCGCCTTGTGGGCTGCCAGCTGCGCGACGCCTTGCGCGATCCAGCCGGCTGCCGTCGATATCGAGGCCTCCCTCACTTACACCCTGCCATCCACGTGCACTTGTGCTGGCTCCTGCAATATCCATAACGCTCCCTCAGATCAAATATTGATATCCCACGCGATCCCAACACGAGTGTAACGATCGCATACGACCTCCTTCGTCACTCTACCTCCACAGCCCGCGCACCATGGACTCGCCGCAGCAAGCACTGGATGCGCTGCAGCGCGAGATCAACCTGATTGTGAGTGATTCACTTTTGAAACTGGGCGTGGCATCCTCATACTAAATTACTCTAGCTCGAACAAACCGGTAGACTCTTCGCCGCCGCCAATCAGTCCGCTCCTGAAGCTGCGCTCGCACGCGCGTCTCGACTCAAGCAGCAGCTTCCAGTATCCAACAACCGGTTCCACCAAGCGCTAGATGTTCTCGACGAAAAGCTTGTATGTCTGATCGCAATGTTTTCACCTAGCGCTCTGCTAACAGTCACAGCAATTTACTAAGGTCGTCATGCGGCGTGACCTTGCAGTCGCTCGTGGCAAGTCAAACACCGATGTCTCCACTCAGCCTGTCGAGGCACCTCCAATGGCACCAGCGGTCCCGACCGCTATGGAAGGTGTCGAAGCCAAATCGAACGAAGCAAAGCCTGAGATCGTTGACGTGACCAAGTCGGATCCGCCACAGCCTGAGAGTGCGCCGGAAGCTCAAGCTCCACCTGTCCCATCTCCAAAGAAAAGGCCCAGTCCATCTCACGAAGACGGCAGTAACGACGAGCCTGTGGCGAAGAAGCAAGCATTGGGTGACGACATGCCCGTTCCTGGCCAATCGCAGCCCTCCGACACTAAGCTTGAATTAAACACCAATCCAACCGAGCAAGCAACCGGCGAACAGTCCACCGAAGACAAAGCGCCTGATACTGCAACTCTCAGCAATACTGGGGACCTTGACTCACTTTTCAACGACGCTACCAGTGCTGGAGGTATGGGTGGCGACTCCATCGGGGAGCCTGATTTCAGCACATCTGCAGATATTAACGCCGAGTTTGACTTCCAATCCTTCAATGATGCGAGCGCAACCAATGATAACGACAACATCTCTGCTCTCTTACCGGGGCTCCAGGATTACGCGAATGACAACGGTGGCGCAGAGCCAGACTTCAGCTCGTTCTTCACGGCCGATCCAGCCACAAATTTGGGCGACCAACCGCAAAACTCCCAAACAGCCCTGGGCGAACAACAGATCGACACTGCGCAGGGAGATAGCACATTCGATGACTTGTTCGATCTCACGTTCGATATGAGCGGTGGTACTGATGGGAACCAGAACGGCGGCAATGACTTCGATTTTGATTTCAGCTGAGCGCTTACTATGTTGATGTACCATCAGTCGCAGGCTACCAATATCTTGTGGCCATTACCTTTCTTATGTTCTTGGAACATGTGCAGCAATAATTGCGAGGGCGACTTCCGGACCGGTGAGGTCAAATATTGCCTTTTAAGATTTTAGTCCAGACGAGGAAGGCACGATGGACCCAGTCATCGGCCATAGAAATTTTTTATTACACCCTTCACCAATGCTGATACACTACACTTGATCTATTGTCGCCGCATTTCGCAGACGAGATGGCGCAACTCGCACGTAAGCTCCCAAGCGACCGCACTATAGCGTTCGCGGCTGCCGTCGTCTCGTCCAAGCCTGCCGACCTCACTGTGCGAGGTGAGTATCCTTACTACCGCATACGTTGCACCTCTTTTCTGACGGCAGTACGCAGAATATATTTCTCTGCTCAATCGTCATGTCGCCAAAGGCCGTCGTGAAAATGCGCTTAGCGCCGCCTACCGCCACCTCGACCGCTCTGCTTACTGGCGAGCAGAGTGCGAGCGTGCCAAAGCAGACTATCGCGCAGCAGAAGAGGCCAGAATCGACGCGCTGCGTGAGGTGGATTCTCTCAAAGCAAGACTAGAAGCTGTTAAAACGACTGGTGGTGGGACGAAGAGAAAGAGAGCCCATGCCGATGTCGTGCCGTACTCGAGGGAGATCAAAAGGGGACGCAAAGACGCTGAGGAGAAGAGGGAAGTGTTCCTTGGTGGCCTTGTCATTGAAGAGGTGGAGGTCGGGGATGATGATGTTGGAGGTGAGTTCACGGTTTTTGCTATGAGAGTACGAACTAAGATGTACTGACGGACTCTAGGTCAGAGCCTCATGCGCAAGCTCTACCAGATTGGGATGTTCTTCAAGCCAGGCTTGCAAGTGAGTACGAAAGATCTGGCATACCACCTATCCGTCACCGCCGCCGAGACTGCAAAAGTCGTTGCGGATGCACTTGATCGTCAGAACTCAAGCAGCCCGACTGCCGACACAGACCTTACCACTACCATGACTGCAGCTGGAAGGATGGTGGCCGGCATGTTAGCAGGACTACAGAAGCTGCTCCGAATGGATTCCAGTCAGGTTTTGATCGGCCAAGTCACTTTCGCTCTTGTGCGCATGTACGAGAGTATTCTGGCTTGCTTCGATCGCGTTTCGAAACGAGAAGTTCTCGAGGAAACGACTGCTTCGTCGGCCGACCAAAAGCCTTCATCGGAGAAGACAAAACCAAAGTCGAGAGGAGGACCTCCTCGTGTGAACATCAAAGATGTTCCAGTCCTGAACGCACTTGCCAGTTTGCTGAGCGGCATCCTAAAGCAGCTCGAGCCAAAGCAGGAGCCTCACAAAGACATCTTCGAAGGCTTCCTCTTCTGTATCCTCTCTAGGCTCGGAGAGCGTATCTACGCCATCAACTTCTCAAAACTACGTGCACCAAGTATCACAGAAGAGCTTGAGTCTGGTCAAACTTCGTCCGACGTGGAATCCACGCCAGGTGTTGTTGTATCACAAGCAGTCCGCCAAGCCCAGCTCGAAGCGCCCTATCTGATCCACCTCCTCAAGCAGTCTCTTGCCCTCTCGCCTGCATTTCTCAACTCACCCGCCTCGATCACCTCCAAAACCGCAAAGCCCAAGCCTACTCCTAAGCCCGGCAGTGTTACAAAGGCCACCCTTGCTCTCGCGGTCAAAGAACGTCTACAGTCCACTCTCGTCAATGCGATCTTCGGTCCTGAGGGCGTCGATGAGGAGAGCGATCTCTTCATCAATTGTTTGCAGATGCCGGCGGCTGGTGGTAGCGCCATGACGATACCCAGGGTCAAAGAGGCAGAAGTCGGAGTGTGGTTTCAAGGAGAGGTGTGGCGGATGCTTGGGTGGGATGTTCTGGGTAGAGAGATGGACAATCGTCTGCGTAGGCGATAGAAAGGTGAATGGCAACGCCATGCCTTCATAGCGAGGTATAGATTAGGGGTAGAAAGCGCACGCCGCTCATGGCCGGACGGACGAAGGTGAAATCCTGGTAGCTTCTTAACATTCAGCCTATTCATACATCCGCATCTACATTACTCTGTACTATACAAAACGCAGTCACATAGACCGCATCACCACCCCTTCTCCTTAATAGCCTCAATCCCAAGCCGACGACAACACTCCTCATACCCAAGTACAGCCATCAAGGCGCCAACACCCGGCCCAGGCGTGCCAGCAGACAACTTCTCGCGCAAGAACCGCATGGAAACTTTCTGCCACTCCTTGTACGCCTGCAAAACCTCTGCCCGCTGGCCCTCGTCCGCCACGGCCGCTTCGACAAATTTCACATTGTCAATGGGCTGGTCGGTGAAAGGCACCTTGACAGTGAGGTCGTTGGGTGAGGGGAGCACACGAATCCACACTGCTTCGTTGAGGTAGGCGTGAATTCTCGCGCTGGCACGCTCGAGGTCTGTGGGCGGGCGGGCAAGGGCGGCTTCGGCTTTTGTGGCGACGGGTTTCTCGAAAGAGGAGACGAGGTACGGGCGCGCGGCGTCAACATCGCGGAGCACGCTGATAGCGAGGTTGTGCACGTCTTCCGCGGAAGAGGGATCGCTGCTCGCGGTGCTCTGCGGTGGTGGAGCAATGTGCGAGTCGTCGTAGGAGAAGAAGTACCAGTTCCGCTGCACGAATTGATCTGCAGTTTGGTAGGACTTGTCGTCTGCAAGGAGGATGTTTTTGCAGAACTTCGCAAAAGAGGTGTTTGATGCGTGTTTGGAGCGTGCTTCAGGGTATTGCTTTGCAGCGGCTGCGGCGACTTTGTCAACAAGGTCGCTCAGTGCTGTTTTGCTGCCGTTGCGTGCTTCTTCGCAGCGGCGCTGGACGTGGTTCTTCTGCAAAAACCAGAGTTTCTCCATCAGCACCATGGTGTTGCCTCGAGTGAATTTGAGGTCGAAGTTCTGCGCCAGCTCGTCCATGGACATTACGTCGTTTTTGTTGGGGTTGCTCCAGCCTTGTAGCGTCAGGAAGTTGCATAGGGTTTCTGGCAGAATGTCATGATCGTCCCTCAAGCCTTTGACATCTAGTGCAAGGTCCATATTACGTTTTGATAGTTTAGCCTTGTCTTTGTCCAGAAGTAGACCAACGTGGGCGAAAACAGGAGGTTTCCACCCGAACGCAGTGTAGAGATCGTAATGAAGTGGCGTGCTAGCCATCCATTCAGTTCCGCGGATCACATGGGTAATCTTCATTAGGTGATCGTCGACGACGTTCGCAAAATGGTAGGTAGGCGTTCCATCAGACTTCAGCAGAATTGTGTCTGCAGCATCGAGCGATGTGTCGTCGTCTCCAGTTGAGCTGGCGGCCGGACTTCTTTTCAATCTCTTGATGTTTCCGTAGATCAGGTCGGGGTAAGTTCGCTTGTGGACATTCTCGGGTTGCTTCAGGCGCACAGTGAACTTTTCAGTACCTGACTCTGCTCGTTCTGAAGCCTCGGGCTGGGAGATGTGCGAGCAGTCCTGATAGCAGCCAGATGTAACAAAAGCAGCCGTACCAGCTCCGGCAGTTTGTGGGGTGCAGAAACAACGATAAGCGACACCTTCGTCGAGCAGATCTTGTGCATGTTTTTGATACAGCTCGTTACGTTCTGACTGCCAGTACGGACCATTAGGTCCCCCGACTCCAGGGCCTTCATCCCACTGCAGGCCGGCCCATTGGAGATCCTCACAAAGTCGTTCGGTGGCTCCCGGAACGAATCTTTTCTAAGGCATACAGTCAGAGATTGAATATTCCTTGATCGTTCTTTGCATTTACGTACCTGGTCTGTATCTTCAATCCTCAATATGAATTGGCCGCCTGTCCGCTTGGCCAATAGGTAGCTGAACAAAGCAGTTCTCAGTCCTCCAATATGCATGTACCCGGTCGGTGACGGAGCAAACCGCGTTCTGGCTGGATAATCTGGCAATTTGCCATCTCGTGGAATAGCATTCTTCTTGCGTGAAGCCGAAGAGGCGAAAGTCCTCCGATACGAATTGGCCAGGACTGATCTTCGATACTGTAGCGCCGCCCGGCCACTGGACGAAGCAGTGAGACATGACGGGCAGACCCAGTCGGGCACACGTGATAATGTGAGCGTCTTCATCGATATTGCATTTATGGAGGGAGTAGTGACTTCTCACCGAACGCGTTCACTGATTGCAGGCCGCTCCGCGCGGAGTTGGCTTCGCAAACGCCGGCTTCCAAACTTCACAAAGGCTGCTGCGGGACTTGGTGCTGACCAAAGAATAACTTCCTCTCCTACGACACTTGCCACTTTCTTTTATTGCTCCACCCGGCTTGTTTTGCTTCCAACCACACAAATTCGGACGTAAAACGCATCCGTGAAGATGGCGGAAGAAATCGACCTCTACGGTATCTTTCTCTCGTCTGCGCATTTTCGCAGATCAAATCGCTAATATGCATAGAGGTCCTGAATATCGAGCGCTCGGCGTCCAAGGCTGAGATCAAAAAAGCATACCACAAAGTAAATGCCGAGTCACATACGCCCATCTCTACTATACTGCATACTAACACACCACCTCTCAGGCTGCCCTTGCATCCCACCCCGACAAGGTTCCCGACGAGCAGCGCGCAGAAGCCGACGAAAAATTCAAGGCCGTCTCGCAAGCCTACGAAATCCTCAGCGACGAACAGACACGCGACCTCTACGATGAGCACGGCATGGCCGCATTCGAGAAGGGCGCCGGCATGGGCGGAGGCGCCGGCCCAGATCTCGACGACATCCTAGCACAAATGTTTGGCGGCATGGGCGGTGGATTCGAGGGCATGCACGGATCTTTCGGCGGCGGCATGGGTGGCGGTCCTGGTGGACCTAGACAGAGGCGGGCGAAGGGCAGGCCAGAGATGCAGCAGTACGAGGTTTCGCTCGAGGAACTCTACAAGGGCAAGACTACGAAATTCGCAAGCACCAAGAACGTGCTGTGCTCGCATTGCAGTGGCAGCGGAGGCAAGGAGCGGGCGAAGCCAAAGACTTGCGACACTTGCAAGGGCCGTGGCCAACAGACGAGGATGAGGCCCGTTGGCCCTGGGCTGGTCACACAAGAGACGGTCAACTGCTCGACATGCGCTGGAAGAGGCAAATTCTACGCGGATAAGGACAAGTGTAAGAGGTGCAAGGGCGAGAGGACGATCAAGCAGAAGAAGATCCTGGAGCTGTACATCCCTCCTGGCAGCCGCGAGGGCGAGAAGATCGTGCTTGCCGGCGAGGCGGACCACGATCCCGATGACGAGGAGGCCGGCGACATCGTCTTCGAGCTCGTCGAGGAGCCGCACGAGGTCTTCCACCGTGCAGGTTCGGACCTGCAGGCTGAGATCGACATCTCTCTTTCCGAGGCGCTCACAGGTTTCAACCGCACGGTCTTGAGACATCTCGACGGCCGTGGCATCGCCCTCAACATCGTCCAACCAGCCGGTCAAGTCCTCAGGCCTGAACAAATTCTCAAGGTTCCCGGAGAGGGCATGCCAGTCAAGCGCTCCGACCACAAGGGTGACCTGTACCTGGTCATCAACGTGAAATTCCCCGTAGACGGCTGGTTGAAAGATGACGCCGCTGTTCAGAAGGTCAGAGACGTTCTGCCCAAACCCGAGCACAAGGAGCCCAAGCCTGGTGAGACGCCGGAGATTGTGGACGAGGTGGACTTCCAAACCGTCTCGGGCCTCGACGGTTTCGGCGCAGGAAGCGACGACCCTAGAGCCGGCGGTGAGTGGGAAGATGATGACGAAGATGGCCCTGGCGGCGCCCAGTGTGCACAGCAGTAGAAGATGCCTTACGAAGAGTTGGAGGAAAATTGCAGGCAAAAGGCATAGCATGGCGTGGACGACATATCATGGTCCGACCTATACACTCTTCGATACCTATCGATATGTTTCAATGACACTGTTGTATAGACAACTTGAGAAAAAAAGACGAATTGTACAGACGACTGGATGACAAACTTTATCCCCGGTGTGTGGCTTCCTCTACTAATCTCAGCCGTCGTCTAAGAATACTGTTTTGTGTGTTGCTGTGCCAAAAGGATTGTACGTCGAGCTATCTACTGCTATCGACCGGGTATTGGAGATATTACGCGTACGCCGTGTAGCCTCTCCCAAAAAGCAAGCCCATGCATCTTACAAAAGAGAGTCCCAGGGCCAATTTCCGTCGCTTGCATGTCGTCAATATCGCTCTTGAACGCTTTTCAAATCAAAAAAAATCTTGCGCCACAGCATCAAGCCTCTTCTCCTTCGCTCTCGTCTCTGAAAGCAGGCATAGCCCAGCGCTGCTTGTCGTCCAGCATTTTGCGCTTGAACAGACCCAGGTCCTTCATGAGCTCGTCCACGTCGTCCTGGAAGCCGCCGTGGTCGAACTCGTCCTCGTCCTCGTAGTCGGATCCACTATCTCCGACGCCGCTGTCGGAGCCTTCTACCGATTCGTCGTCCGTAGCATCGTAGTTCTCTGCTTGCAGCTCGCGCGGCAGCACGATGGGGTTCTTCAGCTCGCTGACCGCAAGAGCCAAGTGGCGGCGCAGAGACTCTATCTCCACCTGCAACGCCTGGTTGGCTGGACGCAACTCTTCGACTTCCATCGTGAGAGCACGGATCTTGACCTCGGAGACGGAGCGTGATTCTTCCATTGCGCGTTGCATCTTCGTGACTTGGCGCTGGTAGTCTTCGAGCTCGTCGCGTGCGCGGTCGGCTTCGTCGCGCTTGCGTACAGTGGCGGCGTTGACGGACATCTGCAGGTTTTTGATCGTTTCTTGCATTTCGACGATTTTGGCGTCGCGCTCGGCGGCGGACACGGCGTCTTGGTTGACGTGCGCCTTTGTGCGGATACGCTTGGCTTGGTCGGCGTAGCGGAGAGTTGAGAGCGTTTCTTCGTAATCGGTTGGTGAGATACAAGCCACCATGGCTGTCTTCGAATTGCCTCCCAAGCTGTCTTTCAAAAGCCAGGTAAGGACTGAATCACGGTAGGGAACCATTTCCACGCGACGGCGAGTCTGGTTTGGGTTCATGCTTCCACGCAGAGCAGACTGTCGCTTAGGATCTGAGAGAGCAGCGATCACTCGGCCAAGAGTGGTGAGAGACTGGTTGATGTTGCTTCCTTCTCTCAGACGTTGCCCAGTTGCTTCAGTGCGGCCTGCGCGCTCGGAGCCTGCCAAGTCAACCAGACGCATACGAGCCAGTCGCTCAATGGTACTATCAGAGCTGAGGTCATGCTGAATCTGTTTGAGTGTAAGGGTAAAGACTGCGTGGGAGCGGGAGGAAGTGTCGTTCATCTTTGTGCTGGCAGTCGTTCTGTTCATGTCGCCGACTTTCATGAGACGTTGGATGTCTTCGTAGCATCGTACCGGCTCGTCCGTGAGGTTCTGTACGTACACGCCGTCGCTCTTGGATTCGCGAATCTTCAGATAATTTGGCGAGCTGGTCTTGGGAGTGAGAAGATCCTTGACGTGCTCGTTGTAAATCTCGAAGTAGGAGACGTGGACCTTGTATGTTATAGCACTGTTCTGCTCTCCATCGATTCTTTCGAACAAGCCTCTGCATGTCCGCGGAATAAGACCAGGCTGGTCTGGCGTTCCCATCATGGTGTACGACTTGCCGCTGCCAGTCTGGCCATAGGCGAAGATGCATGTGTGATATCCGTCAAAGTTGTGATCCAAAAAGTCCTCTCCAAACGAGTCGTACACATCGCCTTGGCTGGAGAAGTGTGGATCGGCTTCGTCGTGCGACCAGAATGACTTGTCGAAGGTGAAACATTTCTCTTCATAGACTTTCCTGCTGTTCTTGTGGTCTTCGGGCATCTCTGGTGGGAGTAGTCTTGTCTCTTGTGTCTCTGGAATCATTCGGACAATACATTTTGACTGCTTCTCAATGTCTACAGGCACTGTCAATATGTTTCCATTCCCAGCCTTGTAGAAGAAGCGTGTGTACCTCTCTTGATGAACTTCCGCACTCGCACCACGACCTTCACATTTGCGTCTCCGTCCGACGTGCGTGGCCTGTCCATGATCTCCATCCTCTCTTCCCTCCTCAGACTGGGTGCACTCGCGGTGCTCTGGTACGATGCTAGGTCTGGCGTTGTCAAGGCCCTCTCCGTCATGTTGTATGCTCCTGCGAAATTGTTGGCAGGGAAGAGCAAGCAGAAATGCAGCAGGGTGCAGTGGTCGAGGAAGGCGTCGCACGTTTCCAGCAAGGCTATCTCAGACCGCAAGCGCAACGAAGCGAACATTGGACATGATCGGCTTGCTCTGTGCTGTCTCTGCCCAGTGCGCCCGCGCTATGCATGCAGCGGGTGCGCGCCGTTTGGATGGATTGATAGCCGGTGTAGCCTTTGTTTGCGGAGAGACAACAGCCCGGCGCGTCACCGTTGCTATGGGAAACGTCGCAGCACAGCACAGCACAGCACGTCACTTGCAGAGCGTCCGAGGTCGGCTTTCTTAGATCCATGTATACGAGAGGGAGTGAAGACTAACCACAATTATCATTGAAGCAGTCTTGAGGCATTGCTCGCAATTGATTGCTTACTTGTTTCACCAACAGAATGGCCATCATCCAGCAAAAGCGTAGCAACGTCAGCCAGTCCTGGCATCTCCAGGTTACCACGAACAGTAATTACAATACTGCCGACAGGGATACCTTACCCAGAGTGACATGCGTGTATAATCGCGACCTGGAATACCATGTTACACGGCTTATAAAAAACTCCCATCGACATGCGGACGGTGGTCAGGACTGATGTGCAGGAAGCGGCTTGAAAAAGCAACAATGTTAATTGATCATGTGTATGGCGATCTGTGTATGGTACATAAAATCGTAAGAAAGGTAACGACCGGAAGTCCAGCTTTGCGGCGCCAAGAAGACCGAAAAAAGAAGAAAAGAAATTGCGCCCTGAGGCAGATACACAGCTGATGCATGCATCTTTGTAGGTGCTGTGTCGGCAGTTTGGTTCTCTGTTTCATCAGAGAGGGACGCCACGAAATCATTGACGAGTGACAATGGCCAATGTGATCAGCGGCGCCACCAGAGATGCCACCGCAGTTGCATCTGAATTGATAGTAGGAGCAGCATCTTAAGCAGTGGCCTCACCATCAAGCTTCGCGAGCTCTTCGTCGCTAAGCTCGTTAAGGTCCGTTCCAACAACGTCCTCAAGATCGACGGCTTCTTCGCTTCTCTTGAATCCAGTGAATGAGCCCAAACCACTACCAGAGCCCAAGGAGCCCAAGCCACTGCCGGATCCACCGCTAAGACCGCTCAGTCCGCCTCCACCGAGTGATCCCAAGCCGCCGGATCCAAGTCCAGATCCACTGCCGAGCGAGGGGAATCCACTGAGTCCGCTGCCAGATCCACCACCAAGGGAGCCCAAGCCACTTCCACCGGAAAGACCTGAGAGTCCACCGCCTGAAAGGCTAGGGAAGCCACCGCCCGACAGGCCCGAAAGACCGCTACCTCCAGAGAGACCACCAAAGCCACTGCTGCCTCCAGTAGTAGAGGATGAGCTATCAGTAGCCGCAGCAGCCGCAGCACCAGAAGCAGTTGCGTTGGTGTCAGCCTCTTGTCTCTTGCCAAGGGCAGACGCAGATCCAGTCTCGGCTGCTCCAGCGTGGGCAGTAGCACTGGCGATCAATGACGAAAGGGCATCGGCGAAACCACCAGTCGGTTTCGCGCCTGCGAGGGCAGAGGAAATCGCAGCTTCGAAGTCTGCTGACCCAGTGGGCAGGGCAGTAGGCAGGCCAGACGGCAGCTCAGTCGGGAGGTCTCTCTTGCTGTTAGCAGACCCAGTCTCGGCTGCTGCGTGAGCATTGGCAACCAAGGAGGAGATAGCATCCGCAAAGCCACCAGTGGGTTTAGCGCCTGCGAGGAAAGAGGAGATCGCAGCTTCGAAGTCCGCCGAGCCAGTCGGCAGAGCAGTCGGGAGGCCGGTTGGGAATCCAGACGGGAGTTCAGTCGGGAAGCCAGCTGGCAGGCCACTTGGGAGGCCTCTCTTGCTGTTGTTCGCAGATGGAGATCCAGTCTCGACTGCTCCAGCTTTGGCAGTAGCGCTGGCCAGCAACGAGGAAATGGCATCAGCGAAGCCACCAGTGGCTTGCGAGCCTGCAACAAGAGAGGAGATTGCAGCTTGGAGCTCGCCTGACGAACCAGTGGGCAAGCCAGTGGGCAGGCCAGTTGGCAGTCCTGTCGGCAAGGCCTCAGGTCCTGGGCCAAATCCTCTGAAGCCTTGAGGAGCGGCAGCGGCAGCTGCCACGAGAAGGGAGAGACTGGTAACGCTCTTCATGATGAAATGATGTCGACGTGAAGGTCGGCTGTATGGAAAGATCGAAAGTAGAGAATGTAGTTGAGATGATGAGGCTGGCTGCTAATCGAGGAAACAAGAGGGAAGCAGACATGTTCTTATACCCACGACCATCCTTCCGTCCAGCCATACGCGCTCGATCATGCCATTACCAACGGCGTGCAGCTTCAACTCGAAACTGCGTTTATGTCGACGTGGTGATGTGGCACCACGGCGGTACTGCCATCTCCAGTATTTGGTGTGGAGATCTGCGAACCATGAGGATCACATACCCACATGGGGTACCTTGACAAGGCTGGACGTTTGATGTCAAGTCCGGGCACGTTCAACTCCATTGTTTTTCATGTGTGCCTGGACGAAAGGATCCTAGTGGGCCGTTGCAGGAGTCACTAAGGCTGAAGGAGTCGTCAAGTTTGCCACTAGGAGCACATCATCGAGTCGCGTAGAGGACAAAGCATGACGAAGAGGCAATGTTCGCGACTCAGTATGAGTATCCGCGAGTCCTAGTAGGTTCTGCATTACCTTCTCACTATACGAAGAGTTTCCAATGCACTCAGCATGACATCGATACGTACCAGACAACAACACTGATCACACTTTCACTAGGTACTGGTGATCAGCAGCGCAGTGTGGCAGTCTCCATGTTCTCGCCCAGTAGGGTCTAAAACATGAAGTCTGCGGGACGAGTGCTCCTCGCTCCTCGCCGTCCTCGGAGAATCCTTTGAGTCAGAATGGTTAGCTGATTATGTTTCAGAATCTACCGTGCAGGTGTCGGACGCGATCCGACCATGGTTAGTTCGAGACAGCCACGTGACAGCTTCCTTACGGGCGCGCGGGACCTGGGGCACATCTTGGTAGAGGCGGCCGACTCGCTCACTGTGATAGTGTAGTCCTGTGATTATCTAACGTGCTGTGATTACAGGCTACCCATATGCCGTCACAAGCCGGACAGATGGGCAATAGGATATTGAAACGACGAGGAGCAAACAGCGTGATAAAAAAACGGTTGAGACTTGCCATCACGCACCCGTGTAGGCTTCATCTTCCCGCATCCATATCCTGTCAGAATTTGGGCATGGTTATATGGCTTGAAACCTGTACTCTGTTGATGTGTACGGGATAGTAAACGGACTAGGTCGACTACCTGCATGGATCTGCTGCAAGGTACATGCTGATGATGATCTTGCCATTTGCAGGGCTGAGCCGATTGCCGTGCAGATCCCGAGAGTGGTAGTTTCGCACGTAAGGACGATCACCTCGATGATCAGCATTCTTGACAACCAGTTCCTGATAGTCACGCCGAACATTGACGGCACTCTAGCGGAATTACAATTGATCGTCCAGAGGCGGATCAAGGGAGAGCGCATGACTCGCCATCGACGCCACATCCTCATGGCCGGATCTACAGATTGAAAGTGTTGACTACTAGTCTACGTTATTGATATATGGACATGACAGCTGATGATGTATAAAGTCCCCGAAATTATCACATCGACCGATCAGCTCAGTCAGTCTTCCTTGCCAATCTCTGCTCTCTAGTGCTCCCTCCGTAAGTGACCGTCTCTTCCAAGACGTCCATGTCCTCGGTAGAAACTACATGGTACGAGAAGTCCAGCTCTCCCACCAAATCCTTGACATCTTCAAGAAGCTTCTTCAGATCATCAATGACGCACTTTGTACCCAACTGCGTGACAGCGAAACTAGCGTAGCCTGGTTCGGCGATGTGCTTGATGCTCAACAAATCCTGATTCAATTCGTCCAGTCTCTCAGTGTACCGGTACGGCTCTGGTACACGGAGATATGGCGGGAGAGGCTGCCCGTTTGCAACCGAAGCAGACATCAGGGTTAGTAGTGTCGTGATTGTCTGCGAAGTGACGTTTGTTTCTCCGATGAGCTTGCGGAAAGTGTACAGCCATTCCAATTGGTGCTCGCTATCATCGGAAATCTTCTGCAGGTCTTCGAACGAAGTCGAAGCATAGCTCACCAACGCCATGAAATTGAGCATACTCTGCATCTGCTCGATAATCACTTCGTACTGCTTCTTCGGGAATTTGCCTCCCAGTGGGATGTCGAATTTGATGAAAGACGTTCTGGCACGCATGCCCGAAAGCAAGAGGTTACATTTTCCAAAGATTTGACGCCGAGACTTTTCAAGGCGCTGACCCACGGAGCCTTTGATCGTTGGATCCTCGTCGATGCCTTGGAGTCGGGCACGCACTGTCTCGTGCATGACTGAGTAGTAGTTCGCGAGTAAGTATAAGGAGGAGCCAAGGCTCTTGCGCAGCTCGGCATGCTCGGAGACTGGATAAGGAAATATAGTCCAAAGCCAACCTAGAAACAGTCCGCCGATGACGGTAGCAAGTCGAATTGGCCCGAGTAGGTAGACTGGCTGGTATGCTTGACCGTTAGATTGCGCTTTGTCAATGCCAATCTTGTCTACTTGGAGCTCGTAACCAAGAATGAGTGTCATAGTGATCGGTCCAATCATGCCCAGCGTGGTATATGACGGATAATTAAGCATAATCCAGGGTCCGATGTGCAAGAATATGAAGTAGAAGACTATGACACCGGCCGGCTGTCCATCGACGATGTACCAGCAAATCCAAGCTGCTATCATGAAGAGGCCAGTTCCTGCAATGCGGAAGAACGCGTTGCGCAGACCTTGACCTGCCGATGGTTGCATGCCGATGGAACACATGATCTGAGCCCAGAATATCCTGTTCCGGGTGTAGAACACTTGTGTGTCCCGTAAATATGCAACTATAGCAATACACATTGTGGCAATCGCAACTCGGGCCCCGAATACTGACTCCGGAGACCCAAAAAATTGTGCTATCTTCCGGATGCGGTCGCCGATACGCTCCCATGCATTCTGAGGAGGGAGATGCATAGGATTTTTCTTGCGAGAAAATGCAGAACCTAGGTAGACCCTGGTCGTTTGATCCGAGCCGTCCATTTGCTGATTCTCAGAAGAGTCAGCATCGGGCTGGAAGAAGCTCTTGACCCACTTCTTCAGTGTCTTTGAGCCTGGAACGATCAATCTCTTTTTCGATAGTTTTCCAGCAACCCGTGCTGTTTCGGCGAAGACCAATAGATCGTACACCCGCCTTCCAATCGACCAGAGCAGGAACTCCATATACAAACAGATGTACAATTGACGTCTGCTTCGTGCCCGGAGAGCTGGGTCAAAGTCTAACTTCAACCATTCGGGATCTTGGAAGTTCTTCATGACTTCAGGATTGGTGAAGAAGTCGTCGGGAAGCTCGATGCCTCTGATATGGCACCATGCCACGAGCATACTCTGTTTGCGCTTGTGGAATGATTTTGTGCGTTGGTTCAGATACTCAGCGAAGCCTTCGTCGCCTGGCCTGGGTCGGTCGCCCTTTGACTCAGCATCTCGTTGGGACGGCTTCTTGTTTTTGATCAGGCGCAAGTCAATCATAGCATGCTCGAGGCCTTCGTCGATGATATCAGCCATTTCTTGGAAAGGCTCTCGTAAAGCTCGCATAAGCTCGTGCCATTCCAGGACAGCTCGACGTTTGGTCATGTCTGCCAGAGTCGTGCCACTCAAGGAGATATCGTCATCGAATGGGATTGAAACCCAGCCTCGATCTTCTGCAATGCGCTCGAATATGTCGGAGATACAGCTCAGTCCCACCATGGGCAGCATGATAAGCCTCAAGAGCCTTGCGATGCTTTGCAGGTCATCCGGGCCCAGACTTCCGATTGCGATTTCTCTTTTGGCAAAAGGTAAATCTGTATTCAATTTCGCGGCGGTACTCTGCAAGGCTCGCATTTTCTCTTTAACGATCTCAGCCGCTGGGCTATGCAGTACTCGATGCCGCATAGTGTCAGTTCGACCAAATGTAAACATGTCTGTGCTCTCCAAGCTGTGCACATAATCCATATTCGCCTTCAGGGCCGATCTTAGCGAAGTCAGGTAGGCGGACATGTCGTTGAACACTACAGTGCGACTCGTCAATGGGAAGATGAGTAACGAAACACCGGTTCCGATGCCAAATCCTGTTAGAAAAGCCTCCAATAGTCTTTTCACGAACGCCTCGGCCTGAACCATGGAGCTGAATTGTGGGCTGTAGACCATGCCCACATTTCCAATAATTGCACCAGCCATTGCCGGAATCATGAATTGGGGTTTTGCCGCTCGAACAGTAGACATGCAGTAGATCATGAACATGAGCCAGATCCCGGCGACTGCGGATGCAGAAGAATTGTACGGTGCAGTCTGTGCTCCTTGTGCCGCCAAACCAGATGTATTAGCTCCGCCTTGCGAAGGGGTTCCAGGTTCACCGGAGTGTATGCGAGCCTGAACGCAGCAGTACAATGCCAAAGTCACGCATGCCGCGGCGAAGCAGACAAACACCACGTTCACTAGCATCGTCTGGAGAAACTTCGACCGTGGTTGAATGGATATTGACAAGATAGAGGTGATTCCGATTAAATAACCGACGGTCGAAAAATGTGCAGCAAAATCGTCTGCTTGAAATAGAGCGACTGCGATCGTGGGAGCCAATGCACCTTTAAACATGAGTTTGAACCTTGGCCAGGTAATTCCAGTCTTGCTCCAAAGGCCTCTGCATCGCTCCACAAGGGTAGGTTTCTTGACTGCTGCTTCATTTTCGTCGTAGTTGAGCTTGCGACTCTCATCTTTGTATGTGTCGCTTGCCTCTAGAGGTTGACCACTTGTTGGCTTTTGCGCATTGGCGAAACCCTCTCGATTCTCATCTCTGTATGTATCGCTCGCCTCTAAAGGTTGGCCATCAATTGGCCTTCCGGCATTGGCGACATCGTCCCGGTTCTCCGCGTTCTGCGGCATCGTTGTTCAAGCAGCCCATGCCAACCCGTCAGAATCGAGAAACATCATTCAATCATCAGAGAAGAATAAACAAGCATCACGGTAAATTAGAAATGTGCTTACGAGGGAGAAGACTAATCCCAGAGTTTCGCGGATCGCATCTCGGCAGTCTTGGGCGCGCTGACGTTTTATCGGCGCGCGGCCCGGAAGGCTGATACTCGTGGCGGTCCACACCATCAACATCTCGAGGACGTACCGTAAGACCAACAGTACGTGTAGTACTTCTTAATGGCAGCCATGGCGATTGCAATCCTGTACCTTCCAGTACCGGTATGACAGTCACTGGAAGGTAGGCGCCCTCTTATCAGTGTCTCAATGGCTCACGTAGCATTTCTCAGTTCCGTGCACGTTGGTATGTGCATGCTAGTCAATGACAGTCTGGCGTGCTTTCGTTAGTATCCCAATGGCCGACATAAGTCTTTCGGCTCCATGCCTATCTGTATGAGCAAACAGGTCCTTACGAGACTGTAATTCTTTCTCTAGTGAGTATCTCAGTGGCACAAGATCAAAAGTTTGTACCAACGGCTGTTCTTATTAGCATCGAAGACAACTGAGACATACAGAATCTTGCGCGGGAAATTTGTAGCTTTGCTGACTAGCGTGCTGAGTGTTGGATTCAGAACGTGTAAATGGAGATGGCGAGTGAAGTGGTGTGAGCGGAGTTGAGTGCAAGAGTTGAGCGCGGCCAATCCCGACAGGGCTGTACTCAGTACTCAAAGTTGAACCAACGAGAAAAGCATCAAGGCGTAATAAGTGTAAGTGTAATGTACAAGTTTTGTTATGATCTCACAAATTGAGACAATCTGCTAGAGAAAAGTCTATGCTCTATCTCTGATCCAGCGAAGCTGGCCATCTTTCTCAGCACACTTGCGCGACAAGAGTTCCTCGACCTTCTCCCTTGCGCCAAGCTTGCCATCAGTCAATTTCACAAAGTGCTCAACAGTCTCATCCAGGGTCACATTGCCCTTCTCGTTGACGAAGGACTCCACGTCCTTCTCCCTGGGCAGGCCTACCCATGCGTGAGGGTACTCCCTGTAGTCATCGGTGCTCAGAAGCTCAAGCTCGGGCTCAGCTGTGAAGAATGCGTCGATGTCCGCGTCAACGACCTTAGACAGCTCTGATGGCTTCCATTGGGGTGTAGTCCTGGGCTTGCGGATGAGGAGGGAGGAAACGCCCTCTACGAAATCGGGGTGCTCCATAAATTTGGAAGCCATGGCGTGCTCTCGGCGGAAGGTCTCGGCAATAGACCACTTGCGACCCTTGCGGAGCTGTTGAAGGGCGACGCAGACCGAGGTAGGCGAGCGCTGTGTGATGGTCTCCTTGGTCTTAGTTGCCCATTCCTTGACCAGCAGGGCATCAGGTTCCTCTGACTCCATGACACTCAGGCCGTTGAGAGCGCTGAGGATTCCGTCAATGTCGTTGGCAGGCTGGAACACATAGTCGATACTTTGGCGAATCTTGCCGCCGACGGGAGATGCGATGGGCTGATCGTGGGGAAGACCAGTAGTAAACTCCTCAATGGTGGAGTTGATGATCTTGAGACGCTCCTGCAGAGTTGCGCTGTCCTTGAACTCCAGCTCACCGAGGCGAGCTTCAAGATCAGGAAGAGAAGACGAGTGCAGGTAGTGAGTTGCAATGCCGGAATAGCTGGATGATGTTAGAAACTGCTCTCGGCGTCCGTCATGCATTCAATGAAACTTACAAGACATTGACACCCTTGACCTGCTCACTGGTCAGAGCAAGGTAGGTTCCGAGCTCTCCATCAAGTCTGGGAAGGAAGAAGCTTGCTCCGACGTCCGGGAAGAAACCAATGGTGGTCTCGGGCATAGCGAAGACGGTATTCTCAGTTGCGATACGGAAGGGCGCATGTACCGAGAGACCCACACCGCCACCCATAGTAATACCGTCCATGAAGGCGACATAAGGCTTGGTGTACGTCGCAATCATGTGATCAAGCTTGTATTCCAGTGCAAAGTAGTCCTTTGACGACTGCTGGCCTTCCTTGCCCTTCTTGTTGGCCTGGGCAAGCGCAGCAACGTCGCCACCAGCACACAGAGCTCTTCCCTCACCCTTGACCACCACAACATTTGCCAGCTGGCTCTTCTTCCATTCCTGTAGACGGGGTACAATCTTTCGCGCCATGCTGCCATTGAGGGAGTTGAGCTTCTTGGGTCGGTTCAGTGTCACGGTTCGTACACCGTACTGGTTGCCAAACATGACATCGTTGGGCTCATCGCCGGGAAGTTCTTTGATATCGACGGAAGATGCGAACTATGGAGGCTTAAGGTCAGTTAGCTGCCGGCATCCGGGCGTCTCGCAGCGCAGAAGCGTACATTTCTTGAGGCATTGCCAGCCATTGCAGGGCTAATGATCTTCGCGCGGAGAGGCATAGCGACCGGTCTGGCGGCGAACCGTCTGCAAGATGTTTGCAAGAGCATTGGTGTGGTTTGCGAGAGAAGAGACGGATAGTTTGTGGGAGAATGCAGCTAGGCTATGCTGTCATTCGGCGTAGCACGAGAGTACCTCGGCTATGGTGTAAGTGATTTGATTATTGTACAGGTATGTTTACAGAGCCGGTCCGAGTGTCCAGTGATTCGTTCAAGTGGGAGGCTCCCAAGGGGTAAGGTGTATGCGGGTCGAGAGCTGGAAAGTTACAGGCGTATACCACCATGGTCGCATTGCTTCGACATGTGCTCGCGAACTTCAACCGCCGCCCTGGCTTTCCCGAGCGCCGCCATCTCGATTCACGCTGACCGCAGGCACGTGACAGTGCTTCGAAGCATCGCCCGGGAAATTCTGGAGGCCATCGCCGTCTAGTAGCAACGTGCATTGCTCTCCCCACTCCCATCTCTTCACCACTCTTTCGTTGTTGCGCAGGCGTTTGTCACCATGTCTTTCGCTAGGACTCTCCTTCGCACCTCGCGCGCTCTGCGCCAGCAGTCTTCCAACCCTATCCAGCCCGCCCTCGGTGCTAGGGGCCAGACTCAGTTCGTCAACTCGGCCAGGAGCTACGCCACTGCCTTCGAGCGCAGCAAGCCTCACGTCAACATCGGTACCATCGGCCACGTCGACCACGGAAAGGTGTGCTATCATTGCGAGATGCTCGTGGCGACACCATTGAGTCCAGTACGCTGACCTCCCAAAGACCACCCTCACAGCTGCCATCACCAAGCGCCAGGCCGAGAAGGGCTACGCCTCATACCTCGACTATGGCTCCATCGACAAGGCTCCTGAGGAGCGCAAGCGTGGTATCACCATCTCCACCGCACACATCGAGTACGCCACCGACAACAGGCACTACGCCCACGTCGACTGCCCTGGTCACGCCGATTACATCAAGAACATGATTACTGGTGCTGCTTCTATGGACGGTGCTATCATTGTCGTTGCTGCCAGCGACGGTCAGATGCCTCAGACCAGGGAGCACTTGCTCCTTGCCCGCCAGGTCGGTGTTAAGCGCATCGTCGTCTTCGTCAACAAGGTCGATGCTATCGAGGACAAGGAGATGTTGGAGCTCGTCGAGATGGAGATGCGTGAGCTTCTCTCTTCCTACGGCTTCGAGGGTGACGACACCCCTATCGTCATGGGTTCCGCTCTTTGCGCCATTGAGGGCCGCCAGCCCGACATTGGTGTTGAGAAGATTGACGAGCTTCTCGGCCACGTCGACACCTGGATTCCCACCCCCGAGCGTGACATTGCCAAGCCCTTCCTGATGTCCGTCGAGGATGTCTTCTCCATTCCTGGCCGTGGTACCGTCGCCTCTGGCCGTGTCGAGCGTGGTGTCCTGAAGAGGGATTCTGAGGTCGAGCTTGTCGGCAAGAACAAGAACCCCATCAAGACTAAGGTCACCGACATTGAGACCTTCAAGAAGTCCTGCGAGGAGTCCCGCGCTGGTGACAACTCCGGTCTCCTTCTCCGTGGTGTCAAGCGTGACGATGTCCTCCGTGGTATGGTCGTTGTCCAGCCCGGCACCACCAAGGCCCACAAGAAGTTCCTCGCCTCCATGTACGTCCTGACCAAGGAGGAGGGTGGCCGCCACACCGGCTTCGCCAACAACTACAAGCCTCAGATGTTCATCCGCACCGCCGATGAGGCCGCTACTCTCACCTGGCCCGAGGGCACCGAGGATGGCAAGATGGTCATGCCCGGTGACAACGTCGAGATGATCTGCGAGATCCACAAGCCCATCGCCGTTGAGCAGGGTCAGCGCTTCAACATCCGTGAGGGTGGTAGGACCGTTGCCACTGGTCTCGTCACTCGCGTCATCGAGTAAATTTAACGTGCTCTGATGAACGATGAGCAAGACCAACGACAGCGAAGATGTGCAGTACACGTCTCGCGCCAGCAAGAAGAAAGTGTAATATGAAGAGCAAATACGGAAGAAGACTTGTAAGATGGAAAGCGTTTGTACGGATACCAAGGGCCATGGCTCGCCTTCGCCAAAATGTATTAGCTGTACTTTAGTCGAAAGAATCGGCACGGGAAAAAGACGAGATGTCCACTGCATAGCCCGGCGTTTTGTACAAGTAGATACGCCACATACCCTGGGCTCGGCGAAGGAATAGAATCACTCTTCTCTTGTACAACTTTGTATATGGCTACCCACTAGTTCTGTTCGCTATGATGTATCAAATGAGTTGCTGATTTACCGGGGCCAAGACCCTGTGTCAACGTCAGCCTATGCGTTCATTTAATGTCGATCGCAACACTCCACGCAACCTACAACATCGAAGCTCTAACGAAGAACTCGGCAGCCATACTCTGCAACAGTTGCACACAGAGCAAGAAACACCGCCTACTTCAATCTTTTACATACGACACGTCCAACAAACGACATTCTCGGTACCAATATGTCACATTACAACGATTCGTGCCTCGGGATCACGTCGCAGGCAACACCCGACCCATTCATCACCTACGCGAGAGGCAAATTCTACTTCACATTTACTGGAGGCGATCGAGTACCGCTCTGGGAGGCAGAAAGCATCACGGACTTTTGGGATGATGGAAAGTACAAGAAGGGTCCTGTCTGGTAAGTTGATCTACCATGCAAAGGTGACAATGGCATTAATGCTTTATGCAGGCGACCACCTCCTGATACCGATTACTCGGCTCACTTATGGGCTCCAGAGCTGCACGCTTTGTCGGGCAGATGGTGGGTTTACGTCGCTGCAGCAAACCAACAACATGGCAACCGCACTCACAGAATGTACGTTCTGGGCGGGCCGCCAGAATCAGAAGACCCTCACGCTGGACCGTGGGAATTCATAGGACCTATCCGGAACATGGATCAACGGCAATGGGCTATCGACGGGACGGTATTCGATATCGACGGAACGTTGTACTTTGCTTACTCTGGCTGGCCACTCGATCGTGCTTGGGATGATTACGACGAGCGAACGCAGCAGTTGTTTATCATGCGTATGCATGATCCGGTCACTGCTGCTAGCCCGCCGGTCATGATCTCCTCGCCTGACGAACCATGGGAACGATCCGGCGAAGCTGGCATCAACGAAGGTCCGCAATGGCTGGCTTCGCAAGACGGCGGTCGCACATGGCGTGGTATCGTTTACTCTTGCGCCGGTAGCTGGACTAAGGACTACAAAATGGCGACGTTGAAGTATGTCGGAGGCGATCCCTTGATGCCAGCCTCTTGGGTAAAGTCTGCTCGACCTTTGCTGCAGAACGCAGACCACGACAAGGGACCTTTCGGACCTGGACATGGCAACTTCGTGCATGTTGGCGATGAGACTATGGCTGTCTTCCATGCTACAGATAAGCCCGACGAGGGCCATGGGAACAGGAAGTGTCGAATGCAGCGGGTTGTGTTCGACCACAATGGACCTTACATGGGCGGTTGCGTCGGTCCGTATACAAGAGACGTTGCTCGATTCTCTGGGTCTGGAGATGGGGGACACCAAAGCCAGGGTGGAAAGGGCTCACGATTGCGAGATATGTTTCATTCCCTGGCTCGAAAGATCGAGTGATGCTTGAGTCTCTCCTCCAGTGCGGATCTATAGCTAGCAAGCCAGTATAGTTAGCCATCAGTATTGCAAAACCATATTTCCCAGTGAGACGACATTTCTCACGTGAACCCGTGCAAGTTTGCTTTGGTCACTGTACACGGCAAGGTTTGGCCATGGAGATAAGAGCTTTATAGCCGGGATCACTGACTTCACGCATGTAAGCACAGAATCGCGATACTAACAATCAGACACTCGTTCAAGCTACTTGATCATTGAACCACCACTAGCGTCAGTTCAAAGAGATAATCACATCGTTGCGTACTCAGGCGAAGCAGATCCACCACACCAGCGCCATGTCCCAGCAACAACCACAGCTCACCCTCTTCGTCGACTTCTACATCCAACCTCAACTAATCGAAAAGTGGAAAGAAGGCCACCGACCCGTCTGGGCTGCCTGTGCCAAAGAACCAAAATGCGTCCTGTTTGACGTTTTCGAGGATCCAGAGGATCGTGGGCACTTCACGCTGGTGGAAGTCTGGGACGCCACAAAGCAATGGTTCTTGGAAGAGCAGATGACGAAGAGCTACTACGACACGCTCTGGCAGAATACCGAATTCACGTACCGCAAAGCTAGGCATATCAGGTTTGCGGAAAGGCTGGGAGAGGGAGGTAGCTATAAGTCGGGTTATCTGAAAGGTGCGACTTGTATGGACTAGGGAACCCAAAGTCTTGACAAAATAAGTTGCTATTAGTCAACGCGTATCTAGTGATGATATTCCAGATCTCTGCGGACAAAATAATTCAATGTTGAGGCGAAGTAGGACGTCATGAGTTGTTGATTGTGACGAGCAAGCTTTGGCTTGAATGTTCGAAATTCGAAGATACGGACCACGCTACGATAGAGCTACCGAGTCACTTGAAAACACGAGAGATTACCCTTCAGATGATCGAGAACATATCCAAGATCAACGATGGGCCAGAAGACTCAAGGCAATGATTTTTCGAGTTGAAGACAGAAAATAGTCGACGGGTTAGGGTTAGGGTTAGGGTGATACAGCTCTTTCGACACGTGCATCAGTTCAATGTTGGACAAGGCTCATCAGTACAGCTACATGTACAGGTCCTGATTCATGTTTGTGTTATGTAAAGTGGCTTATAATGAGTCTCAGGAAGGGGAGTAACGGGCAGGACGAGTTCAAGATTCATCGATCTATGAGCGTTCTATCAAACAGTTCTTACGCATAAGTCTGCCCACTCATGAGTGTCCATCAATCGAATTCTGGTCCTCTACACCATTGGGATATCAGTATTAGCATGCTAGTCCTAGAGCATGGCACGCCGATACCCATGAGCATAGGACCAATAATCGCCATTTTGACCATCGATCGATGCTACGCGCAGATTTATGACGACCGACTGACTCGCAGCGTATCAATCAAACACCTTGCCCAAGCTACTCTCATCTTATGGCTCATTCGCGCGTTCCGAAGCCATGTCGACCTTTGCATCGTTCGATTCAAGCACAGAATCGACCGCTGTCACGCCCTCATTGCCAATGATGTCGTCTGCCACAGTCATCACTTCCACGTCCGACGTGCCAACCTCAATGCCACCCACGGGCTGCTTCACGGCAGTCTCTCCACCAACCAAGTCTTTATTCGTGACCGAACTGACGGTCTGCAAGCCTTCAACTGCCTTCTGAACCACCTCTGTCATCAAAGCGCGCAGTTCGTCGATACCCATCTTGATCGTAAGGCTCTTGTCAACGTGCATGTCGTTGCGAACGCGAGTTTGAGCACCTCCACTGCCGTGTGAAAGTCCACTGTTGCCCATATGGGCGGCTGCAGGCGCCGGAGATGCGCTGAGGAATGGATCGATTGCTTCGGGTGCAGGCGTACAGACCCTTGAGCTCACGTACTGTGGCTGTTGCGGCATGTGCTCGAAAGGCAAGTGGTGCAAGTGCTGCGGCTGAGGAGAATTCTGAACAGGCAATCCATGCGGAATGCTAGTTGGTGGCAGGTGACTTGGCTGAGTGGGATTGTGCCTGAGTTGATAACGGCTTTGCGTGGTCTGTTGCTTGCGAGGGCTGCGCTGGTATGGCTGGAGGCGGGTTTGCTTGACTCTCTTGATCAGTGGCGCCTCATGACGCGAAGAGCCTAGGATGGTACCGCCTCGATGGAAGGTCACAGGTCCTTGCTGCTGCTGAACATGACGTTGCATGAGAGCGCCATCCGGTGGCTCGGAGACAGACCGACGATGAAGGTGCTGGGTCTGCAGGTGCGGCGGAATGACATGGTTGCCGAAAGGCTGCTCAACAGACTGAAAGTACGGCGATGCTGGGGCCGCGTTGAAGGTAGAAGGATACATTTCGGGTGTGCAGTGAGGCGTCAAGGTTGCGTCTAGATTGGCAGATGGTGAAGCGGCGTTGCTAAGAGCCTGTGGGTCGACACATCCCTGATCAATGGCGCCGAAGCTGGAGTTGAACTGCTCGAGAGGGCCAAAATCCAATTTGTCTTCATAGGCGTTGGTATCATCAAACGGATTGGCAAGCCCAGGGTCAGAAAACGGAGAACCGACAATGTCGCAAGACATCTTGAAAGGGAAGGAGGTTGAAGCCGAACGAGAGAGCTGTGCGATAAGATTTCGTGTCACCACGATGCAGTAGATTACAGTAGTTATATGTGTACAGGTATGCGAACGAAAGTTCGCAGAAGCGTTCGCAGAGGTGTTCGCAGCGGCGTTCGCAGCCTACGGTAGACCGCTCTTTTGGTGGCCTGATACCAGCATGACGGTTGCAAGACATGCTGCTTCAGTTGATGCCCGAATATGCGCGTAAAATGTAAGTCTCACACCGCAGGCCGTCGGGCACAGCCAGCATGTGGACGGAAGCTTGCAGCAGCGACGCCCATTTGCCAGCTAAGGTAATAGGATTGGAGGGCACGGATGACAGTAGAATGCGAAATTCCTGTTGAAAGCCAGAAGTGCAGTCATTCGCGTGCCAAAGGCGGCATTCTGCACGGTGCCGCCGCCAACATTGGACCTGAAGAGCTGTGTTCTGTCCCAGCGTTTGAAAATCCCTGTCCGTTTGATCGCGGGAAGTCGTTTGCGTCCGACCTGTCTGCTCTGTGCGGCTTCCCGTAGCGGATGAGCTGGTTATCGCGGACCATTGGTCCATGCTGAAACGCCCAATAGGTGTATTTCGGGACCAACAACTCAGATCGAAATCATCATCCTCTCGTTCACTCATCGTCATCGTCTCTCTTCTTACCCCAGTTCCACACTTCGTAGACCTGATCGATAATGATATCTCCGAAACCCTTGCCAACATCGAGAGCGTCTTGCACTTCCTGATTGCGCTCCTGTGCCCACTTTGCTTGCCTGGTGCCTTCCACTTGTTCTGCAATGCCCATTCGCTCTTTATTGGACGACATCAGCGCCCCCTGTCTCTCCAGGCGAGCTGCATCCGAAGCCTGCGTGTGCGCCTCGTCCTTCTGCACGTTCTCTCTCGTAAGCACGGGCGGTCTGTATCCTGTAATGTGCTGTTGGATCGATCGGCCAGTGTAGTCGCGGACCAAGAAATTTGTAGAGTAGATTGTAGTGATGCCTAGACCAGCCGTGAAGAAATCCAGCTTCCGAGGGGGTAGCAATGCCAACAAGGGACATGCCACGGCTGTCACCATAGCTGTAGTTCGTAGCGTCTGCGCATATTTGGCGATCTCAGCCTGAGTGGGTTGCCTTTGCGGTTCTTGAGGATGAGACATGGTTGGAGAGTTGATGATATAGTTTCTGAGGTTCACTTGATTTGCACGCTGAATGACCTCGAATGCAACTGAAGTTGTAAGTAATTGTGCAGGGATCGGTATATGCTGGGAAATGGAGACCCAAGTCTGGATCGCAGCTCTTCCATGGCGTCACGAAAATCCCCATGTCCGCCGGCAGCCATTCGGGGCGCGACTTTTGCCCATCACAAGTTCCGCAACAGAAGTGGATATGAGCAAAATGCTATAGCTACATATTGCTTATGAAACGCCGCTCTGATATCGAACCAGCTACAGCTGTTTCTCGGGCAACATAGCAAAGTGGTTACTGCGTTTGACTCGAATGTTATACGATATCAAATCCCTTCGGGGGCGCAGGTTCGAGTCCTGCTGTTGTCGATATTTTGCTTTTTGGCCCCGACCTGTTCGTCATCTTAATGCTCATCGATGAAGGGAGACGACAGTCACGAAAACAACGGGCACGGTTGAGGTGTCTTGAGATTTTCGTTTTGTCATTAACTTGTGGGCTACCGTAGTCACTAGAAAATACACAACTCAGCACTTTGTGTCAAAGATTCTGTGCGACAGAACTCCTAAAATTTGGACTTGATTTTGTGTACAATTCACGTACAATCCAGTAATTGAGCTCTACTGCAAAGATAAGTTACGCTTAAGCATACTTCGAGCCCTGGCCCAAGCCAAAGTCACGCCTCACAGTCCTGCCTTCGGCCTTGATCGTGACCTTGAACACCTTGTATCCGTTGAAGATGTAGATGCCACCTGGAACGAACGCAAAGTTGTTGCTGCCACCTGAGACAGCAAACTTGCCAATTAGCACGCCTTCGGGGTTCCATCTACACAACGTTAGCCTTTGTTCCATCAAATGTGTTCGTTATTAATGCTGAGCGACTTACACGTCAACGCCATCACCTGATCCGCAAGCCGAGTAGACGTTGCCAGCAGTGTCGGTGTGGATGCCATCTGGAAGGCCTCGAGAAGCGTATGCGAAGAGTTGCTTGTTCTGCAATCTCTTGCCGTCAGGTGTAATATCGAAGCGATAAATCGACGCAGGGTCGGTCATGTTGTCCTTGCCAGGGAATGTGTGAATGCCAGTGTCGGTGACGTAGAGGTGCTTGAAATCGGGACTGAGGAGGGTCAGTAGTGAGAAAGGAAAGATGATTGGCGATTTGATTATCTCACCTGAATTCGATGCCATTAGGAGCAATAAAGTCGTCTGCGACGGCCTGCACAATGCCAGTCTTGGGCTCAAATCTGTAGACCTGCGGTCTGATCACGGGCTCTGGGCGGAAGTACTGCCAGTAACCGTAACGAGCGTCGGTGAACCACAGATCGCCAGTATGGTAATGCTGCTCCACGTCGTTCAAGCTCGAGAAGTTTCGGCCGTAGAAGCTGTTAATCAGCACGCGGGTTTCGTTTGTCGCAGGATTTACAAGGGTGAGCTGGGAAGGGTTGGTGAGATCACCTTCGTCGCAGTACACGATCTGTTGACCCTCGCTACTATTGGGCGATGAACCAACGGGATAGAACGCTGAACCGCCATTGGCTTCGGCAAGGTTAGGATAACGAATCGACGAGATCTCGTTGTTGCGGTTCATGTCAATGGCGGTGACATTGATTGGGTCGTCAAAGGATCCGTTCCAGTTGCTTGTAGCGTACAGCAATCCTGTCGCTATGTTGTAGACGCCGGCTTCGTGGAATGCTTCCCATGAGGTCTCGGCGACCAGTTCTTGGGTTGCGTTGAAGCCCAAAACCCCGTTGGCGAACTCATCGGAGTACGAGATGAAGGAGACATGGTCGCTCGAAGCATTGGCGAGAGCAGTAAGCTCGTTCGCGTACGGGATGCTAGATGCCAGACGAAGCACGTCGACGTGCGTAATGTTCACCATGATGTTGGACTGCTCTGGGATCGATGAGCTGTGTCACGGAGTGTGGTTCTGAGGTGAAAGTGAAGTCAATGCGACATCGGCAACCCGACGGCAATTGCCTTATATTGTTCGCCGACGCCATGGAGCCTTGAGCATTGGTACATCTGCTCACCAACGTCATGTGAGAAAAAACGTGGTTTAGCCAGGTACGCTTCTCTCGATATAGTATTTGAAAGACAGAGAGCGGGGAGCCTTGAAGCTTGAAAACTGGGTCCAAAGCTTTGGGTAAAGGCCAAGCCATGCGTCTTGGAGCAATTACCCAGCCACCGGCAGTCTGGCACACACTCGAAACGTAATGCACGCAACGGTGTATCATTAGAGCGAGCGGCAATTGAAGTGCAGATTGTCTAGACCGAATCGAGGTATTGGAGTACCTACAGGTCACTGTTCAAATAGGAGAGTCTGCACAAAACGTCTCAGCAGCAGCTGTGGATATTCCCTAGACGAAGGCTGAAGGTAGGACTTTACCAGTAGCTAGCGTTTACTCAATGCCCTCTGGGATCTCACGTAACATAATTCTTAGACCTATACCTATAATCGCCGGTACCAGCATAATGCAATATCGAGGCATGCCCAGACTTACGAGCCAGTTTTGTATGTTACAGCATCTGTTCATGATTTGGTATATAGCATTTACACGTTCTTCAACTGGAGTAGCTGATTTCCAGTCCCACGTTGCCGAGAACTTGATCTTTCTTCCTGAGGTTGAAACCAGCTCCAATTCCAACAAGCAGTTCTTTGACTCTGGTCTCCCACAAGATGGTGGCCTTGCCGTCTATGCCCAGCCGGGTTTTGAGCACGCCCTGAGCATCATCTTGCCTTTCCACAAAGTCGCTACTGATGAAGCCATTGTCGTCGGAAGCAGTAGCCTTGGCAAGCCAGTCGGGCCTGAGCATGTTCCTTGCCCATGCCGTATCTAGGTCTCGCTTCCAGAGCTCCAACCCTACAGAGACGTCGCTCTCATAGCTATACACATTGAAGTCGAAGCGAGAGCACAGCGCAACGTTCCGTCCTGCTTTGACAGCATAGCTTGACTGTAGGCTACCCATCAAGGGATTGACGGTCAAAGTCATCGTGTACGGAAATCCAGTATGGACCGGCAGTGTTGTGAAGCGCAGACCAGTACTCAGGCCGCCACTCTTGTTGACTGGACTGAAATAGAGCTCGCCGCCCATGCTTAGCCGACCACTCTGGTGGTCCCATGGATGTGAAGGTGGGCGAGTGGATGGCTGTTGTTCAGGATACCGAGGATCATAGCCGAAGTTGTACAGGCCTCGGAACCCAAGAAGTGCAGCATCTGTTGAAAATAGATACTCGGTGGAATATTTGCCAAAGTCGTTCTGTAGCTGGGCAAGAGCCATCCCACCACTAGGAAGCGAGCCATCGGAGACACACGTAAGCCTAAAGAGCCGCGTCGGACTAATGCGACGCAAGTAGAGCGCTTCGAGCGTGCTCGTAGGCAAGTAGAATCGACCGTATAAGAGTGTATCACGAGTGTCGACTCGCTTTCCTCGGTGCCATATCTCCCATTGCCATGACTCCTCTGGTTTCTGCAGCTCCTGAAGGGACCTATATCCTTTCACGAGATGTCCAAGTGGTAGATCGCTACTCTTGCTGGCGACCTGGAGGCCCAGACTCGAGAAGAGGAAGCTGAACGAGCCATCTACCACACCCTTGCTACCGAGAGTGTAACTTGTAGCGAAGTTCGGGCTGGATAGCGAAGAGACCTGTAGACGGACTCCGTGCGGCGTGCGGAAATCGAGGAGATTGTTGGTTGTGTTGGTCAAGGATGCGTAGCTGTTGTCTACGTTCCAGCGCGACGCGGCGTAGAAGGCGGACTGGACGTAGTCCATGAACTCCAGCATTGTGTGACGCGATGTAGATCCATGACTATCGCTGCATCTTGCAGGGAATTGTCGCTCCAAATGGACGCGTTAGAACTCGTGTTTCAAGACGATAATACCTCCGTAGCGTGCTCACGATCTTGCTTGCAGCGCAGGAGACCCTGACGGCGGCAGATCCCGCAATCGCAAGCGCAAGCTGCAAGTTCCCAAATTTCTTTGCGATTGGAAAAGCCCAGAGAGGCTAAACCAACACCACCAAATAAATCACAATCAACACAGCTAGTCCAATACCTAGCACCAAACCGCCAAAATGCCGAAATCCAAGCGTCAGAAGGTCGTGCACACCTCTCAGGTGCAGAAGAAGCCGTCCAAGGAAATCAACGCCGCCCTCTTCGAACTCGTCCAGGAAGCCGTCGAGACTTTCCAGCACATTTTCGTCTTCAGCGTCGACAACATGCGCAACACCTACTTGAAGGTCGTGCGCCAGCACTTCCACGACTCCCGCATGTTCTTCGGCAAGACCAAGGTCATGGCGAAGGCACTTGGCTTGACCGACGCTGAGGAGCATGCGCCTGGTCTGCACAAGTTGACCAAGTACATGGCAGGCAACGTTGGTATCTTGTGCACAAATAGGGAGCCCACAGAGATTCTGGAGTACTTTGAAGGATTCTCAGAGGTTGACTTTGCACGTGCTGGCATGGAGGCGACCAGGACATTCACAGTACCCGCTGGTGTGGTCTACAGCACCGGAGGCGAGCAACCGGCAGAGCAGGATGTGCCCATGCCCCATTCTCTTGAGGCGACGGTGCGGAAATGGGGAATGCCTACCAAGTTGGACAAGGGCAAGGTTATCTGTTTGGAGGACTACACAGTGTGCAAGGAGGGCAAGCCCATGAACAGTGACCAAACTGCGCTGCTGAAGTTGTTCGGCATCGCCACTGCAGAGTTCAAGGTCCAGGTTCTGGCTTACTGGAGCGCTGAGAGCGGAGATGTGGAGGAAGTCGAGGGTGCCGATGCTGTGATGTCAAATTGAATGTACAAACTGGCGTGAATTGGAACTAAGGAAGGCTAGAATTGGCCGCTGGCTGGGCGCATATGCGTTTGCTTTGTTTACTACTAGGACATTTATATCATATCTGCATGAATTACAGCGAGGCGTTTGGTGGGTTCATGGCTTTTTTCTTCGGCCTCTTTTCATTCCGGCTAGCTAGGTGCTGGCAGTGCACTCTGATCTAAAGCCGATGCAAACGCCCAAATTTCATCCCAGCCGTTCGCCTACCGCAAATACACACGCTTCACGCTTATGCCTCAGTGGAGAGCTTGGCCTTGCCGTTGGTGACCTTGACACCGAGCTCCTTGGCGCGGGCGACAATGGAGATTCTGTTCTTGGCAGAGACGGCGTGCGCAATCCTGTGTGGTTGTTAGTTTCCTGCGTAGGGGAACCAGATATTCCAGGGCATCTTACTCGGCGGCGTAGGTCTTGTTGTGCATGAGGAGGAGGTCGAGGTCACGGATGTTGTTGACGAGGAAAGCCTTGTGGCCGGAGGGCATCATGTGGCGGGTCTTCTTGTTGCTGCCGTAGCCGATCTGTGATAGAATTCGAGATCAGCCAGATTGTTCCAACAAGTCTCCCAATACTGGTGTCGCATCGCATTCATCCCTTCATCTTTTTTGCTCCATATCGCAATCCTTCCATCTCCACCGCATGGGTTCAACGCACCTTGGGCATAACGGCCTGGCCTCTGAAGCGTCTCCTCACGGCATTGTCAATACCCTTGGGCTTCCTCCAGCTCTCGCCGACACGGTCGAAGCGGTCACTCTGGTGACGCTTGAACTGCGCGGTGCGCTTCTTGACGATCGGGATGTGCTTCTTTGCGGCAACCATCTGTGCGGTTGCGTGTTAGTAGTTGGTCCGGTTGTAGGTGGATTTGCGGCGGGAAAACTCGAGTCGAAATCGTGGATACGTTCTGCTCGAGCGTCGCTTTCGGTAGACGTACTTTGTCGGTATTGGCGATGTCGTCGGTGTCGTCGGTGGGTCGCTGGTCGTCTCACGGTGAAGTCCAGGTCTCGCTGCGTGCTGTCAGTGGCACTCTCAAATTTCGGATGCTTGGCAGTCGCGGTTTCCCTCGCGGGACCTTCCCGCAGCTTTCCCGAGCTAAAGCAGCGCGCCCACCTTCAACAGATGGCAACTCAATCAGCAGACAAAAAATATATGTCCAGTGAACAAACACAAGGGCGATTCATCTGCGTCACGGCTGGAAAACGTTATTACAATGTCGCTTCGGGTTTGTCAAGTTCACTGAAAGCACGCACTTGGGGGATGTACCACAAGAACACACCAAGTGCTAGGGATACACTACCGCATATTGACATTCGAGTCCATCTGCATGGCCACCGTCAGTAAACAGAGGCACAAGGCGCGCTCATCATGCAACGTATGTACCGGCTCTTTGCTTGGTAAAGCACATCTCATTGAGGTGCATCATAATCAAGCATCTGTCAGATCTTTGTCAGCTTGGCCTGCGGACAGTATCTTTCAACAGGTTACCATATTGTCGCACATGGTTTATACTTATAAATATTGGGAGATTCTTTTGCAGATCACCGCTGAAAGCTGATTTATAGAGCTTGTCCCGAATAACTAACCATCTTGAACATTGATATCCAGCGCACAACAGCAAGCAAGACGATGAAAGCTCTTCGCGTCCACAAAGATGGTGAGATTATTTCGACCAAAGTCGATGATTTGCCACTGCCAAAGCCATCAAACGAACAGATATTAGTCAAGATCCGCGCCTCGGCCGTTCAACCTTCTGACGTGCTCAATTCGAAAGGCGCTTTTGGTAACACCACATACCCAAGAACGCTTGGAAGGGACTTTGCTGGCACGGTCGTTGACGGACCTTCGAAGCTCATCGGCAAAGACGTCTTTGGTACCTCTGGAAATACGTTCAGCTTTACAGAAGATGGCGCCCAGGCTGAATACGCCGTACTGAACTTTGATGCCATAGCGCAGAAACCTCCACAGATTTCTTTCGAACAGGCTGCCCTCCTAGGAACACCTGCTACTACCGCCCGCATCACCCTCAAACGAGCCAACATTGCCCCAGGAGAGACCGTCCTTGTGCTTGGAGCTACCGGAGCAGTCGGGTCCTGGGTCATGCAACTCGCGCATGCCAATGGATGCAAGACGATAGGAGTCGGTCGTCACGGCACAGACATAGACAGCACAGCTGATCCAACATTGAGCAAAGCGAAACAGCTCACGAGTGGCAAAGGGCCAGATTTTGCGATCGACACCATAGGCGACCTGAGCCTCACCAGGGCGGCAATGGAAGTACTCGCACCATCTGGTCGACTCTGCACGATTACAGCTCCACGTTCTGGCAACAAAGAGCTTGCAGTCGACATTACTTCGCTATACAGAAGACAGATCAGCCTCATTGGCTGCAACAGTCTGGCATACTCGCAGGCAAATATGGCTAAGATGTTGACGCAAGATCTGGTGCCATTCATCGAAAGTGGAAAGGTGAAAGCGCCCGAGCTTGACAACGTTACGCGCCTGTCGCTTGACGAAGCGCTGGATGCATACAATGGCAAGGTGAAGAAGGCTGTAATTGTGTTTGACGAATGAGGGCTGATAGAGAACCATCGTTGTTTTGTATTCAATCACTTAATTCTTGAAATATGTCCTGCAGCTTTCAAGAAAGCTATTCCAACTTACCCTTCCACGCACTCGAACTTTGTTCGTTCCTCAAACATTTAATCGACAAATCAGAGGACCGCAGGGCCGGATGAACCAAAGACCACAGTAGCCAACTTGACAGTCAAGCCCAGCAAAACGGCCGAGGAAGCATTGAACAAGCCGAACCTGACCATGATGCGGTTCGTCAAAGCCTGCACAAGCGAGTGCACAATTCTAACACCAACATATCCCCATGCTGCATACACGGTGGCCTTGTCGTTGACGCCCAAGTAGGTGAGCGCCAGAATGGTGGAAATGAAGTATGTAGGCTGCTCGTGCAGGTGGTTGTAATTCTGTGCGGGCCACTGAATGTGCGGCGGCAACATCTGCTCCATCCTGGATGCAGTGAAGGACGGATCCATCTGCACCTTGTACTCTGACAGGGCTGGGAGACGCTTGGAATACATCCATGCTTCCATTACGAAAGTCCAGCCGGTGATTGTAACCTAGAGGCATATGTCAGTGAGTAGAAGCGGTTGGCTGCCATTCAAGTCATTGGAAAATGCCGCAGGAAGATGACAGCTCAATCTATTGCGAGCACGGCTGTTTTCTGATGTATGAATAAGTAATACGACATACTACAGGGCTGTCAGTACATTCTGCACTTTTGATTATGCGAAAGTAAACATACCCAGAGGAGCAAGCAGGGGCGCAACCACGCCGACCGGCGCATTGTTGAGGATAGAAGACATGGTCTATGAGTGTTGGTATCGATCGCGAGGTGACAGCGACGGTTGGAGTCCTGAGGAACAGAAACGGGACTTATAATGCGCAGCAGATGCGATTGCGACGGGACACAGTCAGCTGAGGTGTTGAGCAAGTTGATGTATATTTCAGGCAATTGTGGCACAAGGAGTAAGATGTAAGGTAAGGTAGGCAACGAGATTGACCCCTCTCATAACGCACCTCAATGGCCAGAGCTGGAGCTGGAGCTGCAGTGGCTGGTGCCGAGGCTGCAGATCGCTTGTTTATCTCCATTGCTGCGAAAACGTATGGCGTCAGGAAGCCAGCAAACCGTTAAGGATTCCAAATCCTGTGAAAGTCTGCATATCCGACTCCATTCAACGGATGGAAGTCATGGAACGCAAATGGGGTACCTGGAAGGGTTTCAAGGTCCTCACATGGTAGCTGTATGAGTTGAATTGACAAAAACCGTCTGATCCTGTTTATCGCAAGCCCACCAAGTGTTACTCATCAGTTACGCTCAATCCCAATGATGAATTTCGATGGGTCGTTCTGATGAACAATCAAGAGCACATTTGGAATGTGCTTAGATCTTAGTACCTGCCAAATGGTAGGTCGTCTCCTGCAAATTATTGCCATAGGTATCCATTGATGGAATATCGTACACAGACTTATGAATAACCTTGCAAAAGAACCCAACCTTAAATGTATGCTCGTGGACCTCATGATCTCGCCCGTTGTTGTGGAGGCTCAAGAAGCTCACGTTAGACGATCTCTAGGAAACTTAGCCAAACATGATGATGTTGGCTGCCACTGATCCAATCGCACAAGATGCTACTGATGCTGTGAAAACCGGCGACATCGCTGCTCTGGAAGCCCTCGTCAAGGCGCATCCGGAAATAGTGACAAGCTACATCGGCGATGCGACTGAAGCACGCACACTACTACACATCTTGACAGATTGGCCTGGAAATCTTCCAAATAGATGCAAAACAGCTGAGACACTCATTGCTGCAGGTGCTGATGTCAACGCACCCTTCATAGGCAAACTGCATGCCGAAACACCACTACACTGGGCTGCGAGCGCCAATGACGTCGCATTACTAGACACTCTGCTTGACCATGGCGCCAATATTGATGCAGAGGGCGGCGTTATAGAAAAGACACCTCTCGCAGATGCTCGCGCATTCCTTCAGCTCGAAGCTGCGCATAGGTTGATCGCTCGGGGAGCAAAGGCAACTCTTCAAGATCTTGCAACGCTTGGCCTTCTCGACCAGATCAAGTCTCTCTACGAAACATCACGACCAACTGAACACGAAACAAGCTGCGCACTCTGGAATGCTTGCCATGGAGGTCAGCTATCCACGGCACAATTCTTATACCAACAGGGAGGCGATTCCCATTTTATACCACCATGGGAAGAGCATACACCTTTGGACGCAGCCGAGAAAAATGGTGCAGAAGATGTAGCCGAGTGGCTCCAAGGAATCGGTGGGCGCAGAGTGTAAGGTGAACTTGTTCTCGCAGCCTGAAATGGAATCTTTGCTCCCAATGTGATCTAACATCATGAGATGTTTCGTTTGGGCTGCCCATTGCGCATACTGAAAGGGGTATATTTGAGGATAGAATCTCGTCAAATCAATCGCAATGGCTCATATAACCCTCACAGCTGAGCCAGTTTCGTACTACACCAAGCACGTACCGCAGATTTGAGCTATGGATGAATTGAAGATGTTCACCACACCAACATCAGGGATCTCTCAAAAGTACAGCTACAGCACTGGAGTCGACCCAACGCGACAAGAGCGCTTGAACTGCTGACATACTGCTTGACGCAGTCTTGTCATTCTCACTGTCCGAAGCACAAACAATGGCAGGCACAGAAGATTTCGACACCTCACTGGGCTCAGGTGTACTGGAATTAGGCCGGCGCTTCGGTGGTGGCAGCGTAGCTGCATCAGATACAGAGTCCAAAAAAGCGTCCGAATGAGATCTTTTGTGGCCGAAATGCTGCTCAATCATTGGGTTCGAAACCATTGGGGAAGGTGTAACCCAGGAAACCTGACCAGCCTGTTGAGTCTGAGGCTGCCCGGTCGATGGTGCGCAAGCAGGGTTGGGCGCGGCCTTAGGCTTCGAGGTCATGCACACGATAAAGTCCTCCTCCTCGACCTCACTGGCCTCGATTCTGTCATTGTCCTGGAGAATTCTACCACCGTAGATAAGCTTCATTGTAGAAGGGTCCCATCCCTTCTCTGCGGAGATCTTTGCCTTGACGGAGGCGATAGTGTCTGTGGTTTCAGCGTCAATAGTGAAGCGCTGCTGCTTGAGGTCCTTAAAATTGAGCTTCATGCTGGTGCCATCCGACGGGGCAAAAGTTCTAAAAAGTTGCCCCGAACCGGCAAGTAAACTAGATGATGCTGGTCGGACATTCACACCCAAGGGCCTGGGACTACGTGCGGGCGGGCATGGTAGCACAGGTGACGGTATCTCAGAGTGTCCAACGGAATGGCGAGATTGTATAGCAGTTATGCTAGGACGTCGTGCGCCACTGCTTTGCAATGGCTCGAATGCTTGTATAAGGGAAGGGTCTACCACTTCCACTTCCACGTTTTCAGGAATATCACGTGAACGGGCAACGCACTCCTGAATACCAGTTTGATCAAAGCTCAGACCCGATGGGGAAAGGCTGTGCCAGGCCAGAAATTCAGGGCGCTGGTCTGACTCCTCAAAGTCAAAGTCTTTGTTCCAGTCTTTGGTGATATCAGGGGAGTGTGACGAAGAAGCCGGCGATTGCTTACTTATCTTGCCATCGTCCGACGGTTTCGCAGTGTGAACATAGGCCGAGGTGGACGAGGTGGCCCGTGGACGCTCAAGCGGATCTTGTTGAGCAAATCTGCGTCGGTCATATCGCACTTCCTCTCCAGCAGCAATGAGCGGATTCTGTGAGACTTGTCGTTGTTGCAAATTCAATTGATTGCTTTTCATGGCTACCATTTGCTGCTGACGACGTGAGAACATGACCAGCTCCTGTCTTTGTTGCTCCATCTGCGTTTGCATGGGATGATTGAGCGGATGCCCATGCTCGTCAATCGTCGCAGAGCATGAGTCCGCAAGACCCGTCAGAGGTTGGAAAATATCGATTGGCGCTGAATTTGTGATACCTGAAATATCTGCTTCAGCAGGCGCAACAGGTGATGCCAGTGCGTTGTCCTGATCTTGCCGTGCCATGAGCAGTCGTCTCTTGTTCTGGGCTTCCAGATCCCTCAATTGTGTCTGATAATCTTCAAGGATGGGATTATTACTAGATAATCGTTTTGATGCAGGGGCTTTAATGGTCGGTACCAAGTCTTGAGACGAGTGGGGACCATCGTTGTAGAGCAGACGATCGCCGACCTCGCGCCGCATCTCAAGTACCCTTTGTTTTTGATCAGGCCTAAGCGCACCACGTCTGCGGCCGACCCTTTCGTTCGCATCCATTTCTTGACCATCGGTTTCATGATTGAGTCCAGATATCTGACCCTGACCAGAATCGCTGTTCAGTCTTTGATCGTCTTTGTATGATCGATTCCCTTGTTGCCGTTCAGCTCGCAGTGCATACTCGGCATGCCATTCTATGTTGTCGACGGTGGTAGAATCGTCGGGCGCTACTGTTTCCTGACTCCCTGCCGAGGCGGCACCAAGTGCCCATAGCAGCGGTGACGACTGGCTCACGCAGACACACACTCCGGCTTGAGCAAAGTGATCTTTGGCAGGTTCGAAGTGTGATAGCGCTATCTCCCGCTGGCAGTGAACGCATTGCACGTTTCTGGAAAGCTGATCCAAATTTGCAGCCAGTTTTGCATACGAGCCATGAACATCAGAGCTTCCAATCTTCTTATGCCCGTGTAAAGCATTCAATGCGCAGGAGATTGTCTTTGCAAGTTCTTGTACGGATTTCATACAGCGTTGCAAGTGATCAGTCGCCTTCACATAAGGCTCTGGCTGCTGTGGCCTGGTTGGTACAGAATTCCCAGCAGGCATGGCGATGAATGAGGTGAGATGCAAGCCTCCCGATGCACCGTGAGCATTGTTTGCAGACAGAATAGATCGTGTATCTGCCTTTGTGGCCATAGGTTCCAAGGAGGTTCGAGAAATCGCAGCTATGGTGTCGCTCAAGCTCTTGTTTGATTGAGAAAGATCTCGGTTTGATATCGTAAGGACCTGGAGATGAGCCTCGAGTGCCTGTAATTCGTCTTTAGTGCTGCGGCTTAAGTCAGTGACTATTGTACAGATCAAGGCTCTTGACAAACGAACGCAGCTCGACGACCCTCGACAATCGCCATCACCGAGATCATCAGATGCAAAACATCACTATAGCGACGCAGCACCTGCCCAAGCTTCTGTAGCTTGTCACTGTCAAACAGCCATCGAGCTTTCGACCGCATGGTCATCCTGCCGAAGCTGGATTTAGCTTCAAAGTCCTTGACATATCCGTCGAGCTCGTTGAAGACATCGAGACAGCCGTCCGATACCGCTGCAGTGTCCTCGTAGAGTTTGGGAGTGTGGAGTGATTTTGTCATAGGGTCTTGCAACAGAGCGTCAACTCGCCTAAGGGCCAACACTACCAGGTTGACTTGTCCAGAGATCTCATTGAGTTCCTTGCTGGCGTTTCGGAATTTCATCGCGCATCGCCAAAGCGTGCTGCCGACTTCAGCGCCAAAGGATGCCACCTGCAGTACTCCTGCAGCGAGCCCGAATGCTTCCGCCATGTTCCTTGTCACTCAATATTCAAGACCGACAAGCTGACTTGATGCCAGGAGAGGTGCACCACGGTCTCTGTATTTGTAGCCGACTTGGTGGCTATTGTGGCGGAGCCAAAACGGATGTCCTCAGCCTCGCCTGCTTGATGCATGACTACGTACCTAGGTAGCATCATGTACGCGCTGAGCCTTGTGATACACCACGACATGGGTGGGCCATCAACCTCAGCACCTGAGGAGGCACAATAGTGGATTCTGCAATGATATTGCTGATAAAAGTATTTACAGCAGATGGACGAGCAGGTTCGGCAATTGACTTTCATAGCTTTCTGTACGGCTGAACTACAGTTGGCCGCCACAAGTCTACACATATCTCAATGGCCGAAATGGCCACTTTAATTTTAAGCCTGTCGGTAGGCATGTATCAGCCACTGGGAATTCAACATGCTCAGTCAGTATCTCGGTGGCACCAATGATTAAATCTGAATCAACAGTCGTTGGTACAAGCCTCGACAAATAATTAGGGATGTGCAAACTTATGCGCAAGAACTGTATGGAGCATCACGAATATACATCAGGAACAATGGGCTTGATGTACTCGGACTCGGCGAATAGCGCGAAACGCATGGTAATACTGTTAAGTGTACCGCAGTTCGAAATTTGATGAGAACAATTCAGTGTCTTAGAAATATAGGAGGCAGAAGGGGTAATAATAATCTATATTATTATCGTCAGCTATCGCCGCCTCGGCTTTCACGCGCGGGCTGACCCTTGGTTGTGAAACAGCACAGGTGTTCGCATTGATATCCACGTCCCCCGTGCATCCCCTCCCCTCTTCTCTTGCCTGCGGACACGTGAGATAAGCGACCTGCTGCGTTCTTCTCGCCTTCTCTTCTCAATGCATTCAAATTGATCGATACTTTCATTAAACAACTTCCAGCGCCAACGCTCCTCCTCGCCCAGCCTGCGGGCTCCCGATATAAACCCTAGCCTTCCTCCCTCGAGATTGCAACACACCTCTTCTACCCACAATGCCGGCAAAGTCCCGCTTCACAAAGCTCGATGCTTTCACAAAGACAGTGGAAGATGCCCGCGTACGAACAACTTCAGGCGGTATCGTCACCGTCGCCTCGCTCCTCCTTATCCTCTGGCTATCATGGGGTGAATGGGCCGACTACAGGCGCATTGTCGTCCACCCGGAGCTTATGGTCGACAAGGGCCGTGGCGAGAAGATGGAGATCCACATGAACATTTCTTTCCCACGCGTGCCATGCGAGCTACTCACGCTCGACGTCATGGACGTGTCTGGCGAGATCCAGACTGGTGTCATGCACGGTGTGAACAAGGTGCGCCTAAGGCCGGAGAGCGAGGGCAGCGGCGCGATTGAGAGCAAGGCTTTGCAGCTGTCCGAGGATGATGCTGCGCAGCATTTGGACCCTGCGTACTGTGGTGAATGTTACGGTGCGCCTGCGCCGACCAATGCGATCAAGTCTGGATGCTGCAACACCTGTGCCGAAGTGAGAGAGGCTTACGCCGGCGTGAGTTGGTCATTCGGTCGTGGCGAGAATGTGGAGCAGTGCGAGAGGGAACACTACAGCGAGCACTTGGACGAGCAGAGGAGAGAGGGCTGCCGAATTGAAGGTGGCATTCGCGTCAACAAGGTGGTTGGAAACTTCCACTTTGCGCCAGGCAAGTCATTCAGCAACGGCAACATGCACGTTCACGATCTCGAGAACTACTTTGCCGGTGGTGAGGGCGTTGAGCACACTTTCACCCACAAGGTGCACCACCTGCGCTTCGGACCTCAGCTGTCAGACGAGGTGGTCTCGCGCATTGGCAAGAAAGATATGGCCTGGTCGAACCACCACCTCAACCCACTTGACGACACCGAGCAGAAGACCGACGAGAAGGCTTACAACTACATGTACTTCGTCAAAGTTGTGTCGACTGCGTACCTCCCTCTCGGTTGGGAGCAGAAGACCAGCGTCTTCGACATCCCGTCGGAACTGATCAAGCTCGGCGACTATGGCAAGGGCGAGGCCAACAGCATCGAGACCCACCAGTACAGTGTCACAAGCCACAAGCGCAGCCTGACTGGCGGCGATGCCAGCAAGGAGGGCCACGCAGAGCGTCTGCACGCTAGAGGCGGCATTCCTGGTGTTTTCTTCTCATACGTAAGTACCCTCAATTCGGTAGTATTGATCTTGACATTCGACAGTATGCTAATTTGCGTAGGATATCTCCCCCATGAAGGTCGTCAACCGCGAGGCCCGTTCAAAGTCTTTCTCCGGCTTCCTCGTCGGCTTGTGCGCCATCGTTGGCGGCACACTGACCGTCGCCGCAGCCGTCGACAGGGCCTTGTACGAGGGCGGCTCGAGGCTGAAGAAGATTCACTCAAACTAGAAAAGCGTCTCGTTTGCGCTTTGGTTTCGAATGCTTGCGAGCTCCTGGCCTGTTTTCTGCCGACATATTAGCGGCAAGCATTTTTTTTGGTCCTTCAATTCCTGTTTCATGTTTGCATTGGGTTGGCGTGGCGCATGTAGAGGAAAAAACGTGACGTTTGAGCAATGAAGCTTCTTTCTGATATCTCTTTGACAGTTCGTGGGCTTTCCACGATTGTTGTGACCATGTGCATTCTAGATTACGCTCCCCACCTCCTCATTTCCGACGTGATACTTGGAGGACTCCATGATTTCGACCTTGTGCTCACATACCAAGGACCGCCAGTCCTCGCAGTTGGTCTCCCTTGATTCTCCCTGACGTTAGGCCAATCATCATCCCCCAAAACCAATGTCCGGCAGATCCCTCCTAGTGCCACAAGACTCGTCTCGCATTCGTCTACTGACCAGTCACTCTCCGACGGGCCATCATGGTCGCCATCATCACCGTCAAAGTCGCTTTCCAAGACGACAACTGTCGCGCCGTGTCTGCGCCACTCGGCCGATTCGATCACGACGAACGCAAAGGGGAATATGGCTTCATCTTTCAGCCGATGACCTTCGTTGCCCGCCGTCAGATCATTCAGCAAAGCGACGTGAGCGTCTAAAGCTTCTTGCACTGTTGTTCCGGGAAGTCGAGCGGCCTGAGGAGCAGGCATGATGAATGATGAGTCTTGGGACTCATCGCTAGCTTCCATTTTCTGGTATGCTTCTATGCCTGCGTAACAAAGGTTCTGAACATCCTCGTCCGTCGCTATGTCTGATAGGCCATAGATTGGAACTTTGGTTGTTTCTCGAGATAGGATGCTTCTGTGTATACGGTCGAGTATGCGATTTGCGCCTTCTGGTAGTTGTAGTTCGGCCATGCTTTTCGAGGTGGATGAAGTCGCTTTTGACCAGACTTGTTCGATCCAATGGCTTCGATATTGCGACTACGATGGCAACCGAAACCAACGATCATTGACGACGTTTGTACGTATGACTCTTCGTACTGATGGTCTACCATCATCATCAGTCATGAAGGCAGTTGACACAAGTCTTGATACGACATCGTCTCTGTAGCAGTGAGACTATTGCAATGATGGTACTCATGGTACTAGCGCATGGATCACCGAGATCAATTGCAAGAGTGATATCGAGCGTCACATTTCGTCTCAAAGTGTCCACAGGACATGGCTGCTTCCATCCACAGTGCCGGGCGTCCAGCAACAATAGACCCGTATGCAGAGTTATGCATCGCCTACTCCTCGGCCAAGCTGGCGACGTCAGCTCTCCAAGCAATGCCATCCGACAGCTCGAGCTCAAGGCCGACCACCAATTGACTTTGCCATTTCACGTGGCACCAATACGAGACAGCCTCAAGCTCTCCCCACCAGTAAACGCATACTCAAATCAATGGCCCATAACTAAGCGACGAACACCGACCCAGCCAGCTTTCATTGCGACACCCACATCAACCTCACCCACCCGCAACAATGCAACAATCCCAACCCTCCATCCTCACACACGCCTCCTCCTACCTCCTCGATGCCCTCTGGTCTTTGACCAACCTCCTCTCTTGCTTTCCCTCCACCCCAACTCTCCGCATCAATGGACGGCCCTTCAAGATCCTCCGCCTGCTAGGCGAAGGCGGCTTCTCCTACGTCTACCTCGTGCAAACGCCCGGCGACCCAACACTCTACGCACTCAAGAAGATCCGCTGTCCCTTTGGACAAGAGAGCGTAGCGTTAGCTTTGAAGGAAGTCGAAGCGTACGCCCTCTTCGCTCCGCACGAGAACATTATCCGCGCAATTGAGCACGAGGTTGTGGACGATGGAGGTGGGGAGGGAAGTAAGACGGTTTACATTTTGTTACCGTACTACAGGAGGGGCAACTTACAGGATGCGATCAATGCCAATTTGGTCAACAGGGGAAGGTTCCCAGAGCGCAGGCTGATGGTGCTGTTTTTGGGTGTGTGTAGAGCTTTGAAAGCTATGCATGGGTATAAGGTTGGGAGCGGAGATGGGAGCAGGAAGAAGGCCAAGAACGTGAGGAGAGAAGCTGCTGGCGCTGACCGCGATGCTGAGGAGCAAGTCGGAGGCAGAGGGAAGGGCAAGGGCAAGAAGAAGAGTCAGGTGATGGCTGGAGGTGACGATGGGGAGGATGATGTTGAGTTTGAGCCGCTGATGGATGGCGAAGTCATGGCGTCGCAGGAAGGCGTGGGCGAGGGACAACCTCGGGCGTACGCGCACCGCGATATCAAGCCTGGGAATATTATGATCTCCGACTCCGGAACACAGCCTGTGGTCATGGATCTGGGCAGTCTAGCGCCCAGTCCTACGCCCATCACGAGTCGCGCGATGGCGCTGCAAGTGCAAGACCAAGCAGCCGAGCACAGCACAATGCCTTATCGCGCGCCCGAACTCTTCGATGTCAAGACCGGTACGACGATCGACGGCAAAGTTGACATCTGGTCGGTTGGCTGCACGCTCTACGCTTGTCTCGTTGGCAAGTCACCCTTCGAGGCGCGCTCAGAAGAAACAGGCGGATCATTGTCGCTCTGCGTGCTGGGTGGCGATTGGCGGTTCCCCGACGAAGGACCCCAAGAGATCAAGAGAGGCAAGCAGAGGGTTGTTGACGACCAGCAGCAAAAGCAACAGAGGGATGACGTGATTTCTGAGCCTGTGAAGGAGGTTGTGAGGAGGTGTTTGCGCGTCGAGCCGGCTGAGAGGCCCGATATCGACGAGCTGATCACTCTCATTGAAGAAGTCATCGGGCAGATGCCGCCTGACCATGGTGGCGATGAGGCTGCTCTGGATGAGATGTGAGTTTTGTACGACGAGAGATAAAAGCAGTCTGACCAGAAGGCATCATGTAACAATAAATATACCCCGATTGTGACCTTTGCGTACCATCAAAAGGATTAGCATCTGCCTCGTTTTATAATCATGCCCGCCTACTTGGTTCCACGCCGAATTGGCATAGCTCTTTCGAGCTTCTAGATTCATGGTCTAAATATCGTACATACACATCCACATCCACATCCACATCCCACCTCTAACAAATGCCGAAAATATTCCTGAACCTTTGCTGGTCTTACACGCTCTCCAACACCTTCCTCGCCGCGTCCACGACCTTCTTGACCTCTCCACTCCCCTTCTCGACAACCTTCTCCATCGCTGTCTGCGCCTTCTTCAACTCGTCCGGCCTCGCAGACTTGGACAGCTGCATCGTGCGCAGCTTCTTCTGCTGCTTGGCTCGTGCATCTTTGATCGTAGTGGAAGCTTTGTCGCCTGCTTTCGACGCTTCCGCGACGGCCGCTTTGCGCGAATCCGCGGTCGGAGGCGGGATGTTGATCACGAGGAGTAATGGGTTGGTGCCTGTGGGATCAGGCTGGGGCGTAAGAGAGAGGTTGGAGGACTGGATGGCGGAGGAAACGGGTTTGACGTGCTGTGAAGAAGGGTCAGTTGAGCATCTCTTGAGGGTGGCTTGCTGCCAGTAGCATAAGCTCTCATGCCTTCCAATGGCAGGGCATTGCAACTCACATCCTTCTCCCCAACCATAACCTGCACCGTCCGTCCCTTCGGCACGACTTGCGCCAGATCGCTCAGTTTCACTTTCTTTGTCGCCGCAGTCTTGTCTGGCGCTACGCGCAAGTTCTCCAGCACTTCTGGGTTGAACCTGCCGCCCGCGCGAAGCTTTGATAGATCATCTTTCAGACGCTCGACAGCGGCTGCGATGTCTGCTTCCAGAGCAGAGAAATCGGACGGGTCTTCCACTGCAGAGCCGCTGGATTGGGATTTGGATTCGTCGCGGGCGGCTTTGGCGCCTTTTTTGAGGAGGGTGGGGGTGGTTGAGAAGGGGCGGTTTGTGCTGCTATGGAGGAGGCATTTCTTGGATTGCTGCTGAGGGCGAGCGGTGGGTGTGGTGGTCAGGCTGGAGGCATGTCTGGATATAGCTTGTCAGCTAGAAGGAAACATTTTGAGAGGGAGCGGAGCTGTGAGTACCTGACAGCACAACATGCCAGTCTGGAAGCATTGGGCGCTCTCGCTACACTCTGAAGCGAGGTGCGGGCTGCAACTTGTGTGAGTGTAAGTGACGGATTCATTTCTGGTACTTTAGGTCAGGTCGACGGGATGCTAGAGCTCAAGCTGTGCTTCTGCGGCCGAGGTATGATGATCCTCAAACTTCACTAACGATCTCCCCAGCTTTTGGCCCGTGCTCTCGTCTGTCACATGCTTGGACGCGACGTTGAGCTTTGATGTAGCTATTTCGAGTGTACAGTCGTTACTCAAAAGTCTGCGAACAGCATCTCGACGGTAGCTGTCCTCCGGAAAATATGAGAGCTTAGGATAAGACTGTACTAGTACTTCAGGATTTCTGAAATCTTCTTTATGATCTCTACTGAAGATAATTCAAGATTGAATCTGTAGCTGCTGATATTAGCAAGGTACGACACTGAGATGTGCGCAAATTTATGAGCTAGGAGTATACCGACGTCAGACGAGTAACGACTGTAGACAGGCTATAGATTGGTATCCGAGAACAGACGTTAATTGGGCAGAGCAGAAGTTCGCCATTGTAGAAAAGTACATGTACACGATCAACCCTCCTTCAACCATTACTCGCAGCGTCGCGTTTCTCCATCAATTCATTCTGTTCGCAAGCTTCTTCGTCTTTTGACCTCTATGTGCAAGACTTTCTGCAAATCAAAAGTCCATTGTCGCAACGACGACAAGAACAACAACGATTATTAATGGGTTTCCTCCCTTCCTCGGGCTCGCTTCATGAATGATATGCAAAGGGATTAGAACTGGTGGCAAGGTGTGCAAGCAGGAAGGAAAAAGAAATTGACGCCACCAAATCCTCCAAATATTCTCCATCGAAGGGGGTAACAGAAAAGGCAAACCAAAATACGCTCCCCGCCAGCTCATGAAAGATTTCGCTCAAAAGATGCAAACCCATGCAGTTCCATGCATCCCGTTCCCACCTACAACTCCAAATTCGGGAAAATAAAAGGCAAAGTGAAAGCCTTCCTTCCCCAAACTCCAAATATTGACCCCCGCCATTTTGTTGTTTCTTCCATCGATCAGAAGATTCCCAACATCTTCTTCTTTCCTCCCAGCTCTTTCGTCTTCGCCTCAGCTTTGTTCATCGGGATCCCCGGGTCTGTTCTGCCGGCCGCAGCATTCCGAATAATGTTCAAGCGCTGCTTCGCATTCTCATTGCCCTTCTCGGCGGCTCGCACGTAGTAGACATTAGCTTCTAGAGGGTCGCGACGGCAGCCAATTCCCATTTCGGTGAAGTAGCCAACGGCGTACTCGGCTTTGGGCATGCCTGGGAATTGTTAGATTTTGGTAGTTTGATTTGGTGGAACTTTAGACTTACCGAGCTCAGCAGCCTGCTTGGCCCACGCGCAGGCTTCGCCCTCGTCTTTCTCGAGAACTGGTTCTGCGCCCACCATGTACCAGGCGCACAGCGCCATCATAGCCTCGGGCATCCCGCGGGAGGCAGCACCATTGTAGAAATGTACGCTCAATGCTGCGTCGTGTGGGCAGCCGTATAATCCGTTCTCGTATGCCTGACCCATCAGGAAGTTTGCCTTGACGTGGCCGAGCTCAGCGGCCTGTGTGATGAGCTGCGCTGCGTAGGCTTCATCTTTGAAAACGTCGTCGCCGTAGCCGTTCAGGTGCAAGAGGCCAATCTCGTAGGGCGCAGAGTTATACTGGAAGTCGGCAGACTCAGTCGCACGCTTGAGCCAAGTCATGCCCTCGCGGGTTCTCTGTGAGCTCTTGCCGAGACCCATGTCGCCCTTGAGGCAGGCCATTCCTAGGCGAGTAGCGGCACCAGGGTGATTCTTGGAAGCGGAGTTGCGGTAAAATTGAACGGCCTTGGGATAGCTTTTCGAAGTACCCCAGCCGAATTCGTAGCAAAGCGCTGCGCGATATCCTGCTTCAGCGTGGCCGTGTTTGCTTGCTGCGACGAACAGAGGGAACGCCTTGTCGTAATCGGGCTTGTCTTTATTGAACACACCGGAGAAGTAGCCATCGCCAAGATAGTATTGCGCAAAGGGATACGCGCGATCTGCGAGACCTTGAAGAATCTGCTTTGCCTCCAGAATCAGCTGCGCTGGGTTCACGTCGGTTTCGCCAGGCTGACTGCCCTGCGCCGCATTCATCATGAAGATGGCGAATTCATACTGAACCGCCGCATCTTTGGTCTTCTTTACATTGGCCCGGTACATCTCCAGCGTTTTCTTTGTATCCAGCAGACTTGCTGCACTTCCGACTACGCTTTGAAGACCTGCGTTATTCATTGCTCCTCCTGGCGCAACCTGTTGGTGGTATGGTACCTCGCTCAACAAGTCGATATAGCTGGTCGGTCTAAGGGCGGGTGAGCGTCTTGCGCTCGACACATCTCGTGGCCTAAGATTGGGAGAGCCATTCTGTACGTCGGGATCGTATACGCTTAAAGGCGTGCCTGATCTTCCTCGACTGCTCGCTCCAATAGAATATGTCGATGTAGGCCTTGGAAGATTTGCAGCAGTCCCAGGCACCCGCAGCTTATGGTCAGAGCCAGAGCTTGAACCAGCAGAGTGCACAGTAGCCTGCGAAGCGCGCTGCTGCTGGTTCTTCTTCCCAGGCGAATCACTGAAGGCACTGTACTGCAGTCTCTCCACATCTTCATCCTGCCTCTCATCACCATATCCGTCCGATCTCAACTTTCCTGAAGAGGATGTTCTGCTGTGCGCGCCCTCTCTCGGCTGGTCTGAGTTGTGCCTGCTCCTGTAGGGCAATGAAGATGACGATGAGTCCTTGATATACGCCGAGTCAGGCGTTTGTACTTGTGCTGGAAAGGCGTAGTCAGAAGCTGGAGCCTGGGTGATCGATGCTGACTCTGGTTGCTGAATGCCGGGTCGAGGCGGATTGATGTTGACCGGACTGGAGGGTGATTTTTGAAGTTGCATTTCGGGCTGTTGAAGATGCGGTACAGATTTGCGGGCGGAGAATTCTTGTGAGAGGACAGGCGGCGTTTGTTCGACCGTCCTGATGGAGCGCCGGGTCGGCGAGTCGCTTGGAGCCTTAAGACCGCCGTTTTCGGCAGCCATGCCGAATGATTGTAGAAGGATGCTTCGGTGGGTTCTGTAGGGCACTCGGCAGGAGGGTTTGCAAGGGTATGGTTCCAGTTATATGGCACAGGTTTATTGCGGCAGCAGGCGTATGAAGTAGGTCCAAGTGGAAGTAGGTAGAATGGAAGACGACTAGTAGTGGTGGGGGAGCAGGGGAGGGGACCCTTCGGATCGGTCCTTTGTCTAGTGAATGGGTAGCTCGCCTTAGCAGGCGTTGTGGTGCTGGCTGTTTGGCGGGTTAGATGACAAGGACCAAGACGCCGGGATATGCTGGGCGATCTCTTTGGCGTGCTTGGATGCAGTATTGGGGTGTGTAGGGCGGACTTCAGGCCGCGTGAGAGCAGGGGAAGGGTGCTGGAATACAAGAGACGAGGTTGGAAGAACTCGCCAGCAAGTCGCTAGAGTGGCGTGACGCGAGGCAACACACTACCGTATGCAAGACAGCGACTGTGATGAGTCCCGCTTCCTATAGCAGCGCGTGGGCACGATTAATCAAGCGGATGGCTGCGGCTTGTCTTGCCCTACCTACCTACGTGCTCTGCCTATTCCTGCAGTGTGTTTACCGCATAGAATTAGTTTTTCGTGGCTGCGCGCCGCACGCGCATGCAGACCCTGTTGAAGTCATGTGCGCCCGCAAGCGCCTGTTCCTCGCGCTGCCTTGCTCCCTTTTTCCCCTAGCTCGCACTCTGGTACTGGCTATTACCTTATTCAGGAGCCGACAGTAGTGCGCCGATGAACGAGCGCGAGTCAAAACGAAGACGCGATATGCGCCGATCGGAACTTGCGCTCGTGAAGGTGCTCTCGGTGGTGTGCTCCAATAATGCCAGCACAGGCCTGGTGGCGATTATATCAGCACCGAAAAAGTCCGCTCGTATTTGCATAGATGACGATGCAGCAGTGCATGCAAGCAGTGCAAGGCTGAAGCGGCACAGCGATCATGGCGTCGCAACGTGCGCTCGCCTGCTGAGTTCACCCACTCGAGCCACTGCAATTGGAGTGTGGAGATGAGACGCGGCCTCCTGCTGCCCGCACGGCAACGACATCCAAAACGGCTAGCAGTAGTCAGCATCATCAATGGCGATCGTCCGAGGGCATGCTTGATGTTTAGGCGAAGGCGTGCAGAAGAGGGCAGTATTTGGGAGGCATCAATGCGCGCTGCCATGATCATCACCGAATCGTTCCCTTTCAACACGGCACTATTATAATTATACATTTTCTAGCTTGCACGTCACAGAGCAGTTCCTGCAGCGTTAGGCCAAAGCTAAGGGAGTGGTAGCCTCGTCTGCTGTGCCTATTCTCGGTCACGGGTAGCTGGCGTACCGTGTGGTAGTGGTGGCGAAGGCGAATCGGGCTACTGCTCTTAGTCCTTCGCGGGTGGCCCGTGTGTCGGAGGGATCTCTCTCCCCATAGCAACAATAATACAGCCGCCCGTCTGGTGTTTCACGCCCACAAGGCAATACTGCTGCTGCCGTTACCGCCACACTCGTTTGTTGGCTTGCCCACTGCCCGTTGACGTTGTCGTGAAGTCGTCGCTCGCTTTGCTTCACACATTCCACTGCTGCTGCACGCTTCACTACTGCTCCCCTGGCTGCACGCCGTTCACTGCATTTTCTTGCCAACTATCTCCGCTCGCCTCCCAATACCGCCCCAGGGCACAGGCGCAGGTGAGACTTGACAACCCGCGTATTGCCTGCGGAATGTAGCTAACCGTCCACCTCAGCCCATCATGTCTTCTTCCGACATGCCTTCGCGCCCAGAACAGGCCTCCCGAAGGAGAGAGTCTTACTACGACACACACCCCCGCCCATCACACCAGCGCCGACGCAGCTCTGCCAACAGGGATAGGCCAAGGCGTTCTTCAGATGCTGATGGCGCTCGTCGCTCCTCCGATGCCACTCGCCCACGCCGCGCAAGCCAGACCCAGCACCGTTCTCAGGACGAGCCTCGTGATCAACATCGCAGGAGGAGGAGCTCTTCCAACCACCACCAGCCTTCAGGCCGCTACACATCCGACAAGCCTCGCGGAGGCGAATCTTATGCTCGACCTCTGCAATCACCTACACATATCCCAGGAGATCGGGAGCCCATGATGCACGCTTCTCGACCTTCGCAAGGTGGCGCAGAGGATCTCTCGCGCAAGAGGAGCATGGTTCGACCGGAGAGGAGACGAGACGATCCAGAAGATCCGAATTTCTACTACCGCAAACATGCCCAGCACATGAATGTCATGCCGTCTATCACCGGTAACGATCCGCACGTCGAGGACGACTTCACCACAGCCAGCTCTCGCTCAGATCATTCGGGAGACATGAACAGCTCTGTCTCGCCACAAAACGAGAAAGGACCAGTAGCAGCCAGCGAGCTGGCATCCAGGAGCGCCAGCAAGAGACAACCCAAGAAATTGGCACGCAAGACTACCAACGCAGAAGAGAAGAGACGCCAAAAGATCGAGGAGGCATCTGGCACGCCAACTTTATGGGGAACATATTGCCACATGATTACATTCTTCATCCCTAATATTGTGCTGAGCTGCTTTGGTATGCCTAAGAGGGAGCAGCAAAGAGCATGGAGGGAGAAGATTGGTCTCGTCAGCATTATTCTGCTGATCGCCACATTCGTCGGTTTCCTGACCTTCGGTTTCACTCAGGTGGTCTGCCCTGGTGGAGGACCCGCCAGGCTGCAAAACAACAAGGTCGACCTGGGCTACATGATTTTCCATGGTAAAGCCTATGATTTGACCAGATCGCGTCATCCGCTCGCTCGTGGCATTTCCGCAGGTGGCAACGTTCTTTGGGACATGGATGAACCCCACGGTGGTCAGGATGGCAGCTTCTTGTTTCAAAACGTCAACGGCAAGTGCAAGGGCTTGATCACGCCGGCTGATAACTCGGATGTTCCCACGGATAATGATGGAAATCTTGCATGGTACTTCCCTTGCAACACCTTCAACCAGGATGGCTCCAGCTCACCCAACACTTCGACTGGCTACTACTTGGGGTACTCTTGCCACACATCCCGGGAGGCCCGTGACAACTTCTACAGCTTGAAGAGTGCGGGAGACGTTTACTTCACCTGGGACGATATCCGCAATTCTAGCCGCAACCTCATGGTGTACTCTGGCGATGTTCTCGATCTTGATCTGCTTCAGTGGTTCAACACTTCACAGGTCGCCTATCCGCAAATCTTCGACGACATTCGCACCAATGAGGCCGTCCGTGGCAAGGACAACACTCTCGCATTCGCCTCCAGCTCGAAAAAGCAGGTGGCTCAATGCTTGCAGGAAATCGTCAAGGTTGGATCCATTGATACTGAGACTGTCGGCTGCATCGCCTCCAAGGTTGTGCTCTACGTCTCGCTCATCTTCATTATGGCCATTGTAGGCGCCAAGTTCGTCCTTGCTCTGATCTTCCAGTGGTTCCTCTGCCGCAAGTACGCAGCCGACAAGACTAGCATGACCAGCGACAAGAAGAAGAGACAAAACCAAATCGAGGATTGGTCTGAAGATATTTACCGCGCGCCTCCAAAGGTCACAGATCCCGCTTCAACTGTCAGTGGCAACTCCAACAAGCGTAACAGCTTCTTGCCTACCACCAGTCGTTTCACAAGCCCATACGCCATGGACACAAAGAGCAGACCAACTCCTATGACTATGGCTAGCCAGTCATCAACCACTCGCCTCATCCCTCAGTCAAACATTGGCGCTGATGCGTACACTGGTTCGAACCGTTCTGAAGGTACTATTCCCACCGTGGAAAGTCCTGGTAGGGGAAGCACCAGTCGCAACCGATCAAGCCTGATGCCGTCCGGAGTTCAGTCTCACCGTCTTAGCGGTATGCCTGGCGAGTCGGATGGTTCTGGACCACAAGGCTTCATCCACGAATCCGTTGTACCGCAGCCACCTCCAGACTGGCAACCCTTTGGCTACCCGCTCGCCCACACTATCTGTCTCATCACCGCTTACTCTGAAGGTCCCGAAGGTATGCGTACCACTATGGACTCCATTGCTATGACCGATTATCCCAACAGCCACAAGCTTCTTTTCGTTGTTTGTGACGGTTTGATCAAGGGCAAGGGCGAAACTATGTCTACGCCAGAGGTCTGTCTCAGCATGATGAAGGATCACACTACTCAACCAGATGACGTTGTGCCTTTCTCTTACGTGGCTGTCGCGTCTGGTAGCAAGCGTCACAACATGGCCAAGGTCTACGCTGGCTTCTACGATTATGGTGCTGACTCGGTAATCCCTCTGGAGAGACAGCAACGTGTTCCTATGCTTTTGGTCGTCAAGTGTGGCACTCCTGAGGAAGCTTCTCTCTCTAAGCCCGGTAACCGTGGCAAGCGTGACTCGCAAATCATCCTCATGTCTTTCTTGCAAAAGGTCATGTTCGATGAGCGTATGACGGAGCTTGAATACGAGATGTTCAACGGCATCTGGAAAATCACTGGCATATCACCCGACTTCTACGAAATCACTCTCATGGTTGACGCTGACACGAAGGTCTTCCCTGACTCTTTGACCCACATGGTGAGCGCCATGGTCAAAGACCCTGAGGTGATGGGACTCTGTGGTGAGACGAAAATCGCAAACAAGACTGATTCTTGGGTCACCATGATTCAAGTCTTCGAGTACTTCATCTCTCACCACCTGAGCAAGTCTTTCGAGTCGGTCTTCGGTGGTGTCACCTGTTTGCCTGGATGTTTCTGCATGTACCGCATCAAGACACCCAAGGGTGGCCAGAACTACTGGGTTCCAATTCTTGCCAACCCGGACATTGTCGAACACTACTCAGAGAACGTTGTCGATACTCTGCACAAGAAGAACTTGCTCCTCTTGGGTGAGGACAGATACTTGTCCACGCTCATGCTCAAGACCTTCCCCAAGCGCAAACAGATCTTCGTTCCTCAGGCTGTCTGCAAAACCACTGTCCCCGATGCCTTCAGCGTTCTTCTCTCTCAGCGTCGTCGCTGGATCAACTCGACTGTGCATAACCTCATGGAGCTGGTACTCGTCAGAGATCTCTGCGGTACTTTCTGCTTCAGCATGCAGTTCGTCGTCTTCATCGAGCTTATCGGTACACTTGTCTTGCCCGCAGCCATCGCCTTCACACTCTACGTCGGTAAGTACTTTCGCATACAGTCCTTCACTCTGCAACAGCGCACTAACACCTTCTCTAGTCGCCCTTGGCATCAAATCCGCCTTCACCGACACACCTACGCCGACCATTCCCCTGATTCTCCTCGTCCTCATCCTCGGTCTCCCCGGTGTGCTTATCGTCATCACCGCCCACCGCGTCGTCTACGTCCTCTGGATGCTGATCTACCTGATCTCCCTCCCAATCTGGAACTTCATCCTCCCCACATACTCCTTCTGGCACTTTGACGACTTCAGTTGGGGCGACACTCGACAAACCGCAGGCGGTGTCAAGGGTGCTGACAAGGGTGGCCATGACGAGGATGGCGAATTCGACAGCTCAAAGATCACCATGAAGAGATGGGGCGATTTCGAGCAGGAGCGCAGGTTCCGCGCGCCTTCTGGCTTGTGGGCTTCTGCTGCTGGTGGCAGCGGAAGGCCAAAGAGCCAGGGCGCTGCTACGATGGGTGGCGCTTCGAGCGGAGTCTTGACTCCTATGCTCGGTGGGCATGAGAGGAATGGCTCGAGAGGGTTCGACAGCTCGTACCGCGATTAGCGGAGTGCTATGTTGAGCTTTGGCTTTTCATGGAGACGACTTTCCATTTCCTCGCTTGCTTTTCTGCGGGCATCTGCTGTGTATATGATGACTTTTCTTGGGAGGAACAAGCGGTTTTCAACGCCTTTCTTACTTTTGGAGCAGACCAGTTGTCTGCTTCTCGCTTGTGTTGAGCGCTTGTTGAAAAGAGTGGCTTTTTCGCTCATAATGGATGCATTTTTGTTGAGGAGTAAAAATTGATAGTGGAATGTGTATTGCTAATGGATATGTGTACGTGTTGAGCATATTATTCTATATCTCTTTCTCAATCATAGTTCTCATGATCACAACAAGGAAGATCCGGATGTTTCCTTGCTTGTAAGATCGACTATTCTCATTTCTGGCAAACGAAGTCTTATTGACATTGACCTGCCGTTGAGATGCGGATACAATTATCCCGTCGAGCCCCGATTGCTTGCACATGCTTATTCCAACAGACATGAAGCAATAATCAGTCTAGCGACCACTTGAGATGCTATGTGCGGGCTGGTGAAGACCAGCTGTATCTCACATGCGCAGAGCAACATGCAATGCCGTAACTTCAACGGCAGTACGATGTCTCACCAGATATGATCTCCTATAGCGAAGTAGTCGCCAATCAAGGAGCAGATCTGCAGGTCGCTGCAGACAATGCTTGCGTCTGCAGCCCCTGCCTGCTGCCGACTGCAAGTTCTTCTTGCTTACATGTAGCCACAGGAGTGGTATGGTGTATACATACGATACGTGCCGGACAGTTCGCAGCCATATTGCCTATGCAGCATGCCTTACAGTATGCTCTACAGCGGCACTCGCCTACCTCGGCTTCGGCTCACTACCTTACAAACCCACGTGAAGTCGTCGGGGATCGGAAGGGTCGCGCTGTCTTACACAGCATGCTGCAACGGTGGACATGAAGAAGATGTATTGATTGGCGCTCGGACTCTCCTGCTCGCCTGCAGCGGTTCGAGGCCTACCAACCATCTTCTCCCCGGGAGGCTGGCCCAGTTCGGGATGCCACCGGACGCCGCAGGATCTGAGATCAAGCTGTCGTCGCCATCGATCGTTTCGCATCGTCGTCCGCTGCTGCTCTGTGTGCTCCGATCAAGCCGGCTGACGCCAGAATCGATCATGACCGCCGGCCACGAGGCACAAGGTCGAAGGCAGCGCGGCGGCACCACCGCCCACCGACAACCACGAGTGTCGCTTACGCCCATGGCCCTCGTCGCGCCGCCGCATGATTGGTGATGGGTCGCCTGCAGTACGACGCGCTCCTGCAGCGCATGAACACGGCCGCTGCGAAGACCACATATCTATGTCCGCGCCGTGCTGAGCGGCGTGCAGATGCGGCGGGCGCACACACTCTCGCTTGCCACGCTCGCCATTGGGTGGCAGCGCCTGTCACCGTCGTTGCAAGGGTGTGTGGTACCCTCTGCTCCCGCAGCGCGTCGCCGAAAGCGACGCACACTAATGCACCGCCGCCAGCCCTCCTGCCCCAAAGCCGCATCTGCTACAGGCAAAACGGCCGTGAAGCAGCTGCCGACGACAGCGGCGTGCTGGCCGCTGGTATTATTGCCAGGCATGTGATGCGTATTGGTCGTTCGCGCCAGCGGACTATGACCAAGCATCCACTGAACGGCGAGGCGTACGTGGTCGTTTTGCGCCGGCCTGGCCTGGTGGCTCTGTGCAACTGAGCTCACGTGGATGACTGCTGGCAGCCCCGTGTGTCCCGCGGGGTCTCTTGTCACCGTACGGTCGCTTGCATTGACTGTTTTCTTGCCTCTTCCCGGGTGGTGCAGAGGCTGCTGTTGCTGCTGCTGCTGCCGTTGATGCCCAACCACGCCTGCGCCGGGGTCTCGAGATCATGTCGACGACAGGGCTGCGGTAATCGACCCATTCTTACACTTTGCTTGCCACATCCGTCGACTTCGCAATTCGCCAACATACTCAACGTCTGCATACTACTGCAGGGCGAGAGGAACCGGCTGTTGCTCTTCTCGCGTGCTGGCACGTCTAGTACCCCAAGCACTCTTCACACCCCGGACCCAGCAATCTGCAACCCGTCAACGCGCATCAAACTCACATATACCCTGGTCATGCGGGGTGGGGATCCCACGAGAAAGAACCTTGCATGAATGCATTATTGCTGCGAATATCATCTCCTTGAACCACTGCCACGGTAATGGTCCCGCCTGACATACTGCTCGTATTCTGCCGGCTCTTGATACTTCCGCAACTGCATCGACAGGATTGATACGTGACTATACCAGCCCTTGCGCAGGTGCACCCAGCACTGCAAGCACCCGCTTACCTGCCAGGCAGTCTTGAAACCCACTGCGGGTCACGCTCGCCTCTGCTCACGCAATACACCACTCGAGCGGATGTCGCTTGCATGCAAGTAATCCTTTGACAGCCCGCTTCTGTGCGATCCTCTCAGCTGGCGCTGGATTCTTCTGTCGCAGGACCACTAGGGGTACCCCGAGAGACCTACATCCTGCTTCTCCCTTTGACAGTCCTGGGCCCTCGTCTGGAACCGTTGGTACACCTTGAAGCCGTGCGAGGTGTGCAGTTCCGCAGGGAAGGCAAAGACATTCTTTTGGCATCTTACACTTCCCAGGGCGCCCCATTCCCTTGGGAATTTCTTGCGCGCGTGGGGTCTATTGTTTCTATCGCATTATGGGCGACATGTTCTATTTCTGCAGTCCTCTGCCGGCGCCAGTCAAATACTTCGGTTCATCCTCGCGGCGGTATCGAAGACCGGACAGGAAGAACCTCCATTCGCGAAGTAAAATGGAGCGCGCTTGTATGGCCCGCTTCGTGGAGCCTGTCTTTTGCAACACGACACCCTTTCTTCTCCTTCAGTCGGAAACCAATACGTTTCAGGGTGGCCTTCAGCATGTTCCCAGTTCCCACCATGACGGTGCGCCAGATTCTATAGATTGTCACGATCCCAGCGATGCCGATACGCATGACCATTTTCATGAGGATTTGATCCAAGGACCCAGCTCGCAGCCAGGAACCCTCTTGCAGGAGACGCAGGTACAGTGCGACACCGCGCCCCAGGAAAGCGACGAGCGGTCTGGACGCCTTGCATCAACCCAGCCTGATACCAGTCTACCATTTGGCACGAGAAGTAATTCTATAGCCCGCTCGAGGACCATCTCACATCAGCCATCGTGCGACAGCCTAAGGAACTTCTCGATCAACGCGGAAGGTCGATCGCATGATGGAAGTCGAACCTTTGCGGATGTCGACATTGACTCACTGCCAGAGGAAGTCCGCTTACACTCCAGCAGTATCGGACAATACACCATCCTGACGGACATTCCTGAGACCGCATGGCCTGTGGATGATCCTCGTCATGGCGCCGATTTCCTTGATGGTCTTGCATCTTGGCCAACTTTGCTCGACTGCCCAGCACATTCTAAATTTAGGGATACTGTTGCCCAGCGCGCCAGTGATGAGACAAGTACGCTGCCAGTCTTCAATCTCCAGGAGTCAATTGATTCTGGATTCGATATGCAAGGCATCGCATGGAACAACTACGGCTTGTGCAGACAGCAGTCTCTTCGAGATCGTGCGGTCTCACTATCTTCATCCCTTTCAGATCGCATGCTTGTCGACAGTGGGCCTACTTTGGACACCCAGACCGAACGCTATTACCGCTTCAATTACTTCAACGGTTCTAAGAGGCCCAAATTCTTCCACCATCAGCTCCGTCATTGCCTTGCATCCGCTGGCAGAGACTTGTACTATACAAACACCAGTAAGGTCATGCAGGCCTCCCTAGCATGCCCGAGCATAGAAGATACAGTTCTTGACCTGACTCGGTCCAAAATTCGGATCACCTCTCTCGCAGCAACCGAATCTGCAGTCATCGTAGCAGGTGGCTTCGATGGCGAGTACGCTTTACGAAACCTCGACTCCACTGCGCCGTACTCTGAAGGCTATGTCACCGATGACCGCAAGAATGGCACCGTTACACATATACATACGTTCGCACACCGCCGCTCTGGACTTCCTCAAGTAGCCTTCTCCGCGAATGACCAGTGTCTTCGTCTCATGGATCTCACAACCGAGACCTTCACCAAGACCTTCGCCTACGACTATTCCCTCAATTGTGCCGTGACCTGTTCCGACGGCCGCCTACGAGCTCTCGTCGGCGACTCGCCCGACCCAATAATCACCGACGCCGAGTCAGGAGAGACGCTCGCAACACTGCAAAGCCACTCCGCCCACATCTTCTCCTGCGCCTGGTCGCCCGATACCAGAACCCTCGCCACGGGCGACCAGGACGGCAAAATCGCGCTCTGGGACCCACGGAATTGGTCGCGTCCGCTCTCCGAGCTGCCCAACGTCCTGTCCTGCTCGCGATCTCTGCACTTCACGGCCGACAGCTCGAGACTCATCTCGGCGGAGGACGAAGATGTAGTTAGCATTTTCGATGTTCGGAATTTGGAGGCGAGGCAGGACATTCGCTTCTTTGGGACTATTTCTGGCGTCGCGTTGGTTGATGGTGGGGATGAGATTGTCGTTGCGAATGGAGATAGGAGCATTGGCGGATTGATGGATTTCCGTCGCACGCCGCATAGCGGAGGATATGTTGGCGGACAAGGAGGGAGTATGGCACCTCTCGGGCGGCGTTCGAAGAGGAGGAGAAATTTCAGGCCGACGGGCGTTGTGGAGGAGTTGGTTTTGTGAATATGTTGCTTTGAGAGGTTGATGTTGTATAAAAAGCAGATGTGATCATATTTCGGCTAGTGAATCAGAGACTTCGATCTTTCGGTATCGAGCCTTTCCAGTCAATGCTCAAGTCAACTCTCATTCTCTCTTGAAGTTGGGTCACGGCCAGTACAAGTTTTGCAAAGCATCTCTTGTTGTGATAGCAGTTGCCGAAATAGCGTATGGACTTTGATTCTCGCTTCGTTAATAACGTATGCGTATAAGTGAAAATATTCATGACCCTTTTGTACCCCTAGGAAACTTTGATTCCACGGTCGTTAGTATTAGTATAGCACTTACGATAGAATATGATATATATTCAGCATCATCTCGCTGGTGTATATAGCCGGCGTATATTGACAGCCGATAGTATAAGCATATTAACCTCCGTTTAACTAATGAAATTTTGCCATCATCTCAATGGTCGTGTACCAAAGTCAACAATGATGGCTACTAGTACAAGCATACTAGCGACTACGAGATTGACATGCGGTCTTAGTGATCCCACTGGCACGAATGCCCGAGTCTGTATTCACAGCTGCTAGTACAAGCATCTAGAGGTTATTGTTTATGAGTAAATAGTGTAACTAGTGAGTGGCATTGGTGTTGCAGCGGCTTTAGAACGGTGAGAAGTAGTAATGAGAAGGGAGAGATCGATTATGTTGAAGAGTAGTGTTCGTCATTACGCGTCCGTAAAGCCTACAACTATATAAATACAAATACAAAAATCGCTCGCTTGAAAATCAAGAAAGATCAAAAAATCGTTACGATGGTTTGCTGAACAAGCAGCAGAACCGAAGAGAAAAACGCATAACGCTGAAGAGCAGACAACAATCGAGACTGCTGCATCCCTCCCCTCCCAAGGAGGGGTGCAGAGCAACGATGCCGCCTGCCTCCAAGTGGATATCCAAATTGTGTCTTTCCTCCCAGGAAAGCATTTCCCTCCTTTTGATACCGGTCTGACAAATGAAACCCTCCTCCCACCTTCTTCCCACTGCGACCGGCAGACCGGGCTAGGTGAACCGATCGTAGCCTTTCATGTACAGCCGGCGATCACCTGCGCGTCGTGACAGTTTGGTGTTGCTGATGTTGCACATGTTGCGAAGGTGTTTACTTCTTGTCACCGCCAAGCATGCCGCCGACGATGGGCAGGCTGCTGAGAGCGTTGCCCTTCTTCTTCTTCTTGTCCTTGTCGTCGCCTCCAAGGCCGAATGCGCCGAGGAGCTTGTTGACACCAAGGCCACCGAGCAGGCCGTTGACCAGACCGCCGAGACCAAGGCCGTTGAGCAGCTGGCCGACCAGACCAAGGACACCTGCCAGCAAGAGGCCGACAGCTGCGAGAATCTGGAAGAGAGGCTGGGTCATCAGGCCCCACAGAGGGTTGAGCTTCTTCTTAGCGTGAGGCATGTCGTTGAGCTTCTTCTTTGCGTCGTCGATGGTGGTGACAACGGTGGTGGTAAGCTCCTTGAGGCTCTCAGCGAGACGGTGCTCCTCAGGAGTAGCCTCACCAGTGCCTTGACGGCCCTTGGCCTGAGCGGCGATCTTGCCGTCGGGGTCGAGGCCGCGAAGGGAGCCATTGCACTCTTGCAAGTGACGACCGGCCTCCTCGATGAGAGGCTTGACGTTGTTGACAAGCTCCTCCTCGTCGAGCTCGTCCTTGGGGGTGCGGTCAGCCTTGTCCATGTGCTCCTTGATCTGCTTGCAGATGGGCTGGACGCGCTCGAGAGTCTGCTGGCAGATGCTGTTCATCTTCTCAGCGATCTGGCGCTCCTCCTCGCGCTTGGCAGCCTCAGCAAGCTCCTCCTCGGAGGGGCCCTCGTACTCCTCCTCGTCGATGTTCTCGAGCAGAGTGCATTCACCGATCTTGTTGCCGTCTTGGTCGACAACGTTGCCGTTGTCGTCGATCTCCTGGCCGACACAGTGTCCAAGGGCACCGTCAGTGAGGCGACCGATAAGGTCTCCGTTCTCGTCACGGACCTCACCCTCCTTGTTGACACGCATGCCAGACATGGGGTTGACGCGGCGCTCCTTCTCCTCGGGCTCCCAGCGCTCGGCAGCACCGATCTGGTTGCCGTTCTTGTCGATGATGGAACCATCCTCCTCGACGCCGTGACCAAGAAGCTTCTTGATGTCGCCCTCGGTGACACGACCGATGATGTCTCCACCTTGGGTGGTGATAGTACCATCCTTGTTGATCTGGAGGTTCTCGAAGCCAGCGAATGGTCCTTCGGGGCTGGTGTCCTCGCCATAGACAAGCTCGCAGCGTCCAACGACGTTGCCAGCGTTATCCCAGACTTGACCCTTGCCGTCGACCTTCTTGCCGACAAGAGTCTGGACGTCACCTTCAGCAATACGGCCGATGATGGTACCGTTGCCGTCAACAGCGTTGCCAGACTTGTTGATGGTGGTACCGGCAAGGGCAGAGAGGTCGACTTCCTCCTCTTCCTCCTCCTCCCAAGGGTCGGCGTGACCCTTGACATTGCCGTACTTGTCGATGATATCACCATCCTCGTCAACAGCAAGGCCAACAAGACGCTTAGCATTGCCCTCGACGATCTCGCCGACAACATTGCCATCGCCGTCCTCAACCTTGCCGTCCTTGACGACACGGAGACCCTCGAGGCCAGCGAAGGGACCCTCGGGACGAGAGACGCGCTCGTTCTCAGGGAGAACCTCGCAACGGCCGACAACCTTGCCGGTGTCACCGTAGATGTATCCGTTCTCATCGCAGCGGCGGCCGGCAAGCTCCTTGACGTTGCCCTCGATGAGGCGACCGAAGGGAATGCCATGTTCGTCAACGACGTAGCCTTGCTTGTTGAGCTCCTTGTTCTCAAGGATGCTGTTATCCACTTCCTCCTCTTCCTCTTCGGGCAGCGGCTCGGCGTGACCCTTGACGTTGCCGTACTTGTCGACAATGTCGCCGTCCTCGTCGACGGAAAGACCAATCAGGCGCTTGGGGTTGCCCTCGACAATTTCACCGACGACATTTCCGTCCTCGTCAGCAACCTTGCCGCCCTCGATCACACGGAGGTCCTCGAGACCAGCGAAGGCGCCCTCAGGCTTGGACTCGCGCTCCTCCTCGGGGATGAGCTCGACACGTCCGATGACGTTACCTTGGTCGTTCCAGAGTTGACCTTCGGCATCGAGCTTGCGGCCAGCGACCTCCTTGGGCTTGCCCTCGACGAGACGGGCAATAGGAGTGCCTTCGTCGCCAATGACGACACCGGCCTTGTTGACCTGCTTGCCCTGCAAGAAGGAGAGGTCAGCTGCCTCCTCCTCGGGAGCCTCCTCCTCTTCGTAGCGGTCGGCGTGGCCAACAACGGAGCCCTTCTTGTCGATAATATCACCGTCTTCGTCCACGGCACGGCCAATGAGCTTCTTAGCATCACCCTCGGTGACGACACCAACGATGTTGCCGTTCTCATCAGCAACGTAACCGTTCTCGACAACCTTGAGGCCTTCAAGGCCGGCGAAAGGAGCCTCCTCCTCGCCGTCCTCCTGGGGGACAGTCTGGGCACGGCCAATGACCTTGCCCTTGTTGTCCCAGAACTGGCCCTCGGCGTCGGCAGTGAGGCCAGACTTGGAGAGCTTCTTAGCATCACCCTCAACAAGCTCACCAACAATGTTTCCATTGCTGTCGATAAGCTTGCCAGCCTTGTTGACGGTGAGGCCGTCGAGGATGGAAAGAGGAGGAAGTTGGTCACCTTCTTCTTCCTCTTCCTCACCCTCCTGCTCCTCCTCGCCCTCGCCTTCGCCTTCGCCTTCTTGCTCTTCCTCGGGAGTCTCCTCCTCTTCTTCTTCGGCCTCTTGAGCAAGAGTGCGGACCTTGCCAAGGACAGTCTTGCCATCCTTGTCGAGGACCTCGCCCTTGTCGTTGATCTTCTTGCCAGCGCACTGGGCAAGCTCACCCTCGGCAAGCTCACCAATGGGCTCGCCATCCTCGTTAAGGACTTGACCCTTCTTGTTGACCTTGAGGCCTTCAAGGATCTCGAGACCAGGAAGCTCATTCTCAGGCAGCTCACCAAGCTCCTCAAGAAGCTCCTTGGTGGCGGTTTCGGCGGCCTCACCCTCAGTGATACCAACCTTGCCGATGATGTCGCCCTTCTTGTTGTAGACTTCACCCTTCTCGTTGATCTTCTGACCGGCGCACTTGGCAGGGTCGCCTTCAGTGAGCTGGCCAATTTCCTCTCCGTCGTCGTCGAGGACCTTGCCCTTCTTGTTGACCTTGCGGTCCTGAAGAATGCGGACATCGTACTGCTTGGCGAGCTTGCTAAGCTTCTCCGCGGCGCCATCAACAAGCTCAGTGGCGCTCAGGACGTTGCCGTCCGCATCGACAACCTGGCCCTCCTCGTTGATGTTGAGGGTCTCGGGGTCGATCTCGCCATCAGCAATCTTCTGGCGGATCTCCTCGTCCTCAATCTGGCCAAGGACGTCACCATCAGAGCCGACGATTTCGCCAGCCTCGTTGAGCTCCTTGCCTTCGAGGGCCTCGATGCCGGGAAGCTCGTCTTCAATGCCTTCGGCCTGCTCCTCGACGCCATCAGCAGCATCTTCGGCGCCTTCGGCAGCATCCTCGGCAGCATCTCCGGCCTCCTCGCCAGCGTCTTCAGCTTGGTCGGCAACGCCTCCCACAGCGTCAGTGGCAGCGCTGGCAGGCTCGTAGATGCCCTGCTCGACAAGGTCTGCAGCGTCCTCGTGGATGTCGGCGTAGCCAACAACGTTGCCCTCCTCGTCAATGAACTCGCCATTGGCGTTAAGGGTGGCGTTCTGGAGCTCTGAGGGATCGCCCTCAGTGACCTTGCCGATGGTATTGCCTTCGGAGTCGTAGATGAGGCCGTCGACCTGGCAGGTGAGACCCTCGAGGATAGAGAGACCAGGAAGGTTGTCGTCACCCTCTTCCTCTTCCTCGTCGTCCTCACCTTCCTCACCCTCCTCATCTTCGTCGAGGTACTCCTCAGCACCTTCGGGAAGCTCTTCGCCGTTCTCGCGAGCCTCCTGGATCTGCCTCTTGATCTCGGCAGGGAGGAGCTCGCAACGACCAACGAGATCACCGTCATCGTCGAGAATCTCGCCGTTGTCACCAATAGGGTAACCCTCGAGGTCCTCAGCATCGCCCTCAGAGAGCTTACCGATAGGGTTGCCCTCGGAGTCGTTGACTGTGCCATCAGCGGTGACTTCAAGGCCCTTCAGCACGTTGAGGTCACCGAGAGAGGCACCATCAGCGGCGTCTTCGGCTGCGTCTTCAGCGTCGTCCTTGACGCCGTTGACCTGGTCTTGAGCATCCTCGGTGGCGTCTTCTGCCTGGTCCTGAGCATCCTCAGCGGCATCTCCTGCCTCGTCCTGAGCATCCTCGGCAGTGTCTTCGACTTGGTCCTTGGCGTCTTCGGCGGTGTCTTCTGCCTGATCCTTGACATCTTCGGCAGCCTCGCCAGCCTCATCGGTGGTCTCGCCAGCGACCTTCTGGCCTTCCTCAGCAGCACCCTCGGCGGTCTCTTGGGCGCCGTCCTTGGCATCCTGAGCGGCCTTCTTGGGGTCCTGAGCAGCCTTCTTCGGGTCCTGCTTTCCAGCAAGACCGGAAGCCTTGCCAGCGAGACCCTTGGCACCGCTGAGAAGCTGACCACCTTTCTGGCCGGCTTGCTCCTCGGTGTCATCTTGGGTGTCGTCGGCGGACTCGCCAGCTTGGCCAGCCTTTTCGGTGGCGTCGTCAGCGACGTCCTCGCCCTCTTCTTCGGCATCGTCAGCAGCGCCCTCAGCCTGCTGGGTGGCGCCTTCGACGGCATCGTCGTCTTCGTCTTCGTCATCGTCGTCCTGGACGGGCTCGGGGGCAGCCTCTTCGAGACCCTCCTTGCCTTGCTCGCCAGCTTGAGAGACCTTGCTCATAAGGCCCTCGTCCTCGCCCTCGTCGTCCTCATCATCCTTGAGTTCGACGTTCTTCTGGGCCTGCTCGCCAGCATCCTTGGCAGTGTCCTGGGCTTTGCCAGCCTTCTCGCTGGCTTCGCCAGCGTCAGGAGCCTTAGGCTTGGGAGTAGATTTGGCTGATTGAGCACCCTTGGCTGCGGACTGGCCGAGCTTCTGGGGAGTGTTTCCAGGCTTCCTTCCAAGCTTGGTGGGAGTCTTGGGGGCGCTGGCTTGTTGCCTGCCTGCCGCGGGAGAAGGAGCCATGTTATCTGAGTTGCGGGTTGTTTTGTTGGAAGAAGTAGTTTTGGAAGATGATCCGCGGCTAGTTACCGGGGATGCCTTTCTGTCGGGAGTGGGAGGAAATGAGTAGTAGGCGTATTGACTAGAGTTGCTGGTGGGCATGCACAACAACAATCATTAACTAGATTTAAGTCGTAACAATCGTACAATTTTCGTGTAGTAATCTGGGAGGGAGTTGATTGGGAGTATAGCAATTGGGAGAAAAGCTAGGGAGTTGGAAAGGGAAATATTTGGAAATGTGGCTGTAGATTTTCTGATATAGCTGGCAAGCTGGCACCTAGCTCTGAGATGGGAGCACAAAGCATGGGCATGACATGGCCAGGGTCAATCGGCCTGCCATCGAGGAAGGGCATCGCAATCGAGTGCCCCATATGACGTCGACCTGCCTGTCTGGCCAGAATCCTTGTCCAGCATCCCTGTCGCAATGCATGAGAGGCGCGAGCTGGCATGAGGAGTAACGGGGCTGATGTAGCAGTGGCGCACGCCTAGCCAAGCAGGAGGGCCGTTGTCCAATCGTGAACGCTACTGCTGGTAGAGTTGCGCCCGGTTCGTCGGCAGGTTTGGAGGAAAGGTTGTACCACGCAAGCGAGTGACGGCATGTTTCGTCTGGCTTTCCGAGTCCAACGGCGTCCAAGCGCAGCAGATTAGATTCACCACGCGTGGCTAGCATGACGATACGTCATTCTAGACCGAAATGGACTCTGGCCGTACACGTGGGTAGGTCGTAGTGTAGAGGAAAGCCTGTATCGCAAACAGAACATATGGGACTGTAGTGTCACTGTTATGTTAAGCCACGATAGCATGCAAGCTCTCGTTGCGCCCGTGGCTAGGTCGTGGCGACAGCTTTCCCGCGGCGTGCATCCAAGCAGTTGCCTTGCTAGACACGGTGCTACGTCCGCGATAGCAATTGTTCGATCGTCATGTCGCTGCCACTTCTCCCATCGTCGATCTGGCTGCAGAGCCACCGTTCGAGGCGGCTCAACACCTGCTACCAGCCGTGAGTGCCACCTCCTGACCCTTTTTGTGGACAAGCAGCTGCAAAGGCGATCTGGCAGCGGGAGAAGCACGACATGCATGTTAATATGGATACGTGTGGCTAGAAACCCAATGCCAAACCGGTTTTTAGAGTCTCACTGGCGGATGCGGCCGCCGCGAGCGATGCTACAGATCGTAATCGCTTGAATTCCGCCTACCGCGCTTATATTCTCGTTCAGCAAAGCGTCAGAGTTGGAGGATCTGGTCGTGCGTCGCCGGGCGCATGGCAGAGACTGAGTTCAAGCACGTTGCATACTTTATCGTACTGCGTCGCAACGTCTCGAAAGGGTTCTTGCCAAAGCTCGGCCTGTGCATACCTCTAAAGCTTCCGAGACGCTGGTAAGAGACAATTATTGCATAGCACCACAGGCTACTGTAGGCAATCGTATCATCGCGCTTGTATATCCCCACAAGCGCGCTGCAGGTGAATCGGTTTCCGAATGTGTCTTCCGCATTATCACATTACTGGAGGACCTGCTGTGGCGTTTCGAATTGCTTCCAAACCCAAATCTGTGCTCTGGCGAGTCTGGTGCTTCCGATCGATTCCTGCCGCGAGTCCACATGCCGGGGCCCTTTCACGAAACACTGGGGGCATGACGCTTGACAGCTTTCTCCGAGCCTGTACCTGCATGCGACGCATCGCTGCCGATGTGGATGTCCCGGTTGTATTGGTGAACTCCATCAGGTGGCTGAATAAAGAGAGTTCGTGCCTGGTTCCATTATGACGAAATACTGGCATAATAGGAGGCAGAAATTCGACAGATTACACACCGCGGCTGCGGGTTCCATGTGCATGGTTGCCAATGCGTGCACATACATATACGGCTGCGATGACATGGTATGATGGTGCTGTTTCCGAGTCAATGCATGGTGTGATTTAAACAGCTCTGTCACTTCGCGCATGGCATCTCACTGGGATACCATCGGTCACTATAGCAAAATGCGTGGAAATCTGCACAATCGTTTCGCTTCGCATTTGCTAGAAGTTTTGGAATGACACGACGATGACATGATGACATGACGTCCAACTAAGCTTGATTTCCACTTTGTTCAGAAGGCACGACCGACAACTGCTGATACGTGCGTGCCGCAGTAGTGGAGGTGGAAGTGCCAGCATCACACTACACACTACCTCCTACTACCACGACGTCAGCTCGCGACCATTCTAAAAATCAGTCTCGCATGCCATCATGAATAGCTCTCTCAACGAATATCATGTCCGGCCCAACACTCTCGTCCGGAATTCTCTCCTAGTTTCCCAAGCTTTTGCAACGGGCGCGATCCCCCAAAAACCGTTGCTAGTTTGCTAGTGACAAAGTTGAAGACCGACCGTACCGCTGGTAGGGTCAGAGGCGCTAGATGATCCAACCGTAGGGACCAAGATTGGAATTTGCACATCCGGATAGATCCTAAAGGACCCTCATCATTCCTTACAGCTGATCGATACCGGGAGTAAACATGATATGTATATGCGATTTGGGCAACGTTGCGATTGCGACTGAGAAATTCCACTTTATGTAGACAAGGTAGATACAACTGTAATCATGCGATCGATCAACACTCGATGCATAATCCCTGTGAACAAGTTTACATGCGGACACATGGCTCATATGTTCTCGTACCATCATGATACTATTCGAACCGACGACTTGATCAGGATACCTGATCGTTGGGATCCTTCTAACATCAGCATTATGGTAACATCTAATATGCCGTTGATCCTTTGAGCTATTACACGTACCACTGTGTTTACGGCTGTTGTGCAAAATGGTCGAGGATTGTGATTGCGAAACGTACGGATCGTGGTTGGCAACATTGACAGACCAAGAACTATGCTCGTAATGGTCAAATAGGTCGCCCACGACGCTCGGTAAGTATCAAAACACCAGAGCACGAGCATTACTACTATTCTGTTCACAAGGCATGCGTGATCGTATTCAGAATAAGAAATAGTCGTGTTTTCCAGTCGATGGCGATTTCTTCGTAACCCCAAGCCACTAACCCGGACACATACAGTAAGTGATCATAAGTCTGCGCATGCTCTCTCTCTCTTTTGGTGGGCAGTACAGCTCCTTTGGGATTGTATCCGTCAGTAGCAGCAGACCGGTTATCAAGGAACTCAGAGGCTCTAAAGAGTATCTCAGCGGTGGAGATTAATGATAAAATACCTATAGCTGCTGATAACAGTACTTAGACATACCATTATGTATGCAGACATATGAGCTAGAACAATACATGTATATCTCGCGATCAAATCGCTTGAGTGTGAACGAGACGACTGTCTCCTATCTGCATGTAACAGGTGGAGCTGTAGACGAGCGTCTCGCGTGTTAATTCACGTGCATGTATACACAGATAGAGTAAAGCGCAAAACAAGATCATATCCACGAACTCATTTTGTGGTCCAGCGGAGAGGCACAATATCATCACAAGTAAACTCCCTTCGTTCCGTCATATATACATATCCATTACTCATAGCGTAGTCGCTGATCGTGATTGGTATCAATATCGTCGTCGCTCTCAGCCAAAAAAGAATATCCCAGGAGTGAAAGTCGTAGGGGGTAGTCGGATGAACATAACCCGGCGTCTCATTCGTGCCGGCGTACTGGCAGCCCCATGCTCATACCCCGTTTGAGCCTCGCGCCGAAGCCGCTCTCACTCCTCCTCCGCTCGCGCTCTTGTTGCAGCACCTCCCTCTCCCTCGCCGCACTAGCGCTCGCATCGAACTCCTTCTGCTCACGCTTCCTCTTCTCTTCCGGCTTGACCAGCTCCACGAAACCCCGTTCCGCTTTCTTGGCCTGGTTCTTCGTCTTGATGTAGCCCTCCAAGCCTAGGATTACAGCGTAGGAGCGCGATATCGAGCACCGGCTCATGTCCGCGCCAGCCTCCTTCAGACTCCGCACGAACTCACGGAAGTTTCGCACGGGAGGAGCGTAATGTCCAGATAGTGGGGAGAGTTTGCGAAGTTGGCCATGCTTGATCTTGATGAGGCCGGCGGCTGCGATTCGAGCACCGTGTAGGAAAGATGAGTGCTGGAAAGCGCCGCTTTGCTTGATGCCGAGATACATGCGCATGCTCGTGTCGGCGACGAAGATCCAGGTGTTTTTCTTGGTAGTCTTGCGCAGTAAATGGTTCATCAAGCTATTGGCGCTTAGGTGATTCAGCTTAGCGATACCTTTCGCATCATGCAGCTCGTTGTTGGTGTACTTTGAACCATCTTCTTGCTTACCGGTCCCAATGGAAGACATGGAAGACAGGGATGCGGCGTCCGAATCAGAATCGCCTGGAGGAGGGACTGGATCTTTGACACCGGTGGTGACTTCGCGCCAGGTAGGTGTTGGGTCGTCGAAAGGAACAATGCCATTAACGCTGTCTTTGAATTCGGGTGCTGTGGTTACTGGTATGCCGTTCTTGGAGAAAACGAAGCGGCCCGTCTCATCAATATGAACCAGATATTTTTGCCGCTCCTCACGAGATAGGTAGCGCACCAGCTCAGTATCTAGACGGCTCCGTGGCCTGTCAGGTAGGTCAAGCGCTTTCCCTTCGCCGTAGTCCAGCCAATAGAAGAAGTTCTCGTGCGTCTCTGATTGCTTCCACTCGTGATGGTAGCGACGCAGATTACTGCCGTACCTATGCTTGTGGTCCACCATCTCAAGGAAGTAGTCCAAACCCATCGTTTTGGCGTACTTCTCTCTTTGCCTCTTCTCCCGTGCCTTGCGCTCACGCGATGCCGCCTTTTCTTCCTCAGTCTCACCCTCGGTGTCACTCTCGGATGTGTCATCACTTCCTGCTCTATGCGCGATGGCAGTAGCACGCCGCCACCGTTCGCGTACTGGAGAGGGTGCATTTGGATTCGATGTAGCTCGTGACTTCGGGGCTGTGACGTTGGTATATTTCGCTGTGATACAGATCAGCTACATCCTTTCACGCCACATAAGAACAAGAACCCAGCGACTCACCATCTTTAAGCGCCTCCATCCATCGCACGCTCGCATCGAGACCTCTGCCCTCCATGGCCCTCCTGGCCCGATGACCGCGATAGTTCTTCTGAATCAAGATAGCCGCATTGTTTCTGCTTTGTTCGTCACTCACACTACCGCCTTCTTTCGAATGCCGTCGAGCCCTCCGCGCAGCGCGCATCTCAGCAGCCCTGGCATCTTGCTTGCGTGCGATCTCCGCAAGTATTTCCGGTGCAGGAAGGGCGAGCGGGTCGCTGCTTTTGCTCTCCTGCGGTACGTCCATTATGAATACATGTAGCCCATGCGGTATGTGGACGATCCCTCAACGGCTCGGGTACTTGCTTATTCCAGGTTGCCTCTGGCTTCTGTGCCCCACCTGCGGTGTGAGTACCACAGTTGCACTCGTGCTTGTGCTTGGTGCTTGGCGGGGTTTGATGGGTGTCGAGCGTGGGGTTTGGGCCGGCGAAGGGTCTGGCTCGCTTGAGTGCTCGCATGTGAGAGACGACGTCATATAGGGCTTGCCTTACACGGCACGAGCCACATCACGCATGAAGATTACAGGGAGCAGGGGTCGAGAGCTAGAGCTTCGGAGGAAAAGCATTAAAACAGGTTTTCTACCACAGCCACGCGTCAGAAGGAATCAGTGTGGCTGGGAGAGAGGTAACTCGAGCCGTGGTTCTCAGCCTCAGGTGACCACAGATGAATTTATACGAAGAGAAGCCAAGACTAGAGGAGGACGCTTCTCCTTGATGACTGATCGTAGAAAGTATAGGAAAGTGGTATCAAGCATGGAAAGCAATAAGAAACTCGGAATCGTGAAAACCCTCGTCGCGGACACCTGCTGAAGAGGAATCACATGACCATACCATTCTCATGTCCTGGCGGCAATTGCCCATATGGCAGCATGTTCTGGTGATGGCTGTCCATCATGGGATACGGAGGAGCTTGCTGGTGATGCATCATCGGAGGATTGCCATAGATGGGCTGCCCGTGCGGTGCGCCCATTTGATTTGGATCGGGCACTGGCTCGTAGTGCATCTGCTCTTCTGCTGGTGGCGCCACCTGTTGCTGTTGCGCACCCACCTGCGCTTGCATACTCGCGTGCGCAACTTGCATCGCAGGGTCGTGGTGAGGGTCGATACCATCATCTTGAGGATCATGAGCGTCATCGCCTGCGAGAACATGGCCTGCTTGCTCGCCGGTGTAGTCGTCGGCTCTCTGCCATCCAGCGTATCCATCAGCGCGACCGATAATCTCGCCAGTCTTTTGCATTTTCGTGCGTAGCTGGCCCATTTTCCGCTTCATGCGCTCGCGCAGCATCTCGTCGTGGACGTTTGGGTCCCAATCGTTCTTGCTGAGATCGACGAGCTGGTACAGCTCGCGATACATGGCTTCGAAAGCCTCAACGTTGTTCACGTTAAAGGTGTAATATCCATATTGATGCATGAGCTCCGCCAAATGTCCCTGGGCGCGCAATGGCCAGATGTCTTTGCTTTGCACCCACTCTGCCGTGAGATGTTCGCGACGTCTGCTGCGACGCTCCAAATCGCGAAGCATGCGCTCTTGTCGCTCAGCAGTCCTTCGCTTGGACTCTTCGATTTTCTTCTTACTACGCGAGTCGCGCTTTGGTGGCGAATTGCCGACATGTGCGCCAGGCTTGTAGAGCGTACTGGGCATTGCTGTGTTGAACGGGACCTTGACCCCAGACGCAGGATTGTTTGCAGTCTTGCCCTGCTTCAGCCTGCGCATCTTCAATTTCAGCTCCACCTCACGTCTTTGTAGCTCGATCTGCTGCAGTTGCAGCTGGAGCGTCTCCTCATCGTCGCCATCATCGGGCGCCATCTCTGTCTCCATCTCAGCGGGCGCGAGCGCGGGCGCGTGAACAGGCACGGGTATAGGTGCAGGCGGAGGTTGTGGGTAGTTGGCATTCGTGAGCGCTTGCGCGAGTGTCAATTCCGCTTGATTTTGTTGAGGCGTAAGTTCGGTCATGGGCGCATATGGACTTTGGTATACATCCTCGCTTTGCGGTATAGGCGAATGGACGGGAAGGTTTGCATTCTGCTCATCGGCTGTGTCCTCCATCGCAGCAGCCTGCTTGCTTTTCTTGAACCTGTTGCCTGCCTCGCCTTTGCGCTCGAAGACCCGTCGAATAGTGCGCGTGCCTACCACGATCTTATACGTCTCGTAGAGCCACCAAAGCATGTCGTCGACAGACAGCTCCGGCTTGTCCTTTACGTGCTCAAACAACGCCTATAGTCGCGTACATCAGTGCGCAGCCTACTACAACTCTGATTTCTGAGACTCACGTTCTCGACCTCTGGGTTCAACACCCGGTGCCTGCCAGTCCTGCTCTCCGGAGGCTTGCCTATCCTGCCGGTGCGCTCGAGCTCCATCTTCCAGCGCCGGATGGTGCGGTCGGACACACCGGTTTCTTTCTCGATAGCCTCTTCATCGCGACCAGCCTCGAGAAGTACTTTGACGCGTTCGCGTTGGTCCGAATTGTAGGCACGTCCCATGATAATTGCGATGCTCGAAGCGCGCGATCCGGGCGTGCCGTCCAAGGGAGTCTTGGGTGTCAGAATGTGAGGATTTGAGCGTGACAGGCTGTCGGCGTCGGCATGCAGTCATTAGTCATAAGTCTGCACTCAGCATCATCATACCAGTAGCTGTCAGTACATGTATCGCATAGACGAAGCCCCAAGGCAAGATACCTATACGTAATAGTTTCCTAAGAGTCATCTAAGATCTCTGCAGGATATGAAAATGAAGACTTTACATCTGTCTTTACCAATATTGGCATAGTACTAGCATAATGCGATGTTCAGACATACGCAAACTTTTGGGCTATAGTCGTTGCTTAAAAGTTTGAGCATCTCAGCGGCAACTTTCGTCCAAAATAGACGAGAGCTTAAGGTAGGACTACATTAGTAGTCAAGAATTTTTAAAGTGTTCTCTGTTATCTCTGCGAGGAACAATTTGAGATTCGAGCATATCTTGGCCGATATTGTCATAAAGCGTCATTGAGATGTCTGCAAATATATGAGCTAGAACTGTAGTACTGTGTAGAAAAGGTGCAACATTCCTGGTATATGGCTAAGAGATATGCAGACTCAATACTATGAGACATTCACGGAAGGCGATCATGTTGGAAAAAATTGCTTAGCGAAAGATCTACACTATGCTCTCTGCAAATACACAAAGCCATCGGTTCTTCTAACTCTGCCTTACTCATACAAGTGATACCGCGGAAAATCGAGCATCTCGTTGCTCAGCTCTCCTCACTTCGTTCGACCTGTGATCCTTCACTCCCTCCGCTCAGAGACATGACTCCGTCGCGCGAACTCTACGACAGCAGGTTGTGCAGACTGGGACTTGCACTGGCGCCACTAGTCGCGGCTGTTCCATTGCTCTGATTTTCGTGCGGCGTTGCAGACTGACCGCCCTGGCTGTCTGCACTTGCGTGACCAGGCTGAGGGCTTGGATGGACAGGCGCCGAAGTCGATGGTTGCTGTGGCTGTGGCTGTGGCTGCGGCTGTGGATGCATCTGCGCCTGAGCTTCTGGATGCTGGAAGTGTGCTCCTGGGCTACCATAGAGGGGACCGCCAAGAGGTGGCAAGTGAGGCGGGTATGGTGACTCTGTGCGACGTGGTCCATACTGCGGATGAGGCGGAGGAGGCTGCATGTGAGGGCCGTGGTGAGAGCTGACTCCGTTGGGCATTGGAGGTCCAAGTGGTGGGAAGCCGTTCATTGGTGGAGGACGGTGCGCGGGATGGTATGCGCCTGAGTTCGGTGAGAGCTGAGGAGGGTACCCGCCATAAGCTCCGTGTGGTGGAGGCACTGGGAAGCCATTCGGTGGGTGATGGTACGTAGGTGGATACGGGTGGTTCATGTGTGGCGGCGGCGGTGGAGGCTGATGCATGAAGCCCGGTGGGTGTCCCAAACCTCCAATCTGCGGCGGCGGTGGGTGTCCCTGAGCCATCTGGGGCGGTCTCGACGGGTCATCCCATGGAGAGGGAGGATGCGGCGGACGTTGAGATGCAAGCTCGTTCCAGTCCAGTTGAAGCGGATACGTCTTAGGAGGCGACAGCTCGCGACGTGGCGGTGGGGACGGAGGAGGCGGCGTAGGGTCTAACTTCCTTTTCACGAAGCATCTGTGGCAGAGGTACTCCTTGGGACCTTGGTCCTCGATGTCAGAACGACCGCCCGCTCCATTCTCCACTGTGCGATCGTGTTCATGTGGTCCGGAACGTGTTCCATTCGTCGTAGTCTGTCCAGAAGGTGCGGGTGTATCTCCCTCTGATGGTCTGGGAGCGTTGCGTTCTGGCATGCCATCCCAAGCGCGCCCGCTTGCACCCGGTGCCATGAATCGAATGTTCTGCTGAGGTCTCGATGGATCGGCAATGTGGTTGGCGTCAGTACCGTTAACAGCAGCGGCGCCTGCATCAGATGGTTGATCACGCTGTTGATCTGCAATCTCGCCCAGGGTCATTGACATGCGTTTGTTTGGTGACCCGACTGACGTAGGATCTTCGTCCCGAGGCTTGATGTGCCACTTAGGAGTGACATCGATATTGCACTTTGCGCAACGTTTCCCATGTGGCGCAACGGATCCTTCACGGATGCTGGAGGCGTCGGTTGCGCCATCTGCGTCTTCGAGCCTGGCGTCTGCAACGGTGGAGTTTCTTGCACCGCGACGCGCACCAGCGGTAGCATTTAGTGCTGTCGATTCGCGCCTGCCCGCAGCGTTGGCAAGCTGAGATCCATGTTGACCCTTACTCTTAGTAAGTTGAACCTGGTCAGCCTTGCGAACGGTACCAGTCAAAGTGAGATCAGCCTGTTTGTACAGCTCTGCATATATTTCAAGTGCAGTCCTCTCACTTTCATCCGCTACCTCGTGTATAGGATGTATGATGGATTTGACATTGTGCTCCTTGCACCAGATAGCGGCAACAAGGGCTCCGGTCTCGCCCTTGAGTGTTGCAACATTTTGCTGATCTTTTCTTGATCCCTTGACCGGCGTGACGTCGAAGCCGAATTGGTATCCAGCTTCGAAAGCACAAGAAACGTGGAAGAAGGCGTTGCAATGGTGACAATTGACGCACGCTCCTTTGTCGTGACGAAGCTTGTTTTGGTGATCTCTGTTCTTGCAGAGCTTGCAGACCGCTTCATATCTACTTGATGGTATCATCTGGAAGCCCTCAGCGACCGCCAGTGCCTGGGCGTTGCTGAAACGAATCTCGGGCGTAAAAATGGCGCAGTAAACATGTACCCAGTTGTTACCCGTGGTAGGTTTCAGAGGCTCTCGTGGTAATGTCGGACGATGGAGGGCAAGCTGCCGATTTGTGTAATCTGCCCTCATAGTGTCGGCGAGCTCCTTCTCCATGCGCTCCTTTTCACGGTCCCTGTCGTTCTTCTTTTTGTGGTTCGATTTGGGCATTTCGATCATGTCAATTATCGTCTCCTCTGTCAAACACAAACAACACGAGTAATCTGTGGACACTTGTGGATTGCGGTCGTTCTGACACTGTTCACACACCCAGTAAACGTCGCCAGTTGATTTGACACCCTGACTGTCGTTGACTCCATAGCAGCTTCGGTGTACAGTCAGCAAGCAGTGCTGGCAAGTGATTGTGTTGTTGTCAGTGTGGCACACCGCGCACGGTAGCGGTCTCCACGTTGGTTGCGCAGGTACAATAGGTGCTGGTGGAGGTGTTGGAACTTTTGGAGGCGGAGGTAGCTTCTCTTTTCTCTTGCTCTGTTCGGTCACTGGTGGAGTGTCGTTCTTTGACTTCTTTTTGGGTGGTTCGTCTGAAGCGGCGATTTGGGGCTCCAATGGGGGCAGTAGAGCAGCGTCCTCATTCGCGGCGACAAGCTCACGAAGTAGCTCCTCATCAAACTTTCGTTTCCAAGCTCGACCTGCCGCAACTTTCTTGGCGACCTCTTCAACATCTTCGTACTGAATCGCGTATTTCCGCCATAGCCCAGCGCATCTGAAGCACAGTGCGACCAACATACGCTCACGCTTTTCCTTCGGACCATTCTTGACCTCGACCATTACGGTCTGGCCAGGTGCAGTACCCGGAGCACGTCTCCACTGCCTTGCATGTGTGATATTGCAGAACTTGCACTGGAAATTGCGCTTGCGCTTTGTCGCCTTCTCATTATCGAAAGCCGAGTCATCGGCATCGTGTGCGACTTCTTCGTGCAAACGGGAAGCGGTATCATTGTCGAGTCTCTTCTTTCCCTTGCGTCCTGGATAAGTTCCCCAGATTTCTCTACCTCTGGGCGTTTTCTTCCACAAATAGTAGAAACGGACAATGTCCGAGTTTGGCAGGGTGGTCTTCATGTGAAGACGTACGAGACGGTGCTCCGAGCCGTATTTTGCGACACCTTCTTCGAATTTCGCAAGGTCGTTTTTGCTCAGGACAGGTTCGTGGAGATGTGTGACGCGATTGATTCTCGCAAGCTTGTCGAGCGCGACCTCGGCGTTGTAATTGTTCATGGCGTACAACTCCATTGCTTTGTCGAGGAAGTTAGTGCCAAACGGAGGCACTCCGATCTTCCTCGCCAATGGCTTCGCGCGCACTAGGTAGTCGTCGAGAACATTCTCATCTTCGCGCTTCTTTCGTATTTCCAGAGACTTGTCGGTACCAGATCTAGCATCCTTTTCTTCTATTTCTGGCATCTTGAACATGAGTTTGGCAGTGCAACGGGGGTCATTGTTGGGGTAATCCTCGCCACGAGCAACGTAACCAGTCGGTTCATCTTGCACCCACTTAGGTCTTTTGGCTTTCTCAACACGATCGGCTTCGAGAGCAGCGACCGTTTCTTTTGAAAGTTTACCCTCTTTCTTCACGCCTCCCTTCATGTAGCGCTTCTTGATTTCTGCAGCTTTGACAAGTTCCACAGGGCGACCATGCCATACATTGACGTTGGCTTGATGTCTAGGGCCCAAGCGTGAGCTGGCTCTAGGGTAGATTGCTCTATCATCATATTGCAGCGCATCTTCCACACGACAGTGAATACCCAGATATCGCATGGGCCACATCTGAGCAAGCGCGATTTCCGCCTGAGTAGCAGGATGGTCGTCGATGATTATGTCGGAGTCGCTCGGACTTGGGGCTCTGGTCGTGTTATTCGAGACCGCCGGTAAAGCTTCCTCGGCAGGAGCAACCTCTTCTTCTTCAACTTCAGCCTCTGTTCCCTCACCACTTGCCGAGGGTGTCAGATGTGCCTCTTTCTTGCGTTCAGAGGCTCTACTACAGGGCGCACAAGCCCAGGCAAATCCGCGAGACGGCTTCTTTGGCAGGGGAGGTTGCACGCAGTTCATGTGATATGAAAACTTGCAAATTGCACAATCGACCGACTCGCTGGCCGCGCAATATCTTGTACATCGCTTGCAAGTCTTGACTGCGCTGGTGAGTTCTTTCACTCGGCCCGTTTCAACCGCGACGAACTTCCAGCGCTCGTCGAGTGCCTTTTTGACCTTCTCCGGAACGTTGATGATTTGCGAGGTCGGGATGCATTCGTACCAGCGACGGATGAAGCGGTCGAAGACTTGAACAAAATAGAAAGTATCGCGTTCCTTACGATAAGCCTCCAGATCATCAATCTCAGTGCGATGTTTGATTGTACAGAGTCCGCGTAAGGACGTCAGCGGACACATGTCCGAGTGCATTGTCGCATACACCAGGCGACTGTCAGCGTTGTAGCGTTGCACATCTCGAGGACGGTAGTACCAATTGACTCGCAGGGAGTCTACAGGAGAGTTCGGATCATCGGAATCAGTGTGCAGGAATTCCATCAACCGACAGAGATAGTACGGTTCGCCAGGTGGTTCGCAAACAAGGTACACATGGTCTATATTGATTTAATGTCAGCCTTAGGCATCCAGAAACGGGCAAGCCGATTATTATTATTGCGGGGTACAGCGCTTCAAACCTCTGCGCAGTGCGCGAGACCCATGAAAAAGGGATGATGCGGGCTGGACGCTTACCGTTAACGTTTAATTTCGTCCCGTCGTCCGCGACCAGTTCGCCCTTTTTGTTCAGGCATGATTTGGAGCGCGAGAACGACAGCATGTTCGTCTCGCGTGCAAGTGACGCGGGTGGCTGTTTGCGCATATTTGCAGCAGCGAGTGCGGCGACCACCGGCGGTGTAGAGGTTGTATTGGTCGGCGTAGCAGTGCCAGCGGCTTTCCGCTTCTTCGGGTTCGTGGTGGCGCCAGGCGCAAGGTCCTTGGCCGTCTGGTTGTTTGCGCTGGAATGGGCGCCGTTCGTAGTCACAGATTGCGCAGACTCCTTCGCACGCTTCGCATCTGCAGTGCTCTGCGCGTTGGCAGTAGCTGATGCGCCCTTTTTGTAAGAAGTCGTCGTGGCTGCTGAAGTGAAATCAAAATCTGCGTCCTGGTCCTCTGCGTAATTCAGACGCTCTTTGCCACCGCGCCTGGAGCGTGTGCCGTAGCTACCAGAGGAATCGACTTGTTCTGTTGCCTTGGATGCGTTGGTGGCAGTCGCCTCCGACGCTTTCAAGTTCGGCACAGTCGCGTCAGCTTGGGGCGTCCCACGGGCACTCGTATCGCGAGATTGACGACCACTGTCACTATGGGCACCATTTGACCGATTGATGGCCTGGAACGACGAGGTCGCCGTAGTTGACTGTGGTGTTAATTGTGAAGTTGAGTCGTCGCCCTGTGCGGGCGTTGGCACATCGGTTGCGAGCGGTTTGATAGCGGAACCATCACCAGAGGCAGACCCGGCCATTTTGATCAAACGCAAAGTCAAGTTGCATCAATCCCGAACAGCACGCGATACTGCGTCGATGGGCGCGGCGACGGATCACCTGCTGGTGTGGTGGCAGCGCAGGATCACGCGAGACAGTCGACGCTGGAAAGCCTGGGTCGACGATTCGAGAGATGGTGAGCAGAAAGTCGCGGCAGATCGCTGAACGCAGCAAAGTTAAGGATGCAGCGGCATATCATGCGTATGAAAAGACAAAGATGTGGGGGAACGTGGGTGGACAGCAAGACTGGCACGCGACGGTCGGGCTAGCGAGCAGCAGCGTGATTTGGATGGAGGTAAAGAGGGAGAGGTCAAAGACAGGCACACGAGGCTAGACGACCAGGTCTTCGAGATACAGCACCTTACCAGAGCGGGCCGGTGCTTCGTGCACGGCCGCGCATGATGACCGTCGAGACAAAGGACAACGCCTCGCCTACGACGTCTTGGCACAGGCTCAGGTTCACGGCGACGAGTAGATGGACATGGTCACTAGCGGTGCGCTCACAGTAGTGTCTGACATTGCTCTTCCAGACCGAAAGCATTCGACGTGACGAGTCAGGCACCCAGTCCACTGACTCTTTCTGCCGTGGATGTGTCGTCAGCCGTACAACGTTGTGTATGAGAGCAATTCTTGCCAGTTAGGTGTTCCCGCCATGTCCGGGATTGCAGCGAGCGACGACGGCCATCGCTTTGACGGGCACACGGGGTAACTTACCGACTGGGAGCGAAAGCTGCCGACGAGGGATCATGGACATCAGGGCAAGCGCAGGCCGATCATCCGGCTGTACATGCTTTCGTCGCAGGCATTGTCAGCATCATCGGCAAGATGTGCGAGCGTGCAATCCGATGACCAGTTTTGGACAGTTATAGGCGTCGTTATCTGCACACACGCCCTCGGATCGATCGCGCCAGAGGTCCACTGCACATACAACAACACCCCATGGAGCCAGTGTAGATATTTTGGCCATCATCTTGCAGAATCTATGGTGCTATACTGTGGGATTGAAAGTCATCTGTGACCTTGTGATACGTGGCATATCGAGTGCTGACATGTAGGCAAAATATAGACGCGGCGTTTTCGCAGATCCAGTAGTCTCGTTCTGTCGTGCGTGCAGCAGTCCCTTGTTCAAAGATCCCTGTGGCTTGGGCCGGCGCTAAACCCGCTAAACCTTATTTCGTCCGGCTCGAGACCTCAGGCAAAATAGTCTCACACGCTTTCGCGACTACACGCGGTAAGATATTATTTTGCCTCACCTCGAAAACATTTGGTGGTTATTCATTATCGCAATACCAGACCTCGACGGCTAGGTCGAACAAACTGTTGTCTTTACATTTGCGCCGACATATTGTGTACCTGTTATGCTTAGAAGAGCCATGGACTCAATCACAAAGCAAGTTCCTATTCCCAAAAATGGCGTCGGCTATCGTGGCAAGATTGTTCTTGCGCCGATGGTGCGGTCTGGAGAATGCCCTTCGCGTCTAATGGCTCTGAAATATGGCGCCGACCTCGTCTGGGGCCCAGAGACCATCGACAAAGCCATGATAGGAACCACCAGGATTTTCAACGAGCGAACAAAAACCGTCGACTTTTCGCGACTCTCTTCCAACGGAATGAAAAACCCTCTCATCAATCCGGAGCAAAAAGAAAGTGTGATCTACCGACTTCACCCTGAACGAGAGGGCAAACGCCACATCTACCAAATTGGTACCGCGAATCCGGAAACAGCTGTCGCGGCTGCAAGTCTGGTCGCACGAGATGTCGCAGGTATTGATGTCAATGCAGGCTGTCCAAAGCCTTTCAGCACGACTGGTGGCATGGGCGCAGCGTTGCTCAAAACACCCGAGAAGCTCTGCTCCATATTACGCGCCCTGGTCAAGGAAGTCGGCGAACCCAACGAAATTGGCATTAGTGTGAAAATCCGGATACTGGACACGCCCGAAGAAACTAAAGCTCTCGTAAAGCAGCTTTGCGCCACTGGAATTCATGGACTGACTGTCCACTGCCGAACCACACCAATGCGACCCCGAGAGCGCGCGATCAGAGGTCAGCTGAAGATGGTCGTGGAAACATGCCACGAGGCTGGCGTTTCGTGTACCATGAATGGAGATGTGACTTCACGTGAGGAAGCTATCAAGCTTATGGAGGAATTTGGCGCAGACGGCGCCATGATCGCCACAGCAGCCGAGACCAACCCTTCGTGCTTCCGTGCAGATGCAGACGGTGGCATTGCATCGTGGGAGGAAGTGGTCAAAGAGTACGTGAAGGCCTGCATGGAGGTGGAAAACCGATGGGGAAATACCAAGTACCTCCTCGGGCAGATGGTACCCGGAAAAGCACCAGCGTACAAAGCGATGACTCGGGCGAAGAGCTACAGCGAACTGGTCAAGTCACTTGGATATGACAACGATCCCGAGTACTTGGAGCTGGCCACCACAACCGATGAGCTCCTTGAGCTCGGAGAATTCGAAAAGCCCAAGCTTACCAAAGCGGAGCGAAAAAAGCTCAATAAGGAGTCCGCAAAACTTGCGGAGGAGACCAACGGAAACGTAAAGCCTCAAGAGGATAAGGAGAAGGCTTCTCTCGCTGGCCAGAAACGCAGCGCAGACGCAGCTGAGCTGGAAATGCCACCTGATGCTGCCCGAGAGACTGGACCGGCGACCGTACCCGAGCAAGCTTCAGTGCTCGCTGTCTGAGTCCGAGGATGTGTCACATGGGTAATTATTGCTCACTGGGAGTGCGAAGCGCTATCGACGAAAAATCCAAGTGCTGGATTCGGGTTTCGTCTGGGGGAGCATACTGGGCTGAGATTTGCATTGCATGAAGCGATTTTTGTTTGTTTGTTTGACTGTTCATATCCAGAAATCACAAATTCGAAGATTCACTGTCCTAAAACCCTATGTACAGATCATACCCGTCGTCTGAAACGTCTCAAAAGTCCAATTCCCAACGTCGTCAATAGAATAAAGTGTTATCATAAAGGTCGTATCCCAGGGGTTTCAGGAAGCGTAATTTAGCACATCCTTAAGCACCCAGACCTCGCCGTTCGCAACCCTGCTAGCCACGCGCTCCACCTCTACATTTCCTGGCTGTATAAGCGTCTTGCCTTCCTTCTGCTCCCACCACAGCTCTCCACCTCCCATCCTTTCTGCCTTTTCGCCCTCCTTCCACGGACTAGCAAACACAACGTGCGCTTCAGTGAACCGCCTCAGGTTGCGATGCGCCCGGTCTTCGCCGTCCTTTCCGGAATATGCCTCAGCACCCAGCTTCGAGTAATCTTCGGGATCCTCCCAGGGTTTGCGCGGTAGAGCGGACAGAGCACTGTTGGTAGGAGCGAGGACTGTGGTGTTGAGACCGGCAGTATCTAGGCGCGATGCGACCGAGGAGATGTCCCGGGTAAAGCTCGCGAACACGTTGATGCTGCGCTGAGAACCGATCACGTCGGACAAGATGACATCGCCGGTAGGAGGGCTAGTAGAAGGAGGTCCATCCTCTCCTTCTTTGGTTGGCAGTTGGAGGCCTGGGTTCATGATTGCTTCCTGGCGCTCGTTCGCGAAGCGGGCGGGTATGGGCTTCGACTGGAAAGGTAGGACAAGGAGAGCGCTGCTAGTGACGATGAGACTGGACGCGAGGATTGCTCTGGAAGGTTTCATTGTGGGTAGTGCATAGGTGAAGTAGCTGTCTTTGCCTGTGGTTCAACGTTGGTCTGCTTCTGCTTGCTCGGTAGGCTGGACCTGCAGTCAGTCGGACCCTGGGATCTGGTTCACATGCTTGGCTACGTCATGACCGAGAGTTGCAGTCCACACTGCATGCATGCAAGCGTTCACGTGCTTTCGTGATCTCGGAAGTCTAATCGCGCGGCTACGATGGTACTGCAAGAGAGCAGTCCATCGAAACACAATGCTATGGTGGTGGGCACGCGAATACCGCACCCAAAGTCCACGAAATATGAAGACGAAGATGATGACTTCGCAACGCCACCTCCAAAGCGCATCAAGCGCGATCTCACAGACTTTGTGACGAAGAAGACGAGCCCTCAAAAATCAAGCACCAAGTCGCGCCGAGATGAGGTACCAGACTCGGAAGCGGACAGCGACAACGAAGTCGTGCATGACGAGGAGCCTACAGGTGACAAGCGCACCGATCTCGAAACCGCCCTACCATCCATACAAACCGATAAGGAGGCCATCGAAGCATACGAAGCTTCACGCGCTGCCGGAGAGCTAGGTCTACAAGGACGTTTCGCAGAATCAAAATGGGAGCGAGGGAAAAGCTCAATATATGTGGACGCTTTCAATCTAGCTCTCGAGACGGTCCTGGAAGAAGAAAGCCATTTGTTCGACGAAGCGGAGCATGCTGTCTTTCAGCAATGGCGAGACTTTAGCTACGAAGCACAGTACTTGTATGTCCGCTTGTTTCTGCGAAAAACATCCAGCTGGCATCGAATAAATCGATTAGGTTACCACAGTGATATTGCGGACTTGCCGCAGGCGGTCACCGATCTACAAATGCTCAGAGATTCCCCATGCACATCTACGACCGCGCAGGACAATGCTGGCGAATTGGACCCACCAGATGATACCTTCCTGGGTGAGCAGTTCGCTTTTGCAGATCGCTCTGAAGATTGTATCAAAGACCTCGAAGAAGCATCGTCTTTACTGCTATTGGACGAGTTGAAGGCTATCGCAAAGGATGCTAGAGTACAAGGAAAAAACAAGAAGGACCTACTTCGTGCTTTGAGAAGAACAAGTGGTAAACAGACAGGTCTAGGGTTTGCCGGGTTGAAACGATCAGAAACTGAGGAAAGTGCGACGTCCACTGGATCTGGACTGGAAGAAGACGGCAGTCGAGATGTCACACCAAGTAGAGGCGAGAATAGGGATGCGCACTTCGTCGATCGGATCATGGCTGAGACTGGACCATGTATCCGACTCTCCCTGCCCATCCTCAAACTATTCGAGCGCGTACACCTCGTCTTCTATCGCAGCACTGAATGGACTGAGAAGTCTCTTACAACCATAATTCTTGCGCGCATTGCGAGATGGAATTTCCCACAATACTTCGTGAGCAGAAGTGGAAACATCTTTGCTTCTCGATCGCTCCTATTGGAATTTGAGGCCTCCATTCGGACGCAATTCCGTGTTGACAACATACTTGAGTTCAACGGAACGCCGACCAATGACACTCTCCAAGTCATCCTGGATATCTTCGAAGAGGTATACCCGCGATGGCGTGTCCTACTTGACGACGAGCAACGAAAAGAAGACAGTATTTATTCCACTGGAGAAGGTGCTTACCTGCGCCGACTTTCGCCGGCATGGGTCTATACTCGCATCATACACAAAGCAGCATACGTGCTTGGAAAGTTCAAAGACCACAAACGCGAACATGAAGTGCTCTGTGAGCTTCTAGGACAGAAATTGTTCCATACCTCACGTCGAGGTGATTGGTATCAGCGCAAAGCTCTTCTCGAAGAACACTACATGCATCTACATTTGCCATCGCCACCTAATTGCAAGGATGTTGAAAGCAAGAAAAAGCACTGGAAGCGCATAGCTCTCCAAACTTGCGAGACAGGGCTCGAAGACCAACTCACACATCTCATCTATCATCACGACTTACAGAAACGTACAGTCAAACTAGAGAAGTCCCTAAAAGTGCCCAAACGATTGCAGCATGAATTTGGGCATGTCAGATTGACTAAGCCTTTGGAGCGCACTTTTACCGGAGTTCGCATCGAACGCCCACCTTCATCTCGTCGGAGCAGTGAACAAGGCAAACCATCCTTCCGCGGCGCAAAGACAATTTGGCTGGATCCTGAACTACAAGTTACCACTGATCCAGACACTGGCGAGGAAACAAAAGCTGAGGGTGAGTGCAGTGTTGAAGCCATGTGCTTGTCTTCATACCGCGCCCTTGGCTGGAAAGGCTACCACAGTGAAGGACGGATGCTGCGTACATTATTTGCTTACCTCTTCTATGATGTCTTATTCGTCTACATCCCCAATGTCTTTCAGACAGAGTTCCAGACCTGCCCACTGGATCTACATACCGATGCTTTCTACCCATCACGGATGAGCGAGGTCAACGCGCGATCCAACGAGATCAGTAATGGTGATGCAGAGACAATTCTCACACGTGTGTGGGAAGAACACAGCGAGAAGCGTACGTGTGTCGTAGGATTAGACTGGACGTACGAGCTCTCGGATCTGCAGGAAATCTGTCGCGCATTCCCGCCGAGTGCGCTGAGCACAGTCATGAAAGTATTCGCGCAAGAATACGGTCAACGCGGCGGTGGCGTGCCGGATCTGTTCCTGTGGAAGACTGGTGCGGAGGACGATATCCCTGGTGATGGCAAGACAGGGGCTGGAAACAATGGTGCCATGAACGCGAAAGCGAAAGGGCAGGTCATGTTCTCCGAGGTCAAAAGCGAGAACGACCGATTAAGTGACACGCAACGCATGTGGATTGATGTGCTCTCTGGAGCCGGAGTCGCTGTCGAGTTGTGCCATGCAGTTGCAGAAGAGGTACGAACACAAGGCTAGCTTAAAACATTATGATACTGCATCGATTGGTTACCATGACCCTCCTTGACCCTCCTTGCAACATAACTTTCCCTTCCTGGCATACATGTAGCTACGCTTTGTAGCTACAACGTAGTAGCCAATGCTTGTCAGAAAATGCTCGTTTCCAACGATACAAAAGAGAGATAGTATGCCGTAGTAAGGAAGAAACCCTTCGAGTGGAAAAGTGATGTCAATGTGAAAAGTGTCCTCGGGTCATGGCATCCATGACCCGAGCTCTTATCCGACATTGATGCGGTCCTCATGTGAGCGCAGTGAGAGTTCACATCCGTACGAGTCTCGGGCAACTCGTGTCTTCTATTCGTTGGCTCGTGGGTGCAAGATTGCCTTGCACATTTGTGATAACATCTTCAAGTAATCCGAGTAGCAGACAGGAAAGCTTTGCACCTCAATGGCAAGCCGAGTCCCGTAGAACCTGGTTGGCCATATATGACGCGCCACTGCCCTGTTCGTCTCCTCACTCAAAGAAGTTCGGGTCATCGTGTGCCAGCCCGTGGTCTGGGAGCGCATCATCGTCCTCGGCTTCGCTGTTGGGCTGAGGAGACGGCGACAGCTTCTGCGAGCCTCTGAGTGACTGAGTGTCCCCTTCGTTCGTGTCCTCATCTCCAATGGGACTGTAAGGAGCTGACTCGTTGGCCTGATCAATGTTCGACTTCTTTGCGCGCTTTCGGTTGCTGTTGCCCGCAGAAGGAGAAGGGCTAGCGGCAGGAGGCTTCCTCTTTTTGCCTGTGTTCCCTGTGCTACGGCTCCCTCCGCTCTTGTCCTTCAGCATACGCTGGATGCTAGTCCTGAAAGAATCGCCGGTGATCGGCTTACCGGACGGCTTGAAATCGGTTGCTGCCTTGGTCCAGTTGACCTGACGCATCAAAATCAGTATATCGAAAAGAAACAAGTAAGACTGACAGAGAAGGATATCACCCACATTGGCCATGACCGTCTTGTAGTCGTCGGAGCTCTGCAGGTTGCAGAGGCTTGCTGCGAGGCGATACTTGTCCGGGGCAGTGAGGGAGGTGTAGCTGCCCTTGATCCGAGAAATGCTTGTTTTGAAGGACTCTCCAGTGATGGTCCCATCAGGCTTAAAGTTGAGTGTCGCGGTCTCCCAGTCGACCTCGAGCCATTGTTAGCAAACCAGCTTCGATACCAGATGAGCTACTAATTTACCTTGGCCATCGCAGATCTCTTGTCTTTGATGTTGACGAATGCGGCAGCAAGGCGCTGCTTGTCAGAGTCCTTCAGACCTTCGTAAGACATTCCGGGTATCTGTGTGGAGGTGTCGTTGATGAATAAAGTGAAGACTTCAAGCAGTGTTTTGTCGATGTGGTCCGACTGGTGAGATGTGAGCGCTTGCGCACTTGATTTGCGCAGGTTCCGAGGAGTGACTGTCACCGTACTGACTCGGGTGAGGGCTGATATGCTAGGAAGAATCGTTAGGTAAGCACTGCATGCATCCGCTCATGCTCCTCAGGCCTGTTGCCAGATGTGGAATGAACACATATCCTGGTAGAGGATGTAGCAAATGAAGAGACGAGTGACTTACAGCTTGTGAACAATAGTGACCTTTGGGAAGGAGATTGTGTGTAGTGGTGTGTTCAAAGAAGGATGGCAGTGATAGTAGAAATGAATCAGAGCATCAGGGAAGACGTGGCAAGGATATGTGTCAGCGTTATGGTTCCAGTGTAGAGCGAGTGTCTCATCGATAAGCGAAGACACCAGGGATGTGGAGTATTGTTCACATGATGTTGCTAAGTTCGTGAGATTGACGATGTGAGTGATGATATGGGAGGGCATGAATCGAGTGAGGACGCCGCGCCGTGCTGGACGTGGCATGTGACATGTGACAGTGACAGTGAGAGTGAGGGCGAATCGCGGACAAGTGAGGGTTGCTGCCTGCAGGATTTGCAGTTGAAAGTGAACTAGAAAGACAGGTTAAGTCGATGCACACATCTCTTACAGCCAACTATGCCACTGTCACCTTATGCGATATTCCGATCGAAAAGAAGCTGGAATTCACGACGATGGCGAAGCGGGATGTCACCACTCTGGCAGCTCTCAGTATTCCGAGTATGGTCAGAGCATCGTTTTAAGCTTGTTCACTATTGACCCGTGAGCAAATACCGGCCACCATATTTACATTCGGTCGTCGGAGCCTGCGGGTATCTTAATGGTTGCTATGGTCGTCTCTGATGTCCTGCCCGTCAGTATGGGCATATCAGTTTTCGGGAGGCCGTTGGGAGTCTCAAGCGCAATAAAAGGTTGCTATAGTTATCTATAAACATGCGCCTGCCAGTACAAGCATATCGATCGCTTGGTGGTCTTCGGGAGTCCCTCCATATCTCAATGGTCATTATAGTCGTTTTCCATCATGTTTCTGTCACTAGAGACATACCAGAACACAACAGGCGTACTGACCAATTGGAAACCATAGATCTCTCGACCTTGGAGTGCGAAAGCGCTGCTCTCTCTGTTAGTAACTGTTGCGAGGGATAAGCCAGCCATTGAAACAATAATAATTTCTCAGCTGCTATAGCGCTATTGAGTCTATTAGCAAATACTATTAAGGAGTATATGAGCCATTGAAATGATATGACTCTTTCTGCTACTTTATTACTACTATCTTTACTAGCGACTATTATAAAGAGCGTAGAAGCTATTAGAACAATATTAGTCGCTCTGCTACTCGACTGCTAATCTCCTCGATAGTAGCTACTATAAGGGGTGTACGAGCCACTGAAACATTATAAGCATCTCGGCTGCTAGACCGGTGCTGTCTCCATCAGCGCACACTGTAGCGAGTATACGGGCCACTGAAACGACACAAATCTCCCAGCTGCCAGATGGTGTGCTCATGAGAAGGATTTAAACTCAATACCAAATGGCAAAAACTACTGAACATCATCAAACATACATCTCCTGCTAGTCTTAGCGCAAACTTGTCCCATTTGTTGGCACATTTTTAGAGGTCGCCCTTGGCAACGTATGGCTCGAGCCTCTCCATGAGATCCTCAACCTCAAGCTCCTCACCAAACCACTGAGCACCAGGGCCACCAGGGACCTGCTTCGGTGGGATGAGCACATCGCTGACAACTTGGATCACACCGTCTTGTGCAATGCCGTCCTGGACAGAGACGCGACCGAAGCCGTTGATCTTGATGCTGATGAAGCCACCGTAACGGGCGATATCAACGCTCAAGCTGCGGTCTTCAAGCATAGTAGGAAGGTCAACGTGGAAGTAGCCCTTGGGAACGCCCTCCTGACTCTTGCTGTCGGCGCTGTAGTATGCATCCGAGTAGAGGGTGTTGTCGGGGACCAGGTGGTATTCGAGCAGGGCCTTCAGGTACTTCTGACCATACTGGCTGAAGAGGAAAGCATTGATGCGGGGACCAAGCTTCTGGAAAGCAAAGTTGGAGGGAGCGAAGAAGGTGCCGCCCTTGTGATCGGTGGTGTTGATGACATCGAAGAGTCCAGTCTTGCCGAGGCCAAGTTCGAGAGTAGAGAACTCGCTAGGAAGGAGGTCAATGATAGTGGCGACATTAGGTGGAGGGATGATGATCGAATCAACGCCATGGATGACACCGTTGGTGCCAAAGATGTTGATAGCGACGATGCGCGAGTAGAAGTTCACGGTCAGACCTCTCAGGCCAATGTTGAAGGCAAGGCGCTGAGGCTTAGGCTCGCCGGCAAGGTGATCGCCCTTGAGCAGAGTAGGCACGGTGTGGGTCATGAGCACACGCTTGGCCGGGTAGAAGTCCTCGACGACATGGTAGGAAAGAAGCGCCTCAAGAAACTCCTTGCTAGGCTTGTGGTGGTGCTCGGGGATCTTCTCGAAAGCCTTGTCTGTGGGAGCAAAGACAGTCTGTTTGTTGGTCAGCAAGGATTTCGCATTGAGCGAGGATTATAGGGTTCACATACATAGTTTGCCTTTGTGCTGTTCAGCTTCTTGACCAAGTCGGGGTGGTCGTCGATAAGCTTAGCAAGCTTGGTGGTGTATTTGCTGTTGGCAATCAACTCGTACACGGTGTGGTTTGGTGGGCCGTGATGCGGTGGGTGGTGAGGACCGCCGTGGTGAGGAGGACCATCGTGTGGCGGGTGGTGAGGTCCGTCGTGCGGCGGACCATGGTGAGGGTCGTCAAGAGCCTCATCGAAAGACTGCAGTTCCGATTCGAGCCAGGACTCAGCGTCGAAAGCAGAGTGCTGGATCTTGTTGCTCACGTCATCGACCTTGGCGAAGGCTGCATCCAGAGCATTCTTCGACTGCTCGACAACCTCGTTGAGAGAGTCTCTGGACGTCTCGGTCACTTCGTCGTAGTGCTTCTTGAAGCTGGAAAGAAGCTCATCCTTGGTGGAAATGGCTTCATCATACCAGGCATTGCCACCACGGTGGTTCTTCTCGATGGAAATCTCCTGGAAGTTGACCTGCTCGGAGGGTAGGACTAAGGCAGAGCCTGCAGCCACGAATGGCAGAACACTAGAGAACTTCATGATTGCTGCTCTCGGTGATGAAACAGAGCAGACAGCAGGAAAGAGAGGATTGCCAGAAGGTTATAGTGATGCCTAGACGATGTGCACGCCATGCGCCTCCCGTGTTGCGATCGATGACGACGCCTTCGCGAACGCGAGTCCCCTCGGACCCAGATGCGAGCTTCATGCTGCCGCAACATTGTATATATGCTAAAGTCCCATGTCCCATCTCGAGAGGCATCTAACGATACTTTTATGGAAGTGACTCTGCCATTGACAAGGCTCGAGCATTGTGTCAACAACTTTTGAGCCTTATGTGTTTGGGTCACCTGGAAACATCGTCTACGAACTCACGTTGTTCAGACCAGGGGCGAGAGAGCCCCACTCCGGCACTGCGGGGTGCTCAATCCGCGGGGTCCTATCGCCGCTATTATTATTATGTCTGCGGAACTGGCCGATTCCCGCCTGATACATTTCTTGCATCATGATAATTGGTGATGCCAGACTATCAGCTCTGTGAAACGAGCTCAGCTGATGCCAAAAGACCGCTGGCGAGCCGTAAATGTATCACGACAGGGCTAGGTACAGAGAAGAAGAAGCAGCCCTGACAGGCATCGGGATAAATTGTCTCAGGATGCGGCAGCACGTAGACTTCTGGACTGGTCGCACTTGCCGCAAGCCTTGCAAGGCCCAATGGTCGTGGTTAACAATCCATGTCTTCTTAGGTATGTTGCTGTGATCATAGCGTCGTATAGCTCACAGGAACGCTTCAATCACTGGTAATCATACAAGGATAGTACGATTGGGTGCTCAAAAAAATACACGAAACGGTGATCGACCTTATTTTCCTTGCTCAAAGGTCTACATGTACGTACCTTAGGAACCTCTCTGTGGTCACTATAATGTTCTGTGACAACAAGGCCGATAGCAAGGGTTTATCATCTGCAGGGATAGTAGCATATTACTAACAGTGTTTCAATGGCACGTAAACCAAGTTTTACGAGTATGCCTAACGATACGAGCATGGAAAATTATTAAAGCAGAGGCCTTGGTCATAAGTCTATGCATATACTAGCGAATATCGAATGTTGATACCGGCAGCTATCAATATCAAAGCATGACTTCTTACCATTGAGATACTTCCGAGGGCCTGTAGGTTTCAGAACAGTAGATCTACTGTTACCATCGTATGTGGTTTCGATATAGCTGTACTGCCCGTGGGAGACCACGTGCAGACTTATGTGTAGAATTGTGGATGCCCCGGATCTGACGGAAGTCTGCTTCGCTGTGATGACAATTTGCTGTTTACAATTGCCGTCATACCTGCTTTTGCAGCATTGACGGTTGAAGCGGTAACCATACGTTGTCCTTGCGTGGCTCTGGCAGGTCCAATCACTGCTCTGTAGCGGGCTTCGTCACCCCTCTACCTCCTACGTCAGACTGAGTCTTTTGTTTTCCAATGGCCAGAACGCGCATGCATGTGCAGATGCACGACGTGTCAGCCGTGGTAGAGCTTGAACGCAAACATTCCATTGCATACAAGTATTCACTTGCCTTCGTTCACCCTTTGAGACCTTCCATGCTCTTTTGCTCGTGTCACTATTTCACTTATTTACCTTCAGCCAAGCTTTACCAAGCTTTCAACTCGCTTAACATAACCACAAACCACCAATCGCCACGAATATCCCGTAGCCATGGCTCTGGCCAGACACGTCGACCCCGACGAGCTTATTTCGTCGTTGCACGATCACCCTCATCAATCACACCGTGCTCACACCAGAAATGCTGTCTCCCACCTCACTCCATACAGCAGTCGCTACAATGCCCAAAGCGAGCTCTCCAAGTTCAAAATCCCTCAGCAAGGAGCTCCTGCAGACGCCGTCCACGCCATGTTGAAAGATGAGCTCGACCTTGATGGAAGACCCAATCTCAACCTTGCCTCATTCGTAGGAACATACATGGAACGTGAAGCCGAGGCTCTCATGATCGAGAACCTCAGCAAGAACCTTTCGGACGCAGATGAGTACCCTGCCATGATGGATATGCACACGAGGTGTATCAGCATCATTGCCCACCTCTGGGGCGTGCAGAAGGGTGAGAAGGCAATTGGCAGTGCAACCACTGGCAGTAGTGAGGCGATCCATCTCGGTGGTCTGGCCATGAAGCGCAGATGGCAGGAAAAGCGCAAAGCCGAGGGCAAGGACACATCTAAGCCCAACATTATCATGGGAGCAAACGCACAAGTTGCTCTCGAGAAGTTCGCACGCTACTTCGAAGTCGAGGCTCGCATCTTGCCTGTGTCAGCAAAGAGCTCCTATCGTCTGGACCCTGAGCTTGTTAAGGAGAATATCGACGAGAACACCATTGGTATCTTTGTCATTCTTGGAAGCACATACACCGGTCACTACGAGCCAGTCTGGGAGATTCACGATATTCTTGACGAGTACGAGAAGAAGACTGGCGTGGATATTCCGATTCACGTCGATGCTGCAAGCGGAGGATTTATCGCGCCTTTCACCAATGCACAAGCCGGCGGACACAAATGGAACTTCGAACTGCCCAGAGTCAAATCAATTAACACTTCTGGCCACAAGGTAAATAAATATTCTTGATCGTTGCGCCAAGCGGAGCTGCCTAAAAGCGACAAAATGAGACATGTACTGACAAGCCACCACAGTTCGGCCTTGTCTATGCTGGTGTTGGTTGGATCATCTGGCGCGATGAACAGTACCTTCCCGATCATTTGAAGTTCGAACTTCACTACCTCGGGTACGTATTATATGATAATTATGTGGTTACTGGGCAGATTATGCTGACTTAATTTGTAGTATGTCTTTGCCCCAGCCCGGAAAGCATTTTGCAAGCCTATAGCGCGACGATGGAGCTTCAGCGAGATCGAATCTCCCCTCTCTCTTTGAATCTTTGAAAGAATGATGTTCTAACTTCCTCGATATAGGCGGCACGGAAGAATCCTTCACGCTCAACTTCTCTCGTCCAGGAGCTCAGGTGATTGCACAGGTGAGCTGAGAAGGCAACCTGAAGATGATTTTGAAGCTACGATACTGACTTACTGTGTCAGTACTACAATCTCATCCACCTTGGCTTCGATGGCTACCGCGGAATCATGGAGAACGCCCTTGCAAACGCCCGTCTGCTGTCGAAAGCCCTGGAGTCTACAGGCTGGTACCGCTGCGTAAGCGACATCCACCGTCCCAAGGGTCAAACAGAATACAAGAAGGGCGAGACATACGAGGGCAAGGATGGTGAGACGAGTGCGGACTACAACGCTGGCTTGCCCGTTGTGGCATTTTGCCTTACCGATGAGTTCAAGCAGAAGGTGAATTCCAGATGTTATCCACGAGAAGAACGATAGCTAACATTGCAAAGTACCCTCACGTCAAGCAAGTCAGCATTTCAAACCTTCTGCGTGCCAAGCAGTACATCATTCCCAGTAAGTCGGACCGAGTCCTACTCCCATCGAGCCAGTCTTTGGCAGATGTCTGACATTCAAATCTCTACACAGACTACCCGCTGCCACCCAAGGAAGAAGGAACCGAGATCCTGCGTGTTGTCGTACGCGAGACCATGTCGATGGATCTGCTTGATCGCCTGATCACCGACATCTTCTCCGTCACCGAGAGCATCATGAACAGCGATGAGATCGACCTCAAAGTCTGGCAGCCCTTCCAGGACAAGCAGACCGTTGAGAAGACGCATGGAAGTGCTGGTTCGAAGTCGCACGAAAAGCACAAGCACAGGAGGCCCATGTCACACGGCGTGCACAGGACTGTGTGTTAGACTATCGGATAGTTGTTCACGAAAGTAACATGAAATGATGAAATTTGGTTCTACAAATTGGATGATACATCATGATATTCTCTGCTACGTATGTGAGGCACGCGCAGTGTGAGGCTCGCGCTCCACGTCCAATTGCCCGTCTCATGCTCATACCATCAGCGGTGGCTGTGCCGTCCAGATCGCTTTCATCGAGACGAATAGCAGTTTCCCGCGTATGCTCGCCTTTTGATCGCATGCTTCAGCAAAATGCCCTCTACCGCTTTATCTGACTTGTGTGAAACAAGAGATTGATATTGCACTTTCAAAATTCTCCCAGGCGCCGACATTGTAGGTCTTCTTTTCATACCTGTAAGTAGGAGCATCTTAATTCGCAGAAGACTGCAGACTCTCAAGCTCCGACCAACGGCTTGTTAAAGCAACGACTAATCCGAACTTGACCTGATGCACCAATTAGATGATGATTAAAGCATATCAGTCTATTGATAATTAGTACGTTGATACCAATGGGCGTGTAACTAAGAACCACCGTGGCTGCCGTTGAAAGAAGCTATCCGCAGGCGCATGGCGAATCACCGGCAGCTGGAGGTATCAGCCGAAAGCTGAAGATCGGAAAGAATGTCACGCACTGAGACGGCACATCGATAACACGATCCATTGAGGATTATACATGCTCCTATCGTACGTCTTCCACTGCTAGGATTGTACTCTACCTGAGAGGTTTGACGTCTCGCACCTACAGCGCTCAATACCTGTTCTTGCTCCTTTCGTTGCCACACGCCTGCGCTCCCAGATTTACTTCCTTCGAGAACCTAGCAAGCTTAAACACCTGACCGTGCTTCAGACCGCGCTTCAATGATCGCCACCCGTCTCGGTACTCGAATTGGCTTCTTGCGAAAGCCTAGCAAGCTCTCAGCACCTCACCTTGCTCATATCATCGCCACATGACCAACTGCTAAGAACGGCTTCCCCTGAGAGCGTAGCCAAACCAGTGAGCGACGGCATAGTTCGGCATACTCTTCATCCTCAATATCCTGTAAGAGCAAGTCCTCCACGACTGACATGGATTCATGGCCGTCGGACGGCGGGTCATTACTCTGCACCTCTGGTTCTTTCCTAGCGTTTGGTCTAGCCGAATCTGCGCTACCATGCAGTCCTGGCGACGATCGCTGCGGAGAGACACCAGCTAACATAAAGGGAACATTAGTGAAGCTTTGGGACTGTGCACTATGCTGGTTCCGGAGATGTTCATCGAGCTCCTGCGAGGTATTGAAAGTTGCATTACAGTCCTGTGTGCAACAGCGATAATCGCTGACGTTACTGAGAATTGCCGCTCCAGGGCCACTTTGAAAACAATCTGCTACCGCAGATATCACTTCATCTCCGGTGTCCATGGGAGAAAGCCTTGCGCTCTGGCTGCGACCGCCACCGGTATCCTTTGCTGTCACAATAGACCTAATGGTGGAGCTTTGAGAGGTCCTGGTACGTGAAGCTGAGGCCATCCTTCGCTTCTTTTCCTGACAGTAACGGTCGAGCAAATCACCGATTGTGGTCTCCGTCTGCTGAGTTCTGTCTGAGATATCGCGCGGCTGCTGCTCAGGTTCCTCTGCAGATTCAAATGTGTCAGGAAGCTTACGCTTCGGGTGTTGCTCGATTTCGCCTTCCTCAAGCTCTTCATGTTTGTTCCTCGGAACATCGCTCATAGGGAGAGGGTGAAGGTGTGCTTGAGGCAAAGATGGCTGGGGCATGTCGACACCGAGAAACTCTCCGAGCAATCTGAATGCTTTCGATTGTTGCTCCGCTGGGACTGGCTCGTCGGACTCCACAAGGTAGTGCAGGTAGTCTCGTACGCACAGCCCGATTGTGGACTCCAGTATGTAGTCTTCTTCTTTCATCCCGACGCCTGAGACCCTCATCCTTTTTTCCGCTCTTTCATCAGCGCACAAGTTTTCTGCGGTCGCGCGCATGTACGGCTTGTTAAGTGGTGCAGTCCGACACAAATGCGCTGGCGTTTCTTTCTGATCCGGCCAAATGCGCTCGGCATATGTGAGAACCAGATCAAGAGCGATGGCATTGAGTTGCGAGTTCCAGGCACTAGGTCTCAGCTTGTTTTTCTTTTTCCCGCGGACGTGAAGAGGAATGGTGCCTTGTCGGACCTCTGCGATCCAGTTTGGCTGTCCATGCAGATGCTGATGAATGTGTTGCCAGCAGAACGCGTCAAATGCCGCCCAGCGGGGGAGGTCACTGGGATCCATTTGCATTTCTGCATACTTCTCCTCCAATGTGAAAGGCATAGTGAGTTGATATGGAGAAGATGCTGTGTGATTGCTGACTTGAGACCATAGTTATGTTTGGCTGTGCAATCGTGTTTGATGATGGAGTGGTGCGCAATCAGAGGCCTTGTTGTCACGCTCAACGCCTTTGCCTCGAGGGACGTCGCGACGACGAGGAAGGAGCGACCGAGCAGCAACAGACGTCACTCTTCTCAACCCCGAGCATGTGATAACAGCCTCACACCGCTAGCCTGGAATTGACCATTCGTAGTCGTTTCCAGAAGTCCCTGATATCACCTCCCGAAGGACCATCAAACATGGCCAACAAAGTACACACTTGCTCATCATGAGCCGGAACATAGCTCTCCGTGGAAACCATGGCACCTGTAGATACATACCTGACGGTAGAAGCGTCTCATCCACAGGTGGACCAGTATATGATCACCCTCATCTGAATGGTCACCAAGCGAAGTACGAGAGCTAGGGTTGCTGGTACAAGCACCTCAACACTCATGATCATACGCAGACTGCTGAGCTAGAACTGCACGTCGTCTTCTATTAACCCTAATCTGCCCAGACGGCGTTGCCCTGTTTGCACACGTTTGATCTGCCGGTTAAACACCGTTTGCGCGCCTATCGGTTTCCCTCCGTAGAAGCGGCGATATCAGCTAGGCTCTTGTTCTCCCGCCGGCGCTTCGCTGAGCAGCTCCGCCTACGACATGGCGGGATGGAGGCTAAGCGGCCTCTCGAAGCCAAACGATGCTGTGATAGGATCGCCGGTCTGACACTTCTGTAAGATCTCACGGTCGAGCCTGGCGTACACCACTTTGAGTGCTTCGACGTCTCTCTTGAAATCTTTCATCATGGCACTCACAAAACTGTCCACGTGATCTGGATATATGTGTTTGTACCAATCATTCCTGTTGGGTAGAACGGCAAGATAACCCCTGCCGAAGGCGCTCGTCAAAGCCCATAACACGTATGCGGCTTTGAGTCTTGCGGCCATGGCCGCGATGGTGTTGTAGTTGCTGCGCCCCATTGAGGTGGCGAGACCATACATCAGACTGGTGTTTATGAAGGTGCCGGTCGCATTCCATATGTGACGCGACGCGTTCGCGTGATCTGTTTTGAATGACTCCATCTCTTCCAACCAGCGCCTTTTGTCTACTTCGTTGGCTTGTTCGGTGGTCTTGCAGTAGGCGACGAAGAAGTCGAGGAGGTCAATGTCATTCTTTATCCTTGTCTTACAGATGTCCGAATCTTGTGCCTCGATACCGGCCCAGAGAACGCCCAGCCTCTCCAGCGACGGCTCTGCTGCGTAGTCTTGTGACGACATGCGGGGACTGGGCTCTCGGAATTGTGCTTCCTTGATTTGTTAAACACTCGCCCTCAATCGAGCTATGCATTTCCGTGAGAAGAGAACCGCGGTGGTTTTGAGGCGGCCGAAGAAGGTCTTATAAGCCTTAAGACCCCTATCGGAGCTTACATCTTTCTGGAGCGAAGCGGCTTGTCTCTTAACGATATAATCGATGTCCGTACCGATTGTGTTCGAAACAACCATTATTGCTCCTTAGAATTGTAGGTGGAAGGCATTCTCTATCTCCGCGATAGCCTGTTGCTTCCAATGCGACTTATCAACCTTGTCTTTGCTCGTTAATTCCTGTGGTGGGAGATTCGCGGTCTTGCGCGTCGATGCGATCAACTTTTCGGCAAAAGTGCTGTTTTCATTGTCCTGAACCCTAGTTGGGAGCACAGACTGTGGTGTCAAGGGCCCTTGCGGCTTGTTAGAGTGTGGGTTGTTATGGGTAGGAGATGGTGTGCAGTCATCTGGTCGTGCAGGTGGCGACTTTGCTCCGTCGGTCATGTCGGGAGGATCTGCCTTTGAGGGATCCGCTGTGCTCCGCCCGGGTTCCGCATCTGAACGGTTGTCATTGGTGGTGTTATCGAATCGGATGCCCTTCAGTTGGTCGCAGAGATTAACTAACAAGCCAAGGGCGGGTTCGATCCGGTTTGGTGGAAGTGTTGGTATGCAAGATTCCAGCTGAGCAGCACAAGCACGGAAGAGCTCAAAGGCACCACTATCATCTCGCGGCTATATGCTCGCGTCAGCCGGCGGGAAATACAAAGGCTATTGCTTCAGATGGAAAAGAAGGGAAAGTGTAGCATTTGTGACTTACAGTCGGTCTGCCGAAAGGCTTTCAAGCCAGCCATGCCAAGTGAGGAATATTAGCATAGTCGACTTTCACGCCTTTGAGCTCGAGTACCGCCGCTGAGCGCAGCCACATGCGAACCTCCCTCATGATCCAAGCCTTGAAAAGCGCATGGTCAATACCCAAGGCATTGCGAACTTCGTCTCTCTCTTCGCGAGAAGAGAATGGGCCGCCAGATTTCGAAGCCGAACGATAAAACTCCTCTCTCAGCTTCGTGACTTGCGACTCTGTCATGCGCCTGCGCGTTTGTATGGTTCTCCGCCCTTGGCCAAGCGAGAGCTTCGCATCAAATTGAGAAGCGTCAAGGTGCAGGATGGCAAAGGCGTTGCGGTAATACCGGCTGAGGTGCGACGAATTGAGATTTGCAACGAAGTTGTTGGCGTCTGATACCATGGCATCCCCCATCTCCCTGGCTCTGGGATCACTGTCATCGCGTTTGAAGATGCGCTTGTTTGCGTGAGCGGCCCTCAGGAGATCGTACTGTTCGGGAGGCCAACGACTCTGTTTGATAATCGCGATCATCCGGTCTCTGTAGCCTGGCTGTGCCCACATTTCTGAAAACTGAGCCGATTTGGATGCGCTGAATTCTACAGACCCCATCGGGCCATACTTGATTATACGACCCTGTTTATCGCGAATTGGTTCACGTTCATCTGGCGAGCCTTGACTCTGCTCAGGCTGGTCAGGCTTTGATGGTGGCAGGCTCGACAAACAGGCGATACGGATACCAGAGAGGGTTTTGGTCCTGTGAAGAACTGCCTGCAAGGACCTTAAAGTACTGCGACCCGCCCGCAGCGAGAGGAAATCCATAGGAGGCGCGTAGCAGAAGGGGTTGGAAAGGGTAAGTAACGTTACTCCTCGGACATGCTCCCGGACGCACCAGATGCCATCAGACAAAACAAATCCGAGAAGGTATTGTTGTAGTCCAAAAGAACGATAAGTGAAGTAGTGTCATAAGGGAAGTCCTTGCCTCCTGATGTGCAAGCAAATACCTCGATCCCAGCCACCACCCCCACGCAGCGCAGACTGGAGCGCGGACGCCATTGATAAGCACAAGTCTGAATATACCACATTATCCTGTGATATTTGCGCTAACTCCATCAACCATCGATTTCGAGCCGTATGTATGGGACATTGAGACGTCAACGGATGCCCTTTAGGCCTCTAGTGATTTACATGATTGTAATATGAGACAAGTCATGAGATCAAAACCGTGAATTACTACCATTGAGATACCATATGTAGACTTACGATGGCAAACTCCAGGCACATATGCTATAGCTCCAGCCAGGGAGCAAGGAGGTGACATCAGTCTCGAGATAAATATGGCCGAGAAGGGAGAATCACGACCAATCACTATATCAGTTGTGTGGCATTTTCCACGCGCGACCGCAGTGTCCACTTGTTCGCCGAAGAGGTTCCAAGAGCAAGCCTGTCAGGGCCGTTCCAATGTAGTCAAATGTGCATTGTTGATGCCGTCGAAATCATCTCTCTGCTGCGCTTGAAATAAATCCAAAAATTGGGTATCTTCGACTACATAAATGAGCATATAACGCAGAGATGTCTTCGGCCCCTTGACGACGTAAATCTCAGAAGAGACCAGCCTCGCTCCCTCGTTTGTCGCTCGTTGCGGTAGCCTGCAGCATATTTTCTACCTCGCCTGACTGTTCTTCACTTTTTTGCGACTGCGCATCTGCTACCTCTGATCTCAATCTGGTAGCCTCCACAGGAGATTTGGAGTCCGATACATGTTCAACTGCGGTCAGCCCAGACATGGATTGCCGAGTATCAGTGTTGCCAGTGTGATCATTTTGAGGTGTGCCATTGGTGGTTGCACTTGCATTTCTAGAGCTTTCTTCCTTGTCGGAGATTTGCCCAGAGTCAAGCTTTATTGCGTCGGTACGCGTACTGATCTCTTGCTGAGGCGAACGTCCAGAATGTTCCAAACCTCTCTTGACTTGTGCTTCATCTCCCTTCAGTGAGTCGTGTGGTGAGCTCTCGCCTACGACACCTGCCACCTCGCCTCCTATTGCTGCCTGTAGCGCAGCGTCGCCTTCCTTGTCGGCCTCCATCGCTTTAGCTAAGTCGTGATCCCACAGTAGTGCAATATTGACATTCACGAAGACATCGCCAGTATCCCTGTTCTTGAACACATATCGCAAACAGTGACTCTTCTGGTCCACGTACTTGATCACATTCAAGCTGAAGCCAGGGAGTTTGAGAGCGCAATTGCCGAAGTCCAGATATGGGTTGAAGAAGTCCGCCTGGTAACACCTGCCTTTCTGGAAGATGAAGCTCTCCCTGTTCTTCGCATCGAGGAAGAACTTCCGGCGCTTCTCGTTGTTCTCAGGCAATCCAAGTCTTTCTCGCTCTTCTCGGCCAGATCCATCGGCACCCTCACGTGTGATTTCTTCCTCGCCTGGCTCAGGAAAGTCCTCTCCATCTCCCACCTTTTCACCGACTCGAAATGCGAACCAACAACTCAGGCTGGGTCCGTAAAGCCAAGGTTCGTCTGCGTATGCATCGCATTGTAGACCAGGGTCGATGAACTCTTTAACTATCCGAAAAGCTGTGTTGAATCCAGGCGGTAGTCGGTCTCGAACCGGATGGTCTGTGATTAGAGCTGTCAGCAAGGGATATGACAACACGGCCGTCCTGCAAGAGCATACATACCAAAATCGTTGCCCCAAACGGTGTTCAAGCTAGGTAGATCTTGCTTGGGAACGAAGCTGAAGGCAACGCTGTACTGATCTTTCGCATGCCAGGGATCATCGAAATATGGGCTGGCGGAAGGACATCGTGTTGGTAGGCCCCTGTAGCCTCGTATGCGGACCTTGACTTTTGCTTTGACGAATTCATTCTCGAACCTCACAGCCTCGCCAGTATTGACACCCACTACCTTATGTGTCGACTTATCATAAGAAGGACCTGCGGTCACTATCAAGCGATATTTCTCGGCCTCTTGGGCAGCAGCCTTGTCGTCAGCGCTGCTGCGACTGGTCGCTGATTTGAGTGCATGGAAGGCGGAGGACATCGTGGTAGTGGTTCGAGAGTATTGAAGCGAAGATCATTGTGCACAGTACCACCTACTATATCTGAGACATTCCATGCATGCACCTCGACATGGAAACTCTTTGGGAAGGTCATAGGCGTCCAGCATGACGTAACTCACATGTTCACATGCCAAATGCCGACGCCAGGTAAACGCCTCATAAGCCGACACGTAATGCATGAAAGGTATACTACTACTACTGACTCTCACACATTCGAGACAGTCAATAGTAAAATCATTTTTCTTGAAGCTTACATACCGAGGTACGACGTGATTCCTGATGTTCCTCATGATTTTCTGGGACGTCTTCTTTCGAAGGACTAACAATGATTTCTCTGGCACTATCCTGCGAATCCTGAGCGTGAAAGATGCGACCCGATGTCTACGGTAAGTACGCGCTGCCCTGAACTCTTTGCCGACATTACCGTACAGCTCGGTCAATAATGTCCAATGCTCGTTCCATTCAGAGGCTTTGTGCCTCTCGCCCGGTGACTCTGCTTATCGCCTGTGGACTGCTTGTCACTTGGAAGCTGCCAGTCGCATTGGTACAGGCACCATCGTCAGACACAAGACGATCGATGCATACTGAATACTGCAACCCGATGCTGGGGAGTGCTGCATCTCGGGGTCAAGAGATCCAGCTTATCAATGAGCGATCCATCGAGGCGACTGAACATGGCTCGCTTGACGATGCACGAAGAGCCAGCGACCTTGAGCGGAAGCTCGTGACTCGTCCAACTGGACTCAAAATTTCCATTGTACGCATTTTCATCGCCTCTCCAGTCAATGTCGCGGACATCTGCAGTGTGATCGGATCGTTGTTGGAAACTGCCAGTTGCGCGTGGCGAGCATCGTCTCGCTCTCAAGGGGCATGTATGCAGAACAAGAGTATAGATCTTGTGGCCATGGCATGGGCTGTGAGACTTGTTGCAGGAAGTACAAGCCAACAGGATCCACGGAGATCGAAGGCCGGCAGGATCACCATGTCAAATGTCATCGTTTGCTCATGCTGTGAGTAGGTTCTCATGCGTTGGAAGCCTTTCTGGAGTCTGCTGTTTGGTACTTTTTTGGGCTCCGAGCTGGAGAAGTCAGCAGGCGCTTGTGCTTGTAGTACATCGCGCGCATCGAGTCTTACCTGTCAACACCTCGCCCAAGAAAGCGACGACCTTGTTCTTTTTCCGCACGCCAGTATAAACATCATGTTGTGCGTCGGATTCTGTTCGTAAGATAAAAGATTTGATCTTTGACGATGTCGATGATTCTTTGAAAGTGATATACATTGCTTCGTCTCTGAGAATCTGCATAGGTGTCTCGTACATCCCCACGGCTTCATCGTAGGTTGGAAGAACGTCTTCGGAGGACATGATGAGTATCTGTGCGTGAAAGCGAGTTGGAAGGGATGATGGGAAGATTGAGCACACTCAGTCCTCTGATATAGGAAACGAGGATGGGCAGATCGCCTGTATGACTACAAGTCTCACAAGTCACAAGCATATGCTCAAGCTGCTTGTTTGAGGGTATGCGGATCTAGTGGTACGCCCTGTAACAAGCTTTGGATCATGTACTGTACCAATCGGACGAGCGCTAGCCCACGGATCAAAGGGCACGACACCACAACACGCGCCCTGCCACATACGGAGTTTGACAACTTGCGATATCGGGCAATGATTGACTACAGTATCCTTCTGTCCTGAGATGATGCAAGCCTGCTTTACTAATCCTCCAAGCAGCGGTTGCTAGCCTCACCGACAATCGCTTATGAGCGAAGCTTGCAGTCTTACCTCCGTATTGTCGCATGGTACTGGCTTTGACTGTCGGTCAGCCCTCTTGTAAGCTTTACGCCCTAGGAGGTACTGCCATCACGACATGACAGGCCGCAAATGACTTGGTACTAGTAGTGGGGAACGAGCAGAGTTCCAATTCCGTTGCATTCGCAGAAATAAGTATTTAGCAACGCCCACCTGGCAAAGGTCTACCGAAATGCAGTATATTTCCACTTGATGAGGTCTACTGAATAAGACAGTGCTCAGAGGAGCAGCTTTCTTATCATTCAGAGCTTCGTCCACGGCTCAGATGGTACCCGCAATGGCCGCTCAATGGTGACAGAGTAACCCATAAGTATTGCGACTCTGTTCATTCATAGATACGCGGAGATAACCCTCACAGTAGGCGACTATGTTACATTCGGTATTATTATTGAGTCACAAACCTTTCGGCTGTCAGTCCAAGGATCCGGTACTCGACCATGGGATCCTTCCAGCGCGCAAGTGTACATATGATCTGCCGACTTGCACGATGGCAGCTGCGAACACAAGGCCTAGGGCGTGTGAGAAGACCTAATCGACAGCCACAGGGCACTATACCATCTGACAACTCTAGGTGTGGTAATAATGTGCTGGTACAGTATTAACGAGGTACGTACGTAGAAGATTCGGAATTGACATAGGAGGTACGTAGATTTGTGAAAGCAGCTTGATTAGTCACGGAACGCCGTATCGTGCTTCGGAAACGCCGATACTCAACTCCGTACGTTCAGCCCCACTCAATGAACTCCGTACTTGTAGTTCGTCAACCCGCTACGACACCGCAACTGTGTAACATCTGTCTTCCTCGCTGGCTATATCCAATTGACATCTATCTACACGCGCCGAAAGATCAACTTGTATCTCCATTGTGCCGTGGCCAAGCAACTCGCTGAATCGAAAAGCTTGAGTACCTTGTACTGGCAATCAACCAACAATCTCAGCACGTCCACTTCGTAGGTAGACTTACCACTTATCGAAGACACATGGAGAGAGACGGAGAAGCATAAACTCTTGGTTTGTGCGTACAAAACCATGCTGGGATGAAAACAGCCGACGGATAGGACTTCCCCCACCAGTCTCCCGCCCTTCCGGGCGATCTATCAGCGACACCTGCATCCGTTGCCATGACTGAGTCACAACGTGGGCCTCGAGGCGCCGGCGTGGTCTCATACAGGCGAAATGGGAAACTCTTTAGCTGCGAACCTGTGAGTCGATTCCTTCACAGAAAGCTTGAAGTGTTCAGTAGCTGACAAATCCAGTGTCGCAAGGGAAAGCTCCGATGCGATCATAACAGCCCTGTTTGTGGCAGATGCGCCAGGCGTAACAAGCACAGGTACGTGTTCGCGATCTATCTGTTCTTATATGGGCAAGCACTATTGAACCACATGGCGCGGCCTTCAACACCAGTCCTTGATAGTACCAGTGAACTAGCTATTTGCAATGCGTCTTTAGAGCTTTGGCGGATATTTCAGTTGTTGCTTGTTCAGACTTGCTGGCAATAGCCCTCTGATTACAAGAAAACGAGAGTGCTATGGATTTCATCTTAGCCAGCAACATACTGATAGCTCTCTAGTCTATGTGTCTACCATCCTGCTCCTTTGACTAAAGCCAGAGCGTCTCCCGATTTGGGCATTCAGCCTGAATCCTCTTTACCCTCGAGTTCGAATAGAGCATCGCCACAGCCTCCAAGGGTACAACAGCAAACAACGCCAATCAGCCCTCCCAATATGCAGCAGAACTCAGACATCATCATGAGCGATCATCCGTCCCGCCGGAGTAGTGCGCCCGCAAATACCTTCCAAGGCTCGCCAGCACTACCCATGACATTGGGTGCTGCACGCGGTACCCAAATGCTGTCAACGATCTCGCATAGGTCGCCTGAGAACTACACATCGCATCGAGATGCCAGGACCGGTTTCCTTGGTCCCACGGCCTACTCGGCTATTTACACTGAGAACTCAGGTGAGCATACTGTCCGTGGATCTTGCACATCTCGAATGTGGCCGAGCCGTGTCGAAGTATCTTTCTAACGACTTGCCATAGGTAGCCTGAGCGTGCTCGAACCAGACGAGCTTGAGCAAAGTAATCTCGCACCAGTACACCCAGATTATATACAACGAGGAGCAGACGTCCTTGCACTATTCCAGGACATGCCTCGTTACCGCCGCTTCACCCAGCGCTGGTTCGATCTAAGTGAGAGCTCCATCGCCTTACAACCAGTCTTCCGCATTTGGCAGGACGAGTTGTGGAACGTGCACAAGGATGTCTTGACGGAAGGCAAACCAGAAGAGCTATATGCACTTTCCGAGATGATCTGGAGGAATACCCGACGACCAGTCGAGTTACATGGTCAAATGACTTATAGCGAGTGGGCTGAGGCCTCGACAGGCAACAACTTAAGATGGGAAGTCATCGGTGTAATCCTAGCCTTGGTCGGTCTTGTTGCCGTCAACCTAAGCGACTGGGACTCCATCTTCGACGATATTCGTGACGATATCGTCGACCGCGCTACCTTTTCGGAGAGGATGCGCAATGCTTCTGAGCTCGTGCTGTGCTTCTGCTACGAGTGTGAGGTGCTGAACGACCTCTACATACTGTTCATTTACGAAGGCTTATGTTTGCTCGAGCTACTCAAAGGCGATTCTCGTAAGTCCGTCGAGCGAAATGAAAAACTTAGCATGAACTGACTCTACGCTCCAGATTACTCCGCATGGCAGCGCAATGGCGAGCTCTGTGACGCTCTGGTCGCATTGGGCTTACACCAAGGCAACTACGAGAACCCAGACACACCATTCTTCCTCACACAACAGCGCAGGCGGGTGTTTGCTGCTGCATACTACCACGACAAGTCAATATCCTTGTTCGTCGGCCGACCACCACGCCTGTCGTACCGATATTGCAAGCTCGAAATGCCCCTCGATCTCTCAGGCGAGCAGCTCGCACTCCACGGCACAGAGCTGCAAAACGCTTTAGCAGGTTTGGACTCGAACGGATGGAATACTTCCGGCAAATTACATAGAGTCACCTGGGCCCGAGTCTGGTTCCTCTATAGTCGAATCCGCGAAGAAATCCTGGAAGTCTCACTTGGGTCGGCCGATGCAGATGTCGAAAGCCGCATCAACGAGATCTGGAGCAAAATGGAGCGCGTGGTCGCCTCATTACCGGAATTCGTCAGGCAGGGAATCCCTCAGATCGACACGTACTTGGTGGACGGTGACAGGAGGAGCGAGCTCCAGATCTTTGACATTGCCAAGCCATCGAACTCTACGCTTTCCGCTATCGTTGTACATCTCGGAATCATGCAGACGGAGTTCTATCTGCGCAGAGCCCAGGTGAACAGGATGAAGACGCCGACGGAAACGCTGATTCCCATCTCTCGGCGCATGCTCAAGGTAGTTCTCATGGCGCAATCGCGGCGAGACTATTTCCGGGACTTCCAAGTTGACGTGGCATGCTTAATGGCTGAAGTTGGCGTGTCGAGCGCTGGCGTATTGGCAGTCGAGTTACTCAAACAGGAGCAATCCCGACACATCACCCAGGACATCCTGCCGCGATCAGATACCATTCAAGATATCAGCGTGTTCATCGCTCATTTGGCCGACGTGAGAACAGGAGATGCAAACTCTCATATTTGTAAGCAGGGACGAAGAGCATTGAAGGGTGCTATGGACAAGTTACTGAGTCCGAGTGCACCACCCATCCCGAATGGCGATGGCACGACTGAAGCAGATAGGGTGTTTGAGGACACGAGCTTCTTCATGCCCACAGCCAATGATGCAGAATTCCTGCAATGGCTGGACAAAGTCGAGTGGGACAAAGGCTTCTTCAACCCCGTCGTTGAGCCTGGAGAGCCGTTTTGAGAGCTGCGATGGCGGCTCGGGTGATAAATCAATGAGCAGGCGATGGGAGGGAATTGTCAAGAAACGCAGCTATCATACTGTACATTTCATAACGGTCGTAGACTTGACCGCAGACCTGCGAGATACAAGCCTTTTGATTTTCCCACTGAGCCAGTCTTCGAGCCATTACAACGATTTCTTCCACATCACCAAGTCCGACTTCTCGCCAACCTTGGCATATAAGCACTGCGCACGGTAGTTGAAGTGCTGTTCACCCAAGCATTAGTCACTGAAAAGTACAAACACACACACACACACGAAAAACCTCATCGACTCACCTGAGTATGCCAGTAAAGCTGATAAGCACCGGCTTCCCTCGCCTTGTCAGCAACGTAATCAATAAGCTTCTCTCCCGTCCCGCCAGCACGCGAAGCCGGGTCAACGAAAAGATCGTGCAGATAGAAGTTTGGTCCCAAGCTCGCTGTAGAAGGGTGAGGGTAGTAAGTGGCGAAGCCGATAGGCTGGCTGTCGGGTCCGTTGGTCGCCACGGCGCAGTCGATCGGATTTGAAGGGTCGAGGAAGCGGTCGAAAGTGGCCTCGGTCACGTTGGCTGGGATGGTGCGTTTGTAGAAAACATTGTACTGCTCCCATAGGTTCTTCCAGGTGTCTTTGTAGGAGGACTGGATGGGGCGGATTTGGACGGCTGACTGTGTTGTTGAAGACATGTTGATCGCTGTAGGTTCAGTTTACTCAAGGCTGTGAGTTGTGCCTGTAATGGATGGTTTGTCTCTGATGGCCGAGCAAGGGCGAAGAACGGTGGGAGCTTTTTATCTCAATCTACGAACAACGGCAACATGCACTCTCATATAGACGCTGGCTCCGAATCAGCCGTCTAGACCGCATTGAAGCGAATGTCTTGACTCAGAATCGAGGCAGGAGCTGAGCTGAAGTGGGCCAGCGAGTGCGCGGACGTCCTAACCGAGTATTGACCCGGCTAGACTTGCCCGATTCGTATTGATAGAGCTATGCGCTGGTATACAAGCACTCCGAACTCCGAGATCGAAATGGAGGCGAATGGAAACGAAAGGAATAGTTACATGATCTTCGAAGTGAACAATCAGTTGCGCAACACACATCCACAAAAGTTCCAAAGGTCCACCCAGTGGCGGCAGAATCCTTCAACAAATGTTATAATTCTCAACCTCAATGGGTCAAGAGCACATTGGGAAGACGTGTATCATGAAGCATGTACAAATCGTCATTCAAATTTCCAATATCCAATTTCCCTACCCAACCCAATTCGTCCTTATCCTCGTACCCCAATTCGTATCGCATCCAATCCAAGCCAATTCTTCTAAGTCCTCCCCAAAATCCCCTTCCATCCCTTCTTCTTCGGCGCTCCGTCATCGTAGTAATCCTCCTGATCATACCCAGGCCCATCCCACTGTCCCTCCTCCAACGTGCTGCGCCCACCTTGCATGCTCATCCGCCTTTGGTCGCCTTCGCCAGCTTCTAAGCCAAGGAAGCGTTCGGCCTTGCTAGGCCGACGGGCGGGGATGGCGGACTTGTTGTTGTCTGGCGCTGCTGCATTGCGCGGCTGGCCAGCAGGTGGGAGAGGCCGGTCGTCATACCCTCCGTCTTCGTCAGAAAAAGCGACGGAGTCTTGGTCGTCGTAGTAGTCTGTTGAAGGGCCGCGGGTGGCGTAAGGGCGGACATCGTCGCCTTGAGCGCCGTGTGGGTTGTTGGGGGAAGGCGTGTGATGGTTGAAGTACTCGTCGCGGTAATTTTCGTTCTTCTCGTCCTTGCGCTTGTTGCGACCGAAGAGGCTGCTTAGTCGGCCGCCGGTGAAGCTGGGACGGCGGTAGCCAGACGCTGGCATGGAGTTGTTGCGCTGCAGCTTGTTGGGTCCTGGAGGTCCTGGAGGTGGAGCCGCTCGTGACATGTCTCCCATGGGTGGAGGACCGCCCTCGTAGCCTTGTCGGTACAAGTCGGGTGACTGCATGGGAGGGTTGTGCGTGCCGTTGGTAACGCCGACAGGAGGAGGAGCGCCTTCGTATCCTTGCTTATACGTATTCTGCATCTGTACGCGAGGGTCACGCATACCGTCGACGGCCATACTCGGGCGACGCTGTGATTCTGCTCTGCCCACACCAACCGCTGTTGCTTGCAGGTCAGCCAACTCTCCATGCTGCTTGCTGTTGCGTGCGACATCCATAGAAGTTCCGCGAAGGCTGGGTGTTATGCTGTCTCTGTCTGGAGAACGAGACAAAGACCGATCAAATTCGCGAGCGTCAGGGTGCTGACTCTGAGAAGGTCTGCGGCCACGAAGACGTTCCATGATGGTCGGCTTGTGGAAAGGAGCTGTGTTGGGATCGCCAGGGCCTTGGTACCAGAGAGCAGGGATAAGGAGGCGATACGGTTCCGTCTTGCCAGAAGGATCTGTTTGGTCAACCTCCATGCACAGACTGACATCAAGGCCGCCTTCGAGATCGATTGCAGCAGGGTCACCACCGTCAAGTCCATTATCTGGGCCGCCCTTAGCGGCAGCCTTCCTTGCCTCTTTGATACTGAGGTTTGTAGGACGGCGGCGGAATTGACTACGAGGATCGAAGCTTGGGTGGTTAGGATCCTGAGCGGCACCCATGCTGCTACTTCTTTGCAGACCCCAACCGGTAGCGGAGCCCTGAGAGCTTGATCGGCGCACACCCTGTCCTTGACCCAGAGACAATGGCGGATTCTTGCTGCGGGATCCGGAAAGACGACGAACAAGTCGGCCAGGTGCACCGCTAAGAGACATGGTGCGCTTCATGCTGCTAGGCGGATACTGCGTATCACGTCCACGACCCTCTTCGAATCTCTCGCCGAATTCCTGCGATGCCTTGGGCTCAGGGCTTGCTGGTGGAGTATGACCAGGCTGATATTCTCTGATGACGCAGAAGTTACGACGAGGCAGCAGGTGTGTGTTGTTCCTCTTGCTGCCATCCACGTCACGCTCGAACATTGGGATCATGTCTTCGTCAGTATCCGGGTCAAGATGATGAATCTTGTTGCGCTTGTTAAGCACATCGGCCATCATGACAGGAGGCGGCGTGTTGACGATCGCGGAACTAACAACGTTGGGCATGTAGCGGTGATCATGGTCCTTTGATATGCCGAGCTTCTTGTTGCTGTAGAACTGACCGACAGCACCGAGATGCACGTCGCCACCCAGGATAGTAACACGCACACTCTTCTCAGCAGCCAATTCTTGCAGTTCCTGAATGAACCAGTTCCGTTCAGCTTTGTGGTGCTTCGCAGTCCAATGATCGTCAAGATCGTCTAAAATCTCCACGCCACCATCGAATTTGTTAACAAACCCGCCGAGAGCCCCAGTGCGACCCAATGCTTTGACGGGATCCATGACTTTGCTGGTCAAAAGGTTCTCCAGGAAATTGAGACGCGGGTAGGCGATAGGTACGCCCAGCATGACAACAAGATGTTTTGTCTCGCCCTCGATGATCTCCGCTCTGCATCGATCAAAGATTACGTCGTAGCTCTCTTGGCTAAGGATTTCATCACGCATTCTTTCGGTCCTACAATCGAGACCCAAGAAGGCCATCTTGCGACCAAGGAACATGAAGACACTCCTGCTGAGTTCATTAATGTATGGGCCCGGGCTTGCGCCAAGGAGCCAGCTAGGCTCTTCTTGTGTAGTCTCGGCCACGAGTGATTGATGCTGGAACAGCATGTAGTACTTGAAAGCAACAGCACCAAGACCGGTGAACACACGGTTGCTCATGAAGTGGTGCGGATAAGACCCGAAGCCGTCAATGATATCGTGGTCGTCCCAGATGTTGACCATAGGAATCTGACTGTTGGCCATGCCGAAGAGGCCTTGCGAGAACCACATAGCGTAGCGGTTAAGGTAGAACTCTTCGAGCTCCTCTTGTAGCTCTTCGCTGAAATCAGTACTGTGCTTGCGTTCTGGGTTCTTGATCTGGAGCCATTCGCGGAATAATTCAGTATCCCGCATAGCGGCATCATTGTATATTTGGTCGCCACCTCCAAGCATCACGTGGAATGGGCGTCGCTGGTGGCGGTTCAAAACGTCGCGCCAAAGAGGATCCGGACCAGAGAACTTGTCAGGCTCAACAGACAGAGAGAAGCCATTGCAAGAGTGGAACATTATGTTCATCGTTTCGCCACGAGCTGGAACCCAGAAACCGATTGCTGGTCCACGATTGATGCGGTAAGCGATACGTGTCTGTTGCGGGCCCAGCTCAACTTCCAGATTGAAGCGCCAGAATGTGAGACCGCGCTCACTGTGGAGGCGATGAGCCTTGACTTCACGGTACTTGTTCAGCTTTTCGCCATCACGAGCCTTGATGCGAGATTTGTCCTGGAAAGTGACACGACTATGGCTTGGGCGATCCTCTGACCCAGAGACAGACTGGGGACCCAACAAAGGCGTGCGTGTGGCCGAGAACAGTCCATAGTTGTTTTCTTCTCGGCTAAGATCAACATTGGGCTCCAGATCCATCGCAGGACGAACGTAAAGTGGTCGTCCAGTGCGCGAGATCTTCACTTGTCCGGCAACTGGATCTTCATCCTCGGGTGGAATCTCTTGGCTAGCAGTATCCGGAAGGCTGTGAAGTTCCATAGGCTGCGCGAACATACGCAACACTGGTGGTGTCGGGTACTCAGAAGCAGCGTTCTCGGTCACTATCATGATGCTGCCACGCCAGATCTCCCTCGACTTGCCTGTTGTGCTGGTCTCTTGACGCAGGCCTGTGTACCGCAGTAGTGGACCGCACTTCAAGAACAAGGCAGGGCGGAAACTTTGGGCCTCTTCTTCGTAGGGTCCCTCATACTGTGCAGAAGACTGTCTTGGTGCACTTGCGCTGGCGCGACGGTCCTTCTTCTCCCACCATGCGGCATCGGTTTCATTCTCTTGTGGCTGTGGCTTCGCTTTAGGTGGCGGTAGATTGTCAAGATCGAGATCAGCTAGAGTCAGCTTTCCAATGCTGGCTTTACGCCAGTCATCAAGCGGCTTCGAGCTTGCGGTGTAAGCACGCTTGTCCGAATGACTGCGGTGTAGGAAGTCCCGGAACTTGTGATGTGATTCTTCGCCCTGCTGACCGAAGCCGACCTGCTGTCGTGCTTGCTGTCCTGCTGCAGTCTGAGGAGGTACACTGTATGCTACTGGATTGTTTGGGCCGGTGCTGACTCGATCACGGGGGACTGGGTCTGGTCCTTCGTGCCTCATAGCAGCTTGTCTTTCTTGCTCAGCACCAACGCCAAGTCGAGCATCTTGCAGTAACGGCTTGTCACCATGCTGGTTAGCAAGGCCTCGCTGTTGAGTTGGTGGTCCGTTGTTTTTTCTTTCGCCACTAGTCCGCCACCCAGACGCAGACTGGTTTGGCTGGCGCTTCTGCAATTTGTTGCTATTGCTCCTCTGCACATTGCCGTTGTAGTCTTGTGAGGTCCCTCGTGACGGCGCTGCGGAGTCCACTGGCTGGCTGTTCTTTCTACGATCGTGCGCAGCCTTACCACGCTCAGCTGCAGAGATGGTGGCAGCAGCTCCAGCGGCGGCTAGGCCAGCATCACGCGTAGAGGTGTGCTCTCTCTCGCTCCGTGAACGTTCCACATTTGGTTCGCTGGTGAAATACCCTGCCTCGTTCCTTTGTCGCGCGGCTCTGCGCTGGTCACCACCATAAGCTCGGGTGTCGGGCACCCTGGACTGGTCTTCCTGGTCGGGTGAGTTACTTCTCACAGCATGCTGAGCCTGTCTCGTCCTTGCAGCTCCGTTCTGTCCTCCAGCATACGAGCCACCAGTGGAAGCATGTCTGCCCGGTTCGTCCCTTGTTTCCTTCTGGCTGGGCTTTCGCGAGCCGTCAGAAACAACCCGGCCCTTTTCTCCTCTCATCGTGCCCGAGCGCAGCATATCTCCCTCAGCATGCACGGTTGGCTTTCGCTGCTCTTTCCGTCGCGTACGATCCTCCGCCTCTTTCATGCGTGCGCGCTTCTCTTCTTTGCTAATATCGTACTCCAGCTTCTGTAGCGGACTTCTATCGGGAACTGAACCACGGCGCACAGGTTTCGAAGCGTCACTCGATTGTCGCGCAGGCTTTTGCTGGATGTCTAGTGGTAGAGGCTCCGGCGACCAAGGCTTGGATCGCATATTCTCGGGGATATTGTCATCCTCGGGCTCTACACGAGCAGGCCGTTGCTTGACAGGACGTGGAAGCGGCATGTTGTCGTCGTAGCTGGGTCCAGCCAGATGTCGAGGGACCAGTTCAGGATGGCGCTCAGCTCCACGATGTACATTCTCGTACCTCAACGGCGGTGAGACCATGTGCTGGGTAGTGAGACCTTGGCCCTGATCTTGCACGTGCGTCGATCGTGACCCGCCGGCACGCTCGGAGAATGAGCGTCCCTTGTCATGATGTGCAGGTGGTTGGTAATATTGGTAGGGCGCCGACGTTTGCCTGGTGTAGAGACCCTCCTCGCCCTTCTTAGGAGACTCGACCCAAAGGCCGGACTGACGTCGGTTGTCTTCCATCTTCACCGCGGAGTGTGGACCTTGAACCCTTGGTTCGGCGTATAGATCAATGCGTGATATAGGTAACGGGCGATGATTGTTTAACCAACGTCTATCACTTGCTATGGCGAGAGACCCGACTCGGAACTAGCAGACAAGCTCTCTAATAGTTCGGGCGCATGGTGAGCATGTGATCGAGTGCGATGCGCAAAGCTCTCAAAGGCGATTCGAGGATAAGCGCATGGAACTCGAGGATCTGTGCAAGACGGGTCGAGTAAGGCACAAAAGTCAAAAGTAAGACAATGCGCCGCGATGGAATATGTACAAGCAAAATATGCGACAACGCTTGGAACAAGAGAAGGCGCGTCTGGAAAGTTGGAAGAGGTTGGCCTCAACTACGTCGTCGAAGGTCGAGATCAGGCCCAGCCACCGCCCGATGCTGCAGGCCGCTAAGAGCTGCAGCTATACAGCGGTTAGGCGCGTCTGTTGCACGGCGTGCGTGTGGAAGAATCGCGAATGTTCACACATAATGTATGCGAGGAATTTACAAGCATTTTGGGTGAAAATGATGCAGCCATATATGTTCGGATATATCACATTTGCGATCAATTCAACACATGCTTGATGCTTGGAGGCTGACGAACTGCACCAAGACTCGGTACAGGATGCCCTAGGTGCCGGCGGCGTGGCTGCTCGGGAGCGGAGCGCGCCAGCCGCTCTCCGCTTGCGGTCTACCTCCACGTAGCTGTCCCTCGCCCTATTCAGATCAAGGGTCGTAGGCTCCTTTCATGGAGAAGCATCACCCACTATCCCGTGAGAGACACCTAATAATACGTACTTGCCATTGAACGACCTTGCGAATTGTACCATATCATGCCTGGCGCATTCTAACCGATTCCACAACAACGCTCCGACGAGCACAACCTACCAGCACTTCGAGGCCAACGCTCACTCCTCGACCATGAAGTGGACAGATGCATTGCTACTGCTTCCTGCGCTTTTACAACCTGCCAGCGCAGCGCGCGACTACGACGCACACGACTATTATGCCGTCCATCTATCGCCGGATATCCATCCGGAGAATGTCTCCTCACACCTCGGCTTACATTACGATGGACCATTAGGCAACCTTGAAGATCACCACATTTTCCGCACGTCGCGCTCGCACGGCGTGGATCATATACAATCAGCGCTCCAAGATCTTAAATGGCGGCGGCGGAAACGAGAAGCTGGTTGGGACGAGCCGCATGTGCTGGACAACGTGCTGCTGTCGCAAAAGCAGGAGCTGGAGAAGCGCTTCCCTCTATTTAAGCGCACCGCCTTGCCACCTCTCAGCAAGGAGAAAGAACAATGGTCCCGGCAGAGCGATCAGAGCGACCGCCCAGTGGACTCATACGTGCAAAAAGGACTTGACATCGCAAAAGCACTTGGAATTGAGGATCCCATCTTCCAGGACCAATGGCATTTGTACAACCACATTCAAATCGGACACGATATCAATGTTACTGGCGTTTGGGAACAAGGTATCACGGGTAAGAATTCGACCATCAGCATTGTTGACGATGGACTGGACCTGGACAGCGACGATTTGAAAGAGAACTATTTTGCAAAGGGAAGCTACGATTTCAATGACCAGGTGGAGGACCCCAAGCCAAGGTTGAGCGATGATCACCATGGCACTAGATGTGCCGGAGAAGTGTCTGCAGTAAGAAACGGAGTATGCGGAGTGGGTGTCGCTTATGATTCAAAGGTCGCTGGAGAGCGGATCCTTTCCAAGGTCATCAGCGATGCAGACGAAGCCGTTGCGATGAATTATGCCTTCCAGGACAACCACATTTATTCATGCTCTTGGGGACCTTCGGACGGCGGCGAAGCTATGGAGCGACCTGGCATTTTGATCCGTCGTGCTATGGTCAATGGTGTACAGAAGGGTCGCAACGGTCTCGGCTCGCTTTACGTCTTTGCTATTGGCAACGGAGCTGCGAACGACGACGATTGCAATTTCGACGGCTACACCAACAGCATCTACTCTGTCAGCGTAGGAGGCATTGACCGTAAAGGTCTGCACCCTTACTACTCTGAGAAGTGCAGTGCGCAACTTGTTGTCACTTACTCGTCAGGCTCTGGCGATGCTATCCATACCACGGATGTCGGCAAAAACAATTGTTACACCAACCACGGCGGTACTTCCGCAGCTGGCCCTCTTGTTGCTGGAATCTACGCCCTCATGCTTGAGGCGAATCCCAACTTGGGTTGGCGCGATTTCCAGTACATTACCGCCATCACAGCAGTCAAAGTTGACCAACCCAGCGATTGGGAGCTAAACAAGGCTCTTGGTAAAGAGTTTTCTCATCAATTTGGCTACGGCAAAGCAGACGCCTATGCAATGGTCGAGCTAGCCAAGACATGGACGCCCGTCAAGCCGCAAGCCTGGTTGTTCTCCCCGTGGCAGCATGTCCGACACCCAATCCCGCAAGGTGACAAAGGCCTCGCGAGTGTTTACACCGTCACCAAAGATATGATGAAGAAGAACAACCTCGAACGCATTGAGCACGTCACAGTGATCATGAACGTGGAACATCAACGCCGTGGCGACCTGAGCGTCGAGCTTCGTAGCCCGACAGGCATGGTCTCACACATCGCTACCCACCGCCGCAAGGACAACGCACACACGGGCTACGTCGATTGGGAATTCATGAGTGTAGCTCACTGGGGCGAAGACGGCGTCGGCGACTGGACTGTTGTGGTCAAAGACACCAAAGTGGACGACAACACCGGCACATTCACCGATTGGCGCCTCAAACTCTGGGGCGAATCCATCGATGGCTCAAAACAAGAGCTCCTCCCACTTCCAAACGAGTACGATGATGACGACCACGACCGCGAAGATGCCAGTGTAGGCACCACCTCCGTTGCCGTCCCCACCGTCACCGGCCAGCCAGAAGGAAACCCCTCCGGCCACATCGACCGCCCCAACATTAGCAAAGTCTCCTCCGCCACAATCACCGACACCCCCTCACCCACCGATCTCCCCGAAGCAGAAGAAGACACCGCAACCACCAGCCCGTCACCCACATCAACAGACAGCACCTTCCTCCCCCGCCCCTTCCCCACTTTCGGCACGAGCAAAACAACCCAAGTCTGGATCTATGGCTCCGCCGTCCTCATCGTCGCGTTCCTCGCCGGCATTGGCGGCTGGTGGTGGTACATGCGCCGCAAGCGCGCTCGCTGGATAAGCCGCGACGAGTACGGCTTCGAGATGGTCGAGGGCCACGATGGAGACGAAGACGTCAACGGTGGTACTGCTGCTGGCGGCGGCAGGAGGAATAAGCGCGCTGGAGAGCTGTATGATGCTTTTGCGGAGGGCAGCGATGAGGAGACGCCGTTCGGCTTGGATGATAGTGAGATTGAGAGTGGTGATGAGGATGATGAGGGGAAGGAAAGGTATAGGGACGTGGATTCTAGAGGGGATGTGAGGTCTTGATCTGTGTAATGTTAGGACAATATTTTTATGGATAGGGAATGTTTTTGCATTGCGAGGTGTTAATCCTTACTTCTTGGAGGGCGACGGGAAGTCCTCTTATGGAAAAGCAGCATAGAATCAACTGGTATCACTCTTGTACGAGGACATTCTCCAATTCTCCACATTTGAATGCTGGCTTTCAAAAGGCCTGTACTTCTCCTCTGTGAGCAAATGATACCTCCTGCAGCGAGGTGGCTTCTCACTCGCATCGCTGACTGTGACTGGCAGCACAGTACGCAAGCCATTGTTGACGCCACAGCGGAGGTGAGTCTCTTCCAAGTCCTCGCAAACCACGCCCGATGCTACTTCCCCTTTCGGGATAAGCCACCACAACAGCTCCACTGCACTTCTCCGTTCGTCTGCCTTAGCCTACGCGGAGTTATCGCGAGGGCTTGGGGCAGATCGGTGCTCCACCAGCGGCGGGCCGATTTCGATGCGAGATCAATTGGATTCTTCATTCTTGCCTGCTCCGGGCGATTGGGAATCCAATGCCCATGCGGCAGCGAAGTTTTCAGTACCATCCTCCAAGACTCGCGCGTAGCCACATCACGATGCGGATCTGTACACATGACGTGGATATCAAGCGATGAACGTGACTGATCTTTCTAGTTGCATGTGACATACTCTACGATTGGCGGCCTTTGCTCTTGGGCGTGAACTGCAGGATCTACGTACCATTGATCGGAGCTTTTAGCCACGACTGCTACTACGGAGCCACCTTAGAGACTTGCGAATCTGCTCTCCAAGGGTTCACCTGTCAAAGATCTCTCCGGCGCCACTGGACGCTCCGAGAAGCTGGGCGTGACTGCGTGCATGCGTCGAAATGTCTGGATCACTTGCGCCGTTTGCGAGTCGTTCAGGAATTGCTTCAATGAGTACAGAACATTTGCCGGGCCAACTGCACTTGCGACATCCAAGCGTTCGCGAAAATGCTGTCACAGCTGTCAAGCGCTTCAAGTTGACCTGAGCGTGGATCCACTTATTATCTACAATGGCTCGTGCTGAACTACTTCTAGGGTTATGTATTTTCGCTTTCGGGTTAGCTGGTGTAGATCTTGGGGAGCTCCTACGCATCGGGACAGGCCTTCCGTGAACTCTATTGTCATCTACATCTGTTGTACTCTGGAACCACGTCAACTGGAGACGGCGCCAAATCTCGCTTCAAGCGTTCACAAACACGACGCTCCGAACGATTGGCTCTGATGCATGGAGTTCGAAATGTGGCAGAAGAGATTGTGCGCACGTACATGCAGCATTGAGCTGCAAACCCACAGGATGAACACGCAGTTGCCTCTTCTTCTTTAGCAAGCAATAGTTGCAACGCTCTTACATCCATAGTGGAGCTCCTGTACGCGCACCAGTCTGCTGGCGACGCTAAAAACTTGTTGTGGCGCTACGCAGTAAACATATATCGCGATCATGTCGCTTGCTCTGTCACACTTGCGACTTGCGCTTGCTCTCCCAGTTCTTGCCGTGAACAGACAACACTTTGTGGGACTTCTCTCCTACAGCAATCACAATGCCGCCAAAAGATCTTGAGAGCGGCCTTCAAGATGGCGCAAGGTCTTTGAAGCATCAAGAAGCCGGATTGCCGGCTCCAGACAATATTTCCAGAGCGGCACCATCATCCGTACTCTCGATTCAACCTGATGGAGAAGATCGTTCGAGAGATCCCGATCTGAAGGACGTCTGGAACAAATGGAGAGGAAAACCCCAAAAGCAGGTGGCATACGCCCCACCGCCTGCGAAAGGCGAGCGACATGAATTGGAGACTTTCCAAAATCTCGTGGGCATCCACTTCTTGAGACCAGGTGGTGGTCTGCTGTATCCCAAAGACCAGGGCTCAAAGCCCGCGAGTCCCATGCATGACATTTTCATGCCTACCAAAGCAGCTTCAGCGCGATGGCGTAACCGAGGTCTCTACGACAGAACTCTGAGCCAGGACGTGAAGAACCGCGTCTTGTACGGAATGTCGAATTACATCATCACCTTTCTCTATCTCCTACAGATCCTCATTGCAGCCGCATTGACGGGTCTCTCTGCCTACCAACAGGCTTCCTCCGTTGCTCTAACCACTCTTGGTGCTATCAACACGGTGCTAGCTGGTGTTTTGGCATGGCTCAACGGCCAAGGCATGCCCGTTCGTTTCCGTCGCGCAAGAGATCAATATCGCGAAGTCGTCAGAGCAATCGAAGACACGGAGCGGACATTCGCCGAAATTGATTACGTCGACTGGCCACCCGGAAAACGACCAAACCCATACGCAGAGCGCGACAGGCTGGAGCAGATGTATGACGAGGCCCGACAAGACCAAGAGCGCAACTACCCCGATATCCAAGAAGGTCCGAATAAAAACCAGATGGAGAGCGAAGCCAAAGGGCTGCGGGAGAATATCAGCGAGGAGAAGTCCAAGAAAGAGGCGTTCGCCAAAACCCTCGAACAGACGAAGAACGACCACAAGGCGCAGCTCGCGAACCTCGCCAAGGAGTTCGGCGAGAAGCTCAAGCAAGCCGTCAAAGACCAAGAAGACCGCATCCGTACCGAAGTCGAATACAAACACCTGCAGAAAGCGGCCGAGGAGCAGGCACGCAACTGCACTTGCGGCAAGCACAAAGGACCGCCCGTCCTCCCAGGTGCAACGGGAGAAAACGCACCGCGAGAAGTCCCGCAAGAAACCCCTCATGCGCCCATGCCCTCCAGCCCTCCCAGATCTCGCGCCAGATCGCCCGTAAGATCGCCTCCTCCTTCCGGTCCTCCTCCTGCCACCGCGGCTAACGAGCCGCTCGCCAGATCCCCCGTCAGGCCCGATGAGCGCCCTCGCAACGCTCCCGTACCAGCACCTGTCAGATCCCCTTCACCACCTAGAGCCAGGTCACCATCGCCTCCTGCGCCTGTCAGATCTCCTTCGCCGCCTAGAGCGCGTTCGCCTTCGCCTCCTCCGCCCGCTAGATCGCCATCGAGCTCGCCGAGCAGGTCCTCGTCGAGTTCGAGGCCGTCGGAAGACGGACCGGCTGGGCCTGGGGATAGGCCTAGAAGACGCGGTCCGTCGGGGCTGTTCACGAATGTCTTCTAGAATGACTGATTCCCGAAGAGCCTTGTTCTCGATTTGGGGTGAATGAGGTGGGGTGATGAGACAGGCGGTGGATCGAGCACACAGTTTCGTAACGTTAGTATGTAATGTGTTAATACCGAGATGGATATATGCCTTCTCTTCCCAAAGCAATTTTGTCAGGATCAACTGACTGCCCGGCGCGAAGCGTAAAAGTTCAGCCAAGAGACGTGTTCGCGCCGCCCATGGTGACAAGTGTAGTTTTCTGTAGTTTCGTAAATTCATGGTGCTGTCAGGATCAGTAGGCAAGAAGCCTCAACCCTTCCCTGCTTTGCTCTGTTGTGGAGTGAACCATGGCCTGGATGATCATGTGAATTATGCATGCTCAAGTTAGCATATCCATACCTACAGAGGCTCAGACTGGCTTTTGAGCCAACGAGATTGAGTCCCGTTTTTCCTAGAGAGGCACCCATCCATCTCCTCTATCCCACCCATTCTCACGTTTTCGTCCTCTTACTCCTCCTCGCTCCCTCGCCAGCACCCTTTTGCTTCGGCCCATCACCTTCATCCTCAATCCCCCGTTTCCCTTTAGCATGCTGCACTTTCTTCTCCTGCCCATCCACCCTCACGCCTTCCCCGTTGGCACTCTTCGCGCGCTTCTTAGCCGGCTTCTGCGCCAGAGCTTTCGCTCTAGTCTCCGCAGCTTCTTTCTCGGCGCCAGGTTCCGCTTCGAGAATGTGCGAGCCCGAGCTGTCGCGTTTGCGCTTTTTGGCTTTTGCTTTGGCCTTTTTCTGTTCTTCTTTGGCGCGGATGCGGGCCTCCACTTCAGCCGTGGGATCGAGGTATTGGACCTGTGGGCTAGTAGTGGTTGTTGGTTCTTGCGGTTGAGCGGCGGATGCTTGTTGTTTTTGCTCTTGCTGGTCGCGATGTTTTTGGATACGCTGTTTGCGTTCTTTTCGCTCTTGTTTAGGTTTCAGGCGCTGGACGGTGTTGATCGTGGGTTGGCTATTTTTTTGAGTCGCCGTCGGTTCCTCTACTGGTGTACCCGTAGATTCGCTTGGAGTCGTGCGCTGCTTCTTTGCTGGTCTTTGCGCATTTTGCAAAGGACTTGGCTCTGATGTCGCAACGCGTTTGCTGGAGGCGACTTCCGCAGGCGTATTCTTGGTCTTGTTGTTCGGCGTGTTGACTCCAGAAGATGGGCCCGATGCACTCTCGCTGTCACTCTCTGCCTTTCCCTTTGTTTTCTCATTCTCCGCATCCTGCTCGAATGCGACCGCCCTTGCAGCTTCTGCAGTGTACAGTAGCTTCTGGAAGCCTGCATAGCTCTCCTCCGCTTGCCTCCCAGCAGCAGGGTCAGGGCCAGTCAACTCGCATAGCTGCTCGAAGATGCGCACGTAAGATTCGGTGGTGATCTTCCATGCGGTGACAAGCGAGTCTCTGTAGTCGTTTGGCAGTGTGCCATTGTTCGCGACATGTTCCTGTGGGACCTTGACGTGGATGTGCTGAACCGTATCCTTTGCGCCTGTCAGGTAGACCTTCTGTTCTTCGATCCGTGAAATGGCGCCACGCAAGACGTCGAAGAGTGGTTGCGAGGCAGCATATGCGGCTGTTTCTTGGGTGTCTGGACGACTGGTGCTCGAGGCGGCCATGTCGGGCAGCATTGTGTGGTATGTTGGTGTGATTGGATGTGTTGGATTACCAGCCAGCACAGCACAGGTCTAGGTATTGGTCGCGAGAACCCTGGTGGAGCTTGGGCCGTTTCGATTTCGATTCACTGCGGGCTGCATAACGATGACAGTCACTTCAGACACGCGGTAGTCGCAGGACCTGCTGTCTATGGACCCGTACAAATGGACCTAGGAGATATACCATTGGTGTGCAAGTATCAATCACGTGCAAACGAACGAAGTGAATGGCGTACGAGATCTTTCTACTGGACTCTGACGTCGTCGCTTCAGACACCCCGCTGAAACAAGGCGGGCCCTTGAAACAATAAGCTCCAACTCCATCGTGCTGAACAAGGTACTACCGCCATTCTCCCTTTGCAGATCTCTCAGAAACCACTTACTACATCTTCACTATGGCGTCCGCGGAGAGCGAGAGTCCGCTGATCACGGCCCTTCCGCCAGCGACAGACTACATCAGCTACCTTACCATTGTCGAGCACTACCTCAACGAAGACACCTTGCCCATCTTGCACAAGGTCCTGCAAGATGAGAAGCTGACTACCAATATTGGCTGGGATCTCGTCCACCTTCTTGTTCCACTGCTACCACAGTCGTCGCAGTGTCTGCAAGATATTGCTCGCCTGGGCAATCCTCGAGAGGTGATTCTCAAAGTCACCGAGTCGCTTCGTTTGATCGATTATGATGCACTCGATGAACCCGAGGAGGACGATGAGGATGCTGTTCCTGGCGCGGCCACTCATGTTCACAAGACAGCACCCACTGCTGAGGGCAAGGAACAAATTGGTAGCTCTCAAGCGGCAGAGCTGCCACCACCGTTGCCACTTCCCGTGAACCAGTTCACTGCATTGCTCTCGATGCTCGCCACATTACACCGTCGCATCAAGACCAAATATCCTTCACGATTCCTGAGTACTACACTCCAGGCAATTCTGGCAAGCTTCTCGGGTGCAGTCAGTCACAGGGAAGAGATGGTGCTCTCCATCGTCCAGACCATCAAGTCTATCACTGGCATCAAAAGACCAGCACTCCCTTCGCGAAAGAGCAGTGGCATGTTGCAAAGTATGCGTGTCACTGATAGCCCCGTTACGCCTGCACCGGGAGCCGACCCTGAGGGCGCTTTTGTACAAGACACGAGTCCAGAAGAGACCAACATGCAGAATAGACTTCTTCAATCGTTCATTACTCACGTCTTTGAAGAGTATCTTCTCAGTCTACCGCCTGCTGATGAAGTACCTGGACTGGCATGGAGCTCGCGCCTGTTGGAAAAACTCAACCCCGATCGCGTCATCCCCAACAAAGCCAGCATCACTGAGCGCTTCACCACCGAGCAACGCCTTGCTCGCCGGGTCGACGCAGTTGGCCAGCTTGTCTCACTCGCTGATGATCTGTTCATAAAGGACGCGGATCTTCTTGTGGCTGCATTGACTGTTGAATCTGTTCCGTCAAACCTTGGTACTGAGGACGAACCACCCGCTACTGCTGAAGACATTCCCTTATCACGAGTCGGATCTCTCCTCTTGCATACTGCACGACAGGCTTCCGTATACTTGCATGGTTCGCGACCCAAGGAGGAACCTCAGCCTTTTGCCATCTTCCCAGACCACCACGAAGTCCTCAAACACTGCCTATCCTCTCCAGCCTCAGGAACTGGAACCTTGGGCACAGAGCCTTACGCTCTGATTGATGGTGCGCTGGCTCTTGGGTTGATCTGCCTCGAACAAGACAGCATCGGCGAGCCACAATCAGACGAAGATTTCAACACCTACCTCCAACTCATCTCTTTACTGTCGTCGAACTGCCCGAGTCCCAACCTTCGTGGACACGCTCACTATCTGACGTCAACTGTTCTCCGATCACACCCGGACGACAATGTCCGCTTGTCCTTCATTCGAGACACGCTCGAACACTGTCCGTTCGAGAACCTCAAAGTCTCAGCCGTTGGCTGGATCAAAGGCGAAACCATCGAAGCAAACCCGCCAACACCGATTCCTGGACATGACACTGCCGAAACCTCAACGCCGCCAAAATTAATATTCGCGACGCCACTCGCCCTTGACAGTCTCGCACCCTTCCTCTTCCCCGCTCTAAGCGCAGACATACTCACCCCGCCTATCGATGAAGGCTACGCTGCGTTCACAGCCAACCTATCCTTCTACCTATCCTGCCTCAACCTCCTCTACCTGCTACTTTGCGCAAAACATCTGCACAGTCCTCTCGAAATCCAAGATCTATGGAAAGACAACGATGTTGCGGGAAGTTTCTTGCAGCCTTTGCGAGATGCCAGCACGCGCTTCAAGCAGGCCATGGAGCCTGGTAAGGAATTGGAGGAGGATAAGACGGCGTCTGCACTGGCTGAGATGAATGTGTTGGACGAGGGAATAGAGCGCGTCACCCGTGCTGTGGTATTCTTGAATGAGTCTTGATTGGACTCATCAGAAACAGTCATAATTTCCTAAGGTAGAAGAGCTCTGAAGACTTCATGTGTCGTTCGATAGGACAAGGACTTCATCGCATTGCCACTATTCGAAGCGCCATGAACCGCGAAAAGGATCTGCATGCGTATGAAGGAAGAGTGTGTGGCGTAATACCTGCTCACGGTTCCATGACAAGCCAATCACTATGACTATATATCTAAGTCAGAATCTTCGCAACAGATTGTATCGAATTGGAAAGGAAAATGAATTTTCCATGAACTTTCTCAAGATCGAATCCCAAATCTACGGAAATAAATAATGCATAATCGATGTACCCCGAACATTCAACGCCTTCACCAATACCGAACCCATAGGCATAAGAAAAGATCAATGGTTCCCTCAGGAGGGTACAGACCGCTCGAACGAGCATGCATTACGTTCACAAACGTCGTTCTCCAAGTCCCTTCATTTGGCTCGGTGATTATCGGGCCACAAGCAACGTTTTCACTCAACCACCTTCTCCGGCACCGCAGGCTCAATAAGCTCGCTCTTCCTCGCCGTGGCGCGGGTGAAATTGTCGTGAGGTTTCCAGGTCGCGCTCTTGCGGGCCGTGACTTCTTCTGTACATCACGTCATGTCAGTCAAACGATCCGTTCCGTGCATTTGCATGATGACCGGAACGCAAAGTGCAGTCCCTTCACAAGCTTGAAACTTACCCATCATCTTATCGACTTGCTCAAGAGTAAGACCCCTCGTCTCCGGGACGAAGAAGTATGCCCAGAAGATGCTGCAGGCGCAGAGGCCGCCCCAGATGAAGAAGACTTTGGAGCCGAGGTTGCCGTAGGCTGGGTCAATCATGTAGGGGACAATGACGCCTGGGGCCGATGTCAGCGAAATGGTTCTTTTTTGGTTCCATGCAAGGTATGGTCCTTACCGATGATGCAGTTCCAGAACCAATTGGCGGCGGTAGAAATGGCAACGCCTTTGGATCGGATGGGCAATTGGAAGATCTCGCCGATGATGACCCAGCCTGCGGGTCCCCAGGTGCTGGCAAGGCGTTAGCGAAATCTAACATCGTAAATTTTGCTGGGAGGTGGAACTCACGAAGCAAAGAAGAAGATGAAGAGACACACGAAAACGATCAAGACGTAGCTTGCTGCTTTCGAGTCTTCGGACACGGTGCCGACGATGGCGATGACGAATTCTGAAACTGTCATTCCCACCGCGCCCCAGATGAGGAGTGGACGTCGACCGAATTTCTCGATGGTGTAGAACGAGATTGGTGTGGAGCACACGTTGACCACGGTCGTGATCATGGAGATCAGGAAGGGGTTTTGCAGCCCGACGGTTTGGAAGAATGTGGTGTTGTAATCTGATGCTCATATAAGCTCCTTTTTCGTCCAACGAGTTGCTCACAGCCACTTACAGAAGATGAAGTTAATTCCTGTCCACTGCTGCCAGAACTGCAGCATGGTGCCGATCAAGATCTTGCGCAAGTTGGAGTTACGCCTCCAACCGCCTGCGAAGCAGCCTCGCCATCCCTCCTCACCGACATCCATCTCATACTCAAAGTTTGCTTGGATCTCCGCCAGCTCGTCGATGATGTAGTCGCTGTCTTTGTGCTGGCCACGAACTCTTGCAAGTGCATCCGCAGCGCGATCCAAGTCGCCCTTCTTGACGAAGTAACGAGGCGATTCGGGCAGAAAGAACAGACCAGTTGCCAGCATGACTGCCCATAGGAACTGAATGGAGATTGGAATGCGGTAGGCGCCGCTGTCTGTGCGGTCTTGCGTAGCATAACCCACGCACGAAGCGAGCATGATGCCGATCGTGATCGCGAATTGGTAGCAAGACACAATGGCTCCACGGACCTTGCGAGGAGCGACTTCTGACATGTACAGAATGTTGATGGCAGATACAAAGCCGACGCCGAAACCAGCAACAAGTCTGCCAACGGCGAATGCCGGCACGTATGGCGCGGAGACCTGAATGATCACACCGGCGATGAAAATGGCACAACCACCAATAATGGTAGTGCGACGTCCATAGCGATCGGCAAGCGAACCGGAAATGAGAGCACCGAAGAAAGTGCCAGCGGATAGGATCGACACAATCAGGGACTTCTGCCAGGTGTCGTAGTCGATATATGTGTCGGTGGTACCAGGACGGAGGACCGCATTCTGGTCTATACGATCCACGGTATGCCCGTAGTCAAGTTTGAACTCTTTCATGCCCAGTACTGAGCTGATGTATCCTGAGTCGTAGCCGAAGAGCATGCCAGCGAAGGCTGCGAAGGCACACATGAGTGCCGCCTAGCGATTCAGGGTCAGATGTTGCGTTGGTATCGCAGTGCGCTGTTTGGCTTACCTTGAACGTCACCGGTGCTTCTATTTGCTCGAAAACATCGTTGTCAGGTGGAGTGTTCTGCACCGGCTCGTCCGCCGTCGCAGCGGGTGCCTGAAGTGAAGTCATGCCTTGGTCCGTGATGCAGATGGTAGATGTGGTCTCTCGCGTGATGATGTGTGGGTGTCGCAACACAGTACTGAACAGAGTGGAGATTTGCTACTGACATCTGAAGAGCCGCATGCGAAAGTAGAGATGGCAACAGAGCAACGAAAGCGTCGCCGGAGTGAAGGCAAGAATGCCGCACGGGCCAGGAGTTTGTACGACCTGCACGCTCTGCTGCTCGTAGTACCAATCACCCCTCGCACCTCTGACGTCCCCGGCGACTTGGGTTGCTGCTCACTCTGGCATGTGATCTTTCCAAGCCCTGGGAAAGTTTGCTCGTCTCCATCGGATTGTTGCCGGAATATCATGGTTCTGCTTCAGGTCGACAAATGATCGATGATCCACGGTCGAAAGACCTGTAGTCAATCAACAGTCAATTAAAAATGCGACTAAGCACTCCATTCAGCCCCATGTCGTAGTTGTAGCCTAGGGATTGTAGTGTATAACTCGAAAGCGGCACGAATACTACCAGGCGCGATGTTGCACTCGGCCTGAATCTTTGTGCACCCGTGTAGCACGACAAGGAGATTTCGCAAGGCGCATTAACATTTGGTTGGATGAAAATACTTCGCTTCATAAGAAATTGCCCGTGTCTCGAAGATAAAAGTGCCTGAATACCCATAGTTATCCTCAGAAGGGGAGTCTCCAAATGGCATGACTTGACTTTATGCACTCAACTTGACCAGGACCAGATTACGCTGACCTTAGCCGCCCCAATGGCTGAACGGAGCACTGCAGACTCATTTTATTCTCAAAATGTGACTCTGGCAGCCTTTCATATCTTGCGCCGTTTGAGGTGGAGTTGACCGATCGAGGAAACCCACCAGGGATTGAATGGCTTCTAGTGAACAACCAAAGATGACGACCGTTGTGCCTGACAAACATCATCGGTTGGGAAGACTGAGTGCCTTTGACATGATGAGCATGTTTTCAGCTTCGTAATGCACAAAAAACTTATGGCGTCCAGACTCGCAGATCGGGTGGAACGTAGCGCGGGTATTTGTCCAACATGCTGATTTCTCAGCTCAGCTCGCGCTCTCCGGAAGCGTTCTGCATTTGGTGCAGAGAAAATTGTTGATACTCGCCGCTGTGGCATATGCATTGATGAGAGTTCTTGTCTCGATGCCGAGCAGAGCCTTGGTAGTCGTCGACATGAAAGAGTTGTGTTGTCTGTCGGATTGGCGGCAAAGCTGGACCTCGGCTGAGGACCAAGGACCAGCAACAACAGCTTCATCGAAACACAATGGTTGACATGTTCTTGCACTTCTTAGAAGACTTAACGTTATAGTGGCATTTGTGATTGTTCTACTTTCGAGCTATGTCTACTCAAGCTGCAGGAAATATTTACCTTCCCTTCGTGGATCTCATAAAACTAGAAATCATCAACGATGAGACATATCGTTCAACTGCACAGCCATTCTGTCCTGGAGGCACTCATCCAAGATCTATGGGAAGAGCCTATGGTGGTCATGTATATGCGCAGGCGGCGTGGGCAGCAGCTCAGACGGTACCCAATGGCTTTGTGCTACATGTAAGACACTGCTGAAGTCTCGTACAACCACAACCTAACCATTCTATCAGAACATTACAGGCTGGTTCATACTCGGTGGTCTAATCGATGTGCCGTTCGTATACAAGATTCATAATATCCGAGACGGTCGTAGTTACGCTACTCGCATTGTGAATGTTACGCAAGCCAGAGGTAAAGGCGTATGCTTTACGTGCACCTGTTCCTTTAAGAAGGATGAGGTTGGAAACTTAGACGCACAAAAACCAGTGGATCTATGGGAGAAGTACGACGTTGTGCTTAAAGGCAAGAAACCCGACGATTTCTCGGAAGCACCAGGCATGGACATGCCATTTTACTGGAAGTTGCTCGAAAACGGACATCCCAACGACAAATTCCCTGGTTTGAAGACGAAGAAGGCGGACATGAGTGCCTACAACAAACAACGACAACCACTCGACCGCCGACAATTGATATTCTACAAGCCCATCGGAAAATTACCACCTGATCCCAACCTCCACATGTGCGCTCACCTGTACGCCTCGGACCGCAACAGCCTGTTCATAGTGGCAAACCATTACGGAGTAGGAGGGAACTTCAGTCAAATGGGCAGTCTTGCACATACCGTGATCTTCCACGCGCCTCTGAAGGATTTGCAACTACAGGCTGAAACGACATCGGAGAGCCCACAGGGAGTCTGGTATTGCAAGGAAGATCGAACTGATCGAGCTACGTCTGGGAGAGGGATTTATCACAGCCGGGTGTGGTCGCCGAACGGGACGCACGTCATGAGCATCATGCAAGATGGTATGATAAGAGTGGGAGAGCCGCCTGCAGGTTTTGGTCGTGGTCGACTGTAACGATGAAAGCATGTGATGGCCTCCTTGATGATATAGAGTGTGGCGTGGCATTGTGTGGCTCTCGCGTCTGCCTGGAGCGTGGTCAAAAGCTCCTTCCACGTGCACGCGATCTTGCATCAGTCCGCCGCTTCATCCAAACCTCACCACTACAACGCACTCCAGACCACCAGATACGGGTTCTAATGAATTGCACGTATACGTGCCGCGCCATCGTCACATCCCGCTACTCGTGTCAGACATCAAGCGGGCCAATCCACAAAAACCAACTGTGAGCTCAACGACAGCATCGCTTCAGAGGGACTCACTGACAGCCGTTCCAGCCATTACCTCACACAAAGCAAACATGGGTGCTGCCGGGCTAGGGCTCTTCGATTCGGATCACGACTTCGACTCTATCAGCGACATGTATGGCCCTGCAGGTCTCGCCGCGTTGGAGGATAAAGCCAAAGAGAGAGCAAAGACTCGCCCCGCGGCAGACCATGGCAACCAGTCCACTGGCAAGGGCGAGTACGACGACCTTCCTCAGCTCTCGTTGCACGCCGGCCAATGCGCCGATGTCGAGCTCGTGCGAGATCATCTCAACTCTGGCGTGCTGCAGAAACTCATCGATCAGAAAAAAGCAACAATCGACGAACTTTCCAAAGGAACAAAGCCCATGGACAAGTACAGCCTTTCCTTAGAGGTCTACAATCTTGTTCTCCTTGGCGTCTGTGCAATGACACTTGGCTGCAAGATCCCCAGCGACTTCAAGCAGCTTATGATCGCCAAGTACCGCACGACCGACTTCCAACGCGATGCACTCGGACAGATCCAAGTGGCTCTCGGCGACGGACCGGACAGGTACAAGGAAGGCATTCCGTACAATTTCCCGGGCCTCAAGGAGCTGCCGGGCGACAGCGACAGAGATGACAGGCTTTTCCCCGGCAGCTGGCTCATCAACACGCCGGCGCCCTTCGGCTTGATTCGAAACAAAAGGCCGGTGCCGAAGAGGGTGTACCCTGCTGACGTGTGTGGCGCGTGCGGTGCTGACAGGCGCTTTGAGAACGAGGCTTTGCTCTGCTGTGGCGGATGCAGGACCATGAAGTACTGCGGCAAGGTCTGTCAGCAGGCTCACTTCAAGCAGCACAAGCCAAGTTGCAAGCAGCAGTGAGAGGCTTGTGCTCGCAGTCAGAGGACTTTGCTTCCCTGGGAGGACACGATCAAGCCATGCAGTGAGCTGTCTTCCGATAGATGTTGATGGCATACGAGAGGAGGAGCAGTGGGACTCAGTATCAAACTATGGCTGAACCTCAATGAGCGAGATGTGACAGGTGTTATTAGCTTCAGTGATTCGCTACGGAATGATGACATGCATACTATACAAACAAGATTGATTAATCCCCTTTGCGCCTGCCTCTGCTCGCACTCCTGATCCTCTCATTCGTAGCACCCTTGGGTGACAAAAAGTCATCAGGAATATCGTTCCAATTATCCGTCGAAACGGGCTGCGAGCCTCGCTTAGGCCTATCATCGTCGCTGCTCGTATCGTATTCGTTCGCATCTCCACTTGTCCTTCGCCTACCGAGAGGTTGCATTTCCCTGCCCATGCCATTCGGACTGTGTCCGCTGACTCTAGGCGGCGCCGGACGCGGGCGATCCACAAACCCTCCAGGAGTCCATCGCCAGTCTCTGCTCGCTGGCGGCTCAAAGCTTGGAGCATGCTGGGCCTGCTGCTGTTGCGCTTGACGTTCCCACTGCAGGCGCTGGTTCGCAACCTCATCCCTGGCATCAGTCCATTTGGGAGACACCTCCCACATCCAGCCGTCGCCAGTCGAGTTGCACACGGGCAGGAACCAGTAGAGAGGGTTTTCGCCAAAGACATGCAACATGTTGCGGCGCCAGCCGAGGTTGAAAGCGTTGGGCAGCTTTTCGCTGTCTTGCTCGTCGAGATAGGCGGCGTAGCGTTCGTGTTCGCGCTGGGCTTCCAGGGAGGCGTAGGATTGGCGGAGGTGGGAGTGCGCGGGTGAGTTGGAGTTTGAAGGACGGTGGAAGGGTGGTTGCGGCGAGGGAGACGTGGATTCTTCGCCTTCTTCTGGACGGAGGACGCCGGGTAAGGCGTTGGCGTGAATTTCTTTCAAATGTTCGGTCAGGGTCTGTTCCTCGTGGTGCGAGTCGTTGTTTGGCTCGTCGCCGACATAGTTGCGGTGCGCTTGTAGTTGGTGCTCCATGTTTCTTCGTAGAGGGCTGAGGTAGCGGGTCTTCTCCAAACTTTCGATCGTCGTCTGGCCGGTTGCTGTGAGATAGATGTGCCAGCCAGTGAACCCAGATAGCACAATTCCAACCACACCACCCAGCACGGCTAGCAGCACTGTATTGACGACACGCATGCCCTCCTCCATCTGTGCTTGCTCGCCGATCTCCATCCAGACCCACCATGCACTCACTCCAAAGCACATCCAGCAGAAGATTGACGTATAGATGAGGAATAACAGGAAAGGCTTGTAGTTTCGTAGGCCAGCACAAGTCGCCAGCCAAGGACAATGGTGATCCATCTTCAAGACACATTTCCCACATGTGGAACAATGGTGCGAACGGTCCGGCTTGAGGCAGCGACATTTCTTACAATATCTCGGCTTGCCGGACGATTTCGCCGTCACCGTGGACATGTCCTGTGGCATCTGTGCTTCATCCTCCTCGTAAGTGGGTAATCCTTCGTATCCACCTCCTTTCCTGCGACCCGCAGCATCAGTCCTCGGATCCAGTGGTGAGCCAGGATCCGTGAACACGGCGATTGTATAGCTCACATCTGCGAGCGCATACAATAGAACCGATGCGCCAGCCTTCAAGTATGCCAGCGAATTTGTCCCCGAAAAGAAGCTCACATTGACTGCGACCCAGACACTCCATGTTGTCAAGCCATAGACAAACAGGAGCGGAAAGTATGATAGGGTCGAGCAGCAGACGCGCTCGACTTTGCGAGCCCAGCTCTTGCGACGGCGGTGGAAAGGTGGACTCGCAGGCGGTGCGTCGGAGGCGAGAGTCGCCATGTCGTCAAATTTGAGTAGCGGCATATAACAATAGTGGTTGATTAGAAGTACATGGTCGTCAAGGCAGCCAGCTGACGGAGAGATCGATGTACGGGCGCGTTAATACAGTGAGAGCGGACCAGGTGTTGTGTTAATGGGTGAGGAAAGGTCCAGGTGATTAGAATTGATTCAGTGATTAGTAGCCAGCCTGCTACCTGCCGAGCCTGCGTGCAATACCAGGTGTTGTATGCCCCATCGTCGTAGGAGTCGCGCGTCCCTGTGGCGCAAGCCCAATTCGTGTGGCTGACGACGACGCACTAGCCACATTCGACTGCAGTCTACCGCGCGCAAAGCTGGCTCACCTATGGCAAGTTGCGACCACCGGCTACTTCACCACACCGCTCAACCCGCTTGATATACCCTCCTCCTTTCTTCCAATACCTCTTGCCGCTCTCTTTATTCGATTGGAGCTACGCGCCAGCAACACCGCAATCATGACCTCCACAATCGGCATCCCGATCAAGCTTCTCAACGAGTCCACCGTAAGTGATGTCGCAAACCGCCTCACGGGCATGCCTTGTGCTTACAAGACCTGTCGCAGCTGACTCTCGATATCGCAGGGCCACCAAGTCACCGTTGAAATCACCTCTGGACAAACATACCGTGGAAAGCTTATTGAAGGTGCGCTCGCCGAAAGCAGAATCGCAACATGCTTGGATGAAAACTAATGCTTTGAACAGCTGAGGACAACATGAACGTACAAATGGAGAACATCAACGTGACACAGCGCGACGGCAGAGTCACCCACTTGGACCGCGTGTACATCCGCGGCTCACACGTGCGCCTGTTCATTGTGCCTGATATGTTGAGGTATGGAAGGACTGCCTATAGATGGATCGCAAAACGGTTGCTGACTAAAAGTTTCAGGAATGCGCCCATGTTCAGATCTCGCGGCACCCGTGGCCGTGGTGTCGGCCTTGCACGAGGCAGGGCCACTGTCAACCGCGCTCGTGGCCAGCGTGGCGCTCCCCGATAAACGACTGGAAGAAGCCCGTGAGCATCGACTCACAAACCGATACTGGATCAGCAAGACTGGGGAGGAGGGAATCGCGATTTCGGAAAAGGACATTGCGGGAGAGTGGACGGCAATGGAGTTGAAGGATAAAGCCTGCCTCCGGCGAATTGAATGAAATTGCGGCCAAAAGCGAGGCGTCTGGTGTTCTCAGGAAAGGATGGACCAAGGAGAATGGCTGCTAAAAATTGACATGACTGGAAAAGGATTGTCCTCGTGGAGCTCCAAACTCTACGATGTTGCGCACTTGATTTCGCTAGTCTGCGACATATAGACGATCCGTAAGCGAACGATACTACGATCAACAAGCGTCTCAACTTGTAGGACGATTCTTCTTTTCTTGGCTATGGTGGGTGTCTTTTGTCGTGATGATTGCGGTACTCTGAGCCAGTGCCTCCCATTGTGAGAGTGAAGTCCAACACCCAAGCCATGTGAGCATGAGGCGATTTGATCGACACCTTTGTCCCTGTAGTAGCTTATATATCACTTGATGCAGAGAGACGGCGGGTCTCTTATGCATCAAGTCAGAACCTTTGATTCTTGACTCAATATACCATATACCTCGGGAGGTAGTGTCATCTACAATTGTCGAAAACGGTCCACCCTCAAAGCCTCTCTCCACATTCTCCAACCACACCCCACATACCCTCGTATCCACATATCAATTCACTTCACAACCTCAACACTCCACCTCCAAACCATGTAGAACCTCACCAGATACCCCAACATTAACAACAATGGAGATCAAACACTCCCGCCGCCTCCTCGTCCTCGGCGCGCCCAATTGCGGCTCCCTAGAAGTAACCCGCGCTCTCACGGGCAGCGCTCCCACACCAGACGCCTCGGGCTCTTGCGCCGGCCTCACCCACGAATGGGAAGTGAAGACCGCATACTACAACGCCACTGTGCCGCTATGGATAGACGAGATTCCCGACGTGGGCGAGTGGAAAGAGGAGTTTCTGAGAGAAGAAGCACGCGAAGTCGTGCAAGCTGTCGGAGGCTGGGTTTATGTCTTCCGCTTAGGGCAGGATGGGCAAGTCAGTGAGGAGGCGGAGAAGAGTATGGAGGCTTTGCAGGAGGTGATTGAGTCGCACGCGGGCTATGGTGCGGAGAGTGTCATGCTTGCTGTTGGCATGCCGCCTTTTGGAGGGGGAGAAGGTGCTGGGTTGGAGAAGGAGAGGAAGGAGGATTGGGACGATGCTGCGATGCAGCATGGGTTTGAGTTTGTGGAGTTTGCAGCCAAGGGAGTGAATGAATTTGGAGAGAAGCAGGGATTGGAAAGGTTAAAGGAAGCGCTTGAAGCAAACGAGTGGGCAGATGCTGGGGATGATGAAGATGCTTTTGGATTGGGCGATGAGGGCGAAGACGATTTTGGAGACTTTGGGCATGAAGAGGTTGAGATGACGGCGGAGCTGTTCGGTTTGAAAGCTTCTCTGTTGGGCGAAGATGAGGAGGATGATGGAGGCTTTGAAGATGCTGCGGGTGATGAGATCGACCAGAAGGGTCAAGTGGATGATCTTGACAAGATGATGAGCAAACTTATGGCTGTGAGGGAGCAGAGCGCCGATTTGCCGGAGGCACAGCGCAAGAGGATGGCGGCGAAAGCTGTGAGAGAACTCATGGGCGATGACACAGTCATTTGACTGGAATGTCCATGATGTTGGGCCTCTGTGCAGGGGCACAGTAGCAAATTTCAAGAGCAAAGAGCCGATGCGATGGCGGGCGTGTAAAAAAGAATCCTTGGTCTATGGATCTTGAGCGTCTGTATGTCCTATGTCTTTTCTGTGGATGCAGAGTGCCACCGGTAAACCATGCGAAAATTGTCTAGGATCGAACCCAGCGATGAATCACGACATCGTCCCACCGGCACTGTGATCACATGCATGTAGCAGCATGCCTGGCGGGAGAAAGAACTGTCGCTTTCGCAAACGTACTCTGACCATGCAGTACTAGCTCTTATGCGCATCCTCCGATGTCGCACTATGCCAGTATCGGTGGATTTAGGTATACACCTTATTCTACATCTCACGGAGATCGTCGAGGGCACTTGGAGATTCGCTGGCTGCTAGTCAGGTTGTATCTTCGGCCTTGGTCTGTTTTGGTGATAAGACTTTCCGCTGAGATGAAGGCTACCTCTCAATGGACACCAGAAACCATTACGAGTCTGTGCACAACCATAGTTGTGCAGAAAAGATTGAGTATGTGTTCACAATGCGCAGCTAATTTTGTCTGCGCTGCTAGCATTATCAATAGTCACAATGTCACTAACAATGTCTTAGGTCATCACGCAGCGTTCCAAGCTGCTTCAACACGCTTAGACTTCACTCCATCTAGACAATGGAGACCACGCGATTGTTCCAAATTCAGAGACATTTCTCTGTGGTCTCACCTCTCTCAAAGGTCCTGTTGAGGAGCATAGCAGTGCTATTGTCGAAATGAATTAGCTGTTCGTTGGTACGGCTTGCATGGGTGTGGTACTTTCACCTTCACTATTGTTCCAGTCACCGCACGGTGGCTGGGATGAAGCACAGATGTTCACTTGGTCATTGTGCTTTTGTCCTCAATAGTTTTGCCGACCACTGAATGGCTGAGCATTGGTCCTGTTGTCCTCAAGAATACGGCTCGAGCCATCTTGCTATTGTGAGGACAAAACTCAGTTGCTGCCCTGGCCTTCCTGAACATTTATTAACGGGTGTCGCAGAGCGATTAGTTACATCTCTTCGACAGTTCTCACCGTCATCACAGCAAACGACAGTATACCACGTCACCAGCGCAGAAGACAGTACCTCGACCATGCCTCTCCATCTCCCTCCTCACCCTCAGAGATGCCCTGCGCCTGTATCAGCTCCATCTCCAGTACCACCTACACCTATGGAGATCGCTATGGCAGCAAGCATCAGCACCAGCACCAGGCTTGCAGCGCACGAGCACAAGTATCCCTGTGTCGAGTGCACCGAGCACTTCTCCAGCCCGGATCGTCGCTCCGCCCATCTGCGCACCGCTCATGGCAGAGAAGGAGGCTTTCTCTGCCATGAGTGCGCTTGGACGCACAGCCACCAGCTTGCGTACAACGTACATATGCGTGACCACAATGAAAGCCGCCCTCCTACTGGAAACCTTAGGAAGTGCACCTTCTGCGACTTCCAGAGTGTCTGCGCAGAAGCCCTCGATCGCCACCGCAGAGACGATCACAACCCCGACGGCTCTCTCCGGGCGCAGTGCCCGGAATGCGAATACACCAACGACTCCATCGTTGGTATTTCGGTGCACAGATTCTATGTGCACTCCGAGGCCGGTCGCAGCGCAGAAGCCCAGCGTCAACACCAAGCTGAGGCGCGCGCCTCCGTGGAAGCTGGTCGCGAGCGTGCTGCACTCGCCAGAGGCAAGCGCAGACGCGACTCCTCGTCTGACGAGACTGTCGAGGGCAGCGATGAGGCGGCAGACACCACCGCGCAGCCAGCTAAAAAGCCGCGCCTCGACGCTGATCAGCAGCGCATCGCAGATTCCAAAGCTCCTGCTTCGGAAAGTCTCCTTGCTAAGCAGATGGAGATATTGGCTAATCTGAGCCCTGAAGAAAAAAATCAATTCGGGTTGAACCACAAGCAGCGCAAGAAGTACAATCAGAAGGCCAAGAGAGCGGGCAAGTCGTGAGTCTGGTGGCCACGGATTTTTCCTCACCACTCTCGTTCACCTATGTGTGATTGTTGGGTTTCTCTTCGACGCTGGAGCTCCTGGTCAGTGCTCACATCTCTCTTTTCTCCTTGTGGCTCTTTGCGGCGACAGAAGCGCTATGTTGGCACACATTACCTGCGAGTGGTTGGAACGATCGGACTGAAAGCGCCAACGATCTTTAGTGCAGAGCATGGCTTTCACACTCTTTACCTACGATGGATCCGATCCCTCTTTGGCACCACGATAACTGGCGACCTTTTCAACCTCTCGGTCTGGCTCTTCGAGCGTCACTTCATCATCAACAACATCATCATCATCATCATCATCATCAGCATAGTCGTTCTTCAGCAAAGACAATTTGCGTTCTTGGATCGTCGAGTCCATGCTGGGAAGTTCCACTCCTCATAGGTATCTTCAATAAGGCGGTGGGACGCCTAACTTGGAGGCCTTGTGATGATGAAACTCATTTCCAACGTCTCCAAGCATTACACGCCAAAGTCATCGAACTTTCGACGCGAGAGGCGCAATTCACAGAAAAAGCGTTCTACATCCGCACAGCGCAAAGATTTGGATGGGCATTTCGTTATTTGAAAGCATGCATTTCGGGCAGCAAGCGCCAAGGAGCATTTTACTGCAACCGATCTACGGTGCAAGATCATACATTTGCATGGAAGGGCGCAGGGGCATATTTACATGCGAGGAATATACGAGACACGATCACGAGGCATTATGTCATACGCGGTTTTAGTTTGAGGCATTAAAGCTTGATTGATGCGTAAAAGTCATAATACACAACACGCTTCTTCCACCGTCTCTCTTTGAAACATCTCCCACTTTGTCACATCCATTACTTCAAGTCCCGATTTCATCTTTCTTCGTGCCAGTTATGCGAGGAGATCTCACATGTTCAGCAGAGCGGCAGCGCCACCGAACAAAGCAGCTGCGCCGACGGCACCGGTGGGCATGGCTGCAGCGGCAATACCAGAGGAACTGCTGCTGGCGGTTGGGTTGCCCGCGGCGTTGCTGCCGATCGCACCAGTGTTCGCAGGGAAGCCAGAGGCAACAGCATCGTTAGTGCTGGTCAGAGCTGCGTTGGTGGAAGTGGGTGAGGGTACGTTGGAAGTGTACGGGACGTCACTTCCAGACGAGGCGCCGGGGTAGGCGTTGAAGGGCTCGTCAGACTCAGTGCCGTTGGCGGCAGACGAGTCATTGCTTGAGAGGACGCTGTCCAGGACGTGCAAGACACCGTTCGCGATGAGGATGTCAGCGGTGATGACGCGGGCGCGGTTTACGAAGACTTCGCCATCGATGATGGTGATGGTCACGTTGCCGCCGCCGAGAGTAGGGACGGTACCGTTGGCAAGCGTGCTGCTGTATGCAACGGTTCCGTTGATAACGTGGTATTGCAGGATGGAAGCAGCCTCCTCAGCAGTGAGGTTGCTCAGAGCAGAGCTGATGTTCTGGAACGCTGCATTGTTGGGTGCGAAGATGGTCAAGTCCGGTGTCGTGTTGACGGCCTCGGTCAAGTTGGTGGCGTTGACTGCACCAAGGAAGGCGCTGAGGCCAGCTTCTTGAGCAGTGACACTGACGTTGGGCGGGATGGTGAGCAGGCCATCGATGACGTGGATGACACCGCCGTCGAATCCGATGTCCTGCTAAGCATTAGCTAATGTTGAGAACAAAACTGATATAATTACTTACGGCTTGAGTGACAGAAACATTGTTCTTGAGGCCAGAGATGACCGTGACCTCATCATCCACAACGCGGCATTCGACGACTTGACCACCAGTGACATTGGTGTATGCAGTGTCGTTGAGTAGAGTTGCAGGGAAAGCAGGCGTTTCCGTGATGTTCGATGCGTTGAAAACACCGAGCAGGACGTGGTAGTTGAGCAAAGCCTGAATGAGGCCCTGCTGACCAGACGAGCTCAAGAGACCAGAGCTGTTCAATGCCCCTAGAGCCTCATTGGATGGAGCCAGAAGTGTGATGTTCGTAGCATTGGAAAGAGCGCCTGCGAGGTCTGGGCTGCCCGACAACAGGGTAGTGAGCGCTGTCAAGTTCGAGTTACCGGCGAGGACGGATGTCAGGTTCTGAGCTCTGGCAGCACCGACTGCCAATGCAGCTCCCAAAAACTGTTTGAGCTGCATAATGTCTGATGTTCTGTCCTCCTTAACGATATGCTTAACGATAGTTCCAACTTGCAAGTTCTTGCAATTGCGAAGGGAGTCGACGATGGATGAGAAGCTTCCGCAGTCAACAGGGTGAGGAGGGGTATATGAGGCTTTTGCCATTCAGGTTGCCATTTCTTGACATACGCACTAGACTTCTCGTCATAAGCAAAGAGCCCCAAGCGGCATCGACTACCGACCAATCACTGCCGCCGCCAACATGGCTCCCAATGGGATCACGGCAAGCTATATGCGTACCACGGCATAGTAGTCTTGCCCTTGATCTCGAGACAGCAGTTAGCGTTTCCACTCGGCCAAATATTGCCGCATGGGCGATGCTAAGAAGCGAGCAAAGGTTCAAACCCCGCGGCACTGAATGGGCAGTGGGGCCTCCATTCCTCACAGCGAGCCGGCAGGAATGGCTCAATACGTGGCAATGCGATATACAAGGCCAGTACGAATTGGAGGCTGTGCTCGTAGCATGCGTGTCCCAGGTATTCCGTGGAACATCGACGGGTGAAGTCGAATGCGATCTCAGGGTGGAGTCGTCCCCAGGATCGACAGCGATCAGTGTGGGGAAAGCAGCTTGGCACGAATGAGAGTTTACCTTTGGAAGCCACTTGCTTTGTTGTTTCGTACTTGGCTATACTCGAGTTGACGCGGCCGGGCTGAGTGTTGGGCTGGTTCGTCGAAGGCGTTGCACATGTGACCAGAATCTGCATGGCAACTTCTAACGCCGCGGAAGCACGCTTGACGGATTTACTTTTGTGTTGTCGATTGTACTTTGGTTCAGCTATAGCACCTGGTTTCTGGTTTTACAGCTGCCTGGAGCTTGCTTTTCATCGATCTAGCAATTTTATGGTACGTTCACTACCACGCGGATCTTGCATTGTTGTTCCCGGTCTTCAGAGGTGCCAACAAGGCTGTCGAACAGATTTACCAATTGCCACAGGTGAGATCTACGATGCACTGGACTTGTCGATGCCAAGCGAATATGTAAGATCAGCCACGACTCACTAGTCCTTCCATCAGTCTCGGCTAACCTTGAGGCTGCATTGGCGCAGTGGGCTAAGGCATTAAACAAGGCAGATTTCATCATATCGTTTCTGTGTAGATCCGGACGCGCGTTGACTAGAAACAATGACATCCAAGAATCAGCTGCATTCTGGCGTACTGTACCGCTGTTGCTGTCCCTCTCTTTAGAAACTCTGGAGCTGCGCCACTGTGTCAGCTGCCACGATGAACCTTAACAATGAGAGCTTTTGAAACCGGAACGAACCCTGTAGCTAACCACGTGCGAGATCATATTTGACTTCCGCGGGGTGGCGTGTAACAGGCTTGAAGTAAACAGACTGGCCCAGTAGGCTGTCAAGGCGTGATTCTATGGCGTGGTGTTGATCAACATGATGAAAGACGGCCAGAGCCGTGTTAGACGACTGTACAATGAAGGAATCAGATCGCATCTTTAACATAACCCAGTCCATTGTACGACCGGTGCTTGACATCTTCCTTGACCTTCAACATGTTTCAGTCAAAGTTGCCATTCGAAGGAGCTGTACACTTTGAGCGTACTGCCAGGGGTATTGCCTCCTACCTTGCGTATCGATCGAGAGCGCACATCCCACCAATATCGGTGTAGTTTGATCTATCGAGGACACAAGAGCGAATCTATGCAAGTAGCACTTGTGATTGCACTTGTATTATGCCCGTTGACTTGCAATCATCGATTGTCAATCCAGAAACTGACAAGCATATTGCGCTTTCGTCGCAACACGCCACAGGGAATACTGGTACCTCAGAACACAAGCTTTCAATACGTGTATGCAGACACACCGCGTGTATCAGATTCTAACGTATCTGTAGTACCAGTTGACACGTACATGTACATGGACGCAGACATGAGAGCAGCTGGCATGTGGTGTTAACAGGGTTAGTGTCAATATCAGCTGGAGTATTCAGTCCCGCGAAGAACACATGATTGAAACTCGTACATGATAGCATGCGAGAAACTTGATATGCCTTGGTCTTTGATCATAGTGTAGACATGTGCATGACATGAGCTCAGGACCACGAGGTTCGAGAGACAAGTGTAGGTGGTAAACACGCCGGAGAAGTCCAAGTGCACATGCAGATTTGTAGAACATGTCCAGAACTGCAGCATGAACACGAGCTACTAGTCGTCGTCACTCTCGTTATCGACGCAGAAATATGGCAATTCTTGCGCATGAGAAGCTGTAGTGTTTTTATGGAAATACATGTATGGATGAAAGAGGACGTCTGTAGTGAAGTTGTTATCGAGGTTCAAGCGAGCGGGCCGCGCTAATCGCGCGACTGCCGTCACATGGCGGGTCTGGGTCTGGTCAAGGCGCATCGCAACAGCGTGAAGGAAACACAACAACCTTCAACCAACTCTTCCACCCTCGCGTCTCGCAGTAATCACCTACGCCCGACGTTCCTGTTCGAAATCGCAATACACCCAGTGCCGCCCGCCGTCCCTCGTTGCTGCATCGGCGCATATCCAGACCGCCCTCGTCGGCTACCACAGCCCGCACTACACAACAACAACCAAAATGGCTTCCCGCAAAAAGATTCTGTTGAAGGTTCGCAATGCAAGAGTTAAGGCTAATACTGGAGATGCTGATGAGGATACCAGGTCATCATCCTTGGCGACAGCGGTGTCGGCAAGACCAGTCTTATGAACCAATATGTACGTGAACATCACCAAAGCAGCGCATGCTATACACAAGCAACAGCCGAGCGTATACTGATTACCCGGTAACTAGGTCAACAAGAAGTTCAGCGCCAGCTACAAGGCCACCATCGGCGCCGATTTCCTGACCAAAGAAGTCCTCGTGGACGACCGTCTCGTGACCATGCAGCTTTGGGACACCGCCGGCCAGGAGCGCTTCCAGTCGCTTGGTGTGGCTTTCTACCGTGGTGCCGACTGCTGTGTGCTCGTCTACGATGTCAACAACTCCAAGTCTTTCGATACCCTCGACTCATGGCGGGACGAGTTCCTCATCCAGGCCAGCCCCATGGACCCGGAGAGCTTCCCATTCGTGGTGCTCGGCAACAAAGTCGATGTTGAGGACAGCAAGAGAATGATCAGCTCGAAGCGCGCACAAGCATTCTGCCAGGCAAAGGGTGGCATTCCGTACTTTGAGACGAGCGCAAAGGAGGCTGTGAACGTCGAGCAGGCTTTCGAAGGTATGCAACAACCGAGCGAAGTGGTACACTTTCCACGGAAAGAATCATGCTGACAGACTACAGTGATTGCACGAAACGCACTTGCGCAGGAAGAGTCGCAAGACTTCAACCCGGATTTCCCTGAGACGATACCCATCAACATGAACGACAGCAACGAGGGCTGCTCCTGCTAGTGCAAATCGACTTTCTTTTCTTGAATCGCCATACCTTTCCTGATGAGTCTACATTTTATTTCGAGCATGAACACGGCGTTTGATTAGTTGTCGTATAGAGGCTTCAAAGTCTTGATTTACAGGCAGTGGAACTTGACTTTGCGAAGTACTCAGTTTGTAGATTACCACTGTACATATCCAATAATGGTATCACTATCTTCCAGCCAGTTGGTGTTTGGAATAAGGCAAACTGCCTTATCTGTGACACGAAGCTAAGCTCGAATGTCTCCACAGTGGCATTCATGCACGCCGACCTCTCGAGGCTGTATTCAAGCAGGATTTTGCGGACTGGACTGTAATCGACGCATGATCCTTGTTTGCCAGCAGTACAAATGCAATATTGGCCAGCGCATTTGTCACTTATAAGGTTGTCTCCATCTTGGTGCCACGACACACGTGACGCTTAGCCGCATCGTATCGTTCGCCCCGATAAGAAGGCTATCGCTGTCCCGTGCACCGTGCACGCGGTCAGTCTCACATGCCGCGGCGCTCGCTCGCGTCACCCATAACTCGCCCTGACACACCACTGTCGGCCTCTTCTTCTTGGTGAACGCTGCCCATGCATTCCTCGCAGGCACAGCGCCCACGCCTGGATCTCTACTTCACATTCGCTGAGAAACCGCCTTAATTGATCCTACGGATAAATCGGCCGAGCCGATCTACATCTCTTATTCGAAAGCGCAATGGCGAGCCTGGAGCCGCCGATCCCTGCGAACGCAGCTTATGGATTTGAGACGCCCTTCCGACATGGTGACTCGACTCAAGAGCATGGTTCATCGGAGTGGAAAGGGAAATCTTGGGACTGGGGGAAATGGCGGCGCATTGTTGGCTTGCTGCTCTTGTTCCTGACTGTGTTCCTGTGGACTGTGTCCAACTTCCTGGCCAGTGTAAGGCAACATTGTCGCTCAATATTTCGCACCGGACTGCACTGACAGTGATTGCTGCAGACAATCTTTGCGGACAATACATACAGCAAACCCTACTTCGTCACCTACTTGAACACAGCATTCTTTATCATTCCACTAGTACCGATCTTGATTAGGAAGATCCGACAGCAGCCCGAGGAGTTAACAAGATTCCGTGCTCAATGTCACGAGAAACTACGACACAAATACTCCCCTGTCCGGCCGCTGCTCGGCGAGTCGCCATATCACAAATATGTGAGTGGATCATCGCACGACGAAGGCCTCGCTGGATCACGACAACTACTGCTCGGTGACGACAATACGGAGCCAGAGGAACTTGCGCCTGTGAACAGCCATAGCACCGCTTCCACCAGCTCGCACTTGAGTGTCCAGGAGACAGCACGATTGAGTCTGGAGTTCTGCTTTCTGTGGTTCGCAGCGAATTACTTCGTGTCCGCATGTCTGGAATACACTACGGTGGCTTCTAGCACGATCCTCACGAGCACCAGCTCTGTCTTCACTCTGATCTTTGGAGCCATCTTCAGAGTCGAGAGATTCAGCGCCAAAAAGCTAATAGCCGTGCTAGCGTCCTTGGCTGGCATCGCACTTATTAGCTCCATCGATCTGAGTGGACGAGACAACGACGCCGATCACCGTGGTGACTTTCCGGAAAAAACGACGTGGGAACTGGCTGTCGGCGACGGTCTCGCTTTTGCGAGTGCTATAATGTACGGAATTTACGCAGTTTTCATGAAGTCCCGTATAGGCGACGAATCACGTGTCAACATGCCCCTGTTTTTTGGCCTGGTAGGCCTAATGAACGTGGTATTGCTCTGGCCCGGCTTCTTCATCCTGCACTACACCGGCATTGAAACTTTCGCACTGCCGCCTGGAGGCCGCGTGACCACTATCATCATCGCCAACTCGCTCTCGAGCCTCGTCAGTGACATCGCGTGGGCATACGCTGTGTTACTGACTAGTCCTATCGTGGTCACTGTGGGCCTGAGCATGACGATCCCGCTCTCACTGATCGGGCAGATGGTATTGAACGATCAGAAGGCTAGTCTTCTATATTGGATTGGTGCTGTGGTGGTCGTGCTCTCGTTTGTTTTCGTTAGCGAAGAGGAGAAGCAGGAAGAGGAGGAGGCTGCGGGGATAGACGAGGAACGCCTTCCGGGGCATGGTGAGCATGTCCGCGACTAGATGTTCTCCCGATTGTTGCATAGAGCTGGTTCTTTTATTGCATACAACATCATGCCTAGCGTATGTTGATGGTGTTACGAACATGCCCTGCGATTTCTCGTTGCGAGCTCGAGCTCGAAGACAATGAAAGTCCTGCTTCCTAAACTGATCGCTTCATGGTTCCATCCAACATACAATTACTTTCTTCCAATTGGTTGGCAGTGTGATTCTTCCCAATTTCTCCTCTACTCTATATATAGCGCATCCATCTGGGAAAAATGATTATAGTGCCCATGCATGGTATGCTATGCATATCCTGAAAGAATCATGGTTGATTGTCACCCAAACAATCCACAACGTGACGCTCCGCCCAAGCCGCCGGTAACATTGAAGCATTTACCGATGACCCAATCGCCGCCCGCACTCGCAGACGTCAGCACAACTTCAGCCCTACGACGTCGGAAGCATCGGACGCCGGACGTTACAGCTTGGACAGGAACAAGCCGATCCACGCGCCGTGTGCTGGCAACCTGGTGCCTGAATCTCCCATTGAACACTGCAATTCTGTTTACCCTCCGTCCTGGCCTGCATTCTCTTCCGAGGGTTAGTCAAACCACTACAATACCAAGGTCCATCGCGGCCTCAAGAATCCGTCTCAGAATGAACGACTATTCCAGCGCCGCCCGCTCTCTCGCCCTTCCCATCGACGAGGACGACGAACCCTGGCCCTCGCAATCTCGCCGCTCGAATACATCTCCCTCGTGGCGCCGACGCTCACAATCAGACCCCGGCTCAAGACCTCTCAGCGCAACGCAACGATGGCTCCGCAGCGCCAACCGCACTTCGAATAAACTCCAGCGAGCCTTCCTTCGCTTATCACCTTTACAACAAGCTGGTCTCATCGCTGCAAACATCGTGCTAGGAGTTGGCTTCATTCTGTTCGCGATTTACAATGAGAGAATCTTCGCATACCTCAGCCCTGCGGCTAAGCGCTGGCGCGACACCCCGGGCGGATGGCTGGTGTTGTGGTTCTTGACGTTCTTCGTCTCTTTCCCGCCTATGATCGGATACTCAACTTGTGTCACGGTCGCAGGCTTCGTATACGGCATGAAGGGCTGGCTGATCATCGCGTCCGCAACAATCGTGGGCTCAACGGCATCGTTCATCGTCAGCAGGACGGTGCTGCGCAAATACGTCAGCCGGCTGGCGGAGCGCAACAAGCGGTTCGCAGCGTTGAGCTTGGTGCTCAAGCACGACGGCATCAAGCTGCTGATTATGATTCGATTATGTCCATTGCCTTACAGTTTCAGCAACGGCGCGATCAGCACGATCCCCACCGTGACTTGGCAGAACTTCATGCTTGCGACTGCGCTGGTGACGCCGAAGCTACTTCTGCACATTTTCGTCGGAAGGCAGATTGGACAGCTGGCGGAAGAAGGGAACAAGATGGACGCGAAGACGAAGATGATCAGCTATCTGAGCATTGCTATTGGAATGGCGGCTGGAATCGCTACGGGCTACTTTATCTACATTAAGACGAAAGCCAGAGCGGAGCAGCTTGAGGCCGAGGAAGAGGCTGCGGCTGGTGGCGAGGGCGGCCTTCGCAGGACATCTGGTGATGGGCCCGATTATTCCGATGATTTGGAGGATGGTGATGGGCCTTCGAGGAGAGACACAGACGACTTCTCGTTGCACACGACTTATGCGGATGACGAGAGAGGGCGGGCGTACTCGGATGATTTCACGGATGACGAAGACGCGAGGGAAAGAGATGTCTTTGACGATGGCGACGGCAGCGTCACGGGCGACGAGGATGAGGCGCGGAGGAAGGGTGGGCAATAGGTATCACTATCGTGATGTTGGTATAGACGCTATCGCTATGGTCCATCTACAAGATAGAGATAGGATGGCAATCGTCTTCTGGTTTGTGTATATGTACGACTCTAAAGATAGATCTCACGACTTCCGTCAACAACCTGTGCTGCTCACGGGAGTATATCAGAAAAGAGAGATTTGATGCATTAGACCTAACACTCTCAATTGCTCTCCGCTGTCGTGGTCGCATAGGTAGCCACGAAAGAGAGACCTACGTGAACTGTGACCCGTCGGACAAACCTATACACCGACTACTACCGCCATATTCAGCAGATACGATAGCAGGGCCAGTACTCAGCCTCGCATCGGACATTTACGGCGGCGCGGGCAGCTACTGCAGCTTGCTCGCTGCATGCAAGCCACAAGTGCAGGTACGAAGTGACTTGAACTCGCTCTACTACTGCACATGCATGCAAGCACCGCGCGGCTCTCACGGCTGAGTTCAGCACTTTGTCCTACTCTGGGACTAGGCGAGCTCGCTCCCACAGTGGAAAGGTTTGGATGATGTGGTTGTGGGTATGATTGGTTGGTGGGGTGTGGAGGGTTTGCGGAGAAAAGGTGACTGTGAGATAAGGTTCTTTTGGATGGTGGGTGCAAAACAGGGAAGGCCAAGGATGCTGAGCCTTGTTTGCCCATCCTCTTCCGTGGATGCCGATGAGTAGGGCCGAGTGGGAGCGAGAGGCTGGAAGTGGTGGTGTTTTATCGTTATCAGTGCTGCGTAAGTGCTTTACGAGAGAGGCGCTGGAAGCAACAGAATGGAGCAGAGCTGGACAGGATGCTTGCTGTGTAACAAGTACGACATATTGATATTATTAACAGACAGTACTAGTGACACACGACATCATAGCGGAAGTGCTGAGTCAAGCGATCGCTGGCTGCATGCCGGATCACACGTGAGGCGGGGCGCCAAGTTGTCGGTGGTGAGCACCTCCACTGCGCTCCAGATGGTTTGGTGGTTTGGTGGGCCGCGCGGGCGTGGAGTGCAGCGACGGCAAGGTTTGGGCAATCGTCGGTCCACATCGCTGACGCCGCCCGCCGTGCGATAACTCTTGCGCAGTCGGACCTCGCTTCCCTCCTGCTGAATACACCAACACACCGCGCCGTCGTTGTTATTGTCGACTGCCGCACCAGCCTTCGCCGCCGTAGAGTGACATTTCGCTTACGTCGGAGACAAAGCGCAGCAATTTGCGACGAGGCTGGCGACGAGGCTCCTCAGGCCAAGGGACCTCAGGAAACACTTGCACCACCCTCGCCACCATCCAAAGCGTCATCGAGCTGGCGGCATTCACTGCTTTGGCTCTTTGCTACTAGGACAATTTCACATTCTGCATGCGAATCTGCTTCTCCGCGCCTCTTATTTGATATTCGCTCGCCACCCATACACGCCGTTTCACACCCGGCTGTCCGCGCATCCGCTCTCCTTGCTCCATGGTAGCACTCTGCGTCTGAGCACTACTGGCTTTTCTACCCAAGGCGTCCTTGTCACCACCAACACGCCTTCACATTGCCACTTTCTTTCAGGAGCTCTTGACTGAGACTCTCGCAACCCGTGACAAACACATATACCACCATCCGACATGGCCGACGCAACCAGCACCGCATCGTCGGTGCCAACGCCGACCCAAACAGACTCCGGCAAGAGCAGCAACACACCCGGCAACTCGCCTCTGCTGTTCTTCGTCGCTCTGGGCTTTGGTGTTGTCTTCACTAACTTATGGTATGGCCCAATCTACATATAAATTCAGCACTGCATGTACTAATCTTGTCTGCGCAGGATCATTGTTGGTGTAAAGTACTGCTTCCGCTACAATCAGCGGAATCGCGCCATGCGCGCTGTAAACGAGAATGGCGAACCTATCGACTTGACCCAAATGCCTCGACCCCATAGGAGGAGAAGGGAGAAGAAGCTCATGTCCATGGAGGATGTCAACGAACGCTTCCCTTTGTCGAAGTACAAAGTCTGGAGATCATCGCGCGAGGCTGAAGGATTGCCTGCGGAAGGCGGTGTCACTGCACCAGCTAGTCGCGCTGCTAGTATCAGGGAGACTGGGACTGTAGCAGACAACGGAAGGAAGAGTGGTGAGAATGCAATTCGCACCACGCTCGACATGGCAAGGGAGGAACAGACAGGAGGTCAGCAATCATCTACAGCCCGCGCCTCCGAGGATAAGCATGGAGCAAATGCGGCCACTCTTGAACGGGCGGAAACAGCAGCCAGCGTCAACGAGAAAGACCGTCGCGCCTCGCTCGCAGAGGATGAAGATGAGGACGACCCTATCAGGACTGCCGCTCCTGTGGAGATGCTCGGTGCACCTGGCGACACCTGTGCTATCTGCATAGACACTCTCGAAGATGACGATGACGTCCGTGGTCTGACATGCGGTCACGCCTTCCACGGAGCCTGCGTTGATCCCTGGCTCACCAGCCGCCGTGCCTGCTGTCCACTTTGCAAAGCAGACTACTACGTCCCCAAGCCTCGACCAGAAGGGGAAGAACAGAACGCTTCTGGCCGACGCAACGGCGGCTCGCGAGGAAACGCGCCTCAAACACCACAGTCTGCATGGCTAGGCACACGCGGCATGCCCTTCCGCTCACGCTTCCTCGGCCCTCGTGGCCTCTTTTTTACAGCGCCTACGCCCGAAGATCCTACACAGCAATCGTACAACCCGTCACCCACCCGCGCTGAGCGTCGACGACGTGAGCAAGATGCCAGCTTCGCCACCCAACCAGCAGCAGAGACCACTCAGACCACCACCAACAATAGTGGCTGGCGAAGCAGGCTACCCGCAATGCCTTCATTCGGCCGAAGAGCCGCGCAGTCTGACGGCACGCATGGCGTTCCAGAAGTAGTCGGCGCGACTCCTAGCGACCTCGAAGCTGGACGTGGTGCGCAGCGATGAGCATTTGCCTGTCCTTCTGTTGAATATATAACACGTTTACGACTTGGATGAATCTTTTTTCTTGAACTTAAATTGAGTCAATATTGTCGTCATTGTACCACACCCACCTCTTCCTTTCTCGTCCTCAAAATAGTTCTTCCTCGCAAGTTGCCGCATAAATTCCCATGATTATAGAGGCGAAGACCGAAAGCACGAACCTCGTCGACTGCGCGGAACGTAGTCCAAAGCCCATACCCGCCGATACTGCCACATCGCATCATCAAGCCATTTGTATATCCACAAGCTAGCATTGCGAAAACGTCACCTCTAACCCATCAACCCAGAGGATCACACCCCTCTCAAAAAGCCTTCCCCGTCTTCACTCTCCTCAACATCCCCACATCCGCCATCCGCTCAATCAACCCAAACAGCGCAAAATCACAACCCCTCCTCACGACCAAGCTCAGCGTCACGGGCACCATCTCCTCCACCCTCGTCACGTTGCTGAAATACGGCACTTGCCCAATCGGCACCGTGAAATCCGCACACCCGGCCGTCGAGCAGAAATTCACCCCCGAAGTCAGAACATCAGGCGGAGTGTAGTTGAGGTATGTAGCGAAGTCGTTGTTTTCTATCAATTCGCGCTCGCGGTAGGAGGGCAGGCCGCCGGTGCCGATGTCGTAGATCCAGAGCGCGGAGGCGCCGCATTCTTCTGGTGTGGTTGCGTCTGGCTCGTCTGCCGACTCGAAACCTTGGCCTAGGAATTCCGTGTTGAACCAGGCGCTGAAAGCCCGCTTGGTCGCTTGCGCGGCAACATACTGGGCTTCGGTGGTGTTCTCGCCCACGCGGGCGACCCAGCCTGGACGTCGGGCGGGGTCGATGGGTGGGAAGCGCCCGTCGTAGAGTGTGCTCCAGGCTGAGATTAAGGGTTCGGCTACTTCGTTCCATTGCGTGTAGGTGTTGAGGAGGGAGGTGGCGTTGTTCCAGGTTGAGATGTTGACTAGAGCTGGTGATTGCGGTTCAGGACTGGGGATAGTGGTGTTCATGCCCGATGATGTGTTTGTAGAACCTGGATCCTGGGCTTCGAGGATCAGAGATGTGAGGTTTAAGGTCACCTGGGTCATGCCGAGTAGTGTAGTGATGTTTTTGTAGAACTCCTGTACGAGAGCGTCGGCAGCTGGGTTTCGAGATGGAAGATAGTCGGGCGTGTAATAGACAGTCTGAGGCAATGGAACATCGTCTTTGGGCACGGTCAATGTTTCCAGGCCTGTTATTGACGAGTCTTGATGGAGCTCAGGTTGATACCAGTGTCGAGCGAAGTATGCAAAAGCATATGGATCCCTAGCGAATGCGCCAGCTGTGTCTTGCGCGGCACCCAGCGGCAGGACGTTCTCGAGAGTAATCATGCCTTGACTGGGACGATTGCCGTATGTGCCACTCACGGCCGCAGGTCGTCTCACAGACGAGCCAGTGTCAGAGCCGATGGCGTGGTCCAGCCAGTCGTACGCTGCCATGGAGCAGCCAGCACCCGCAGAAGAAGCAGAGCATGTAAGCCATTCGTCACCTCGAGGGTTGAAGGGATATTGAACATCATACCAATCCCAAGGGTTGGCTCCACTGGCGAATTGGGCAGTCTTCTGCTTGCCGACTAAGTGTGCTCCTAGATCAATGAGTCTTTGGATCGCGGGCGCAGTCACATTAGCTGTGGTTGTGATCTCAGCCCAAGCCCTACTTCCTCCAGCTGTCTGGAGGCCCTTCATGTCGTATAAATCCTTTATCGAGATACGAAACCCGGCGAACGGTCGGTCGTCCGACCAACTATATATCCGTGAGGGCACTGGGACTAGCGGGTCTTGATACTTGGCAATATTGATCGGAAATGGCTTGAAGTTTCCTGATGATGGAGGAGACTCATACGCGCCGAAGATGAATGTTCTGTATCTGTCTTGGTATAGACGACTGACCATGGAAAAGCTGGTGGTTCCATCATCGGTGCTAGCAACATAAGGACCTGGCTCCAGTTCGTCTAAGCCTTCAATAGCTGGCAGTGCTTTGCATGAGATCGTCGGGCTGATAAAGACCGTCTTGGTACCTGCAGAGGTCAAGTGGCCGAGGATAGCGTCGTCCATACTCGCTCCACTAGGACAACTCGACGAGATGTACAGTGCTTGGAGGAATGATTCAGAAATGACATCGTCGCCTTCGAGATATTTTTCAATCAGCTCATCAATATCGTCGGCCTTGATTGAGCACTTGTCGGTTTTGACGACAGTGAAAGGTACCATGCCATCGCCTTTGATTCCGGATGTCTGGGCAGAAGGCGTTGTAGTCAACGCCAGATAAGGAATGTCGCCTAAATTAAAGACCAGGTCGCCATTCTCTACGGTAGATAGACGTTGAGCTGGGTCATCTCTTGCAACTGGCCGTGCCTGAACGAGGGTTCCAAGTACCAAAAGAGCCAGCGATGACTTCAAAAAGGTCATCTTCGCGATGCCACAATCTTCTATGGATGTGGACGGCCATAATGTAAAATGAGATTTTCGTTACTTATATATGATTGCTGCACCGACTTGGCACAATAGGCCCTCGAGGTTCGTTCCGCGTTTACAGCAAGCGCTGCTAGCACGTTGCACTGGTATAGTCAGCAAGACATGATCATCGGTGCACAGTAGGACTTGGCAAGCGTTAGAGTTGTTGCTAGACCATGCAGCAAGACTTCGGCCACATGGTAGACGTGGCCATGCTAGGAAGGTCAACGGCCAAGGTTATTGGCCTATCTCGGATACAAAGATAAGAGTGAGGAGTCTGTCTCTATACCTGCGGATTCTCAGCGGACACAGATCTCACCGAAGACCAGCATGAGGCAGGTAGCTCCACAGCGGCATTTTGAATGCTGCGGTACTCTCCATACAGGGAACTTGAGCTTGGTGATTGTGGAGGAGATGCCGTGTTGATTCCTATTTTGTTACACATGCCAAGGCCTTGATCGGCAGAGCACTGCTGGCTTATTGCAACTCTCGTAAAGGTATCGATAGCTTTCAAGTAAGCAGATGTCCATTTTGAGAGAATAACAATGTGCTGAAGAAGCCAAATGGTACATGGTATCTTTGCGTGTGATCTGATAGTCGTAGATGTCACTGTCTTTCAAAGAACCGCTGCGGGTGCCAGTGTCAGCAGCCAGACGGAAGTGAATCGACATGTCCTCATAGATGTACAAGACACCCGAGTCATGATCTATACAGCTTAATAGGTTGTCAAGATTCTGTGAAGACGTAGTAGGACGTAACTAAGGCGTTTCACAAACAGGCACCCCAATGGAGCAACAACGCGAGCAGCGGGGACGGGCTGAGGTCCGTGAGCTTACCTGGTCCTCTACAACCCTACACATGCCTACGACCCCGACATACACAGGCAACACACGCCCACAACATTGACCTTCACAATGCCTAGCCCAACCGATCCTCCTCCTTCTGGACCTCAACAAGAGCTCACCATAACTCCCTTACCGCCCAAGAAACCCCACGTCCCATCCCTCAAATACCCCTCGAACCGCAAAACAATCTACGACCGCAACCTCAACCGCACCAAAACCTCCGAGATCTCCCTCGCCAGCTTTTCCTACCTCTTCAACAGCCTAATCTCTTACCACCATGCTCGCAGTCCCTCAGTCTCGGACCTCGAAACCCGCCTGAACCGCGCCGGCTACCCGATCGGAATCAAACTGCTCGACCTGCTGCTGTACAGGCAAGAAGTGCGTCGCGCTCAACGCCCAACGAGACTACTAGACATGCTGCAATTCGTGCACGGCACACTGTGGAGGAGTCTGTTCAATCGTGCCGCTGATGCGCTGGAGCAGAGCACGAGCAAGAAAAACGAATACATGATTGTGGATAATGAGCCGGTCATCAATACTTTCATTAGCATTCCGAAGGAGATGAGTCAGCTGAACTGCGCGGCTTTTGTAGCGGGGATTATTGAGGGGATGTGCGATGCGGCTGGGTTTGGGACGGAAGGCGTGAGCGCACATTGGGCTGGGGAGGGCGATGAGATGTGGCCTGGCAAGACGATTTTCTTGTTGAGATTCAAGGACAGTGTGGTGGAGAGGGACGAGGCGATCAAGGCTGGTGGTGGATGAGAGTGAGAATGGCCATGGATGTTAGAAAGTTCAAATGAGCTTTTCATTCTTTGGACTTGGACTCTACGAACTGTCGGTTGACTGGCAGGTTATTGTCCTCTACAGCCATCTCGACATCTGCTTCAGTCCCGCCGTTTTCGACCCTTCGCTTCTCTTCAGCAGCGATCCATTTCCGGAACACGCCTATCAGCAAACTGCCACAAGCTATCTGCAAGCCCTGAAATATCACTATTGGAATCTGGATTTTGCTCCGGAGCACCGGATCCATCCCAGCGAAAATAGTCGTGCTCAAAGGCACGCCCATAGCCGGGCCTTTAGCCGGCACACAATAGCAGACCGCAACAACATCCTTCCTCGGCAACCAAAGCAGCGCAGAGAAGAACGCCACGAAAAAGAAGACCAGATACAGCCCGATGCAGATGAACACCATGAAGACCATGTTGCTTCCAGGAACCGATTCGAAAGCGCCGCTGGCGAAGGCACTATCGTATGTCTGCCAGATAACAACCAACATGCACAGCGATCCCAGTTTGAGGACTTTCCAATCGAAGAACACTTTCTTGCACGCAGGCTCGAAGAAGTATCGAGTCAGCTGTCCAACGGCCATGGGTAGATAAATAGATAGACCCAATTGCTTCAGCACGCGTCCATAGATCGCACCAAATTGCCCATTGTTCGACGGCAGAACCTTGTTGTACCACGTGTCCACAGAAGTGAACATGACGACCAAGGCCGGTGAAATGAACACGCCGATAAAATTCCCCAGGGTAGTCTGCACAACAGTCAAGGCCTGATTGCCATGCGCCTGCCGCGTCATGACCACATTACTGCTCATAGTCGTCGCCACACAGCCGAAGAAAACCAGTCCTACAAGCAGGCCCGGATCCATGAAGTTTTTGTTGGTAGCGGTAGCAGAAACAACTCCAAACGACAGCGCGGAGGTCATGAGGAAGCATTGCCCTTGCACGAACAGGTGCACTTTCCAGCGCGAGTAGTTCTCAATCAGTACGCGAGTATCGAGCGTGCAGCCTGTGAAGAAAAAGATGATCGACACCATGAGGTAGATGGTGACGGTCTCTTTGATTTGTTGATGTGCTTCTGGTACTTGAACTTGGGAGGCGATGGTTATGACGACGCCGATGCCGATGAGGAACCACTGGTCTTGGAGAGTCGTGAGGATGATGCTGAGCCATTCTGGACGCTGGCTTGCGTCGGCGGCGGAAGTTGTTGATCTTCTGAAGGCGCTTTGGGTTTGTGGATCTTGTTGCGCAGGCGTGTGAGAAAGTTTGGCTGCTGGCTCTGACTCTGGCTGTCTTGAGATGCCTTCGTCTTGCTCATTGGTTCTGGACATGATTCCGCTTTTGTTCTAGCGAGTCTCTGCCAGGCGTCAGCTCCCGGGGCTGCACATGCCATTTCCAGGTCTCGGTATGTGGTGAAGTGAAGTCTGTCTGATGAGTCGGTCAAGACCCGGTTGGGAATCCTTCGCCCTATCGAACGTGCTAATGATCTTCATGCTGATAGCAGCTCAACCATCTCACGCTAGGAGAAATGTCAGTGCGAACAGCGCGATGACGACTTGGACTTCTTATCGGAATGGAGGATCCAATCCAATCTTATCATATCGATCTTTCATTGACCAAGGATTCCTTCCATGTGACCTCGAGCGTCGGCCGACATAAAGCCCATTCTCTTGGATTGCCATCGGCACACTTCTCGGCAGGCGTATATGGGCCGCTCGTGCGGATCGCCGCCACCATCAAAAGACGAACGACGTCCCCACAATCAACCCCGCATGATGCCCCACAAAGTGATGGCCCCTTACAATGACACAACGTGTGTTGAAGCAACAGTTGCAGGGATCTTGTCGACTTCAGCACAAGAAGCAGCCTCACGGTGCTTTCGTTAGATTGTACCAGGTGTATCGATCGTAAGCTTCTCGTACGAACTCACCTTGACGCCGGTGTCTGCAGCGTCAGCACGTGCAAGAAGGTCGACCAGATGTCGCTTTGCGTGAGGTCAATAATGGTGGGGCCTGACGTTAAGTGGCCCTTTGAAAGTTGAACGACGTGTGAGCTTGAGCGTTCTGGTTTCTGATCGGCCCCTCAAAGTGTCGGAGGTAGTACGGTATGCCGCTGCGGCAACACCTTCGGCAGAGCTTCTTCCCTATAACACATCTACATAAATACTACCGTGAGCGAGATATTCCTTCGCATCGAGCCATTGATGCTTGCGTGACCTGTTACGCACTATAAGAAGCACTCCCCTCCATCAACCGGGCAATACCATCCAAAACAGCCATCCAAAGCCATCCACCCAGCATCATGTCGTCGAGCAATGGCAGAGCCATCGTCAGCCGTGCCCCCTTGGCAGATGGCGGATGGAAATTGGAGGACGTGAGCGTAAGGCAGCCAGGCGACGGCGAGTTGCTCGTCGAAATGGTAGCATCAGTACGTCCACCAAACCCGCCTACGCTCATTCCCAACTCACGATTCTAACACCATTCCAGGGCGTCTGCCACACCGACGTCCTAATCGGTGGCCTACCCGACGGCTCAGCACCTATAGCCTTCTACCCACGCGTCCTCGGCCACGAAGGCTCAGGCTACGTGCGTGCAGTCGGCTCCGGTGTCACCGTGGCCAAACCCGGCGACGCAGTCCTCCTCTCCTTCGCTTTCTGCAAGACCTGCGACCGCTGCAACGCCGGCTACCACTCGCACTGCGAGACTTTCAATGAGCTGAATTTCGGCACGCAGCCTGCGATCTTCGGCGCCAAAGACGGCGAGCCGACTCTCCCAGGTGCTTTCTTCGGCCAGTCATCCTTCGCCTCTCTATCCATCGTCCGCGAGTGCTCCGTCGTCAACGCCACCTCCCTCGTCTCCTCAAAAGAAGAACTCCAACTTCTCTCGCCGCTAGGCTGCGGCATCCAAACCGGCGCCGGAACCGTGATCAACGTCGCCCAAGCCAACGAGCAAGACGTAGTCTGCGTAATGGGCCTAGGCGGCGTCGGGCTAGCAGCCATAATGGGCGCCGCGATCCAGAAGTCCCGCATAATCATCGGCGTCGACCGCGTAGCCTCGCGTCTCGCCTTCGCCAAAGAACTAGGAGCCACAGCCGTTGTAGACAGCTCTAAGATCCCAGAAGGCAAGACTCTCGTCGACGCCGTGCGTGAAGCGTCCGAAGGGCTCGGACCGACAGTCACGGTCGACACGACTGGCGTGCCGTTCCTGATTCAATCAGCGATTCAGTTTGCGCGCAACAGAGGCAAGGTGGTACAAGTTGGCACGGCGCCTTTTGATTTCAAACTCGAGATTCCGGTGTTTGATTTCATGGTGAGGGGTATTCAATACATCGGCGCGATTGAGGGGCAAGCGGTGCCGACTTCATTCGTACCAAAGATGGTGCAGTGGCGCAAAGAGGGCAAGTTCCCAGTGGACAAGCTGATGAAGCTGATGCCGGCGGAGGAGTTTGAGAAAGCGATCCATGAGATGCATTCGGGCGAGACGATCAAACCTATCTTGTGCTGGTGATGGATAGGTAGCGTTGAGGGCGTTGATGATGAGATGGGTCTCACAGCTTTAGTGTATAAATGCAGACGTACTTCTGAACAAGCTTCCAAGCGGATATCGCATATCCTATTCGCCTGTCAAAATTTCAATTCTGGTTGTACTTTCTCGAGAGTGAAGATTGGGAAACATCAAATGACTCGTAGCTATGCTATCCATACTATGCTACTTTTTGAGGTGTGCAAACACTGTTCGATACCTTGATGGTAGCTGGTCCCATTGTACCAAGCTCGGCAAATTGAAAAGATCCGTGGTCGCAAAAGAGCCATGAACCTAATCATCCCAAATGCTTACAGGTATGAGAACCAACCTCCTATTCTGAACATCGAACCACTCGGGATCCGGAATCGGAAGCGGACCAAGCGACGAAAGATCTTCTCCGCCGGAAGTCCTCATCGGCAAACTGTTCTCAGGAGATGCGAATCGACGCGGGGATCTCTATTCCCTCTTCACGTCTTCTTCAGCAGCCTTCAGCATCTGTGAGTGTTCCTTCCTGACCCACTCGAAGTAGTCCCTCCAAGCACGACAGTCCTCGCCACCAGCGAAGGCTTTGTTGAAACTCACCGACACACGGATGATAGCCTTGTTATGCTCTGCCAGCTTCTCCAGTTCTTGCTTGACGGCGTTGTCTTTTGGTTTGTAGGCCAAAACAGCGCGGAACTGCTGGGCCAGGCTTTCAAGACGGCGAGCGGACTCGGCAGGGGCAATGACGAGGAGCTTGCCGAGGACAAGACAGCAGAGGATCTTGATCTCGTGCTCGTCACTGACACCAGCTACGATGCGGTCGTAGAAGGCGGGCATGTCGAGACGCTCACGAGAACCAGGCTCGTCAAGCAGTGCGTAGAGGGTCTCGAATGCTGACTTGCGGATCTCGACGCCATCGTCAACCTTGTGCTTGAACGGTCCCATGGCCACTTCGCGAATCAAGTCTGGACGAACAAGAGTTGCCTGCATGGCGTATTGAAGAAGCTCGGACAGGTGTGGTGTAACAAGATCAGACTTGTTGTGGAATGCTGAGTTAAAGGCCGAAAGCGAGAGACGCTTGTTCTCGAGATCGTCCTCGGCTAGCATTGTGGTGAGAATCTGTAGGATAGATGACTGGAGATAGACGTTGTAGCTATCGTCCGTGTCAGAAAATATGTAGCGGAATGCAGTGATGACCATGCCTCGAATGGTGGGGTTCGAGTTCTGTAAGAAAGTCTGCAACTGCGGAAGGTAGGCAGCCGGGTCGATGGTAGCGAGCCTGCCGATACACTCCGCGCTGACGACTTTGTTGTCCTCGGCCTGGCCGGAACTGATGATGTGTTCCCAAAGCGTAGAAGTGTATGGTCTGATATCCTCCTCAGCGGCACTGTGTTGGAGCAATTCCTTGACGGAATGCAAGAGGAGGTACTGTCTGCCCTTGTCCATGGCGTTGAGAATCTGTGGGAGGTAAAGCTTCACGTTGCCAGCTCCTGCACGACCGAGTGCCACAGCAGCGGCAAGCTTGACCTTCTCAGAGTCGCCTTCGAAATAGGGTGTGAAGTTTTCAGCTGTGAGAGAGCATTCGGTGCCTTGACGCAGACCCGCCTCACCGAGAACGGACAAGGCCAAACATTTCTTTCCTTCATCAGACTGTGAGTTGAGCTCCTTCACGAAGTCATCAAGCTGAACGCCAGTGTCGCCTCCACTAGAGACCAGGAGGGTGCCAATGACACGACCTGACACATCTGTGTCGGCCTGAACGCCTTGGTTGAGCAGAGAAGACATGAGGTCCTTGCCTGAACCAGCCTGCCCGATCACTTCCACGCAAGACACGAGCGCCTCCAAAGCGTTGCCGTGAAGAGATGCCGACGTGACATTGCAGATTGCGGCGATGACAGCTGGTGTGGTGACTTGAGTAGGCCTGTCCTTCGCGAAGCTACCGAAAATGGCGAGGGCCGGGCCAAGCATGTGCAAGTCGTCCGGTCGAATGAGCGGAAGCAGCAAGTCGACTATCTGAGAGATTGTGCCGTCGTCGAGTGACTGCCGTGAAGCCTGGTTTGCGGCGAGCATTCTGAGAGCGCTCAAGCTTGCGCCTCTCAGCGAGCGGCTAGACTTGCGCAGCTGTGCACCAAGCTCGAGAGCAACAGAAGCGACAAAGCCAGGTTTGAAGTCTGAGCTGCTTTGAGCGAGGACGGCAATAGTGTCAACGGCACGTACGCTTGCCAATCGTGTAAGCTCATTCTTCATACGCTCCACGATAAGATCTTGACCAGCAAAGCGGTGCTGCTCGCTGAGCAGGTTGGAGCCAGCAGATCCTGAAGCTCGACCAACAAGGAGACCAAGGGCTTGCACAGCCTTCTGTCGGACCTCTGTATCTGTATCCTGTGCAGTGATACGCTCGGTGATAACGTCGTAAAGCTTGCCGAGGAACTCGCCGTTCTGGGCCTTGCTCGCAGCGGAGCGTGGCGGCGTGAGAGCCTTGACAAAGACCTCAATAGTTGCAAAGGCCTCGCCAGACACCTTTGCGTAGCGGTCCTTAGCCGCAGCGACCAGTGCTGGCACGACTTTGCCAAGATGAGCCTGCAAGATTTTGCTCGAGTGATTCTCGCCAATGACTCGAAGAAGAGCGAGAGCTTCCACGCGTAATGCGTTGCCAGAGGCGCTCGCATCCGTCTTCATGGTCTCTACCACTGGTTCGATAACCAACTCAGCATGCTCTGCCAAACCACCTCGCTGCACCGAGACCATGACCTTCAGTAGCGACATCGCTACGAGCTTGGTGGAAGGTGTTGAAGTCTTGAGAAGCTTAGCGGTCTCCTTCACAATCTGAGGGTTGATCTTGGCAAGGAACTCGCTTGCTTTGTCGGTGAGGGGCGGTGAAGATGGTGATGCATAGCCGTTCATCAACACTCGTTGTGCATGCAGGTCGGACAGTACCGCATCACTGCCACCGCGTCTCCTCTTCCTGCTCTGCGGCACTCCGTTTGCTTCAGTAGACGAGCTCTTGGGCAGGCTCGTGGGACCATTCTTGGAGATAATGAAAGCGAGAGTTGATATGACCTCATTGCGGACGCTCTCCTCGCGTTCCTTGAACCGGGCGATCAAAGCAGGGGCGACTTCCTGGATGAATGGCGGGTTCAACGTGGCGATTAATGCATGCAGAACCTTCGCACTGCACCTCCTGACCTTCCAGCTCACGTCATCCTCGTCCTCGAAGCCTGTTTCTTCCTCGAAGTCCTCGTCAACGTCGAAATCGTCCTCATCCTGTTCTTCCTCCATGTCCTCGTCATCATCGTCGGCAAGAGTAGGGTCATACTTCAGGAAGCGCAATGAAGCAGCGACAACGTCGTTGAGATGTGCCTTGAGATCAACCGCGCAAGCGTGCAGGAAGTTTTCGATTGCGACAAGCGCAGCCTCGCGTACTTCCTCAATCTCGGTATCACGTTCGCCATCTGCTTCTGCTTCCTCCTCCCTTTGCTGATCAAGCTCCTGCTGGCTCAGAGGCGAAAGAACGAAAGGTGCCAGCGTCTTAAGGTATGGTCCAAACTTCTTCGGCACAGCCTTCGCCATGCTACCGTACACCGTAATGAAGATCTTCCTCTGCTGGTTCGTAAGATGTGGCTGACGTAGCTGCTCAATTGTGTAGCTCACGTGGCTTGCAAGCAGCGCGTCGCTGAAGTGAGGCCCCAACGCAGCAAGGGCTGTCACAGCCTTCTTCTTCATAACGCTTCCGCATCTGCTGTCGTGCAAGATCTGCATGGTAATCTGCTCGAGTGCTTGCACCTCCACCTCTTGTAGCATAGGTCCAAAGCATTTTGCGACCTCAGTCAGCAGATCCAAGCTGTTGCTGTCGCTAGCCTTCTCGAGATCTTCCTGGAGCATGCCCTTGGGCGGAGGCGGGGCCCGGTTGTTAGGAATTGGTATGAGAACCTTGCCGATCAAGCGAGGGATGAGGGCCCTTGAGACTGCATTGTAGGCGTCCTGGACCTTACCACCTCTTGGACCGCCAGGTACAGGGTGAGGCAAAGCTACCACAATAGCCCTCACCGCCAGAGCAGGCACGGTCGTATCGATGGTGTTGTCGGTGTTGATGTTACTGACTTTCTCGATCGTAGGACAGAGAATGGTGTCGGGAGCCTTGTTGACGAAAGGGCCAAGGCAGTTGATCGCCATATTCTGAACGTCGCCGTTGCCATCGTTGAGTGTGTGAATGAGGCCGTCGACGACTCTCGCGCAAGTGGTGTAGTCGTGAACGAGGAAGGTGGGAGCACCCGTCTCGAGCATAGTGTGAAGATCATTGAGGGTCATGTAGCGGATGTCGGGGTCTGCATCGTTGAGTCGAGGTAGAAGAGAGGCGACATGGTGAGAGGTAGGGTTGGGCGGCACGCCTGCTGAAGAGGACATGCTGGCGGTGGTTGTGAGGGCAGCCGCAAGTAGTGGTGCAGATGAAGTATGCGAGTGTTTGATTCAGCCAGCCAGATGTAACAGAGAAAGGAAAAGCTTAAGCGGGAGTGGTATGAGAGGTTGTTTGAAGGCGGCGTCGCGGTTGGGTTGTGTTGCTTAAGAGCTCCAGCGGGACAGAGCAGTGACGAAAGGCGCGCTGTTGGTGGGGGTGGAAGCCTCGAACTGTCCAGGCACCGAGGCGGAAATAACCGCTCAGAAGTGAATGTGAATGGAAACAGGCGCCTGTGCAGGCAGGCAAGCTTGTGCAGTGGGTTATTACACGTTACACGGTGCGATGTTCGGTTAGGCCCACCTGAAAGATTCGCGCGCGATCCGTAGCAGAATGACAGGAATATCTGGATCGAGCTCAAGCTCTTGCAAGCTCTATTAAATTTACATGTGTAACCATGTACTCGTCACCATAATTGGCTCTCTTGGTTCTTCGGTATGTCAATCGTGAACATGAAACCTAGGATTGAGAGCTGTCGAAGATACTACTGTTTGTGTCGACTCATGTTCAAGCACTGTCAGATACCCTGTAGAACTCCCTCTCTGGAGCTCTTCATAAAATAACATCTGCTTTATTACTCGAAGAACATACGATCATAGGACATCAGGCAACATCAGCTTTTGCATAAGTATACATATATACATCTCGCCATTCTGCAAGAGCCTTCTCTGAAACGGCGAAATCGCTCAACAACTCATCTACAGATCTATTTCTGAGGCCTGTTGACGTCCACAGTGCCCATGGCCTTAGCGGTGTCAGGGCCGCCCTCGGGCTTCTTGCTCTTCTCGTCGGACTCGTGGATGGGGATGGAGTGGCGGGTAGGGCTGTTGGACATGCCCTGCTGCTTGGAGGAGATATCACCCTGCTTGGTGGTATCGGCCTGAGAGAAACCGGGCTTGGCGGGAGAGCCCTGTATTGCTAGTTAGCTATGCGCGTCGCAATCTGATGGAGTAGCCGGAACGTACCGACTCAACCTTTCCGCCCTCCTCTTCCTTGGAGTAGACGGACTCGTTGTCCACGGTGAGGTCCTTCTGGAGGCCAGAGTCCTTGCGGTTCTTGAAGGCACCCTTGGCGTCAGGCTCGCGCTTGGAGCTCTGGTTGTGGCCCTCGCTGTCGTTCTTCATCTGGCCCTTTCCGCTGACGCCCTCGGTGCTCGCGGGTCCGCTGGTGGGCGCACGCTCCTCAGTCTCCTCAACACCAGACGACTTCTTGTTGGCATCGGCGGCCTTGGGCTGTGAGTCGCCCTCAGTACCGGAAGGCCTGGCAGTCTCCTCGGATTCCTTGGCCTTCTCGTGCTCCTCGTCGGAGTCATCCTGCTTAGGCTCCTCCTCCTTGGGCTCCTCCTCCTTAGCCTCGGCCTCCTCGTGGTGCTCCTCGTGGTGCTCATCATGGCCGTGGTGACCGGAGCTGGGTGAGGGCCAGAGGAAGTAAGCGCCGACGGGAGTGATGACAAGAGCAGAAAGGAGCCTATCCCAATGGGTCAGTTTCATGCAGTCCCATCCAATGATGAATGCGACACCTACCAAGGCAAGTCGGAGCCCTCAGGGCCGTGACCACCAGAGCTGGCAAAGCGGCGCGACACAAACTGGGCGCGGCTCTGGACCATGGGGCGGGCAGCGCCGGCCCTGAGGCCCTGCTGCAAGCTGCGGACGGCTCTAGTGCGCATGAAAGACATTATTACAAGAGTCAATGGATGTGATTGCGGTTGTGAGGTGGTGAGGTTGAGCTACAGCTTGAAGGCTGGAGGACTTTCGCGATCGCGGGTTTGGCCGACGTCGAAGCTCGTGCTTCCTTTAGCGATGACATAGCCGAATCATCACCAAACGATGGACCGTGACGTTTGAGCACAGGCAATAAGTTGCGTTCATCGGTTATTGTGGAATTGTGTTTGTATATTCGACGTACCTCTACCTGCGCGCTACCGACTACGTTCTGCTTGAGAACTCGACGTGCCAACCTCTACTACTGATCCTGACGATTGGTATGATCGCCGGAGATGCTGCGTGAGGAAAATTGGCTAACGTGTGAAGCTCCACATTGAAGGCATGTCTGGAGACTGCCCGCCGTCTTGCTCGTCTAAGCATCCTGCGATGTGTTGTGCGATACTGGTACAGTCGACAGATACATTACAAACTTTTCCTTCAGTCAGGGCACCCGTATTCGCGAAATCAGCGAGGCGAGGCTCGAGACCCGCCATCGAGCGAATCTATGAACCTGTCCTAAACAAAGTGCGAAGATGCCCAAGTCATACAGCGATACCATAGCTGGAACGCCGACTCAAAACCCGTGCACATCCCGTCTCGTAGGAAAGCTTGCATTGAGACTGGTACAGCCGTGATAGCCGTTGCAGCTGTCCCCTGCAGGAACTGCTGACTATCGTGCTGCAGCTTGTGCGTCGTGGCGTAAGATATCAACACTCAGCCTCCACTCCTCCGAGACTTCTCCACCCGTCAGGACTTCTCTTCCCTAGCACAAGCATGGGCGTAATATAATTCGCATGCACCTATCGCAAGCGATGGTGTAGGTGACATGATTCCGGCGCATTCGCTTATGCTTGTGTAAGCGCCCTCCAATGATGATCCCGAGGTCCTGTTCAGAAATCAAGAAGAGTGAGTATCGGACATGTATAAGAAGAGGCATCATGGCGTCTTTCGAAATAACCTAAGCCATTCTCAAAAAGTTCCAAAGCAACAGACGAGACATCAACATGACGGTCAAAATTGTGGAGCTCGACGCACTAATCGTAGGAGCTGGATTCGGAGGCGTGTATCAACTGAAAAGACTACGAGACGAAGATTTCAACGTGAAGTTGGTCGAGAGCGGAACCGACTATGGAGGCATCTGGCATTGGAACTCATACCCGGGAGCTCGAGTCGATAGTCCTGTTCCTCATTACCAATTCTTCTCCGATCCAGACCTATACTCCGGTTGGAAATGGTCGCAACGCTTCCCAGGCTCCGCTGAACTGCGTAGGTACTTTCGGTTTGTTGCTGACAAGTGGCAATTGGACAATGACACAATCTTTTCGACCCTTGTGACTGGCGCGACTTGGAACGCTGATGCGAGAAACTGGACGATATACACAAACACAGATACAATTTACAAGTGCCAATTTTTCCTGCCAAACACCGGTATCGCTGCCAAGCGTCACATCCCCGACTGGAAAGGCATAGATGACTTCCAAGGAACCTTGGTTCATTCATCTTTCTGGCCAAAGGAAGAGCTCGATCTGCGCGGCAAGAAAATCGCCGTGATTGGGACAGGTTCGACTGGAGTCCAGCTTACCCAAGATGTCGCGCCACTTGCTAGTGAGTTCGTATTGTTCCAGCGGACACCCAACCTTGCATTGCCCATGGGACAAACGGACCTTCCGGCGAACGATCCGCAAGCTGCCCCACGCAGTGATTTTGAAGCCTTGCGTGCGGATCGGAAACAAAGCTTCGGTGGCTTCGATTACAATTTCCTCAACAAGAGCACTTTCCAGGACACACCGGAAGACCGTCAGAAGACTTACGAAGAGCTATGGAAGCATGGAGATTTCCATTTCTGGCTAGCGACGTACTATGATATGTTGTTCGACGACAAGGCGAACACAGAGGCGTACGAGTTTTGGTATAGTGTGATCTCCCCGGCACACATATAGATTGTGAACTGACGACAGCTGATCCAGGCGCGACAAGGTGCGTGCTCGCCTGCCTGACCAGAAACTGGCGGAGAAGTTCGCGCCGATGACCAAGCCGCATGCGTTCGGCTGCAAGCGTGTATCGCTCGAGAATGGGTTCTATGAGCTCTTCGCTAAGCCCAATGCACACCTCGTGGATGTCAACGAGACGCCGATCGCTGAGGTGACATCCGCAGGCATCAAAACAAGCGACGAGAAGGAATGGGAATTCGATGTTATTGTGTGCGCCACAGGATTCGATGCCGTCACCGGCGGTATCCTGCAGATGAACGTCCAGGGCATTGACGGACTCAAGTTGCAAGACAAGTGGCGCGATGGGGTCAAGACCTTCATGGGCATGTCGATTCACGATTACCCGAACATGTAAGTTGTCGTTCCCATCATAAAAGGCGATAACGAAGCTGATTGGTCTGAAGGTTTTTCACTTACGGACCACAAGCGCCGACAGCAGTAAGTGCAAATGGTACAACTCCGTCGTGTCTGAGACAATCCGCTGACTCAAAATTTTCTTCCTCAAGTTCTGCAATGGCCCTAGTTGCTCTGAGTTACAGGGAGAGTGGATCGTTTCGCTTCTCAAGTATATGCGCGACAACAACATCCGGACCGTGAATCCAACAAGCGAGGTGGAGAAGAAATGGGCGGACGATGTCTCCAAGATCGCGAACACGTCGCTGCTCCCGACTGCCAAGTCTTGGTACATGGGAGACAATATCCCCGGCAAGAAGCGTGAGATGTTGATCTACCTGGGCGGCGTACCTGCATACTACAATTTTATCGGCGAGTGTGCTGCGAAGGGGTACGAAGGGTTTGAGTTTGACTAAGCGGCTGCACTGGCGTGGGATGTCCTTCGTATCTTTTCCATCGTACAGAATTGAAGTACTGAGATTCAAACCTTCCGCGAACGTGGTGAGTACCCAATTTGTGCAGCGATTCTAGAGCGGCCTTGGACACATCATCAGATCGGGTCGATGGATGCATATTTGCAAGCTGTATGAGTCAACGAGAGTAGTTTATGACTTTCCAAGGTGCAGGATGGCTTCATGCGATGTTCTTCTACGAAGACGGCTTTGCGATAAGTTCTATGCTGATTGTTGAGGGCAGAGGCGTGCTTGCCGTACCCTCAGTTTGTTGCCCAGGCGAGGCAGCTCCTGCTCCAGCAAATGGCAGAGAAAGCACGCAGCATCGCCGCAAAGACGATGTTACCCTTCATGTGTGCTTCAGTCTTGTCCCATCACAACGCTTTTAATAACAGTGCCACATCATTGTTCGCATCGACATTGTTTCCAAAATCGTCATTGACCAATCCGCACACATAGCACACAAAACATCTTCAAGCAAGCACCGACACCAAACATGAAACACACTCCGCTCCTCGCCCTCCTCTCGTCCGTCGCATCGACCTTCGCAAATAAATGCGAGTGTGGCTTCAGCGTCAACAACACCAACGCCCAGTCATTCGGTCTCTTCACTGAACTCGAAGAGACCGACTTCTTCCATACCGCCAGCGTTGACGCCACATTCCGCATCGGCACGACAGGATGGGATGCACAAGTGTACAACACAACCGCCGAGCAAATTGGCAGACTCATCGGCTTCTCCAAGCAGCTCGGAAATGTCATCACCAACCCTTTGCCAGAGGGGAAATGGGGTGGCCCGCCTAAGGCGTCGGAGATGCCGGTCTGCAGCTATGGGTTCGCCATGCTGTCGAGAACGACCTTGTCTCTGTCGCTGGCGTTGACGATGCGAACAATCCCGGAAACACGTCGCAGATGATTTATGGCTCTTTCCGCGCGGCGATCAAGTTCTCCGCCATGAACGGAACGCGCGGCGCTTTCAGCTGGCAAAGCGCGAGTGAGGACCGTGAACAGTACATCGGGCTTGAATTTGCCTCGAGCGAGACCGAAACCGTTAAAATGGAGGTGTACGACAGACCTGCATCGAAAAGGAAGAACTCCACCGAGGAAGGCTTGGAATCTGACAAAGACAAGGTGGACGAGGATCAGGGCACACATTACGGCTCAGCGTAGATTTCTGTGTTGAAGTTCCCTGAGGAGTTTCACGAATACCGCTTTGACTGGCTACCGGACCGCGTGGATTTCTATGTCGACGGCTTGCTGATGCTAACGGAAAGCCAGTGTGTCCCCAACACGCTGGGTACGCTGGCACTGAGACATTTCGAAGACAATGGTCGTGACGGGCCACCTGCTCAAGATGCTGTCATGACGGTCGGGTACGTGAAGGCTTACTACAACGCTACGACGCGCGATGAGGCCAAGCCCGGGTGCAAGAATTTAGACGGCAGTGTTTGCATTATACCCAACCAGAACATACCGCCCAACCCGGATGGAAAGAAGACGCATTTCTATTCCCAGTGGCTGGAAGACCACAAGGACGATGACCCCAAACCCAACGATGTGGGCCATGGTTGGGATTGGGACGAGGAGAACAGCGCGGCTGTCTTCAGCGCCGGACTTCTTGTTGCAAGCTTCCTGTTGATTCTGGCATGTGGTCTATTGTGAGCGAGACTCGACCTTTGAGTATGGGTGGCGCACGTGCGTCTTTGTGGTCGGCACCAAGACCTCGTTTGGCCACAATCGAGAGATGATTGTTTTTGGTGGCTCTGGGAAGAACGAAATGCAACGTCGTGTATGGGAGCGAGAAGTGGTAGTTTGTTCTCGCATCTGGCTTGTTTTCGATCGTGCATCGGATTTTGGGTGTCGTTCATGGTGGCAGTGGTGTCAATCATTGACTTTATACCAGATTAGGTCATAGTTTAGTCTCCTTCAGAATTACTTTTTGAACGGTCCCATGTTATTATCAGCAATGAATAACGACTTCAGTTGTCAATGTGGTAACACAGTAGCCTAGCCCCACGCAGTGAATCACGATCTTCCTGCTAAGTCGCAACGCCGTACGTCGGCCGGTGATAGCACAATGATCTTCCGGTTAGCAGCGCCTCCTGGCAGGTGGCGTGATCGCTACCTAGATTATGCATGCTGCACAAGAAATTGGACAAGGCAACAACTCAAGACAGATCCTACAAGGCGACCAAGTTCGAAGACGGCACGCTCGCAGAGAGCTCATGCTCTCAAGCTCTTGCTAGCGTGGAGCTTCACGGAGGCGGTGAACTCGAGCGATGTACCTCAGAAACAGTTCAACAACAACAGCCGGAGGGCTAGGCATTCGACTGAGACATACTGCTCTTTGCGCGCCGATGATACCGTACGCCCATCGATGGCCCTGGTTGCAACTTAAATCCGATGCGCAGCGATCCGTGATGCGCAAGAGGCATGTGTTGGTATCCAGTCGGTAGAGTGCTTACGCCTCTGATTTGTGGTTGGCAGGCAGTGCGCAGCGACGGCGCACATGGACTGAGGGAGCCGGCGTTTGACTACGAGTAGCGATCGTGATGCGAATACTTCGCCTCTCTTGCAACACTCGACTCGGTGGTGGCTGTGATTGAGTGCCTCGCTTTTCCATGCCTCCTAAGGCCTCGAAGCAGAGCTAACGGAAGCGCGGCGCATGCATACAGGTATGCGTTGGCAGGCTGTGAATGGGCTTAGACAGCCCCACTCGAGCAGTTGGCGAGGCTTTGGCGGCTCCCTCGACCTCTCGGCTTGCCTGGTGATGTTGCGCATAGCACGTTCTGTTGCGTTTGCATGATCCAGCACGAACAATGTAATAGTTGTCCTGGTCAACGGGCGGGCCCTTGGTGAGCGGCAATGGATTGCATGAAGGCGCTTGGTTCATGCGGTGGGTGAATCGGTCGAAAGTATATAGATGAGCTTGCTTCAACCTCACTTCATCGCATGACAGTCGATATGTCAATGGGTCGGGCGAATGTCGTGTTACCTTGAGTCATCTGAGCGGGCTGCAATCCATCCGACACATTGAGAGCACGAAGAGGGTGTCTAGACATGCCGTCTTCCTTGTCTGCTTGACAATGTGTGCAACTGGTGTGGCACGGTGCAGGGGTCATGTCAAGGAGCGCGAGCCGAAACGCCTTCATCCGGTGAACCTGAGGTTTCCGCCCCCGCTTGGCTGTGGCTTTGCTCTTCGGCAGCGCTCGTCAACCGCAGCACACGAACGCTTTGCTTGTTCAGCAACACAACCATAGCAAGGGTACGCGCTCAGCCATGCCAACTCTACCGAATGTACGCGACTTGATAGGTGCTCAATCGCTCGCCACGGCTCGCGCAGTGGAGATTTGTAGGTCATCTGCTGATCAGCTCGCCTGCACGTCGTGCATGATGCATGCATGCAACTACTGAGGCGCTGGTAGTATCGTAAGCTCGGAACGCCTTCTTTGTTCGACTTTGACATTCCTCGTGAGAAGGCAACTGTAATGATGAGACGACAGACGGTTCTGGGACACTGCCGTCATTGGTTGATCCATTGAGAAGTACTGCGCGAGCTCGTCTGATGAGTCGCCGCAGCACCTGATTGGGAACCAGCTCGTCGTTATCATCCATGATTCTGGGATTCCGGAGCGGAGGTAGACGCGGAGCTAATGACAGAGTGTAGCGAGGCGCACCATACCCTGGTCTATCAAGACCAAGGCTCTCAAGGCAACCCTTTCGAACACACCCTCCTGATTGCGCGTGCATCCGACTTTGTATGCCTGGAGATCCTATAACTCATGGACCCCGCTCGGATAGAGCGATCAGTTCGCCTTCTTCCCTTATTCCACCTCGTTGCCATTCATGGGCTCACCCGCAGGCTGATTATACATTCGTGCATACCATCCAAGGTCGCGCGTATCGACCTAAGCATACAGTCCAATCTATAGTCACAATACATTGATCGATCAAGAACACTCTAGGCTGCGAATCAATCCGCAAACATGAATTCCGGCCACGGCGGTGGGCAACCACCTATCACCATAGTACCCGAGTACTTCGAAGAGTTCATTGATGACAACATTGCTGGCGCCAAAGCAGGCAACAAGAAAAATAAGAAGAAAGATGACAAGTCACCAAAAGAAGAGAAGAAGAAGCCCGTCGTGCCAATCGCCACTTCCTTCGAAGGCTACGTGCTCACTGTGATCGATCCTCTCAGACCAGGCGAGTCAGCTTCGTGGGTCAGGACACGCAAAGCTCAAATGCCTTTCAACAGTCAGGAACTCTACGACAAAGCCATGGCCCATCAGAAGAAGACAGGACTCGGCCTCTCTGGTCAGTTCCAGAACCTAGGCCCCAACCAACAAACTCTCGTCAACCGCTTGGTGGCGGAGAAGAACCTTGCTGAGAAGGAACCGAATGCTGAGTGGAACCTGTTCGGTGTCAAGAAGCTCTACGAAGAGCGCAAGAGCACATTCAAAACCATGAGAGTCAACAACGCGATCCGCGTCACACTCCGCCGTGGCGACAAATCCAAGGACACCGTCCAAGAAATTCTTCCCAAAACAACACCCCTTGGAAAGTTTGTCGACCCGACCAATATTGTGGATCTTCGAGACCCGCTCGTCAAAGAAGACCCTACCAAGAAGGAGAAAGACAGCAAAGAGAAAGACAAAAAAGAAACAGAAAAAGGAAAAGAGAAGAAGAATAAAAAGAACAACAAGAAGGCAGACAAAGTAGATGTACCGGTCGGCCCAGAATATGATCCCCGCCCGATCTACGACCCTGGTCATAACGAAAACGACTATCTTCCACCATGGCCGCAAACACCAGGACCTGAGAACTGGTCGACTCAGACTCAACATCCAAATAGCTTCGACAACATGCCCCACATGTCAGGTGCTCTTCCTGCAGACCCGCCTCCAGGCGCCATTCCAATTCCGCCTCAGCATCTTCATCATGACGCTCCACCTGAAGTGCCCATGGCGCCTCTACCACAGCACTTCACTCAGGGACATCCCTTCCAACCGGATCCGCGAATCTTTGCCCAGCCACACGCACATGCTTTCGAGAGTTTCGAAGACAGACGGCCGCGCACTCCTTTGGCCTACGAACATCAGCCTATGAGTGCCCGTCGCCCTTCACATTCTCGTACTCGCTCCGAGCAAGTGCGCCCAGAGTCCCGACCTCGCCCTCGATCTCGTCGTCGTGACTCCGTGAGTAGCGAAACTCAGCGCGCCATAGAAGAGGAAAGGCTTGCGCAGGTCGTGCGCGACCAGGTCCGCGGTGCATTGCGCGATGCAACAGCTGAGAACAAAGTCCTCCACTACTGGCCGACCAGCCCAAGTGGTTCAGGAGGGTCTTCCAGGTCCCTTGCCCATGACGATCTCTGGTCAAATGCCGGTTCGTCAGGCGACAGGCGTCCCAGCTACGTGAGCACACCCGGCACGTCGCCTGAGCGGTACTTGATCGACAACAGGCCTACAGACGCCCTCCGCAGACGCGACTCAGCCCGCCCATTCGTCGACGAGCGCAAGCGGTACTACCCCGATCGCCAAAGGGACTACGTGATCCGACCGCACGAAACCTATCGCGACCGCGACCGTGGCAGAGAGCCTAGGTACGCGCGCGACCGGCGACAGAATCACGATGACTACCCGGCCGCACACTCGCGCCAGCAGTCACGCGACCCGCACTACGACATGGTGCGGCCTCGAGTTGTGCGAGCGCTCACTGACCACCCTGCAACACTGCGCGATGCAAACTTCCGACGTGAAGAGCGAGGTCGTGGTGTAGACTACGAGCGCGTGCGGGCGAATGACAGAGATCAACGCCGTGGTCCCTATACTGTGCACGAGGTGCGACACGAAAGGCGAGACAGGCAGCCTGCGTATTGGTATGACTGATGTTCGACGTTGGGCAGGGCTGTTGGTAGGTTGATGGGCGTTGCTTGCTTCTGCTTGAGTTCACTCTCAGCATTTCTTTGGTTCTCGTTTCTTTTTGATACCCTCAGAGCTCCGTCACTGTCGTTCTTTTACGGTCCAGATTGTCGCTTCGCGAGAAGATTGTAGCTTTATCTGTTTCTGAGCACCAATCTGCTTGATCAATATTGGGTAATGCAAAAGTTCCATCGATTTTACAGGGTCTAAATTCTTCCACATTCAAACAGACGTCCTCGGTCTTTCCAGAGTCGTTCTGCGTTAATATGTCATATGTCTCCGCCAACGCCACGCTAAAGCCAAAGCAAAGCAAGAAGGACTCTATCATTCAGTCCGCACAGAATCATCATCCTCAGAACAGCTTATCCCAATCAGGCGTGACGATGAATTTGCCTTTCACCTGACCCATGCCCATCGCCGTGCCACTGTCCACCTTGCCCTCTTCGTTCTTGTTGAAGTTCGCAATGAGAACATCTTGCAAGAAGCTGGCCTCGCCGGCCATGCCGATTTCCATAGCCAGTCCACCCCAGTCCAGCGTTGCGCGACCGGACTTGTGGATGCGCATCTTGCCCACGCGGCCAGGGTTGAAAGTGTGTGTGTTGCCTGTGGGCTCTGGGTCCGTTGATTGAAGCTGGTTGGAAGCGCTAGCGGCTTCTGGTGCTGCGGCGTCTTCTGCCGCTTCTGGATCGGGTTTGATGATTGTGTGAGTGAGGTCTGGGAGGACGGGTGGGAATTGGAAAAGGTAGACTTTGTCAGCTCTGGGATCGTCATGTGCTGCTTGTGCGTCGGCGCCTTCCATTGCAGCATCGCCGTCTTGGTCCTTGGTGGTGAGACGGCCGAGTTCGTGGTGCAGGATGCGGAGGTCCTTCTGGTGCAATTCCCACTCGGTTTGTTCCTCGTTGGTCTGGAATTCGGGACGCTCGCCGGAGAATCTGATGCGATCTTTGTTCTTTCGTCGAGTCTCGGGTGATGAGACCGGGCTCTGCAGGAGCACTTCAGGGACAGCTGTTGCATCGACTGCAGGTTCTGGGGTTGTTGGGCCAGCGCCCTCGTCATCCACAGGCTCTTCCTTGATCTGCGGTTCGTCTCCTTGCTCACTTGAGGATTCCGAATAGGTGCCCTTGTATTTGTGCTGCTCGCCAACGACTTCAACATCCTTCGCTCTTTGCTTGCCCTTCTTCTTGTCGTCTGGTAGCGCAGCTGAACCGTCTCTGGCTTGTGCCTTTGCTGCAGATCCATCCTTGGTGGCTATCCCGTCTGCGTTCAAACCAATGGTACGGTCCTTGTGCTCCACACGTTGGACTCGTACAGGAGCAATGCTTTCTTGACCTGTCAAGTCCACAATTGCCAGTTCGTCAACGTTTCGCTTGTGCATGCCCTTGGTCTCATCTTCCTCCTCATCGTCACTTGAAATGTAGCCGCCGTCCTCAGTTTTGATGTTTGATCCGTCTCCCATCATGACATCGCTTATGACACCTCGGGAGCCAGATTCCTGCTTGAAGCCACTTCCACCTCCATAGCTGCCGCCGCCACCGCCTCCACCAGATCTCGCACCCCAGCTTGGTGCGCTTCGCCTAGCCGCCGAAGAGTCGCTGTTGACCTGTCCAAGTGAGAAAGGACCGCTCATAACAGGCGCATCCGGAACCCTGCGCTCGCTTTCACCCATGTAGCCACCTCGCTGCCTTCCTCTGAACGCACCACGTCCACGAGCCGCATCTCTTCTGCGATTCCGCTGGTCCTCCTTTGCTTTCTTGTCATTTTCTTCCTTGCGCCTCTCAGCCTCTTCCTTCTCAAGCTCCGCACGAGACTTTTGCGATCGACGACCAGCGAACTTTGGTTTTGCGACAGCAGGTCTGCCTCGAGCTGCGGGTGTACCGCTACCTGCGCGACCGGCAGTACCAGCGACTTGTGCTGCTGGGTTTGAGGGCGCAGGAGTGCCAGCTGGTGTCGCACTGGGAGTTGCAGCAGGTGTTGCTTGAGGCGTCGATTCGATAGAGATGGGTGCTTCGGCTCCTGCAGATGCCTGGCCTTGGTCCTGTGCCGGAGCTTCAGCTTGAGGCTCTGATTTCACAGCAGGTGGTGGCCTCCGGGCAGGCGGCTTTCTGGGAGGCATTGCGTCTTTGTGTGGTGTGTAGAGTGTTGGAAGATAGCTCCAAGGTACATGTAGCTTTCTCACTTAACGACGCGACAAGTTCAAAAAGTTGCTTCCCCACTCAGAGCCACGGCTTGCCCGATGGAGACAGTCCGTGCAACCTTGACCTATGTAAGTACACAAGGATATTCGCCAGTCATAACTTCTTGTTCCCCTCTAAGTGACCTTTGCATTTGTTCTGAAGAACCTCTCGCTACTTCTGATGATGCGACGCGTTGTGCATCCTGACGGTAGGATAATTTCAATGGCCTCTCCATACAAGGGTGTACAGGCGTACACAGCCCACCAGTGTGGCGCTTGCAGCGTAGCTGCATGAGGCTGACTGTAGGGTGGATTGTATTCCTTCGCTCAAGATGCTCTCATTCCACTTGACTCCTACACAGAAACATGCCATTCTCCTACTATGCTTGATCCATTGACTGCACTCGGCCTAGCAGGCAATCTCATCCAAGTAATACAGTTCTCGTATGACATCGTCTCAGAGGGAAACAAGATTTATCACGACGCCAGCGGCGTCCTCACCCAGAACAAAGCTATCGAGGAAGTCTCAAGCGATCTCGCTAGCTTGACAGAATCGCTCAAAACCAAGCAAGACGCATGGCGCGTGGCACATGGCCGTACACCACTGGATCCGGAGGAGCTTCGGCTACGTAACCTTTGCGATAGATGTGTCGAAGTGGCGTTTGAGTTGCAGATTCAACTCAACAAATTGAAAGCCAAAGAAGGCCGAGCTAAAAGACTAAGGAGCTATAAGCAAGCCATCATCGCTGTGTGGCGTAAAGACGAAGTCGAAGAACTTGAGCGCAGACTGGAACGTTATCAGAAGGAGCTCGATACCCGCGTACTGATCGGGATACGGCAAAGCCTGCAAGATGCAGATGTGAGAAGCTCTGAGCAATTTGCCACTTTGGATCAGCAGGCGAAGGATCTCACTGTCGCTGTTCTTGAGAACCACGAGAAATTCGACACGAAACTGGACCACCACCAGGATGTCCTTGCCCAAATCGCAGCCGGACAAGTCAAGACGCATGAAATGCTTCAAGTGGTCGTGGGCGCTGCGCGTACCCCCTCTCCCCAACCTCCCACTTATGACCAAGCGACCGTTGCCACAAGCAGCGACGTTGTGAACACTCGGGCATTACTTCTGCATCAAGCATCAGCGGACGGCGAGACGACCAAAGTCCGACAACTGTTACGAGACGCATCAATCGACGTCAATGCTCGCGATGAACAGGGCTGTACTGCACTGCACCTCGCTGCGAACGCGGACGTTGCAAAACATCTATTGAGAGACAAACGCATCGATCATGGCGCTGAAGATTACGTGGGGAGGTCATGTCTGCACTACGCTGTGCTCAAGAGACGCCTCGATGTCATCAAGCTACTACTCGAGAACAAAGTTGACAAAGAGTGGCAGGACGACATTGGGAAGACTGCTGAATTCTACGCTCAAACATGCCCGGCAGCGATGTTCCTACTCCGATACGGCACCAATGTCGAAGCGAAGGCGACTGATCACCTAGACAACACTGGTTTACTGCAACTCGCTTGGCTAGGAGATATGGAGGGAACTGCGTATTATCTGGGCCAAGGCGCAGCCGTAGATGCAAGGAACACTAACGGAGAGACAGCCTTGACAGAGGCTGCAAGGCATGGGGATTTGCAAATAGTGGAGCTGCTGCTCAAGCATGGCGCAAACACAGAGATCGCAGCAGGCAACGAGTGGACACCATTGCTGCAAGCGATTCGCGACGGCAGAGAAGCTGTTGTTCGTGTACTGCTCCGATACAACGCAAAGAAAAGAGCGAAGCTGAGATCTGGGAATAGTACAGTCGCAGAGGCATGCTGGCGTAAACACTTCAACATCGCGCGGCTGCTAATCGAGGCCGGTTCACATGTTGACACGAGAGACTTGCAACGAGCAACACCCCTTTTCAAAGCCGTCTCGAAGGGCGAAGTTGAGTTTGTGCGATGGGCCATTGGACGAGGCGCCGATGTCAACTCAAAGAACAAAGACGACCTTACTCCTTTATATGTTGCTTGCGAGAGGGGACATCTAGAAATGGTGACACTACTTCTTGAAGCGGGCGCTTCACACCAGATGAGGTTGCCACAGTCCAATTGGACACCATTGGCTATTGCTGCAAATGGCGGGCGTAACAAATGCGTAAAAGTACTCTTGCAGCATGGCGCTGACCCCAATGTCAAAGCTCACTTCCAGCATACACCTTTGGCCGAAGCTTGCTACAATGGCCATCCGAAGATGCTGAAGCACTTCATTGATGCAAAAGCAGATCTCAAGGTCACTGACTGCAGCGGATTCACGTTACTTGGAGTCGCTGCACACAGGGGCAAGGACGATTGTGTTCTCCATCTCATAGAAGCTGGGGTAGATATTGAGGGCAGAGGATATGGCGATAAGCACCCAGAGTAAGTTGCGATATTCGAACATTACCGATTCTGCTCTTGTGGTACCCTGCTAACAATTTCAGCTTTTACCAGACGCCTCTCATGCGTGCAGCGCGTTGGAATCGCCCTTCGACGATAGCTTTGCTAGCACAACATGGCGCCAACTTAGAAGCTCGTGATGACTATGGAAAACCGGCGCTCATCCTCGCAGCGGGATACCAGCAGGCCGACGCTGTGAAAATGTTACTTGAATGCGGCGCCGACGTTAACGCAGCCGACGGAACTGGGCGTACAGCGTTGCATGCGGCCGCACAGCAGGGCAACGAAGCTATCGTACGGATGCTGATCGATGCGAAGTCAAACGTGGATCTGCGCGACTCAGCAGGGCGTACACCTTGGATCACAGCGGTGCATCACCACAAAGATGATGCGTTGAGAGATTTGTTGGAGCCCAATGTGGATCGTGAGGAGTTTCTGCGCACGCTACAGCGAGATAAGCATGCGGGAGATGTTGCTAAGCATATGAATATGGTCTTTCGGTGATTTGTGTTGGGTAGAGCTCCTGCGCATAACTCGATGCTTGTACCAGCAGCTTCGATGTGGACTTGTGGTCACGCACCAGTGGGAATTCGAAGAAAGCAAGCAAGTCTCCAGTCGATTGATAGGCTTATACCAACGAGCATAGACCAAATATGCAATGTCGGCCACCGAGAGATGACATACGTAGACTCGTGGCGATCAATCACATATGACCTGTTACCTGTACACGTAGCATCAGCTAGCATCGCTGATGTCTGCGAGATGAGAGGCCCTCGGCTCCGGCTTGCTCGGCCGAGTCTTGAACTGCGAATGAGTAACCACAACAGGTGACACATCTTAAACCTTAGACCTCTTTAATAATAAATACCACAGTACTACGTCGAATATTCCCTATTTAAAGTGGATATTTATCCAACGTGTCAACAAACAGTGCATTTCCTGACTTCGTCCGACCCTCACGAACAGACAGCTGGCTCGATCGATCAGCCGAATCTCTCTCAGCACAATACCACATTAGCCATCCAACATGACTTCAAGGACAGGACGCAATATTTGGCGATCAAAGCGTCTAATTTTCCGTCCTGTAGAGGATGCAGACGACGCGTTCATCGCATCTCTCCACCACGATACTTCGGATAATTTCCAGAACGCCACACGCTACTTGCCGGTCCCCCAAGGCTCAGCGAGTGCAGCGCATCGCCGGGAACGTCTCCAAAAAGCACTGCTGGGCGTCATCGTCTGTCTTCCGGCGCCTGTCACTACCGATACCACATCAAGTGCCACGGCGACGGCCAATGTGCCTAGTCAGCCAATTCCCATAGGCACGATCGCTCTCGCGGGTCCCGAGTCCGCTGCACACGCTCATCATCGCAGCACTACGATCGGTGGACTGGGTATTGTGACACAGTACCAGGGTCAAGGCTACGGGTCTGAGGCTATCTTGTGGGTATTGGAATTCGCATTCCGACATGCTAACATGCATCGAGTGGAGATCGGAGCCTTTGAATTCAATCCTGCTTGGAAGTTGTACGAGCGGCTTGGCTTCGTACATGAAGGACGGAAGAGAGGGATTGCTTGGTACGATGGCAAGTATTGCGATTCTGTGGAGATGAGCATGTTGGAGGACGAGTGGCGAGAGAGATATGGGAAAGAGCTGCAGGATGGTCAGACTGAGTGATGATGTTGGTCGCAACATGTGCTTTCCCGGGATTTGCGCGAAGTAGTTGTGTAGTCTAATGATAAAGGGAATGTACTGTGGAGGTCACAACATAGCTCTTAATCGCGGTGAGCAGTAGTAGCACGCGAGTATCATTGACTGAAGCTACGTCTTTGTACGGGGAATATGAATTGGTATTACACTACTGATACGGGGAGGGTTATACAAGAGACCTCAGCCTGCCGAGGCTGGGAGAACTTGGCAGTTTGTACAATACTGCACACATGTCACCTCTTTAGAGATGGCGTAGTATCGCTTTGGCTCCTATATTAGATCTTGAGACTTGACCCAACTGGGTAGATGCTAATCGGAGCCAGACCATCAGAAGTGGCGGTGACCAGATCCTGGCGTTTATTATATTCGTGCTGTGATAAGACCCACAGTCTTATGAAGCGCCTTGAACGAAGCTTCGACAATGCAGAATCACAGTTATCGCTGAATGGGAGTCTCCATTTTGCAAAAACCACTGACATCCGCTTTTACCGCTCTTTCCAATTCACCATCATCATGAGTCTCGAACCGACGTTGAGAAAAATCAAAGACTCCGGCACGATCACGATTGGTCATCGTGACTCGTCCATTCCCTTCTCCTACCTTGCTGGAATTCCCCAACCCATCGGTTATTCGCACGATGTCGCACTGGCTGTGGTAGAAAGCTTAAAGAAAAAGCTTGGAGTCGACCTGAACGTCCGCTTCGCACTCGTGACCTCACAGACTCGCATTCCGTTGGTCCAAAATGGAACTGTCGACCTCGAGTGTGGGACGACCACGAAGAACGAGGAGCGCGAACAGCAAGTCTCTTTCTCTAGCGGCATCTTTGAGACGAGCGTCCGAATGCTCACAAAAGCCAATGCCGGTCCGCCCGCATACTCTGACTTCTCGGATCTCAGTGGAAAAAACGTGGTGACAACTGCAGGCAGCACGTCCGAGCGTCTGGTGAAAGCAATGAACGCCGACAAGATGATGAGGATGAACGTGATTTCTGCGAAAGATCACGGAGAAGCTTTCAAAATGCTCGAATCTGGCCGGGCTCAGGCAATGATCTTGGACGAAGTGCTCTTGATAGGGCAGCTGGCTAAGGCAAGGAAGCCTTCCGACTGGGTAGTCACAGGCTCGCCACAAGCATACGAGACTTATGCTCTTATGCTTCGTCGGGGCGATGATGAGTTTTTGGCGGCGGTCAATGAGGCTATCGAAGACTTTGCCAAGTCCGGCGGTGCTGAGCGGTCTTATGGCAAGTGGTTCACGCAGCCGATTCCGCCTAAGGGCTACAACCTCTCGTTGGAGTTGAACGACGAGCTTAAGAGATACTTCTCCCGCAACTGATAGCGCGTTGTGATGATCTGAGATGCAGTCATAGACGTTGTTCTGCTGTCAGTATGGTATATATGGCGTCGTAATGATACCAGGTGCTGCAACACTTGCAAGCAGTGGCTATCTGGTGTTCGCGATGATGTAGTTCACCTCAGCTCCTCCTCCCGCATAAGGGACATTCGCAGCCATGTCCTTCCCGAAAATGTGACTACATGTGTAAGCAGCGAGTACAGATTTTGCTCCCTAGTTCGAGATCTTTGCATCCTTCGGCGCTTCTACCACCTACCAGCAGCTCGTCATCGGAAATGCGTTTATGCACCAGTGAGATAGTGACAGTATACGTCTTTCTCCAAATGACCATCATGTCCACACACACACTGATAGATGCATGACGGCAATCCACTGTAAGAGCCATTGAGAGATTCATGGGCGTTGTCGCGTTGCGTTGCAGAGGTAGATGCCATCAGCGCAAGCTGCGGCCATGTGTTCCGGGACCACTTGGACGGAAGCGAGAAGATGCCGAAGATGGCCGCGTGCACGTGGCTCGAGATCAGATAAGAGCTGACGCCCAGCACGGACATACCAAGTCACAAGAAAGCAAAGCTTCTCGTAAAATTTTGTTTCAATGACAAACAGCGTCTTCATGAGGAAAGGTACCTCCCACGCCTCCATTCAATCCTCCACAGCGTTGGGGATACACGCGGAGAAGGGGTCGAGCTAAGAATATTTTTCTCGTAAAGAACGCTGCTGGCACGGACTCGACGGAGTAGAACGATTCTTCGAAGTCTCGATCGAAGGTTCACGGAGATTTCACGAAGCAGATGCCTGCGCAGCCCTACTAAAATCGAACCTGACGTGACCTCAAGGCGGGCAAGATTCACAGACAAGACTTCGGATGTCGGCGCCCAGACTTGTCTTAACCAAACTGGGCAAGACCAGGCGTTGCGGCTTAAATGGCGGCTCAACTTTTGCGGAGCTGTACCTGATCCTGCGCCCGACCACGCACAGATTTTGCGGTTGACATACGGCAAGATGTAATATTTCAAAGCCCGAGGTTATCTCTTGCCTATTACGAAACATTACCAAGAGCGGAAGAGAGTCATGGCGCGAATTGTATCGTTGAACTGCTACCGTGATGTCGCTATGCCATTCTTTCCTCTCACGACACTGACGCTTTCGTCTTGTCCTTACTCTACATTTCAACCATGACGTCCTACTCAGAGAAACCGGAAATCGACGAGGAGCTCGGTGCCGTGAACGACGAGAAGAATGTGGAGGCTCCGGATGAGGTCTTCGGCGCTCCTGAGGAGGGCGGAGTAGATTACCGCAGTGTCTCCTGGACAGGCGCGGCTATTCTGATGATGAAGTCGGAAATGGGAATTGGAATCTTGTCCATCCCGCAAGCATTCGGCACACTCGGACTGATTCCTGGAATCATCGTTCTGCTGGCCATTTCCGCCATCACCACTTGGTCATCATACGTTGTGGGCGTTTTCAAGCTTAAACATCCTAATGTGTATGGTTTTGCAGACAGCAGCGAGATCATCTTCGGACCGATCGGGCGAGAAATAGCTTCTGTTGCTTTCTGCCTTCTCTGGATTTTTGTCGCAGCGTCTGGCTTGCTCGGTGTTTCCATCGGTCTTAACGCTATCTCGAGCCATGGAACTTGTACTGCGGTCTTTGTTGCAGTGTCGGCCATCATTGGCTTCCTCGTTTCGAGCGTGCGGACCTTGAGCAAGTTGAGCTGGCTCGCTTGGGTGGGCATGATCAGCATTATCGTAGCAGGTAATTGCATCGGCCCAGACTTCTCAGGCGTGTACTGACCTTTACTAGTCTTCATTCTTACGGTTGCCGTTGGTGTTCAAGAGCGTCCTTCTGCCGCGCCGCAAACCGGTCCTTATGTCTCTACCTACAAGCTCTTTGGAGAGCCTACCTTCGCAGAAGCCATGGCTGCCATTTCCTCCATCATCTTCGCTTTCTGTGGTATTCCAGCTTACTTCTCCGTCATCTCCGAAATGAGGGATCCGCGCCAGTACCCCTGGTCTCTTGCACTATGCCGTGGTGTTGCTACTAGTGTCTACCTCATCGTTGGCATCGTCGTTTACTACTACTGCGGAGATTACGTTGCTTCACCTGCACTGGGATCCGCTGGAGTTCTCATGAAGAAAGTCTGCTACGGTCTTGCATTGCCAGGACTCATCATGTCTATGACCTTGTATCTTCACGTAAGGTGCCCCGATCTGCCCAAAGTAAGACATCACTGACAGCAAACAGATCACTGCGAAATACATCTTCATCCGCATCCTCCGCGGCTCAAAGCACCTTACAGCAAACACTGTCATCCACTGGTCGACTTGGCTCGGTTGCACGCTGATCACCACCGTCATTGCCTACTGCATTGCTAGTGGTATCCCTGCCTTCGGTGGCCTTGTGTCACTTGTTGGTGCACTCTTCGGCACCCTTCTCTGCTTTCAGCCTGAAGGCATCATGTGGCTGTACGACAACTGGCATTCATACTCTAGGGGTTCCGCCCGCTGGACTGCGATGGTCGGATGGTGTGTGTTTGTCATCTTGCTTGGCACATTCTTGATGGTGGCTGGCACGTATGGTTCTGTGGTCGGTTTGATCGACACTTTCGCTGCTGATGGCGGCTCCGCGGCCTGGAGCTGCGCCGATAACAGCAATTCTTCTTGAGCTGGAAAAGCTTGCATGATCACTCGTGAATGATCGGTCATACTTCGACATTTGCCGGCTCGGCCAAAAGGAAAAGATAGACCAACACTAGAGATAGATTAATGATATGACTAATAAACATACTCGGACGCAATTACCTTTCAATTTCCATCACAGTCTTTTGAGGTGGGCGTCACCAAGAAACTGGCTGGTAAAGAAGCTTGCAAAAGCTGCAAGCCAGCAACAATCGTTTGATGGGTTTCAAACTGTATCTCCGTGGTGTATACGTCCATATCAGTCTCTGTGTCCGACGATAAGAACACATTCAATACCGAAGGTCTACCGATCTTCTCAGTCCGCACATTGCTCAGGTGTTGTTCCTGACGCTTGTGCCAGGCGCTGTCGGACCGAATTTTGTGCTATGTACCACAGAGATGATGGAGGCAAATAACGTCGCTCTCCCAGTGACCGATGTACCCGTACCAAGGGGCGCAGAGCTAAAGCGACAACGTCGATCGTCGAGAGATGTCATGAGCAGACTCCAGCATCTCGATGGCGATGAGAAGCAAGTCTGTGATCAGAGCCGCTAGTACAAGCTTGTTGCGGCGAGAGCGACGACCATAGTTTCTCGCTGGCTACATAATTGAAGCAAGTTTGTGATCAGCACTGCTGGCACAAGCTTGTTGCTCCGAGAAATGAAGTGAGGTCAACTTCGAGCGACAAACACGCACATAATCAAAGCAAGGCGGGGAGTAGAAAATGATAACCAGAACCCGGTGTTGAAATCGATGGTATATTTCTCTTAGATATTACAAACCGCTCCCGCACCCGACTTCCCTCCAGCCAATGGTCTATTTCTTCTTCTTCGCAATCCTCTTAAGCGCCCTAGTCTCCTTCTTCATCCTAGCATCCACCATCTTGTACTTACCCTTGACACCTCTAGGTCTGCCCTTACCCTTATTGAAACCACCAGCAACAACAAGTCTAGGCTGAGGCTTCTTGTTGACGCCCTTCTTAGCCTTTGCCATGAGCTTGGAGATATTGTTAGCCTTATCCTTCTCACTGAGGTCATCACCCTCAGCCAGACCCTCGCTCTTCTTCTTGAGCTTCTCGACGCGGCGGGCGGCACGCATCGTCTTACGGGCCTTGGCTTCGCGGACCTTCTTGATGGGTCGCGCGTTGAGGGCCTTTTGCTTCTCCTTAATGGCGGCGGCGGCTTCTTTGGAAATGGGGCGCTGAGTCTTGGAGTGCTGGTTCTCGTCGTCGAGGAACCATTCGGGCAAGCCGTCGACATCACGGAGTGAGATCTTGTTGAAGTTGTCGTCGAGCATTTGCTGTTTGGTGATCTTGCCGGTGGCGAGCTGGTGTGCAAGTGTCATGGCTTCAGCGGTAATGATATCGATGTTGGGCTTGCCGCGAGCGGCCTCGGCATCTTCTTCGTCTTCCCACTCGTTGTTCTCTTGCGGCGCGGTGTCGACGTATTCGATTTCGGAGTCGGAGTCTTCGTCGTCCTTTGCGAATGGTGCTGCCTTTTTGGTGGCCTTTGACACCTCCGCCTTGGCAACCTCGTTGGGTTCGGGCGATGCAGAGTTGACATCGACACCACTGTCTGGGTCGACTTCATCTTCTTCTTCCTCCTCCTCAACGTCATCATCGATGCCACCAATGTCCTTGAAGATATCTTGTTCAAAGAAGTTCGCCGCTCGGTTTGTGAGGCCATCTTTGCGAGGCGCGGGCTTGTTCTTAAGGTCAGTCATAAGCTTGTCGCCGCTGCCGTCCTCCTCGTCTGATGAAGCCTCGTCGTCATCTTCCTCAGCCCGAAGTCCGTCGTCGCTGTCTGAGTTGTTGTCGTTGTCGGAACCAAAGCCTTCGAACTCCTCATCACTGTCGCCGCCTCTGGCCTTCATACGTGCACGCTTCGCCTTGACCTTAGCACTTCTTTCCTCCCTCTTTTCGGTGTATTGCTGGTACATCTGGTCCAGCTGCGCTTCGAGGCGATCTCCGTCCTCATCCTCGAATTCCTCGTCAAACTCGGTCTCGTGGTGCTTTTCGGGCTCCACGGTTGTGTGCATCTTTGCGCGGCTGAGCTCTCGTGCAATGCCGGACTTGTCCACATCCCTCAATTTGAAGACGTTTTCGCCATTCTCTGCAGCTTCAATACCAATATCGGTGGGCGTGATCATGTGCATCTGCAAACGTGTGATCTCCTTCTGCTTGCGCTCGTTCTCTTTCCTGCGATCCTTGCGCTTGTGTTTGTCGGCCATTTCCTTCATGTGTGCAATCTCTTGCTGAAGTCTTAATTCTTCGTCCATGGACTCCACTGTCACGCCCTCTTCGGGTTGGTCCTCAGCCTTAGCGGTAGCAACAGGAGCCGCCTTCTTTACGCTCAGGCCCATGACACGTCGAGCTTTCAGACGCCATCGCAGCAGCATCTTGAATTCCTTCCTGCCCAACACCTTAAGATCCTGTGTACAAAGCTTGACTTCTTCTGTCGTCTCTGGCAAGCTGGCCACGATCTGTAAAACATCGTCCTTGTTGTTTTCCTCTCTGAAATGAAGCCGGTTCATGCTTCCGAGCAATTGAATTGGGTCCTCGCTCTCGATGAAATCGGTCACGGAGACTTCGTGGAATTGTGTCCAGTCGCCCTCCTCGTAACCATCACGCTTTCTCTTTTTCTTCTCCGGGTTGAAGACCTTGGCCTCCAAGTTGGCGGCCTTTTCCTTGACTTCGGCAAAGGCATAGTTGGTGTCCAGGAATCGCGGGTCGAGGTTCTTGGGCGCCTTGTAGCCACGGCAGACGTAGAAAGTTTCGGCGGAGACGTTACGGGATGAAGGAGGCTTGGTTTGCTCGACCTTCTCGAAAAGCTGCTTGAAGATCCACTCCAATTTTTGACTGTCCTTGGAACGGAAAACCTTGGTGACGAAGTTGCCGTTGGGCGCAAGGAACTCGGTGGCAAGCTTGAGCGAGGCGAGCACGAGCTCGTTCTGGGTGAAAGCATCCTGGACCCAGGCGGTACCGACGTTGGGCGCACCGTCGTGGATGACAGTGTCGGCCTTCCATGTCTTGAGGTGGCCACGAAGGGTGGCACGGCACTTCTCGGTTGTGATATCGCCCTGGAAAGACAGTGTCTTCGGAATGGGCTTAATGGGATCAAGATCCACACCAACGATCAAACTCTTGACAGGCATGGTCTCGGCGGCGACCTGCATCCACGAACCGGGCGCGGCACACAAATCGATGAGACATCTTGAATTTTGGAGGAAGCCATATTTCTTGTTCAGCTGGACCAACTTGAAGGCAGCACGAGCACGGTAACCCTTCTCTTTGGCGAGATGGTAGTACTTGTCCAAACGCGCCTTCGCGTTCTGTAGCGGTGATTAGTATGTTTTCTGCTCGGCGTAACAACTTAACATAGCATACCTTCTTGTCGATAGCCATGCTGAAGGAACCGAGGACGTAGCCAGCGGTATGTGAGGCGGTACAGCAAAGGAAGGCGTACTACTGCTGCGCTGAGAAATTCCAGACCAGACCCTCGGTCGCGCAAACTTCACCCGACTAGCGCAACCTTCGCAATTGGCTCCCCGCTTTAGAGCCCGCTGCACATGCGGGAGGCGAGAGGCGAGTCCCGCTGGTTGCGAGCTTATCTCAGTATGACGTTGGCGAGCAGGCACGAGGCACAGGCAAGCTTCGACGCGAGATGGCAAAGGTATAGGGCTGCCCGTCGCGGTACACTGTACATGTAAACACATTGAACATACTGACTCCACCCAGCGTAGGCGAGACGTCCTGCGCGACATCTTCGCGCCCATGGCTCCCGCGCGTAAGAAGTCGCGACAGAATGCCCAAGCGCCTGCAGCGCTGCCCACCGAGGCGAGCCAATCACTACCGGACACGCAGAAGGGAACCGTACAGGACGAAACAGCACAGTCGCCTACGGCCGCCGATACGAGTTCTCCAACCACGAGTAGTGGATCGCAGTCCAACGACACATCCGCGAAAGCGTCCAACAGAAGCAGCTGGTATGGCGGCTCGTGGCGACTGAAAGCCTCACCTCTTACGGAAACTGCTCGAGAGTCGATTTCTGTCGCACAAGGCGTCATCTCGGAAGCCTTGGCAGAGAGCGGAAAGCAGATAGCAGAGCCATCCAAGAGGCCGGGCCAGTATGTGTCCAAGGGTATGCGGGCGAGTAGAAAGAGCATACCTTCACTCGAGACCACAAAAACACACGTGACGAGTGAAGCGGGCGACAAGAGCCGCCCTCGACAGGGATCACAAGAGAAGCTGAAAGGCTTCGACGGGCTGGAAGAAGCGAAGCCTAAGGCTGCAGCAGTGGCAGTTGAACAGAAGCCGTCCATTGAGGAAGCACCTCTACCTCCCGAGCCCATAGTGGAGAGCACTGGAACAGACGACGCCAAAAGCATAGCAAGTAGTCAGCGGCCGCAGTCAGGATCCTGGTTTGGGTGGTGGTCAAGGCCAGACGGATACGATAGCGATATGCCTAAGGCAGAAGATACCGATAAGCGGCTCGATGAAGCGACGAGCACACCTCTTCCTGGCACACCGAATGATGAACCGCCTGCGACAGACCCAATGCAAGGCGACGGATCGAACGATCCAACGACAAACGCTACTCTAGGCTCGCAGCCAGAGTCGAGCGCAAAGACAGGCTCAGCACGCTCGTGGTTCGGGCTGTGGAGCAGTGCACAGAATGAGCAAGCGGCAGTTGACGAGCAAGCGAAGAAAGCTGTCGAAGAGCGGCCACCTCCAGAGATCACAGTCTCAGCTGACGGAACCCCGGAATCTATACTGGACGACAAACCACTTCCAAAACGGGACGACAAGCCAGATACTGAGCAGCATACATCTTCTGGGTGGGCTTTCTGGTCTACAGACAAGGCCAAGACGCCAGTTGGCACCCCCGGTGGAACACATAAACAGATTGGCGAACTTGCTGTTGCCGACACGCCCAGTCAAAGTCATCCTGAAGCTGCACAATTCAACGAACAGCGAGAAGTCCCTAAGTCGAAACCAAAAAGAGCCGGCTCACTCCTGGGTCGAAAACGTGGAGCTGTGGAGAAGGCCGAGCAGTCCGGAGGATCATCATCAGCCACTCCTGCCCTCACCCCTCGACCCAGCACGCCTGTGGGAGGCTTGCCAGCCAAAGAAGAACCTGATATCAAGCCGGTGCAACGGGGAAAGACCACGATTCAAACGAGACCGAACTTGATACTCCCAGCCTTTTCGACAAACTACCCTACAGAACCAAATCCTTCATACTTGGAACGTGCTTCTCAATATGTGGCAGAAACGCTGAGAATTGTCGACGCCAAAGCTGCTCCGCGCCATGTGTACAGGACATCAGCAAAGCCCAGAATAAAGAAAGCTATCTCACTGGGTGTGCATGGCTTCTTCCCGGCGCCTCTTATTCAGAAGGTCCTTGGACAGCCAACAGGAACGTCAATACGTTTTGCTAATTACGGCGCGTCCTCAATCAAGGCTTGGTGTGAGGCCAATCAGCCAGAAGTAAAGGATGTGGAAATTGAGAAAGTGGCTTTGGAGGGTGAAGGATACGTCTCAGATCGTGTTGACACACTCTGGAAGCTCATGCTAAACTGGCTTAGCCATCTGCGACAAGCCGATTTTATCCTGGTCGCTTGCCACAGCCAGGGCGTTCCAGTTGCTATCTCTCTCATGGCCAAGCTAATTCAGCTCGGCTGCTTGAATGCACATGCGAAGATTGGTATATGCGCCATGGCCGGCATCAACCTCGGGCCATTCTTGGACTACAGATCTCGCCTCTTTGGCGGCAGTGCACTGGAGCTCTTCGACTTCTGCGACAACAAAAGCAAAGTCTCGCAAGCCTATGCAGAGTCATTGGACATCTGTCTTCGTCACGGCGTCCGCATCACGTACGTTGGCAGCCTTGACGACCAGCTAGTCAGCCTCGAAAGCAGTCTCCACACACCTCTATCACACCCTTACGTCAATCGTGGCCTCTTCGTCGATGGTCGTTTACACGCACCCAATTTCCTCACGCACCTTGTCATTTTCGCCATCAAGCTTCGCAATCGCGGTCTCTCGGATCATGGGCTGATCCGCGAGCTTTCGGCCCCTCTCGCAGGCAGCCTAGTTGGTGGCGAAGGCCATAGCAGAGTATACGACGATCCAGCCGTCTATCGCCTCGCAATTGACTTCGCTCTCGAAAGCAGTGCTGCTGCGGTCTCGAATTCTCCATCAGACTCAGCAAGCAAGCCAAAAGCCTTCGACCGCCGCTCCAGCACCACTAGCTACCCATCTTCCACCGCCGCAGCCAACAGTATGCGCCGTGGTACCATGAGCGAGTCTTACAACACCCTTCCCGGCATTGGTGCCGTCATCGCGGCATACGAGCCGCCTCCTACTGCCAGCAACGCAAACCCCTTCTACCTACCATGGGCTGTGCGTGGTATGTTAGAAGAGGATTTGGTCAAATGCGAGATGATGGACGAGGTCAAAGAGCTAGTGGCTGAGTTTGAAGAGTGGAAACCTACAAGCAAAGTCCTTAAAGACGTCAAATGGCGGCTTGAGGCTGTCAAGGGCATGGTATGATTCGAGCGTTTATCCTAAATTCTGATACCTGTTTTTCTAGCGTCAATTGTGGGAGTCGGAGTGACATGAAGCGTTTGCATGGCTTACGAACCAGACATACATTATATATTTAACTATTCGGAGTTCTCTTTTCTTCGAACGTTGTCTCTTGGGGCCCCTTCCGTAAATCTCAACTCTAATGGTCAGAACACTCCACTAGGTTCACATATTGCGTCTCGCCTGAGGAGCCAAGCAAGTTTAATTTCGCATACCAGCATCGAAAGCTGGGATGAGCTCTTTGATCTGCAGTTGAGCTGCATACGAAGCCAACGAGTTTGCTGGCAAAGCGCCTACGAGTCTCGAAAGCTGCACGCATCCGTGAGAGCTCCAGCCACCATAGCAAACAGCTCGTGACACAGGGAGCGCTCATAGGCTTCGTACCTCACGACTATCCCGACAACACGCCTACGAGCCTCGATAGCTGCACCTATCCACGAGCTATAACCACCAAACAAACCGCTCGCGACACAGCGAAGACTTAAGAACGCGATGCCACTCTGGGATACACTCTCTCCCTCTTCTCCACGCGCAGGAACGAGCAAGCATGGCCGACCTCAGTGCTTGCGCTTCGTGCGCCTCTACCCAGAACCTCAAACACTGCGCCCGTTGCAAGACTGTCGCTTACTGCTCGCCGACTTGCCAGCGAGCACATTGGCACGATCACAAATCAGCTTGTGAGTTTAGAGTCGTTGTGCCAGCGGTCTCCCAAGCCACAACGCCGTCCGATGCCCTTACGCTCTTGCGCACCATGCCCGACCCTGCTATCAAGCAAGAACAACCGAATAAGTCACCAGTGGCACACCAGGCCCTCAACATCCCTGAGTTGCGCTTGGCGATCTTCTCCGAGCTACCTGCCATTGAACTACTGGCGACGCAAAGAGTCTGCAGGTCTTGGTATCTGACTTCCACCCTTGACCAAAAGCTGCAGCAGAGGCTGTTCTTCTCTCCAGGCCCGGGAAAGCTTGTTGTTCCATCACTTTCAGGTATGTGCAAAGCAAGGTTCACCTTGTCGATTGGAGCGTGTCCTAAATTCTTCCAGAAGGCAAACCTCGCCCAGCGCTCCATCCATACAACGCCAGTCAGCGCGATGCTCTGAAAATGGAACGAGACATCGGAACTCGCCATGGATGGACCGGACGCTATCTGCTCACGGCTTCTGACGGGGCTTCGAAAGAAATGTCGGCGAGCGAGGTCCATCAAGCCGGCGTCGAGATCATTTGCAATCCGTTCTTCACCAGGTTTTGGCCCCAGCATCAAGACAACATGACCTTGATTCCAGTCAAATTTGCCTGCAACTTCCCACGAGCACACTCCTGGCGTCGCATGCTGCTCACATCGCCTCCCGTAACATCTTTAGGCATCAATCTCTGGTACGTCAACACCATGCGTCACCTTCACATCCTCTCCTGCCCGTCCCCAGCCACTGACCCGCCATCAGGTACACAAAACGCAACGGCGAAGGGTCGCAGCTCATGCCCTCCACCGGGCACGTCCCATCGGGTGTGACACTTGGGCACCTTGCGGACATGCTTGCGGCGCAGCCCAAGAAGCTGGAGTACCACTGGATGCAGCCGCATGACTACGCTTCTTGGCTGCGCTCCGCTGACACTACAGCGCCGCTGCCGAAGCCAGGTGACAAGGAACACCCTACGGGTTATCGAGGTGTTTATGTCAACCCGAGCAATGGGATCGCTTTCCCCGGTGGGTTTGGGACGGGTTGGCGCTAGCTTTCCGGGATTCGGATGGGAGTTTTGAGGGAGTAGTCTAGAATATACTGACCTTCTCATTCTGATTTGAACTTATGACGATGAGATGGAATGGTCATCGAGACGTTTGAGGAGGCAGACGACTTGATTTCCTAGAATCGCGTTTGGATGAAACTGATGCTCAGAGACCTATGGAAAATTCGAAGCACGTCAACGGGAGGGTTTTGCATCTTGGAGTGCAAAAGTGCAGAGCAGTATTTAGTTGAGAGAGATAAAATATGCATATACATATATGTATTCCTGACATTGGCATCACGTGAAAGACCTGTCTGCAGACCACAGGCGTGTGCAGGGCTACAGACCTTGCACACGTCTGAGTGTCTGTATCTTCTCATGTTTGAGATAACAGCTATCGATCGCAAGTTGTTGGATCTTCCGTTGAAATTTCAATAAAGCTACATCAGACTCGCAATAATACATATATACATAGGTACCAATAGACATACATGTACGCAGACTTATGAGAGCCAACTGCACTAGCCAAAGCCCGAGCCTCGCGCATAGCCGTGGCCAAGGCAGCGTCCAAGGTTCAAGGGGCCTGCCTACAGTACCATGCTTCGCCGTGCAAAACATACGAGATCAAAGCCACTCTATACTCGATGTTGGCATGAGCACGCCTCGTGTGGTCTGTTCGCCGCCCGTTTGAAGCTAAGTATGCGGCAACGATCCTGCGATTCGTGCTGCAGGGGTGGAAATAGCGCGTTCCCAGCCACCACGTGAGGGCTACGCAACTCAGCACCATGTTCATGTCCAATATCGTGGGAACGCGATACTGAACTGGCGTTTTGAGCATGGATCAATCGACTATGCGATAGTATGCAACCACGACATGTCAGGGCTTGAATTAATAGGAGGCGTATCTGCTGCCGTCGGACTCGCTCAGACCGGATTCAGCCTTGCGAAAGCCATCAGGGAGACAGCCAAGGACTACAAAGACGCCAGAGACGACATAGCAGGACTAGCGAGAGTCATTGAAAGCACGCTGAGCCGAGTGACTGAGGTGAAAGGCCTTATAAATGATAATGACAAGACTAGAGTCTTTAGCGACAACGGCTTAATTACTATCAAGAACTCCTTTCTGGATCTCGAACGGATCGTGGGGGACTTGATAGCACTCTTGACCACCGCTGGCGTGTCCAGAGATACACGTAAGACAATCAGACCCGAGGATGTTGCAGTGACTCGCTTCCAGAAAGTCGGCTGGATAAGTCTCAAATCAGAAGTCAAAGACAAGAAAGACGAACTCAGCAATATCCAAATAGACTTAACTTTAGCGATTATCTGTGCACAAGCACGCTCGGCTGTCTCGCCCACTGTGGTGGCTGCGCTGAGGATACGGGTCGCTGATCTCGAGATGGAGAGGCGTCAATACGCTTCGAAGGGGACTGGAGCTGGTAAGCCGGATATGCTACACAGCTCGACAAACGACTCCAGTAGCCATTCGGCCGTGCCGATTCCAGACTTAAGTAAAGAGCCTCCTGCCTTGTCACCTACCAGTAGTTTACCAAGTGCTGTACCAGTCCCAAGCGCAGATGAAGCCATACCTCCTGGAGGAAACAACGAGCCTGGCTCCGCAGACCATGTACCGCTCGACGACGCACGGGAAGATACTTGGCTGCAAGTCGCAAGCCCTTCTAGACAACAGCAAAACACCGACAAATGGCCCCAAGAAGGGACGCAACAACGGCCGGCAAAGGACGAAAGTTCAGTACACAACCATGCCTTGGATGTGTCAGGAGCACAGTACGCCCATCTACTCGTAGTCGATGGTATCGATATGTTCGTAACACCATTACTACCTCCAAAACATCCGAGGAGACTCAGTCGGGCTAAGCCGCAGGTCACAGCTCAAGTGTGGGCAGCCTTTACTCCCAGCCTCAGGAAAGAGATAGCCGCGAGTTTGGATTCTATGTTCCGGCTTCCTCGCGGTTTCGGTTGGCATCTTGCTTTCGCAAGGGATGCAGCGACGCCTCCGAAGTGGAAACGGATCTTGGCACGAATTCTGCATCTCTATGAGAATCAAGATCCTCAACAGTCCAGTCGAGATGGGGGACGCTGCTACATGGTTCTCTTCGTTTCGGGCCGGATGTTCAACAACGAAGCTGTCAGCGACGGCCATCCACTACAAGCCCCAGTAGACGTACAAAACTACACTTACATGGAGGAAGATGCTGTCGCTACTGTACACTCAGGAAGAACACCCCGAGTGGGCACATTGGCCAACCAAAGCGCAATCAAAGACCGACATGACGACAGTGGAGACGATGAGAGACGCAGAATGGAGAGGCAATTGGAGGGGGAATACCTGATGGAAGAGTACCGAAGTAAGCAGCACGCGACGAGAGATAAGACCCTAGAGGAGGAAAAGCGATCATTAGAAATCCTGGAGCGCCGGAAGCGTGATGAGCTAGAGGAGGAGAGGCGCATTCTGGAGGACCTCAAGCGCAGAGAGTTTGAAGCCAAAGAAAGAGAACACCATCATCGGGCTGAGCTTGAGGAGATGAAGGCAAAGGAAGCTGCAGAGAAGAAAGAAGCCGAGAAGAGGCTCGAAACCGCACCACAGCATCGAATCGTCGAAGCTGATCTTGCACCATCTGAGATGGAGGTGATCGCGGTCCCGGTGACAAAGGATAGGAAGCAGCGGAGGACCTCTAAGACACCAGAGCGAACGGCAGAGGAAGAGACACAGTTGTTCAATGATGCGATGCTCAGGTTCACTGGCCGCATGTTGTAGTCGGTCATGTGTGTCGAGCGCACTCCAATTTACAGCTCTTGCTCACAAGCCTCCGCGGACCTCAATGCACGTATCAACAGCTGTCATCCGGAAATCTACGGTAAAGGACCAGTGAGATATTAGCAATGATGCAACAGTCAGTTGTTGATCGACATGCCAATACCCAGAAGCACGATACTCAACAATCGTCATCTCAACCATTGAGACATGTGATGCGCTCATTGACGACTAAATTTCATGTCCGCATTCACATGTAATCTCGGGGTCAATGCAATGAGATTCTGTCAAATACGTTCATTCACTTCACCTCAATACTAGCGCAGCGCTTACCTTGTGTCTCGTCATCACTCTTACCTTGAGCCATCAGCAAAACTTCCAGTCCGAATACTTGCCTCAAGATCATGTCCCGAACAAAGCCTGAACCTTGAGCATTGCTCATCTGGCTCATAGTACAATGTCGCGCAAGACGACGCTTCCCGCAGAATTTATCGCTGCAAACCGAGCAATTCTCGCAGACGTTCGCTCTCGTAGGCAGCCATCGCCACCCTCACAGCGTACTTCAAACTTTTACAGACGCCTCAACCATGCAGACATGATAGAGGAGCAGATGCAGCAATACGGCCACGATACTTGGGGCTACGTCATCTATCGTACTACGTACGAAAGCGATTGCGATTGGAACAATTTCATCACACAATTGAATGCCAAATTGGAAGACGTCTTCGATTTTTACAACGGCAAAGACATCCTCGACAAGTTCACCTTGACCGTGATGGACGATCGGGCGCTCTTCGACGGAGCGAACACTCATGAAATCCGCCGCCACTTCCACGAATGGGTCAGACAGAACCACACGAGTGAGCAGCCACACGCGAAAGAGAGTGAGGAAGATGCTTTGAAAAGACCACAAGGATCTACTCGCTACCGCTATGCCGTTTGCGTTGACGCAGAATCTCTACATTCCATAATTCATGATAGGTCCGAAGGCCCTAAGAAGGAGCCATGGGTTAAGGTCATCAAGCGGACTTGGAAACCAGACCCAGCAGGAGACTTCGAAAACCAAGAGCTGGAGGAGCCTCTGGAGGGAGTCACACAGCAATACGTCGGGTGGATGCGAGTCGGGATGCGCGGTCTTGTTTCGTTCTACGAACTCGGTGATGACAACAACTACTGGGTCCGCGCTTACCTGCGCCCACCGAAGATCTTGACCCACTGATGGTCCGTCCAAACTTACATGAAGATGAAGATTCGTAGCGGATGACTGTCTCATACTCCGCGATTCTCGGGAAGAAAGGGAGGTGAACGGGACACATCGGTGACGAAATGTTGCAGACGACTCTGAGGCGGGGAGTAGGTACTCAAAGACCAACTAGCCAACACGGAGAATATCACAACAATAAGGTGGCGAATTGGCATCAGGCTTCCAAGGCCACAAGAACGTTTCTCATAGCAGCTAGCATACGGAGAAACAACCATTTCCATGTCACATCGGCTTCCTCCAAACCCTCACACTTCTCTCAAACCCAAACTCATCTCTCTCCCACCCATCCACCTCCTCCCATCCTCCTTGAACAAGCGTCTCCGTGAACGGTGGCCGTAACTCAAGTTTCCTGAAATTCTCCCTCAGCGACGGACACTTCTTCGCTGCCTGCTTGTAATTTGCCCAACCCTGCGGCTCCAGCACCAGCAACCCTCCCGGAACCACGATTTCCTTCAACCGCCGGAAGAGCTCTACCAGGACAGCGTCGGAAGTGTTCAGATGCACCCACTTGACGACACTCAACAGTAAAATGACATCCCACTCTCCACCTGCAGCTGCGCCCTGAAATGGCCAAGTGTTGGCAAAATCGAACTCTTCGAACGAGACATTCTCTACACCCTTCTGCTCAACCTTCAATGCAGCAGCTTTGGCTTCGTGTGCAGAAGCGATCAATCCCGAATCCAGATCTACACCCACGACTTGTGATGCGGAAAAATGTGTTGCGAGCTCGAGGGTCAATTTGCCCGCATTGCAGCCTAAGTCTAGGATCTTTTTACGTCCTTGTACAAATGATCCCAGCTGAGTGAGGCGCGGATCTGGGATGTTTTGACTGCGGAAGGTGTAGTAGGAAGTGTAATTGCCATGGCGGTGGAGTTCGTGGCGTAGTTTGTCGAGTTGTGTTGCCGTCAAAGTTTTTGTAGGAGCTTCTACGGTCGTGGGTATTTGAACGCTTCCTTCGCTCACTTGTTGATCCATCTTCACCGATTTTGACTTTTGATCCGGCCGAGTTGTGGTGTTGCAGTCTTTGCTTGCCGTGTTGGCAATTGCGTGAACTTCGACTTTGTCCAAAGAAAGTTTTCTCGACTTGTCCGTCCAAGTTCAACCGGTTTCAGGTAATTTTTCTCGAAGACTTTCCTACATGTGCATATATAGCTATCGTGCACGAGATACCAGGAATCTTCACATGTCATTTCGAAAATGTACAATTTAGTTATCTAGGGTTAGTGTAACCATCATTCGCCGATATCGAAGACTTTGGGCCCACTTCACACGCGGAGGAATGTCGATGCGACATCGCCAGCTTACATTCTTTTTCATTTCACTTTGAACTTGTCGTACAAGATCCTCAAGGATCTATCTGACCAGGTAGAGAATACACAGAAAAAAACATCACGATGTCTGGAATCGACCCTACCGCCAACGGGAAGGCCAATGGTCATGACTCCACGCTCGACCAAAGAACAGTCCCACCAATGGGCATGACAGGCCAACAATTCCAAGAAGCAGCCATCTCAGCAGTAAATGAAATCGAAAAATACTACACACAACTCCCAGATCGAACCGTCATCCCCTCAATCGCACCTGGCTACTTGCACAAACTTCTCCCCAGCGAAGCGCCACAGCAAGGCGAACGATGGGAGACCATTGCCAAGGACATCGAATCCAAGATCATGCCCGGAGTCACGCACTGGCAAAGTCCCAAATTCATGGCCTTCTTCCCGGCCAACAGCACATATCCCGGCGTTCTAGGCGAGATGTGGAGCGCTGCTCTCACAGCGCCAGCGTTCAATTGGATGTGTTCACCTGTTTGCACGGAACTGGAAACCGTCGTGCTCGACTGGCTAGCAAAGATCCTAGGTCTGCCAGAAGGCTTCATGTCCACGAACCAAGGCGGTGGCGTAATCCAAGGCTCCGCAAGCGAAGCAATCGTCACAGTAATGGTCGCAGCGCGTGAACGTTTCGTCCGCCGACAACTCGAGCGAGAAAACATCACAGACCCAGAAGAATCCGAAGACCGTGCCTGCGAGATCAGATCGAAGCTCGTCGCTCTCGGATCCGAACAAGCCCACTCCAGCACCAAGAAAGCAGCAATCATAGCCGGCACCCGCTACCGCAGCATCACCGCCTCTCGCTCCAACGCCTACGCCCTCACAGGCCAAACACTCCGTCAGAAACTCGAAGAACTCACTGCCAAAGGTCTCCACCCATACTACCTAACCGTCAGCATCGGCACAACCAACACCTGCGCCGTCGACGACTTCGCCTCCATCGCCTCCGTCATGCGCGACTACCCCGACGTCTGGATCCATTGCGACGCCGCCTACGCTGGAGCCGCTCTCGTGCTGCCCGAATATCAGCACCTGTCAGCACAGATGTCTTTCGTCGACAGCTTCGACATGAACATGCACAAATGGCTGCTAGCGAACTTCGACGCCTCGGCGCTCTACGTGCAGAAACGCTCTGATCTGACGACCGCGCTGAGCATCACGCCTGCGTACCTGAGAAATCAGTTCACCGACAGCGGGCTGGTGACGGATTACCGCGATTGGCAGATTCCGTTGGGGAGGAGGTTCAGAGCGCTGAAGATCTGGTTTGTGCTGCGGACTTGGGGCGTTGAGGGGTTGCAGCAGCATGTCAGGCATCACATTGGTCTTGGAAAGCTGTTTGCAGAACTGGTGAGATCGCGGAGCGATCTGTTTAGCATCTTCACACCGCCTGCTTTCGCGTTGACGGTCATGACGGTGAATGCTAGGAAGGGAGAGCGGCCTCATCTGGAAGCGGCGACCAATGGTGCGGATCCCAGGCCGTATGAGGAGAGTCATAAGGTCGTTGAGACGGAGCCTTCAGAGGAAGAGTTGCAGAAAGCGAATGATGCGACGAAAGCTGTGTTTGAGATTATTGACAACAAGAAGGAATTCTTCTTAACGTCGACGGTAATTGGTGGAGTTTTCGCGATTCGCGTGGTTTCTGCTAACCCGTTGGCGGAAGAGAAATATGTGCGAAAGGTGTTTGACGAGTTGGTGGCGGCTGCTGAGCAGGTTTTGTAGATTTGCCTTGGTTGGATCTGTAGAACATGTACATCGTGATAGACGCGAGCAAGATACAAAAGATATTTAGGGAGTGGTAGCAAAAGTCTGGAATATCCAATGGACGCATAACCGTCGTTATTTTCGTGGCATATGGAAGAAAGCTGCTACTGCTATGTATCATGTACCCAGCAATCCCAACACACTTTTAATTTTTCAGATCGTCGTAACAGAAGCGTGAAAACTCATGTGAACCATCTACTGCTTGGCGTTGATGATGTCAGCGAAGGCAGGCTTCAAGCTGGCGCCGCCGACGAGGAAACCGTCAATGTCGGCCTCCTTGGCGAGCTCCTTGCAGTTCTTCTCGCTGACAGAGCCACCGTAGATGATGCGGGTCTCGTCGGCAGCCTTCTGGCTGACGTCCTTCTGGAGCCACTCGCGGATGCCCTTGTGAACCTCCTGTGCCTGCTCGGTGGTGGCGACCTTGCCGGTGCCGATGGCCCAGACGGGCTCGTAGGCAATGACGATCTTGCTCCAGTCCTGGATCTGCTTGGCCACGGCGGCGAGCTGGCTGATGACAACCTCCATGGTCTTGTTGGCCTCGCGCTGCTCGAGGGTCTCGCCAATGCAGAGGATGACGTTGATGCCGCCGTCAAGGGCAGTCTTGGTCTTGCTGGCGATGAAGGCGTCGCTCTCCTGGAGGATGACACGGCGCTCGCTGTGGCCGATCAGGGCCCAGGTGATGTTGGAGTCCTTGAGCTGGGAAGCGGAGATCTCGCCGGTGAAGGCACCGTTGGGCTTGTCGAAGACGTTCTGGGCGGCGACCTCAATGCCCTCACGAGCGTGCTCGCGGGTGAGGAGGAGGTAGAGGGCGGGAGGGGAGATGACGATCTCGGTGTTGGAGTCGACCTTGGCGTCGTTGAGCTTGTGGACGATGTCCTTGATCGACTCAATGGTGCCGTTCCTGTTGGAGATGGAGCGTTAGTCGAGCTGTTGCTGAGCTGTCATTGAGGTTGTTGAGGAGGAAGGCAGCGTACATCTTGAAGTTACCGCCGACGAAGAATTGACGAGGCATAATTGCGGTGTTGTGGGGGGTTGTTTGGGTGAGGGGTGGTATAGAGACGGATTGGGGTATGGTATGGAGTGGAATGTAGTAGCAAAGGTGGTTGTTGTCTGTTGCGGTCTGATTTCTTTCACCCCGCCAGAAGCTGGGGCGATGTCATTGCCCAACAACGTGGGGCACTTCAAACAGAAAGTCGCCGCAGAACACCCGACCATCCCCGATGCAGTGAGCCAGAATATCGCCGTACGGTGTAACGGAACATATCGGAGGCCATTGTTTGCAGCTCGTGTAATAAAATGCATGATGCCCGAGGTTGATCTGACGTGACTGAATTGAGCCAGCAGAAGTTCACCTTTGCTGGTTGCATTGAGTGAAGTTGATCTCTACCTTGTTTTTTTGGCATGTCCGCCACTTGAGATCCTCTCGTACTCTACCTCCTAGTCAGGTGTCAACGAAAGGGTCTGAATACAAGAATCCGGATGTTGTGAGCAAATGTTGGCATTGGTGTAATTCTGCATGCCTGCAAGAATTTAAATCACAGTATCATTCCAGCATGAGGACACTCAAAGCTCCCAATAGGAGCAAGGGAGGTAGGAGGGAACTGATCACGTACAGTTGACTACTTTCAGACCAAGTACATCCATAGCATAAAAATCGTATCTCTAGCCAGGAGCAACCTATCGATGCTCCTCGGCTTACCATACTACACTTCACCCACTAGTGATACAAACCTGTTCGCACAGAAAAAGCAAGAAGCAATGTCGAAGAACAGGAGGTATTCCATGCCAAAGAAAGGTGGATAGAAAACGGAGCCTCCCGATGTCTCGCCCGTAGTCGTCCACCACTATTCTGGGGTGTACGCGGAGCTGTTGTTGCGAGCCGGTGCTTACCCTGAGGAGGTAGTCCGACTCACCATGGTATTATGTTTTGCTCGTGCCATTATCGTTACTCTCAGACTTTGTCGCTGAGATGCAAATGTTGGCTGACGCTGGGTCTTGTCGTGCTGTGAAGTCCATCAGGTGCCCAATGGCTCAGTAGCGGCGTCGCGATCTCGACTCGTCATACCCACCACCCTCGTAAGGTCGCTTCTGGCCAGCATACCCGCCGCTGTCACGGTCACGATCGCGGTAACGGTCTCCACCGCGGTCGCCACCACGGTCTCCGCCGCGATCGCCTCCTCTGGGTGGCAAGGGCTCAAGGTTAGCATTGCTGCGCGAGCCACGGTCGTCAAAGCCACGGCCACCGTCGCGGCCGCCAAATCCACCACCAGATCGAGGGCCTGCAGGTGCTCCGTCCGGTGCACCGTAGCCGCGATCGCCGTAACGTCCACCACCTCCGCGAGGTCCACCACGGCCGCCTCTGAAGCCGCCGCGACCGCCATCGAAGCCGCCTCTGAATCCGCCGCCACGTCCAAAGCCACCAGGACCCATCGGAGGACCGTAACCGATCGGTTTCAGGACAGGAGCTTGGGTGTAGCCGCGACCTCCAAGGCCACCGCCGAAGCGACGTGGACGCCAGCCATTGACAGTGCGCCCACGCTCGACATCGACGACGACTTTGCGACCTTTGATACGTAGGTTCTCGGTCTCCTTGTATGCGGCTGTTGCGGGAAAAGAATCTGATGTTAGCATGGTCTGATACTTACCACAACGCTGTGGGTGTCAGTAGGGGAGGGGAGGTTTACCTTTCATGTCCCGCTCTCTCTCGAACACAATGAATGCGTAGCCCAGTGGCTTACCCTTCTTCTTCGGTTGGGCCTCTCCAGAATTCAGTGGCACGCGCACTCGCTCGATTGGTCCGAAACGTGCGAATTCGCGCTCGAGGTCCTTAGTGTCGGTGTCGTAGCTCAGCCTTGAAATGAAGAGAGTTCTGTAAGGGTCTCCCCGGATGTTCTTGTCTTCCTTTGGGTTGAACAGCTGCTTGAAGCCCTCGTCCAGGTGCCACTTCTGATGCGCGTCTTTTTCGAGTTTGGTGCGATCCTTCTTCTCGAGCCATGACTCGGTTGGCTGGTACTCGCCAAACTCCTCCTTCAGTTGTGGTAGGTACTGCGCGACGCCATCAATTTGCTTGGTCTTGCGGTCCTCTGGCGCGTGGTCATTAGGTGGTAGGTAGCGGAGAGGTGGACGCGGCGCAAATAGCTGAAGCAAGTTGTGAGGTAGCTGAGCGGTCATTGTGATGGTACTTTATGTGTGGTGTTGATGTGTCGCTTTCGGGATCTCACGCTTGGTGCGCGCTCCGAGTGAGGTGGTCCAATGAAAGCTAAGTCGTCGCAATATCGCGGTTTCGTGATTGTCGCGCGTCTGCTCGTGAGAGGAAGCCTGGGACGCGCAGGCAGTCGTCAATAGTGTTGTATGTGGGTAGTCACAAGAGAATGTGGTCGTGCGCTTCCAAGGAGAGCTGGTGCAAGCAGCTTGCGACGTTCCAGCCAGCCGAATCACTTCCAACTTCCGCCGCGGGAGAGCCGCCGCCAAGCCAGCAAGAGCGACTCCAGGGTACACTTCCATGTTCACTCTGGTCGCATCGCATATAAGCAGATACGGCCAAACAACATGCCTCTCCAAGCGCTACGAACAGTGGCAAAGCCACAGGTAATTCACACAAGATCATCTCTGTCCAACGCGCGCTAACGAGTCTCCCAGAACGGCGTCGGCGCCTTCATCCTCCAATGCAAGCGCATCGACTTCCACTACTGCGACTGGGCCGGTAGCAGCAGGGGAATGAAGTATGCTAGTCCACTCGACCTTCTCTGCGAACCTGTCTAACAAGATCCTCCCAGCCAATTCCTCAAATCCCACCTCAAAGAATTCGCCCGCGCCAACCCTCAAATCGAAGTGACAGTCTCTCCCCGACCAGGCCGACACCCCGTCCTCAAAGGAAAATATATCTGCGGCAAGGAGAAAGCCATCTGCGTGCGCAACATGGAGCCGAACGAGATTCTGGAAAAAGCGACCCTGCTGCGCAGCGCGAGCGGCGAGAAGCTCAAGAGGGTCACCAAGCCTGTCAAGAGTTTGAACGAGAGTGTGAGAGGTATCTGGGATCCTTTCCACGGACACAAGTACCAGGTGTGAAGATCGAAAAATATTGTATTGCTTGGGGCTGTCGGAAAACTTGTACGATGGCAGAGATGTACAGATATCATGGGGTCTGGGATTTTGCATTGGGTGGCGTATTATTTTGTGCTTTAGACGGAATACCAATCTAAGCGTTTGCTTTCTCGCACAATAGTCTTGAGCGAGATCTACGGATGTGAAGCTGCTTTTTCACCGAGCCGATAATGACATTGGACATCGAGCGCTGGATATTTGTGCTTGAGCAATGCTGCTGCGGCACGTGCTTGTATACTCAGGCAGGATTCACTAAAGAGTGTCATACTAGCATACATGCAAGCAAATGCTGGCCCGGACACGAGCTTGCTTTTGTTCCAAGGTTGGCCAGTGGAAGCTTTCAAGATACAACGATTTCGTCCATTGATTGGTCATGGTTTCCCTGGAACGAATTATATGAATTCCTCATCGCTAGAGTCTTCGCTGCTCAAACTCTCATCAAACAAAGCCTGGTCGTCCACCGCCGCTTGATCATCCCCGCTCGACGCTTGCCCGTCACCATCGAAACTCTCAAAGACTTCACCTTCGACGAACCCTGTGTCCTGGTCATCTCTGCCTCCCGAATGAAATTGCTGATCGTAGCTCTCAGAGCTCCCTGCCACCTTCGATCTACAAGCATCACAATAGTAGCAGGCTAGATGCAATCTCCGCTCCTCCTCCTCGGACGGAAACCTCAGCAAGCTCACTAACGACCTGCCAGACTGGACGAGCGCGATGACCTCGTCCCAATCAAGAAGTCCATTGGAATAGAGAGATCGCCGACAACAAGGACCACGACAATTCTCTAATCGCCTGAACAATGGTTTGAGCTTCTCGTATGCATCGATATCGACGGAAAACAGATTTTCCAACGTCTCTTGTGTGTGATTGCACCATGGCATTGTACTTTCGGTTGCGGCAAATGCTTTTGGATCCATCCCGGTAGCCAGAAGTATACAGTGGAACGTTACAAAAGAGTCAAAGCGGTGGAGCGCAAGTTGCAAAGGAGTGGTAGTCTCAGCTCTTTCAAAGCCGTGTGGCAGGAGGCCTTGATAGTGGAAGCCGATGGTATACACCGTGAAGAAAGCAGACGAGAGCGTTAACCGTCCGCGTGTCATGAAAAGGTTCCCTTCGGTGATCAGTAACAGCCAGAAACTCTGTATAGCTTGTGTGTCCTTGGGCACAAAGATTCTGCAGTCAACTCTCTCCAGGCCCCAGAAATCGTCGATACCGGCGTGGAAGATGCCACTGTCTGCCAGCGCTAGGAAAATACCCCAAGGCAATGCGACGTTGGGTACTAGCCCGTCACATGTGGTGGCCAGCCTGTGCGTCCGCGAGAGCCATGAGAATGCACGTGACAGCTTGCGTTTCATTGACCACGGTACTGTAACATCTGAAGTTCGCAGACTGTAAGCCAGAGGTGTCTGACAGTGCTGAAGCTCCATCTCGGCGCAAATATCAGTACCATTTTGTACCAGCAAAGCGAGGACATCTGTTAAGTCATTACTGCTGTAGTCAATCGATTGGTTTTCTGTAAGCCGTGGGAAACATGGTTCAATGCAAGCAAGGCCGAAAGGGGTGCGATGGGTTTGCCATTCGCGTGCTTCGACATCAGCACCTTTGGCGAGCAAAAGTCTGCAGATATCGAGCTGCCAGTATGACGCTGCTACCTGGGAGAGTCGTCAGAGTCTTTACCATGGTCCCACGAGGCTAAGGACTGACATGAAGAAGGGTTCTACCCCATGTATCGACGTCGAAGACAGTGACAACGTTCTGTGACAGGAGCCTGTTGACTTCATTATACTGGCCTAGCATGCAAAGCTGCCAGACCGGAGAGTGATCATCGACGATCTAAGACGTGTGAGCTACAGTACCTCTTACGACATCCCATCGGATCACTCTTTTCACACGTACTCTCGGCTCGCGTGTTTTGCTGTTAAGTACGTTGTTGATAATTAATGTAGTGGTTTCGATGATTTTCGGATCATTGTGGCCAAGTTTGCGAACGAGTTTGTGAACCCAGATCTGCTGGTCGCTCGATATCTCTCGATAGCCAGTCTCTGATGGTACGTATGATTTGACGACTATGACTTGCCTACGTTTCGTCACAAGTCGTGACGGTGATCGCTTTTCGCTCCATTCTTCACCAGCATAAAGTCTTTCGTACTGCTTATGAATCCTCATTGGCGGCCCATAGATCGTTCTACAGCCAAGCGTTTGTGTCTGCTGATCGACTATACCTTCCCTTGGTTCGGGTCTGCTTAGAAGCAATGGGTCAAATGAAGACCCTAGAGGAGCGATGTCATCCTGCTGGAACATGGAATTCCGCAATTGAGCATCTGATTCGGATACGAACGTCATGTTGTTCATTGCTCTCCAATTCAATGGCACGGGCACGTCCAGCAGCCGATCACCGTCAGTGGAGTATGCATCATGTTCATGTTGCAGAGCACCAGCTCCGATCGACTTCTGCTTTTTAAAAGAGGTCTGCAGTGTGCCGAAACCAAGAAGAGGCGTGTTCAACTCTGAGTCCATATACTGTATCGATCGCACACTGCTATGGTCTTCGGTGGTGGAAGCGATCTTGGTCCAATCATCTGTCGTAAGTAGTAAATCGGCAGTAGAAGTCGATGATTCTGCTGGCCAGGAAGGTGACCATTGGGAGATGTCGAGTAGCGCTGTTTGTGTGCCACCTTGTACAAAGCTTGAAGCATTTGGACCACCAGGATCTGGAAGCCAGCCGTTCAAAACATTATCAGAGGCGGTGGTTGCGCCCAGCGTTGGGATCGTATGGGTAGCGTAAGAATGGTCAACATCCTGTTGTGTGGAAACTGCAGTAGTGACGGGGCTGCCATTACACTTTCGAGCATGCCTGTCCCGATTTGCAACATTGACAAATAGTCCTCCGCATTTCGCGCATGCGCTCTTGGTGACTATTTTTGGATAGTGATATCCCCAATGTCGCAGGAAGTAGAATCGCGTGACCTTGCTCAAATTCTTCTTGTGAAACTCGCAGTCTGTCCTCGGACATCTAGGCTGATGTGTATCATACCAGTGCCGGTAGAGGTGCTTTGTGTCTCCAAAATCTGTACCTAGTTGTCCATTGCGACATTCCTGCGCCGGACAACGAAAAGGCTCGCGAGCGTCGGCGACATTCATACCTCCCTGGGTACCCGCGATGAGTGAAACAGGTACTCAAGGCGGGAGATATACCAGGTCAGACCACTGTGGTGTTCGATTTGGGCTTGCAGGCAGCAGAGAAGATCGTTGACGTGACTTCGTGCTGTGGTCTGGATATATTGTGCTTCAACCCGTGGACCGAGAAAAAGATCTGTCGCTTGGATTGTGCAAGGCTGGCAGCCTGATTGAGGTAGATTCGTTCCAGATGCAGTGGAGTTGCATACAAGCAACTCTATTGTGAGACAGAAGTATAGTCTCTATTGCTTCCAGAATTCAGTTCCTTGAGATCGACCTCTAGTCCCCGGCGAATCGGTATATTTTGGTTCAGACTGGTTTCTCATTACCAACTTCAGTGGAATTAGAGTTGGCGCTTGTCAGCTATAAGGCTGTAGAGTGACTGAGTGATAGCTGGTGCGGAGATAGTGGCCAATATGACCGATCACAGGATCCAGCAGGTGCCTTTCTTGCTCAAACGCTATGAAGAAAAGACGCTAGATGTTTAGCAAAGTATGGTCGAATCATGGAAGGCCAGGAAAGAGAAAGAGCAGCGTGCATCTTGGACGTGTACCTTGATCAAAGTTGTCAGCTCCTCAGGCCACGCCACACCCGCCCCTCTTTCCCGCTGCGCCTCGTTCTGCTCTTCACGCTCTTCCCGCTCTTCTCGATGCCTATACCAGTGGCTCTTCATGCTCTTCATACCCTTCATGCCCTTCTTAAGCTCTAATATATCATTCCTCCCAAACCCAGAAGCAACCATGTCTTCACACATCCACCACATCCACAACCTTGCCCAAAACAAAAGACCAACAAGCACTCTAAGCGCCGACTTTCACGTGATCCTTCCACTGGAACCATGACTATTCCAATCCAATTCGACCCGTTCAACTTCGCGCTTAGCACCATGTTAATGGTCATCCTGGTGGTCGAGCTGCTCCTCGCTCGCAATGAGCGTCGCGGTCAAACCCAAGCTCAGATCGCGCCTGCTTGACGAGATCTGCTTTTGCTCTTCGTGAGTCTGTTGCGTGAAAGGATTTCGGGTGGTACACTTATTGAGCCAGAAGCTGATCGTAGTCTTTCTTCTGTACAGCTGTGCGCCGCGAAGCACTCAAGCAGCCCACGAACGCATCGAACGAGGCTTTACGACTTCAGTCCTTGCAACGACTAGCTGCGTCAATGAACTTCAGATAAGATGGTCTTGAGAACTTGTCAGTAAGACAATCGTATCAGCTTGAGGGCTGATGGACGAGTGGGACGAGAGTTGGTGTTGAGGAGTTGATGAATCATCACATCTTGTCCTCTTGTGTTCGATTCTAGTTGTACAATGTACATCTGTTCATTGCGATGAATGTACTATAATAGCTAAATCAGTCCGTTGACATCCCACCGATCCAATAGCTCAACAAACCCTTTCAATCCATCTAGATGAACAGCTTCTCGCCATGGTACTTAGTCTCAATTGCATACTTGCTCAAGCCAGCAGCGTCCATACTCTCCCTCTTCGGGAATCCATCGAACGACTTCGCATACGTCGCAACAGAGTGCGCAATAAGCCTAGTGTTGATCTCCCAAGCCGTAACATTGACATTGCCAACATCATCGCAAAGCTGGTGATAGCACGGATCGTACCAATCACCCGCCTTACCGCCAAACTCCTTCTCCTCAGTCTTGGTCTTGATACCCTCAGCACCAGTAGCAATACCACCGGCAGGAATACCAGCGCGGATGAAACCGTCGTAATCGCTGCGGCCGTCGAAGGGAATGAAAGCGTAGCTCAAGTTGTGAGCTTCGTACCAGTCGACGTACAAATCGCGAAGCTCTTCTGAGCCAACAGGGCTCGCGTCGTTGGTGGCGTTGTAGATCTGATAAGCGAAGTTGGGGCTGCCCATCATGTCGTAGTCCATGAAGAGGCGGACTTTCTCGTTCTCTTCAGGCGATAGAGAAGCGGCGTAGAAGTCTGAGCCAACGAGGCCTTCTTCTTCGGCTGCCCACCAGGCGAAGCGGACGCAGTTGTTGACGTCGAAAGAGGTCAGGTGGGTGGCGACTTCGAGCAGGGAAAGAGTTCCGGACCCGTCGTCGTTGATACCGGGGCCTTCGGGGACAGAGTCAGAGTGCGCGCCGAGCATGACGCAGTTGTCTGGGTCGCCTTGGGCGGTTTGAGCGACGACGTTGAGGGTGTGGATGGTGACGACTTCGCCGTCGATGTAGGCGATGCCGTCGACGGACTTGCCTTTCTTGAGAGTCTCGAGAGTACTGGCCGCTTCTTCGGCGGAGATGCCGAATGTTGCGATCTGGTCTTCGTTGGGAGTGCCCATTGTGCCGTGCAGAGTGCCGTTTTCGTTGTTGAAGATCACGGCTGCGGTTGCGCCGGCGCGTCCGGCGTGCGTAGATTTGTCGCCGAAAGCGCACTTGCCTCTCTCGACGAAGGCGATGTTGCCTTTAACGGATTCGGGGTAGTCTGAGGCAGAGCAGCCGCTGTTCGCCACCAAGACGACTTGGCCGTAGACGGGTTCGTTGTCCTTGGTCGGCGGCGTCAAGCTCATTGCCGACGCGTTGGTGATCACTTCATCGCCAAGCACGAGACGAGACTCAAAGACATTGCCAGAGTAGGCAGGGAAAGTCTGCTCGGAGATGTTGTAGTAATCTCCCAGTTTCTTGATAGTAGCGTAGATGTACTCAAGCGTGGCGGCATGGCCGGCACTTCCAATGACTCGTGTTGGGCGGTTGTAGTCGTGGATAGAGAGCTCAGCGAGCTTATACAAATCCTCAGCTCTAGAGAGAAGGTTCTTGCCGTGGATCTTGGACTGCAGAGCCTCGCTGTCGACTATCTTTTGTGACGATGAGACAGCAGCATTTTGTTCCACGAGTGGTAGCTGCTGGGCTTGCACAGACAGGCCAAGCAGTGCAAGAGGCGCCAAAGTCTTTATGAACGCCATAATAGTGGTGGATGTAGAAGTGTCCTTCGATGGACGAAGTGATGTTTTGATGGAAGTTGGCTGGGCGATGACATCGTGATAAGGTGATAGATTGCGACATCGGCCGGCGTAGGCATTAATCAAATTTGGTTAATGAAACGGCGGCTGATAAGGCGATTTGCGGGAGGTCTGGTTAACGAGCACTTGACATGGTCATGGGACGATAGAGTCATGCGCGCGACGAAAGACATGATTGAGCACATAATGCCTCAGAATGTCGCCGTGATCTCTCCCGTGTGAAGTTCGAGGAAGCCCTTGCTCCCTGCGAGACATGAGACGCACCCACACAGCTGTCAAGGAATCATGGGTTATACAAACGAGCTTGTCAGGATAGCTATTGAAGTCGAGTTGACGCGCTCAGCGCGAGACCCGCACGAGGTGACGATGGCGTCTTTGATTCCTTCTTGTTCACAGCCAAATGTGAATACTATATTGAGCACGCACTCGACGAAACGCGTTTAGGCGTGCTGAGAAGCACTGTGCAGCTGCTTACATGTCACGGGTCAACTGTTCACTTGGATATTCATCTCTTACAATGCGTTCGAGAAGCAGTTCACTGAGAATGTCATGATCGAAAGCGTCACAGTGCATCGTTCGAGACAGCCAACCTCTAAACAAACCGTTCTTGACAGCGGACCGACAAGTACCTGGATCTCATGCCATGTATCCGAAACCCAAAATACACAATTCGGTGTATCAGCCAGCAGGTACAAATACAAATACCAGGCTACTTCTTGACACAGCTTCAGGCATCCAAGAAAAGATAGACTTCGCGCACGCAGCCGTGTGTCTGCACAAACGGCCCAGCGAAGGTGCATATCCACGCGGCGCTTGGGATGCGAGGCAGGCGTTTGACAAAACGACGATGGCTGGGGCGATCTACGCTGCAAGCCTCGTGTGCGAGGCGGTGGCTGGACTGTTCGGTGTAGACGCATGTGAGACGAGTCGTGAGGGCCAATGGCTGCCAACCACGATGGGACGGGTGGAGAGAGTGGAAGCTGCTCAAGCTGCCCCATCCTGCCACCAAAGCGAAAGACGACGGCACGCTCCACATGCTGCGACGTTCGACAACGCAGAGCTGGGGAGCCCAGCCCGAGCGGTGCTGAGCTTGGGCGGCGTTTGGTGGGCCGAGGCAACGACGGCGGTGGCATGTGTGATGGCGCTGATGGGAGTGCGGACGCTTTGCTGCGCACCGCTGCCATGTCTGATTAGCCTGGCTAGGCAGTCGGCTTGAGACAATTACGAGGCTGGCATGGCTGGCATCAAAAGACGTTGCTTCGAGTGGTCAGGTACTAGGCGGATAGAGTTCGCGGGCGTTGCTGTGGGCGACAGGGTTTAGCTCGTTCGTCTTGTTGATCCGCCCTTGCCGATGCATAAGCACCGGCCACCGCGATCCCCTCCCCATCCGCCTTCTGCCAGCACCGCGCCCGCCTACGAACACTCCACTACTCTGCAACCTCCATTGGCCCTCGCATCAGTCTACTTGACCGCAACAAGCTGGCGCCCAACCTTCGTCACCGATAAAAACCCTCGTCTGACACTTCATAAGGCCTTGTCTGCTTTGCAAGTCGCGTTGCTGTCTTGCAAAGTACTCGAGTCCCCCCAAAGTCGCCAGGCTGGATTTCGACGCCAGAATCCCGTGAGTGCCATCCCTCCTCCCTCCATTGGTCGCAGGAAGTAGAACGAGAAGAGGCAAGAGCAGTCGCAGCAGCAAGTGCGATGCGCGAAAACGGAGCTCTACGACACTGCGAACAATGCGCTCAACAACAAAACACCCCAAACAAACACCCAGCTAACACGTCCACAGAGTCCCGTTCAGCGTCTTTCCGTCGGCCTACAAGAACAACGAGAAGACCGAGGAGGTCAAGACTGAGGAGCAAGTTACAGTCCAAGGCGCTGGACGGGAAGGTCAAGAACCACCTCAACCCCAGCAACCCAGCCCTTCCCGTCACGAGGAGCGCATCCGCGAGGACATCCGCATCACCACTGAAGACGACCGTCGCCGTCCCGCTCGCGTAAGCAGAGAAGAGGAGTTCCGCGTCTACGAGAACGACCGTCGTGACACCCGCCGCGAAGACCGTTTCGACACTCGCACCGAGAACCGCTTCGACAACCAGCGCTTCGACAACCAGCGTTTCGACACCCGTGTTGACATCGACGTTCAGCAGAGAGACAAGTAAGTCCCGCCTATTCCCTCATACCCAGCTATAGCACACGCAAGCTATACGCCTCCGAACGTGCGTGCGAGCTCGCAAACGCTGGCCGCGCGCACCCGGGTCCGAGCGCCAATGCACACCGCATAAACAAGAAACATCCACCCCTGATCGCCTTGGCAAACACACTATCGGGCCTAGCGCCCGGCTAGTGTGTTGTCCTAAGCAACAGAGCTTCACCTTCTCTCCGAACTCCTACGCTTGACCCGCCTGCGTTCGGTGGATGTACCTTGCTTGGTACCAACGTTACACGACTCAATGCTAACGACCTCACTTCAGCTATCGTGAACCTTACCAACGTTACTCCGAGCACCAGATCAACGTCGAAGACCGTACCTACGACCGCGAGTCTCAGTACAACCGTCAAGACCTCAACAGCCGCCTCGACGCAGCTGAGAGAGACTTCCAAGACCGCACTGCTCCCTACCCCGAAGAGTACAACAGAGAGACCCGCCAGTGGGAATCTAAGACTACCAACCCTCGCCAGTACCCAACTTCCCAAGGGTACCCTGACCGTGAACCAGTCTCGTTCGACGAACAGGTTCGCGTGACCAAGTCAACTGTCGACGCACCCCGTCAACAGCACAAGCGTGACATGGGATATTACGACGAAGACGGACACTACCACTCTTTCCGCCACGGCCTCCACCGCGCAGCGGACAAAGTTCTTCACCCCATCCACGGCGGACACCACCACCACCACCACCACCACAGCGAGAACCAGGGCCGCGTCGAAGTCGAAGAAGACATCGTCGTCCGTGACCGCGAAGTAACCACCTCTGCTCCCCGCCAACAGGAGTTCGTTGAACGCCGCACCTCTACCCGCACCATGATTCCCAACACCATCACCATCCCCTGCCACCACATCAGGATCGGCGACTTGCTGATCCTGCAGGGCCGCCCTTGCCAGGTCATCCGCATCACCACCTCGGCGCAGACCGGTCAGCACCGTTACCTCGGTGTTGACCTCTTCACCAAGCAGCTGCACGAGGAGTCCTCCTTCGTCAGCAACCCCAGCCCCTCTGTCGTTGTCCAGAACATGCTCGGCCCTGTCTTCAAGCAGTACCGTGTCCTTGACATCCGTGACGACGGCATGGTCGTCGCCATGACCGAGACTGGTGACGTCAAGCAGGGCCTTCCTGTCCTTGACCAGAGCAGCCTCCTTGGCCGTCTCACCGACAGCTTCAACAACGGCCGCGGCAGCGTTCGCGTCCTCGTCATCAACGACGATGGCCGTGAGATGGCTGTTGACTACAAGGTCGTCCACGGCAGCCGCTTGTAGATGTCTTCATTGATCTTCTATAAGAAGCTCGCCATGATGATCAAGTGGTCGCAGCTCATTGCTTCCGCTACCAATAGATTACGAAGTTCTTTCAAGGTTGCTGGATGTACATTGTCTTTGGTGCCTACTAGGATTGTAGGTCCAGGTCTTAAAGAGCATGGAGGAGTATAGCACTACAGACTGTTGTGAGATAGGTTGAGAAGAGTATGTCGATAGTTGTATTGTTGAATCAAAGAGCAACATTGTTGTAGAGTCAAAACTCTTGGTACCAGTCTCATTCTGCACTAAATGATCGCACGTGACCTCACTTTCCTACATTCGAACGTAAACGAAGAACATCACCCACAACTTGCCCTCCCTTCCCATCGCCATCGCCAACCTCAAGCTCTCCCTCCCTCCGTGCCTCCACTAGTCTTCCAGTCCCCACCAACCCTCCTCCCCAAAGCCCTCCTCAAAATCCACTCCTTCGCTGTAACCTCCTCCCCATCCTCCTCGCCCAATTTCTCTTTCGCCTTCGCGATCATCTCGCTCTCCCCATCCAACGGCTTCAACAAGACCTCGTCCTCCGGCCTGGCAAAATACACCAAACTCATGCGCTTACACCCCGCTTGCTCGCCCGGCGGGTTCACTACGCGATGAATATTGGAGCGTAAGATGCCGGCTGTGAAGCGGACTAGGGCATCGCCGAGATTTACGATTAGATGGTTCCGCAGGGGCAGAACGTAGGTCCATTCTGGGGAAGGAGTGGTGGGGGTTTGGGGAGGGAGGATTTGGAGGCCGCCGAGGCGGTTGGAGAGGAGGGTCAAGGTGCCGAAGTCTGTGCTCACGCGTCAGTCATATGTCGGATAGAGAGAGGTTGAAGCAGACCTACCGGTATGCTCGCCCAAAGCTTTCTTCCGATCGTCTTCGGGCTGCGGAGGCGAGTTGACCCAGCGGACTTGATCGCCACTCACGGCGTGCAGCTTGTGCAGCGATTGTAATTTATCGTGAGGCAAGTCGAGTTTGGTGTTGAGGATTCCTAGCAGTAGGGTGACGATAGCGTGGCTTTTCTCGATGTAGCCTGCTAGCAGATCTCTCGCGCTGGACTGCTGCAGCAGCTCTGGAGCTGGCAGTGGAGGCGAGATGCCGAGCATGTCGTCTTTGGAAACATTGTAGAACTCATTGCGGTCTCGGGTGCCTTGAGCGTCGACAATGCCGGCTCCTAGGCCTTTGTAGCCGAAATACGAGCCTTGGTCTGCAAAGTCAAATTTCTGCTTTTCTTTGACGGGGGGCGCGAAGAGCTGTTTGCCGAGGGAGAAGAGGGCGTCAATGTCTTGCTGTAGCGCCGGTCCATCAATAGAATCGTCTGACGTGGAGACGGCGTCTCTGAGGTCGAGATAGAAGAAGCCTAATTCCTGGCTGGCCTTCCAGACTTTGTCAAGTTCCGAGGAGTCTTGGTCGAGAAGTTTCTGGAGGCTGATGCGGAGGAGTGGTGCGGTTGGGATGTCCTTTGGGAATGGTGGGAGGTTGGGGAACGTGACGTCTGAGTTGTCTTTATGCGGACTCGCTACCATCTCATCTGGCGGTGCGATCGCTGGTCGGCCGAGCTGGGTTTCGTGGGTATGATCATCTTTGATGTGGTGGAGCTGAGGTACAGGCGGTGGCAGTTTTGCTATATTAGACGGCGCCGCGATGGCTGTAGCGCCTAGTTGGCTCTGAGAAGTGTGGCGATCATCATCTGGAAGTGCTGGCCTGGGACTATTGGAAGATGATTTCGATGGCTGAGAGTGGTACTGGAAAGGCTTGACAGGCGACTGATTACTGTTTTCTTCTTCCCCTTCTAGGTGATACTGGGCTGGAATTGGAGCTGGATGGGCTATGCCATCAAGAGGTGCGGCGATATGCTCGTTTTCCAGGTGGTGCAAAGCTGTTACCGGAGGTGGCAAGCTCTCCAGCTTACCAGGAGCTGCAATAGCTGTAGCGCCCAATTGGCTTGCATGATGGTGTGCTTGTGATACTTGCGCCATGGATAGTCTACAAATCAGTTGAACTAATGTGTTGATTAGTGGCGAGGCAATGAGATGATATCGAGCAGAAACGACAAGAAGAAGCGAAAGCTCCACCTACCTTCTGTGTCTACCTTACCTACCTCTGTGACATCGTTCCCGAGGCTTAGACAGAATCGAGGGTAGCTCAGCAGGTCCCAAATGTGGTAAGAAGCTTGTCATCGATTCGGCAGAAAGGAGGAGTGACTTTCGGCAGTCCACCTTTTGGTCGATCCACGTCTGACCGCAGTCGGAAAACGTTCAAGTCTCGATCTTAACAAGCAGCTGACCTCTGTAAAAGTCACGACGCGAGTATGTATGATTCTGTATAGCACAGAATGTAGCTCAGGCGATCGTATACTAGATTCTCGGTGTACATACATGTACGACAATAGCCAGATCTGTAACATGAAACCACATGTACAATTGTGCAACTCTGGTGCCAGGCACTGACACGAGCCCTACAGCACTAACCCTTAGCGACAAGTCACGTGAACGCAAAGGTCCCAAACATCCGTGCATACATGTACACGTACTTGTGCATCTCAAATACTACTACATGTACTTTCGAGCACTTCCGAACCTTCCAAGCATTGGATGAAGTCTGCGATACTACCAGAGGATACCCAAAAAGGATGACCATAGTTGGTGGATCTTTGCATCGACCGCACAATGCCTCACTGCTCGTCCGCTCTAGCCATCGACAGGCTCCCCTCTGCAGCAGATCTTCGGCAGCTTTCACCGACCTCATCCATTATCGAGAAATGAGCGAATCTGGCTTTCCAGAAATACCATCGCTGGACATTGAGCCTCCCCTCTCCACGCCATAGCGGACCCCCTACAAGCCTTAAAGCTGTAGTCCGTTCCTCACTGACACACAGCTCATGTATACTCTTGCCAGCTATGCGCATGACGGCTGCCGCAGCCGGCAGCCACATGCCCGCTTCGCGTTGGCCGAAGATGTCGTTGAATGCGCTCTCTAAGGCCTGGCGCACAATCCACATTACGCACCCAGCCATTGGTGCGAGTTCGCTGTCCTCGTAAAGGGAAAGGGTTGCAGCAAAGGCGCTCGCGTTCGCCAATGGAGTCGCTTGTATGATCCACTCCTCGAATGGTCGAACCGCTTGATCGCTTTCAACATCTTTCTCCAGTCAGCTTCAAGCAGCAAGAACATGGAAGGGTAGGCGGTTCCTCACATAGGCCAAAATTGCCGAACGCAGGTGCAAATCCTTTCAGCCAGATTCGATCCGTGTCTCTGAACACAGGCTCTCTTGTAATGCGATTTCTCGGCGGAGGATGGTGCGAGATGGCGAGAAACAAATAGACCATGCGCTTGGCAAGGGCTGGGTCGCCGCCGACGAAGCAGGTAAGCGTGCTGAACTTCATCCAGAATCTATTCAATGGGTGTTCACCCGTGGTCGGATCCCTTGCTCTGAAAAACATATTTATGATGGAATTGGCTGCGTGCGTTCCACACAACCTTCCTGCAAGATAACGGCCGAGGAGGTGGCGTATGGAAACCATGAGCTCGTTCTGGTTGTAGCTTTGGGCTTCTTCCCGACGCATCCACTGGTCTACTGCTGACATCTTGTAGGTATCAAGTGTGTTGAGTAATCGAATACTGTGTGAGTATGGGTTCGAAGAGTGGATGAGCAGTGGTATCGGCAGTACAGGTATTGATATTGCAGAGCTCGCTACCGAGTGGTGCCACCTGTTGCTAGAAGGTGGGACACATCATCGCACTGCCTCCTGTGTAGGAAGTCGCAGCCCAGAGTTTGGTGACAATCGCGATAGAGCTGTGAGACTAAAGATTGGCACACAAACACCACGTCCCATGAACGGCTACCAAATCTTCAAATTGATTCATTTTGGACACGCCGGATCTCTTTCAAGTGCACGGAGCGTAAGCGCCGCCCGCCTGACCTCTGGGATTGAGGGCCAAGCAATACGTGTGCAGTCGCGGACCTTCCTGACCAGGCGTTAGCGAGATGGCGATGACCCTGTCGGGACCTTGAGCACCTTGGGGAGGGTCTCCAGCGAACACTGGATGGGTCATCAGGAACTCGAAGTACTTCATTCTCTTCTGACCAGTCCTACATTCATGGAAATGCATCCAATGCGTGCTTTGCGGGATTACTGCTGTCAATGCGACTAGGCTCTCCTCACAGCATCAGTCGATCCCGTCAAAGTGTGCATCTGTAAGGTCGCTGGGCAGACCCCAGGATACTCCTTAGATTGTATAGAGCCGACTTTGCAAGCAAGACTACCTAACGCTGATGGCTCATGCTCCGCTTGAGAGTGTGCATCTGTCGCTACGCCGGTTTCCCGTACCCCCGGTTGTGTTACGCGGACAAGTTCTTCAGCTAGAGCAGTAAGGACCTCGAACCGCATCTGGTATATCCTTTGATGACATTGGCGGACGCTGTGGTCATCATGTATCTCGCACGAAATTGCATCTACACCAATGGCTTCTGTCATCCCCGGTACCTGCGGCATGTTGCTCTTCTTTGCGGCCGGAAAAGTGACAATGTTGGCAATATGCGGGCAATTTCGACGCGGCATTTCATTTTACACATAAGTCACAAGATACTATCTATCCGCATGTAAGGGTCTGGGGCTTTGCTAAATGCCTCTTAGGCGACAAGATTGGTGCCCTCACTGCTCTGATTGGGAGATTGAATCAACAAGCATACTTGCTGCATGATCTGCTCAGCCACGCAAGAGGCTTGACACCGACTTGATCACGAAATCATGAAAGAATTCTGTCAAGCAAAGGGTGATGGAGACTGTTGAACCTCACTGGGTAATACACATATGGTGAATATAAGAGATATCTGTGCCCAGGGACACTTAACCCCGCCCTGCGTTTGCATCTACCCGTTTGCACTTGTTTGCTCTCGCTTAGAGCTTAGAGGTGTGCAGATGCCTCACATATCCAAGAAAAATACCCACAGAAAGACCTGGAATCCGGTGCAGTGAAGCAGCTCCAGCCAGAATTGACGCACAATGGCGAGGGAAGTGAGGCGTTAGTACTGATAAAATTAGAGTGCCAGGGGCAGCCTCACAGCTCAAGTGAAGGTGATTGTCACACATTTCGTGCTGTCGCCGCTTCACTTGTCGCGACCCCAACGGCTCACTTGTCCTTGTGACATGTTTTTCGCAAATCTCTAGCTGCACTTTCCTCGACCCTCATCGCAACCACCACTTTGGATCCTCTCTCTTGTCTACGCACAGCCACCAAGCCCTTCAGACATCTACAGAAGACGCCACACACGTTTTGTTCATCACTTTCCGCTTTCCACCGCGGATTACCTTGCGCAATGGGAGAAAGTGTGGGCAACGCCGCCATGGAGGTGCTCGCGGCCAGACTGTTTGACCTCAACAAAGGCATCAAAGAACTTCAGATACTGAACGTCAACACCACACTATCATCTCTCCCGAAGTACGCTGTTGTGGGTGACCAATCGGCTGGCAAAAGCTCGATCGTAGAAGCCCTGTGTGGTACTTCGTTGCCACGGAGCTCTGGCACTACGACCCGCTGCCCTTTCCTCATCACTACGCACAAGACTTCGTCAAACAAAGACGGCTGGAAGTGCGATGTCGCGATCAAGAAGCAAGATTACGGCGATGATGATCAAGGACAGGCGTCTGACCACTCAGAGTCGCAAATCACACATTTTGCAACCCTGACAAGCGAAAAGGAGCTCGAAGACACACTTCGCCGTGCGCAACTTGCCATACTCAACCCTCAAGATGACCCGAGAAGCTATGTTGGCATTGACCTGTCCGAGGAACACCCTACCAAGATGTTGTTCTCTAGAAACATCATATGTCTTGATATCCAGGCGCCTGATCTACCGGAGTTGATGTTTTACGATCTTCCTGGATGTATCAATGTTTACGATATGTCCAAAACCGCCGGTGTCGACGGAATGAGCAGTCAAGAACAAGAAAATCATCTGATTGAGATGATCAAGTCGACTGTGAGCAGCTACATCAAAGACGAGCACTGCCTACTACTTCTCGCTTGTAGCGCTGATCAGGATGTGGAGATGTCCCTGACCATGAAGTACATCAGAAATCATGGAGCCGAAGACCGCTGCATAGGAGTTTTCACCAAAGCTGACCTTGTGACACCCACCAAGCTGCAGAGCGTTCAGGAAATCTTGAAAGGGCACAAGTATCAGCTCGGAAGAGGCTGGTTCGTGACAAAACAGCGGTCGCAGCAGGAGATTGATGCTGGGGTTGATCGCGTCACTGCCGAAGAACGTGAAAGTGATCTGTTTGCCGCTTCACCATGGGCTGATGATTATTCGCTGAGGGACAGATATGGCCTACCTAAGTTGCAAGACGCAATTGCCGACAGCCTAGCGAGTCACATCGTTTCGGAGTAAGTACCCATGCTCCTTTGATCTACTGATCATCCACTGACATCTGCCTTGCAGGCTCCCAAACATGGCCCAACACGTCAGATCAAAAATTTCAGTCATCAAATTTGAACTCGACCAGTTTCCTGTCCCAGCGAAAGACCCAAATCACGTCGTCATGAAATCGATCGAGCAATTGGCCAGGTGTCTAGCAAGTCACATCAACGCAGACAGCGACGACAATCCCTTCCGCATGCAATTTGACAACCTCCTCTCGGTCTTCGGTGAGAAATTACAAGCCAGCAAGCTTCGAGTCATCTGGGAAACGACACAGGAGTATGCCGACGATGGGAACATTCAAGCACCGCAGGCCCAGACCAAATTGAACGGGGTGAATCACAAGAAGCGTAGTGTTGAACCTGCCTCGTGTAAGCGACTGACACACAGCACTTCCGGAGTGGCCATCAACAGCATCACACATGGACTCGCTGACCTGCAGGTCCGTTACGACCGAGGTGCAACTAATTCGATACCTGGATCAATAAATGACAAAGTCACTGAACAGCTTATTCGAGAGTCGTGCGCCCAGTGGAAGGACATCGTAGCTGAGCTGCTCAAAGACGTTGGGAGCTTGGTGCGCCGCATGATCAAAGACTCAATGGAGGAGACTGTCCTTGAATGGAAACAGACCAAGCTCTATGATGCTATGCAGCATGCAACACTGGAGTTCTTCAACAAGACTATAGCGGTAGAGGGCGAGGGCATGATCAGTCGGCATCTAGCACGCATGCATGCCTGCCCCACAACGTTTCAGAAACCCTACGAAGAGAGCAGGCTCATCTGGATCCTCAGCAAACGCTACCCGAGTGAATGGGAAGGCCACTCCAAAGCCACGTCAAATACTCCAGATCTTGCCAACGTTCCCCTGAAAAGTCTGTGCTCCGAGTCGATGGACTCAGATTCTAGGTGGGTCAATGACAGACTGGCAGACGACAAGTACGCTCAGATGATCAAGTGCGTTGCCAAGATCCACGGCATCCACGACATTCTGAGCGCCAACCTGACGGATACTGCGAGCATGCAGTTGAAGTTCGATGTCTTGACGAAGTTCAGAGACGAGTCTGCGGGCGTCCTTTGGACTGAGTTGAAGGTTTTTGACACAACTCACTGCACTGCATTATTGGCTGAGGATCCGACACGTGAAAAGCGTCGTAAGCAGCTGTTGGCCGAGAAAGCCAGATTGGAGCAGGCTTTGGCGGTCATTGAGAACTTGGAAGAAACGGAGTGAACCTTGTCATGACTGGCATACCAACGCAAGGGGACATTTGGCCCGAAGCTTTGCAGTCCATCTGCAGCTAATTGTGCTTGAACGGGCCGCAAATTGAGAACAGAAGAAAGAAAAAAGGTTTCGCAGCAGTTTGGGGATGGAATCAGTAAGAATTCAGCCAGAGACCATGAAGACCTGTACTCGATAGCTTCTGTAGTCTCTAACTATTTTCTCGTACAACCGCTTTCTGCTTTGCCGCGAAACAAACGCTGGCAACACCACGCGGGTTCCGTGATTAGTGTCAACATACGACAAAAGCCACGGCTCAAGCTACTGAAAACCGTCTCATGCTCAGGCGGACCTATAAGCAGTGGATATTGAGCGCGCTCCTCGATCAAGCGCTGCTGCTCCAGTGCGGCCATCTGCTCGGCCTCTTTGTCCTCGGCCCTGCGGAGCCAATCCCATGTGGCATTGTATACCTGTTGCAGTCCGTCACGTAACAACAGCCAGAAATGCGAAAGAGGTCCAGGAGGAGTGTAGATGTACTTGTCATGTGGACGACCTTGCAGGCGATGGTGGTGGTTGTTGTACCAGTTTAAACGAGCGCTGCTGGCAGCTCCGCGGAACACCGGATCTCGTGCTGGAGTACCATCGTCCCCTGCCGATGCGATGAGCTCGTCATACTGTTTACCGAAAAAGTCTCGCAAAGCTTCGTGGAGCCTAGCATCTCGCGCCGAGTCGCCAAACAGCACCAAGTGACTGATACGATCCAAATCCTTGAAACGAGTTGCGCCAGGATTGTCTTCATCAGGAGGGATATTGCGCTCGGGGACCGGAAGCACCGTTATGCGTCGTAGCGCCTCGGCCAGAACCTCCCGCCAATTTTTGTTCGCAAAAAGCTTCTGGGCGCCCAATTCAGTGCTGTGCAAGAGATACTCCGAGTAGCTGTTGTCGCATTCGCGTACTTGAAGTTGTGCGGTGAGTGCAGCGTTGCTAAAATCTATGACAAGCGCAAGTGCTTCATCTTGAGGAGCACACTCCCATGAAGTGAAGTTGCGTTCCATGGGTCGAGACAGCCGTTCTTCCCATGCTACTCTGCTTGAAGCCTCGGACCACGATGCTCTGAGATCCAGAGCAGAAGCCGCTGCCTCAATCTGAGTCTGGGTGGACAATGGGCTGCCGCGAATCCACGAGCATTCCACGTTGAAAGGCACGGCTACTGAGACGTTGCTGATCTCGGTGTCCAAATATGCCTCTGTTGCTTGTTTGAGCACACGCAACATGGTGATGAGTGATTGTGTGCGTCCATCGGGATGTTCTGGTACTAGGCCGCCCAACCAGGGCGGAAGGTACCTTCGAACTGACGGCAGGTACTCGATCATACCAGGATAGTGTGGCATCTCAGCGACAGCGCGTTCTCTTTCCCGTTTCCAGTGTTCGAAGTGAGAGCGATTAGAACATCCAAGTTTCATATCATCGGCATCGCTTGCATCCCAGGAGACCTTACTAAATCCACGTAGATGTGGCGCCGTTTTCATGGTGGCTTTGTAAGCTGGTGTGCCTTCTATCTTGGCTATGTTGACCGTCGAACCGTCACGAAAATGTACGCTTACGACGCTGTGATAGGCGTTAATTAAGACAATCATTTTAGTGATGGTGTTTGTGACATACCCGTAGTCAATCGCCAAGCCGAAACCGACGCCAAACTCAGCGGCGTGAGAGAGTAGAACCAGGCAAAGGCATGCGCCCAGCACTAGACCGTCTCGTAGGCGCATGTTGGTAGACGCAAGTCAGAGAAGATAAGCAGACCTTCTGCCGGAGGGCTGAAGGCTCTGGGCAGGATTGTTGCCGGTTGACTGGAAAAGTTGTCGCGCATCCAGAAGTGTGGCATGGTGCGAACGATTTAACAAAAACACCCGCGCGACATCAAGGCGATCGAGTGAATGCTGTTGGTACGTGTCAACTCTGAATGACTGGTTTCATCCAGACTTCACTGGTTCTAGTCACGCATGCTTGAAACAATTTCAAACTTTCCATATCTGCCGAAAGATGCGTGGCAGGCACTCGACCATTTACAAGGTCTAGCTTCTGCTTCATGAACGAAGTGATCGGGAGGATGGAGTCGGAATCTTACAGTCGGCTTAGCTTGCGCGTTTCGTTATACCTGTACACATGAGGAGTACAAGACTTGCTGCGCCATATCACGATGGAACACTGATACCAAGATTATTGGACAAGATCAACCATGTAAGGAGGACTTTGCATGTGGTATGTTCCACGTCGGTCGGTCCAAGGAGTCGGCTCAGCTTTCTCGACAACACACGGACCCGCGTTGTCAATCCACTGGCGCCACTTCACCATCCTCCTGGTACATTTCCTACTTTACCTTACTTGTGTCGGACTCTTGGTCTCGCGTTCTTGTCCAATTTTGATACAAATTGGAGATTATGAATTCCATGTTCCTTCTGCAGATCAAGGATTCGCTGGGCGTGCTGCAATATTGATTGAAATGCATGATTGCTAAATATAGCCGGGCTGAGTGTTTGCCACGCACTAATCGTGAAAGAAACGCTTGAACGGCGCATGTACTATCCCTGTACGCGATGCACGTCCCAAACAGCATGTATTGAATAGCAATTGTTGTAGCTACCTTTAAATCTTCCAGAGACTTCATATCCTGCAAGCCTAATCGTAGGCAAGGCAGAGTTTCGTAAGCCCTGTAAGCTAATTTCCCACGTGACGGAAGCTTACGCCTCTACACCGACCCAGCCTTTAAATGTTCGACAGCGACTGAGACAGCGACGTCAACCTGCAGGCGTCCGCGACGTCCTTGACAGCAAGTCACCAAGTGCGCAAAGTGCATCACTTTGCAGTCACTTCGTGCACTCTGCTGCGGTGCGCCGTGCGGACAAAGAAATCCGCGTTGGACGTTCCTTCTTTAGTACCACACCAGACTTGACATATCAAAGCCGGTCTGATCAAGAACCCGCTAAGGTCTTAGCCAGATCGCAACATCGCCGCTTCTTCCTGGGTATCGAGAAATACCCGTGTTTCTGCTTTGCACGACATGGCACCGTACGGCGGACCGTCATTCTCTGGCCGCAACAGATCCTCCAAAGACGGCGGGCCAAGTGGCGTACAGCGGAACTACGCCACCCAGCTCAAAGAGCATGAGCCTCTTTTCAATACCTATGAGCACCTCGTCGGTCTGCCACGCGCCGATGCGGCACTCACACTGCTACGGAAAGTGGCGTCGACGGTCAAACCCATCATGCGCAAACGTGGCTTTCGCGTGCAGATTCTGGCCGAGTTCTTGCCACCAGAAGGCAACTTGCTCGGCCTGAATATCAATCGTGGCTACAAGATCTGCATACGCTTGAGGTATCACAATAATACCGATTTGTTTTTGCCACTGGAGCAGATCGTTGACACGATGCTACACGAGCTCTCGCACAATAAATGGGGCGAGCACGATCACAAATTCCATGCCCTCTGGGACGAACTTAGAGATGAGCATGAAACGTTGGTGCGTAAAGGCTACACGGGCGAAGGTTTCATGGGCGAAGGTCGCCGGCTTGGTGGAGGACGTCCGCCGACTGAACGTGATTTGAGAGACCTTGCTCGGGCTGGTGCTGAGAAGCGCAAGACGATGAGTGTGCTGAGTGCAGGCTCCGGGCGCCGTCTAGGTGGGTCAGATATCATGTTGGGCCAAGATGCTCGGGAGGTCATCGCAGGGCAGGCGCTCTTGCGTAACACCATCAACCAAGGATGTGGTTCGACAAGAAGTGATGCTGGCTCGCTTGCTCAGTCTTCCCAGGCTACATCGTTCAGAACTAAAGCCGAGGAGGATGATGCGAACGATCGAGCCATCACTCAGGCACTCTATGAGTTGATGGAAGAGGAGGAAACTGCAAAGTTGAACGGTACCTTACAGACAGCTCCCGCAACTGGAGGTCTAGCTTGGAATCGTGACCAGGGCTTGTACGACCCTAGGACCGAGCAACGAAGTGTACCAAGCGAGGAAGAACAGATGAAGTGGGCCATGGCAGAAAGCGCTCGCTCTAGCAGAGACTCGCCAAACGCAATGGCATCTGGTGCACTGCCGCCGGAATCGCTCATATCACCGACCAAGCCTCGTGCGTCGTCGAAACCACCGCGCTCAACCACCAGCGTGTCGAGGTCTTCCACCATCTCATCAGTCCCACCATCTAGCATTATATCTCCCGTCAGTCCGCTATACAGCTCCTCCCGCTCCACGCACTCCATAACAGGCAACCGCCGCGCCCCATCAACCACTGCTCCAAGTCCTGTATCTCCTATTTTCCACGAGCACGACACCGCACCACCAAAGCGTAAAGTCTCCACAGCCGCACCTGTCATGGCACCGCCACCCTCTCGCAGAGTGGAAGCGCCACTCAGCTCACCCATAGCTCCGATCGATATCTCCGAACCCTTCAACCCGGATCAATGGACCTGCTCGATCTGCACCTGCATAAACCCGGTACGATACCTCGCCTGCGACGCTTGTGGGATTGAACGACCACAGACAATCGCCCGACGACGCACAGTGAAGCCGACGCCGAGCGAGGTGTCGGTGTCATCAGGTCACAGCCGTGCGGCATCATCTACACGTTATGGCAGTAACGGATTGCCAATAACGAGTTCTCGTAGGAGCGAAGTGCCTTCTTCTTCGTCTTACGTCTCATCTGCTTCTAGGTCGAGACAGAGAGAGTCCGTAGGTTGGGCATGCTCAAGGTGCGGAGCGTACATGGAGCATAAATGGTGGACTTGCAGCGCATGCGGTATGATGAAGGAGAATTCGTGAGGGCTGAGCTTGGCGTAGTTGAAATGGTTGCGAGAAACAGCAGTCCAAACTGATCAAGGACATGGCACGATCGGGCACCGCATTTTCCTTTGTTCACAACTAGCATGCACATGAGTGATGGCGTGCATATTTTTCTTATTGATGTTTAGCGGAGGCGTTTAGGGTTTGGGTCTTGCTTGAGAAAAACTGTAGATATTCTTACTGCGAAGACGAACGAACGAGACGTAAGCTCACGTTGTCGAGTGTACACAACGACGCTGCAGGTACATCCAAATATCAACCTGTGCTTAAGAATGCATCTGTTGGCATCATATATGAATGGTAAAAAATCTCATGTGTCCCACAATCAATCCACATAATTGTACGTGAGCCTTTTCATCAGATTGCCTCTACTACAAATAATTGAGCTATTCTATTACCTAGGTATTTGGGAATTTAATCAATTAAACGACATCGGAGTGTCCTAGACTACCGAGGCACCAGGAAAGGAAGGTCGCACCTTCCTTTCGCAGTAAGCCTCATCGTCGACTGTATTTTACAATTACGAGATCATATTGCTTTCATGTCCTTGTAGAGATATCGCTCCGTGACTTTCTCAACGTGCACATCGGACTGATGAAGAGCGTGTGGACGGATGTTCGCAACTCGGGCAGGATCTTGCCTCTACCCCATGGGCGTGGATGAGCGTTTCCGAAATGCAAGCTCCACACAACGAGCCATGTAACAACATGATGTCCGACTCATATACATAATTACATACTGGAAAGTATCTTACCATCGAACTTTCTCCCATAATTGTGTTTGACATTGAGGGCTGGACTTTCACACTTACTAATGGAGGGCAAGGAGGCCTAGGGTTCAGGGTAATGTATTGTATGAAACGACCCGAGAAAATGGCTTCGACTACATACATGTACGTAAATTCCATCACACGTTCTTCTCCTGCTGTGATTTTATAACCATGTACATAGAAGTAATGTTTAAGCAAGGTATTTCTCGACAAACCACACGCCTTACAGTCTGAAAGAATACACCAAAGCATCCTCCAACTAATCGAGTTCGGTAAAGCTTGGCTATTGAGCACAACGCACTCGTAGCAGTAGTCTAGGAATCAACCTTCTTAAACTTTAAGCATATGGAGATCGAAACGCCCTCGCAGGAGTAGTCTGGAAAACAGTACGAAGGATTGCATCAGGATCGTCAGGCCCATAAATGCTTTTCTGACGTCAAAATGAACATCTCGCGTTTCAGCGAGTCAAGTTGTGTGACGATGATTCGAGACAGCCTGTTACGTACAAAGTAGCACGAGTGTCGAAAACTTTCCCGCTGTTGAGAAAGACGATGTAGAAGTGTGTCAGAAGCATAGAAGGCCCACCGGTTCATAGCCATCCCCATGTGGATTGGCGTGTACCTTCCCGTTTAAGGTTGAGATTCGGCGGTATACAGAATGTCATCCGCACAGCCGGGAATGCAATTAGCCAACGTCGAGCGCTGGATATGAGCATATGAGATCATTCTAGTCACGTGTTCTCCTCTTCCCCAGAGCCGTGATCCAGGGCTCCAGATCTTGCCGTCTGTGCATCGTGTCCTGCAATCTTGGGGGCTAAACCGTATTCGCCATGATTGACTGATATCTGAGCGTGCTGATTGGGCGTGATAGTTCCTTATCTCTGCGCCAAAGGTTGTGTCGCGGCTTCACCTAAAAGCACTGTTTCTCTCACGTATTCGTTTGCGCATCTTACGTACAGATGTTGCTGTACAGCTAGGAACTGCGGTAAGAGACCCTTGGCTCATGTGCAAGGTGTGTCTGCCGCAGCCTCCCACGCACGCGACACGCCCGTGTACATAACCATATAGAGTCACTTATCACTCGCGTGCCATTCCACTTACTTGAACGCTCCGCCTCGCTCTCCTGTTTCAAACCGCCTGTCTCCTGCCGTAAGGTCGACTAACAATCGCCGTTCGGTCCAATGACACCCAAGACGATCGACCATCTCATTCTCATCTCCGCCCTTTGCGACTCTGCAGACCGCATTTGAAAGGCCGCTTCCGAATCCTGATAGTGCTGCTGGCTGCGATAAGGCACATTTCAGATTACCCATCAAATCCACATCTCTTATTCCCAAACTAGCCCTATCTACCACACACGCCTAGTTTTCCCTGTCTGGAACCGATACAGCTATCCCCTCGGGTTGTTCAGCCAGTCTCGTTGCTCGTACACTCCGGCTACGCGGGCCCTGACCTCCTTGTTATCAACACTCCACGTCAGGCCAGAAGCCATATACGTGCCGCATACCGCAGCCATGGCGACTACGATGGCTATCCAGCCATTAGCACCTAGACCCTGCTCCCGCGATATAGCAGCCTGGTCGCCACCCAAGCAACGCTTAATGGAGAACAACGAATCTCGTCCTGCCCTCAAGCAAATCCAACAGAGTGCTCCCTCACGGCCTCGACGAGAGCGCCCTTGCGACGGTTGTCGACGTCGTAAAAGCAAGTGCGTCTTGCAAGAGGACCGTCGTTGCGTACTGTGCGAGTTTCACAAGCAGGATTGCACATTTGTAGAAAACGCCCAACCACGGAAACGCAAAGTCGAAGACAGCAGCAAAGCCGAGACCTCACCAAACAAGAAAGCTGCTACATCATCACAAACATCAACACCACCACCTCAACCAGCCCAGCAACAATTACAGAACCACCAACCCATCTTCGACTTATCCAACATTCCTGCTCCTGCTCCACCGGTGCAGCCTGCTGGCACCAAGGTACTCTCTGTAGTTGATGAGTCGCTAAGTCTGCAGCGCCATCGTCACTGCAGATATGTTGGTCAGACCACCGCACTTGATGCTCGTCTAATCGGCCTGGGCGACTTCAACGATACCAACGAGACAGAATCACAAGTTGGCCTCCTTCGACAGGTCACCGGATCAGAATACTTCAGCACTCACGACGATGCCGAAGTTCCTATACCGGACGATGAATCCAGAGCACTGGCAGATATCGAAAGGATAGTGAGCCCTCATGGTAACAAATTGATCGAGATCTACTTCCGCAATGTCCACCCGAGCTTCCCTATCGTCCAGAAGCAGGCCTTCTTAGAAAGAACTCGACATGGCGACCGACAATTCAACCCGCCTCTGCTTGCTGCGATGTATCTTCTTGCTCTCGGCTGGTGGCATCAGGAGCCTACCCTTGCGGCTCACCCTAGACCTGACGTCAGCAGACTGGAGTATATCGCCATTACCAGCTTGACGATGGCAATGCAAAGGCCCAAGATCTCTGCCGTCCAAGCCGGATTATTATTGTTGCAGCGCGCCAAGTCTAGCACATGGACATTGACTGTGCAGCTTGTGGCTCTAGGCCAAGATATTGGCTTGCACCTTGATTGCTCGAACTGGTCGATACCTCTCTGGGAACGTCGTCTGCGTAAGCGCTTGGCGTGGGCGCTCTACATGCAGGACAAGTGGAGTGCTGTTGGCCATGGGCGACCATCACACATCTCAGCCGCCGACTGGAACGTGCCAGCTCCCGAGCCAGATGACTTTGACGAGACTGTTCCAACTTCGAACACCTCTGACGAAGAAGACGAGCAATTCCTCCGTGGTCGATCCCTCTTCAACCAAATGATTACACTCACGTCCATCATGGCCGAAGTCTGCGACACCTTCTACTCCCAGACTGCCAAAGCCGACATCGACCGGGCCGGCCGCTACGCCACTCAGCTCGTCCTCAACCGCGCCAAACCAGTCCAAATTAAACTGAAAGACTGGTTCGCCAAACTTCCCGCTGAATGCAAGATGGACTCCTATAACACCGACGTGAATTGCGCCACGGGATACCTGCACCTAGCGTACTTCGCCACCGAAATCAGCATCCACCGCCGCATTGTTCAATCCCTTGACCCGGCCACCGCCGACCCTTACATGCTCTACATTTGCCGCTCCGCCGCCAAAACCCGCCTCATCAGCGCCATGGACTTTGTTAACCGTTTGCGCCCGGAACACCTCAGCGCTTTCTGGTATTTCGCCTCTGCTTCCAACTTCGCGCTGATCGGCACTTTCGGCGCGTTGCTACAAGCCACCAGTCCTGGTAGCGAAGAAGCAGCTTTCTACGCTGCTCGTCTCAACGAGTTCAAGTGGACATTGAGTGTGAGCTCGCGTAAAGCGCCCTGGATTTCTGGTGCATTGGAGCTTCTGGATGCGACTGCGACAATGTTGACGCGCTTGCCCAGCAAGCCTGTCAGCGTCACCGACGATTCGGACGGGATGGAACGCGAACTGATGATGACTGGCTTTGGCGTGGGCACGATGAGGCCTGAGATGGAGGTCGACGGGTGGTGATGATGACGATTATTGCTTGCAGACCCGGTTTTCTTTATTCTCACCACGCACTGCAAAGGAAAGCGGGCGTCTTCTCTCGCTACGATTCCCAATGCTTTTCCAAGGGATCTGATATTTGTTTCTTGCTTTTCATCGACGATACAGGGATACCAGGGCATGATATATTGGAGTTTTTGTTCAAGGGACAAAATATGCATTATTGGTTTTTTGTTTTTCTGTTTTCTAGAAGTAAAGATCCAGAGATCCATATATGCACAGGAAAATGCTATGATGATTTCCAATGAACAAACAGGCCGTGTGCCGAGTCCAAAGGAAAGCTGAACTCGAGGCAAGAAAATAGAGGATTTCAAACTCCTCGCTACCCAACAAAGCCGTATGCGCCGTCAGATTAAGTCGTTAAAAGAGAGACACGAAAAGAAGCTTCGCCGCTTCGTCATCATCATCGCGCAGCAGAAGCTGCCGGCCTCTCCGTCTCCCTCACATCACCTCCCAGTCGTCCCACAGTCACGCGCTCGACTTTCCTCGCCTGGTCTCTAACCATCATGCCCTCCCAGTAAAGCTTCTCTCCTTTCTTCACGTCTTGGTCGGCATCCAGTCTTCCAAGTCCAGAGTTCGAAATCCACTGTCCGACAACATCAACGACAAATCTCAGTTTGACTTCGATGTCGTTCGCGCGGACGACTTTGGCGCGCGTGCGTGCGCTCTCGTGCAGCAAGCCTTGCACCGTGTCTGCCAAAATTTCGCGACCAGTGATGTGGTGAGGGAGTAAATCTCCGTTCGTGCGAAGATACTCTGCTGCCTCAGCTGAGATGCACGTTGCGCTCACCAGCGTACCCGCGGCGGAAATGACGAGCTTGGTGTGATCCGGGAAGTGTACCTGCATCGCGCCATCGGCAAAGACCCATAGTCCGACGTTGCCGATGCGCTGGTAGAAGCGCACGAAGCAAGAGTCGGCCTTCGCCTCGCCGCCCATGCCCACGTCGCCTTCCAGAGACTGGCACATGTAGCGACCGAACTTGGCCCATAAGACGCTCAGCGTCTTCCTGCGAGCTGCTTCAGCTGCCAAAGGACCTTCTTTCACGCTTCCAAGGCCTTTGTAGACTTTGTGGATGATGCCATCGGAGCCGCGGTCTTCCAGAATTTCCAGAGGGACGATCTCGCTATTTTCGAGATCCTTGCGGAGCTTGGACAGCCAACGGCGGCCGTCGTGGTTGTACACGTGAGTCACTGGGGTGTTGTGCTTCGTGGAGGCGTTGAAGACGCAGCCAACGGTACCGTCCTTGAGGACGTAGCCGACGCCGTGCTTGACGCTGTAGTCGACCCATTTGCAGACGAAGGGCAGCTTCTCGGCGTCAGCTGGATCAGGGCGGCTGGTTTGTCTGGCCAGAGTGGGCGAGTTGCTAATCGCGCTTGCTAAGTTGTCGCGGAAGGCGGTGAGACGTTCCAGAACTGTTGTAGGATCGGTCTCGGGATGAGCGTCTGCTGGTGTAGTGACTTTGCGAGGTCGGGGGAGACTCTTGCTCATCCGCGGCGGAGGAGGTAGAGACAGTGCTTGGACTGAAGGCTTCTCTTCTGGCTCTGGATCGGAAAGGATCTCAACTACTTCTGCCTGGGGCACTTTTCGTCGAGGTCTTCGCAGAGGCTCTACCTGCTTCAGTTCGTCCAGAGTTGCGAAAGGACCTGTTACTGGTGGAGACACTGGTCGCTCCGCCTTCTTCACAGTCGCTCTTGGCCGTCTTGCAAGGCTAGCATCCGCGCTTCTTTTGATTGATGTGGTCCTTTGTGGTTTGGAATCGGACGACTCCGAGCTTTGCGATTGCGACGCCTGGTAGCCTGCATTTGATATTGTGTTCGTCTCTCGCAATGTGGTGGTCGTAGTACCCGTTGCGATCCTGGCTCTTGACGTACGGTAGGCCGGTACTGTGTCAGGGTCAGATGCTACTTTGAGTGACTCGCTCGCCTTCGCTGCCTCCTCGCTGATCGTCCTTGCTGCGCGGCGCACCGTACCTGAACGTGCTGCTACTCTTGAAGCTGGTCTTGATGGAGGCGGCATCATTTCCGTGTCACGAGCGACTCGTCTTTCTGAAGGAAGCATCGTTCTCGGTTTCGCAACTTCGTTATGAGAAATCTCCCGCATGCCGCGGGAAGAAGCTCGTGACATGTCAGACTCTTCCGAGTCTGTTGTGGTCGTGAGATCCCAGTCGCTCACGGATGAGATGTACACTGTATCCTTGGGAATTGGCATCACAGGCGCAGTGCCTAATTGTGCTTCCTTTTGGAAGTCGTGGACGATACTCTTAATCTTCCTCCCACGGTTGAGTTTAAAGCAGGCTCCGTCCGGTGTCTTGCCAACTCCAGCTTCCTTGCAAAGATCGTACCAAGAGTCGGTGAAACCTTGGTCGCGTGCAGCTTTGCTGGGAAGCGATACCTCCGACCATTGGGGAATCTTCTCGCGCGACGCCACGGGAATATGGTGCGGAACGTATCCCATTCTGAAGAATGGCTGTCCGATGATGTCGTCGGGCTCAGGGCGCTCCTCCTCTGGCACCAGTAATGAAGCGACTGTGTTCCTCAGATCCGTAGAAATATCGTTGTGAGTGGCGCTAAGCTCTGGCCATTTGTACTCGCCCTGCTTAAGCTTCTTGTAGATTTCCTCCTTGCTGCTAGCGTGGAAAGGCGCTTTTCCGACAGCGAGCGTATATGTGATGACACCAATTGACCAAAGATCGACCTTCTCATTGTGTCCCTTGCCCTTCTCCAGAATCTCCGGCGCAAGATAGTTGGGCGTGCCACACATGGTCGTTCGTCGTTTCACCTCCATTTCCTTCTCGGTAACAAGCAGAGCTGCAAGTCCAAAGTCGCCGACCTGTACATTCATGTTCGCATCCAGGAAGAGGTTACCGGTCTTCAAATCGCGATGTACGACATGTCGTGTGTGCAGGTATTTCACAGCGCCACATATTTGAATCATAAAGCGTCTGATTTCGGGCAGCGTCAAGCATTTTCGCTTCTTCAGCATATCGGCCAAGGATCCATTCGGGCACATGTCCAGGACAACATAGGTGCTTGTGTTGAAAGAGAAGGCGCGATAGAATGTGACAATGTTCGGATGCGAGAGTTTCGAGTGGATCTGGAGCTCGGAAACAAACTGATAAACCAGTTAGTATAGTTCGCATCGCAAATGCGACGATGTTGCAATACCTTCTGTGCTAGCTTCGCGGGCTCCATCTTCGTCTTGACGATTTTGAGCGCCACAATGTGTCCAGTAGGCTTGCTGCCATCATATCGTTCGGCGCGATGGCAGATGGCGAAACCGCCTTTTCCGAGCGCAGGGCCAGTCGCATAATTGATACCGGTGGGCTCGGTGACAATGGGAGGCGGAGGCTCAGCGTGAATAGAAGACATTGTCGTTGTCGCTGGCCGAGTATGCACAAATCGCCGTGCTTGTCTACGCTGGCCATATCGAAGGACGGCCGGCGGTGTTGAGTTTACTCGGATGCAGCGTTGCCCAGGGCAACGCTGGCTGCAAAGCTCGGTTCGCTTGCGCTCTCGCTGACAGCCGCCCGTTCATACTGCGGGCTGCACGGATGAAGATGACATATCTAATCTTTGCGTCACAGCTTTAATTGCTGCACTGTGATACTGCCATTGGGAGTGATGTTCTGAGCACATAACAACGGGTTGCAGCGCCGTGATCATTACATGTCCCAGATATGTCGCTCACTTTCAAAATCCTATCGCTGGTAATCCGGACAGCAGCGAAACCGATTGGCGTACGTAGGCCAAGCCCCATTCCAGTATTCCAGATCTCGTAGTTGACATATAGTTATATAGAACTACATCAAGAGGCAAGCTAAGGAGCATGAAGGCTTTAGACGCTTCGCTGTTACCCAGGCGCAGCGCGTGCACAGGATAGATATGCGGATGCGCCTGGGGATGCTTCACGACAGCGCTGCTCAAGAACGCATGGCCGAACGAGAGCGAAAACTTGCAGAAGAGCGTAAGAGAAAAGCTGAAACACCTACTGTGTTGAGCGAGCTCGAACAGAAAAAGAGGGATGATGAGGCTGCACGAGAGAAAGCCGAGGGCGGGACGAAGAAGGAGGAGAAATCATACATGCCACGGATCCGGCCGCTCAGTGAAGCAAAAGCTATTGAGTAAGGCGTACATATGGTGACGACTGGAACACACGCTGACCCAATGTGACAGACTTGGAGCAAATTTCTTCTCGGAATCATTTATCTTCGCTGTCGCCGTAGGCCTGCTTGTGTGGGACAGCTGGCGAAGCAGAAGCAAGGCCAAGGACCAACGGGAGCTGTTAGAGGATCGTCTCGATATCGTCGAGGCAGAGGTAGACAGGCTTCGCAACAAATACGAACCCGGGTGGGAGGCACTGTCAGAGAAGGAGTCGGAGCCCGAAAAGTACTCTTGGTACAACCCGGCTGGATGGTGGGCGCGCACAGAACCTGCGCAGGCACCAGCAATTGATGTTGCTAAAGAGCAAAAAGCATCTGTGTCGCCCACGACAGCTGCAAACGATGCATCGAAGGTCGGCGGCAACGCTGCGGCGACAACCACCGAGCAACAAAAGCCGACCAAGGAAGATTTGGTCAAGAAGCAGGTCCTCAACACGCCGCCTGAGCGCATAGACTCAGTGGTAGCCGCGAACAAGTCACGGTGATGCAGCATGACTCTATTTGCGATGTATGTATATATTCAAGATACCCCACTTCTGTAGCAACTACTGTATATACCACAGCCACGAGCTGTGACCGTCACCACTCGATTGGCAGCTGGTGCACAGCTACTGCCGAAGCCTAACTTAACCTCACTTCTTCAAAAAGCTCATAGCGCCTCCTCTCGCACATCACAAGAACATCGTACAAGGATCTCAAAATGTTCTGCACAACACTCAGGAGGCGTCCATCGTATGCTCCCGTCTTGCCTTCGCTGATCTCTACCGATGGCTTGAAATTAAAAGGTGAGTTGGACCAGCATCTATACGGACAACTAAGCCATACTAACTCTGCGCATAGAAAACAGGCTCGACACTCACGACCTTACTATGCCGATAGAAGCTGGCGCGACAGTCACGGAAGCTGCGCGCCAGTTCCGAGTCCTCCTCCTGGCACCATCTTGGATATCGGCCGCGAAGCTCCCCAATACGCTTGATCGGATTCACCGCTTCACTTCCCTCACTGGCGGGCAAAATCTTGCCGTTGTATTTCTCCTCAACCCGCCCAAGACCTCTAGCTTCGTTTCAGTGAAAGATCTCAGCTCAACCGCAGGTGACTTCGAAACTGGCACGAAAGGCATTTTCGCCTACTCGCAGCTCCAAGCGTCTCTACTACAGCGCGTTGACATTCCTCACGTTCCTATCCTCCCACTAGCCTCGGTTGAAGACTTGCCAAAACTTCTGAGCAAACATACTGCCGCTCTCTCGCGCAAGCTACATCTCGCACCAGCACACACGTCTTCCTTTGGTATGCTACAACTTTCGACGACCGAGCCGCCCATGGAAAGGCAGACAGCATACTTTGCAACAGACTGCTTTGACAACCTCAACGAGTTGGCAATGGCTTGTACCGAGCCAGAGGCAGAGCTGACGTCGAGCTCACCATCATTGCGCGCATCTGGCGCTTCAGCATTTCAGTCTGATTTTGGTCAAATAAGACGCACCTCACAAGCATCCGGTACTGGAGAAGAATCCAGACGCCTACGCGATCTCGTTGGGGAGCAGAGATATCGGGAGCTCGTTGATTTCTGGCTTGATGAGTGGGTCGTGGAATGATGGTCTGAGCCAAATCACGGTTGGCGTAATATTATTATCGCTACTCGTGATTGCGAATGATCCGTCGCGTACTCCAGTCTCCTATGGAGAGTATACCAGCCGTACCAAGCATGCAAGAAGGTAATCTCGGGTCACACCAAGTGACCGCGTTTTCGAAGTAAATAGAGAGCGGCGAATAATCGAGCTTGACACTACCTACAGTAAGATCGTTTCACCGTACGATCAGCGCCGAACATTATTTTGTCGTTCAGTGCTCTAGATATGTGAGCCGACCTAAGCCAGGCATGGCAGAGAGTAGTGGCTTCGAGGAGAACCGCGGGATCTCCTGTCTATATCGTGAGCTGTGGAAATCAGATATCACTAGTTATCTCATCACAAGTGCATTACCGAAATAATGTTCCTAGCTCCGAACCGATTACGTGTGCGATGTTGAAGTAGAATCGCCGAACCGATAGGGCGTGAGGCGCGGCGTTTTATCGCCGAGGGAGTTTCAACAATCCACACACCAGTCGGCATTTTTACACCGCTATAGTGAAGGCGCCTCATTGGCAATCATATGGAAGTATCTCAACATCAGGGTACATATAGAGCTCCAGACCATCTCATTCTATGAAACCAGTCTTCTTACACTTATCACTTCTACATCTCACTTAGCCGTTGAGACCAGCCGCTTGCTGTTGTCAAAGGCAATGGATCATCTCACCACTGAAGCTAAAGAGCTTCGCCTCTCTCCGACATTGGAGATCAATGAATTGGTGCAGGCCAGGCTCTCACAGGGCAAAGATGTTGTCCATCTGGGTTTCGGTGAAGCGACATTCCCAATCCACGAGAATGTTCTCAAAGCACATGCGGCAGCTTCGAGAAACACGAGTTACCTGCCTGTCACTGGCTTAAGGAAGCTAAGAGAAGTAAGACTCAACTCATCACAAGCAACAAAAGATCGATGGTCGCCATCAATTTTCCTGATCCATCGATGCGATTGGCATTAACGGCTGACGCATAAGATCGGAATACTAACACTTCCCAGTCGATAGCCAGATTCCAGTCTCGTCGACTAGGCTTCACCATTCGCCCTGATCAGGTCGTCGTTGCACCCGGATCGAAGCCTCTTCTATTTGCTTTCTTCGATATCCTGAAAGGCGACGTGCTCTTACCACGACCCTCGTGGGTGAGCTACGAGCCACAGGTGAAGCATGCCGGCAAGCGTCTCTTCTGGGTGGAGACAGATGAGCAAGATAGGCACAATATCACTGGTACGTCGCTTGTACCAGCGCCTCATGTCGAGAAATTGGCCATACTGACGGTATCGCAGCTTCTTCTCTGCAAACGTCATATGCTGAAGCCGTAGCGGAAGGTGCCAATCCTAGGATCATGCTCGTCAATTCTCCCTCGAACCCTACAGGCCAGACTTTCTCTGCTGCTGCGCTGCTCGAGATCACCAAGTTCTGCAGGGAGCATGATATCACGCTTATCAGCGACGAGATCTACGCCGATCTGACATTCGACGAGGAGAACCAAGCGACGCCGTGTACGAAGGAGAACTTTAACCAGGGACCCATGATCATGACTGGCGGAATGTCAAAGGTAAGAAACCCGGCAATCCTGGAAGATCCGATGGAGACAGATGCTCACATGTTTCTAGACATACTCGGCCGGTGGTTGGCGGATAGGCTATGCCATATTCCCTGACACAGACTTCGGCGCCACGGTGCAGAAGACCACTCTTGCGTACGCATCTGAGTGTTGGTCGGCCGCGTCTGCTCCGGCACAAGAGGCAGCTGCCATTGCATTCGATACAAGTTTCGAGATGGACCTTTACCGCACACAAGTCACGCGCCTGCACCAGTACTGCACGGCCGCACTCTTCAAAGCACTGACCGACTGTGGTCTTGCCGTTGCACTGCCTAAAGGTGCTTTCTACCTTTATCCTTCGTTCCATCCATACACCATGCAGCTGGAGTCTATGGGCATTCAGACGAGCAAGCAGCTATCTCACTGGCTTGTCGAAGAATGTGGCATAGCAGCTCTACCCGGCTCGGCTTTTGGCGAGGATGACGCAGGTTTGAAAGGTGGTAGATATCGCCTGCGGATGGCGACAAGCTACCTCTTCTTCGAGAGTGAAGAGTCAAGGTATTCGGATGGTTACAAACTCATTGAGAATGCGCTGGTCGAGGACCCTGCCGGGTCAGGTAAACTTCCGATGCTTGAGACGGCCATCAAAGCTCTCAAAGCTGCGGTGGAGAAGATCAAGTCTTCGGGTATGTCGTAAGAAATCATTGTTTCGAAGCTTTCATCATCTGTAACTAGTCACAATCCTTTTCCAGGTCTACCAGTTAGTTAGTTGATCCGACGGAGCAAAGCTGATCGAGGTGTCGATATCAAGAAATCCGAATTGACCATTCGCATTCATGTTTACTTCTTGTGAGGAGAAGTCCCAGAAAGACGTGGCTCCATTCGTGCCGAAGAGTTCCGCGAATGAATCGTACGTCTCCAGGAATTGTGAGGCATGCTCTTCGAGCACAGCGGAAGGTGGCGCAAAAAGAGTGTTCGATGCTTCGCCATTGGTGTTGCTCGTGACCCGGGCGCCATTCGACTGAGCCTCATTAGCAGACATATCTCCTGTCACAGACATGAGAGTAGTAGAGATGATCCGGAGAGTGCTGTCCGCGAGTGTTTCGAATTGGGCAGCGAGCTTCGGGAGCAGGGTATTGTCCCATCGTTCGTTCATGATTGCCAGACAGACCGCACATCTTCGGGTCCACGCAGGATAGTCGACCATGAGCAATGGCAAAGATCTCTGTCGGGGGATCTTCATGAAACTTGTCCTTGCAGTGACCAACATTGTCAGCCCCGCAAACAAGACGCCTTGGACTAGCATCCAGGATGTCGGCACGTCGCTATGCTTGAGTAGGTCATCGACATTATCGATGTAGGCTCCAGCTGCTCGGATACACCGTTCAACTGAATTGGCAGAAGGCACTGGGCATAGAGGGCTTTTTCGATGAAGCACGAATGTAGTACCATGGTAGAGCCGATCCCAGTAACTAAGACGCGCACGATAAGTGTCAGTTCCTCGTTACTCTGTTATCTCCGAATGGAAGTACACACCTATGCGGGTACGGAGGCTTGTTGCCCGGAGGACACAAAGCATGGATAGCAGATTTCCAATCCTCTAGCTCAACTTGGATCACATCGACCAGTGCCGACTGTTCTTCGACAGTCTTTCTCTGAGATTCAGATGCACCACAGTAGATTTGCGAGATGATGCGACCCTGGATGCGTCGATGTTCGATATGCTGAAGTGCCAGCGCAGTTTCCGCAGATTGTAGGGGAAGATCTGCAGTGATATGCTCTTCGCCGATAGAAGGTGGCCGACCAAGATTGTATGCTATCGTGATCTCAATAGCATAAGCTGTCCAGAACACGCGACTATGCGCATCGGCATCATTAGCTGGATTCCAAGGTTTTGCTGAATGGTGCAGTCCTATTTCGACAGCGGACTGTATCGTGTTAGTATATCCATCATTCTAGAGTAGCACGATTCGTGGCAGCTTACCCGCATTGCAAAGCCTGCCAGTTGCCACTGACTTGGGCCGAGCGGGCTATGCGAGCTGTATATGCACACGAGAAGCAGCATCTGTATCACTGATAGGTTTGGCTGGAGATCGTGCTCCAATTTTTGAAAGGACCTCATGGCTTCAGCATACAGAAAAGCAGGAGAAGGTGCGTTGCCTACTCCATCGGGGAAATTGGTCGAGATGTAATCTGGCTGTAGTAACGACAACGTGCGGGCACGATTCATTGCGCCTAAGGCCATGACCAAATAGAACAAGGTAATTCCACCAGCGTCTTCTGAGGGCCGTCGGAGATCGGTAGGCTGAAACGCTCGGGATCTGGTCGACCTTGATACCAAGTCGTTCAAACGTTCAAGGCTCAGGAGTGGGTACAGAGGATTTATCCAGATTTCGTACGACCTTTGCAACAGAGCCACCATGTTATGCTGTAATGGCAATTGCCCTTCATTCGGGGCCAAGAGGGATTTGCTGTTTGACCATATGCCAGCTTGTTCCGAGTAGATATGTGGTTGGCCTGGAGCGCATGACCGTAGTATCGCTGTAGCGTAGCTTGAAAAGAATGAGCCGCTCGATGGACCAAGATACCTCTGTTCTCCAGTGGCACTGAGAGCGAGCAGACTCATGTCCGAGTGCTCAACATTGGTAGGACTGTACAAAGCATCCAGACCTGGGGCTGTGGCTCTGCCAGCATCATGCTCCACTTGTGTTGACATGATATGCTCATTGTGCTCAGCTGATGATTGTCCAGGTAACGTATGGACCGGAATTGGAGCTCCAGTAGAGATATTGTGGCAATTGATCCCAAGATGCTGATCCACGGTCCCCTCGAGCCAACGGATTCTCAACTCTGCATCTTTCAGGGATCTGTCACCCGTTACTAATCTGTCTCACATCAATGCACAACTACAGCTTGTTGTCTACAAGGTTGCGGCGAGATTTACTGTGCCAAATGTTCTTTACGCCGTCGTACGTGTAGCTCGCACGTTATGTCAAGCTCGTTGCACGTACGACATCTGGGATAGCCGGAACACTGCATTGATTGGTCAACAATGACTATTCGGCCAGGCCCAAAATCAGCTCGATACCTTGATCTTTCTTCTATGGCATCTTGCGCACGCTCGGACCAGTCCGTCGCCCATTGCGACTGTAGGGCATCGAAGACGGATCTGGAGGTGGACGCGAGGAGATGGCGGTGTTTTCAGCGCCGAGTGAGAGAGTTCAGGCCGCCGACGCCGGAGATGCCATTTTGTTCGGCACCGTTTCGCCGCGTGCGGCGATTCAACGCCGCTGTCCAGAAGCACACGCTCACCCATGTTCTTATCTTTACTCATAATGGGAGTGCCTTTGAAAGATAGCGGGCGTTCACGGCCATGAAACTCCGAGTGTCAGCCTTCCGGTAGTGGAGGGCAAAGATCATACGCTAGGGAACTGTAGATACATGATACTGCATAAATGGCCCTGCTACATACGGCTCACGCCCGTTGTTACTCAGCTAGAAGGACATCATACTTGACATCATGTCTTGGGAACAGACAGCTCAACTAAAACGGCATGCAAGGCAAGAAGCTGTTGATGCCGCTTTTCAACTTGAAGCAGTCCAAGTCGCCGCAGCCCTTGACATAGGAGACTATGACACGACTACTCTTCTCGCAAGGATAGCGAGAAGCGAGATCACAGTCGAACATGTGACAGCGGTAGCAATCCGCAAGTGAGTGAAACGATGCTCTCACATCTCCTTCATAGCTAACCCAGTCCGTGATTGCAGTGCCGTGAACGCCCAACGAGACGTATGTCCAACCACCTCCCACTTGTAGCGTTCTACAATTGGTAGCGGAACCACAACTTACAATCCGGCAGGCAAATTGTCTCAGTGAGCCACTGTTCGAGAGAGCGCTGAGGCGAGCTCGAGAGCTTGATGAACATCTGCAGACGACAGGCAAGACCATTGGGCCACTACACGGGCTTCCTGTATCTGTGAAAGATCAGTTCGATATCCAAGGTATCGACACGACGCTCGGCTATGTCGGCCGATCGTTCAAACCTGCAGCACAAGACGCTGCTTTAGTGGTGATGCTTGAAAGGCTCGGTGCAGTCATCATTACTAAAACGGCTATCCCTCAGAGTATCCTCGTAAGCGCAATGCAGTGTTTCAGATCCTACGCGGCCTGTTGCTAACCTTCCAAACAGTGGAACGAGACTGAAAGCCCGCTATGGGGTGTGACAACGCATCCTGGCAAACCTCACCTCACACCTGGAGGATCTTCGGGAGGGGAGGCAGCACTTCTGGCTATGTCAGGATCCCTAGTGGGTTGGGGCACTGACATCGGAGGGTCAATTCGCCAACCGGCAGCTCTCTGCGGATTGTTCGGGCTGAAGCCATCGAGCACGCGTTTTCCTTATGCTGGCACACCGGTCTCCCATGAGGGACAATCTCACGTGCCCTCGTCTGTCGGGCCGTTGACCAGAGACCTCTCCGCCCTCGTCGATGTAACAAAGCAATGCCTTCTCGCCGAGCCATGGATACTGGACCCTAACGTGACACCACTTCCCTGGCGTGAAGACGTCTACCAATTAATCCAAGAACGTCCTTTGAAAATCGGAGTCATCTTCGACGACGGAGTAGTCAAGCCTCACCCCGAGATCGAAGCTGCCGTTCGTCTGGCAGCGAGTTGGCTCAAAGCAGCCGGCCACGAGGTGGTCATCTGGGACACATCAGACCACATGGACTGCATCGTAACCATGGACCAATTCTACCGAGCCGACGGCGGAGAAGACATCCGACGCGACGTCGAAGCGGCCGGCGAGCCAATGATTCCACACGTTGCAGCGCTCGTCGGTTCCTCTAAACCAATATCTGTGTACGAATACTGGCAACTAAGCCGCCAGAAGATACGATCGCAAGAAGCGTACAACAAGAAGTGGAACAAAAGCGCTTCTCTTACCCACTGGACAGAGGATGGTCAGCAAAAGCAGGACCAGTCATCTCGCCCTGTGGACGTTCTCATCAGCCCCGTAGCACCACACACCGCCGTGCCGCACATGTCAGCCCGCTGGACAGGCTACACCAAGATCTGGAACTTCCTCGACTACGCGGCCCTGGCCATTCCCTTTGGCAACGTGAGCCATGAGTCTAGCTTCAAAGGGCGATTGCCAAACGTATGCGCCGGACAAACGCGTAAGAACTATCTGGAAAACTACACTGCACGGAATGCATTGGATGAGTGGAACCACAGCCTGTACGATCCCGAGCTCATGGATGGGCTTCCCATCGGGCTGCAGATCATCGGACGGAGGTTCGAGGAAGAGAAAGTCTTGGGTGTGGCGAAAGTGTTTGAAGGGCTCCTGGCCGATCATCGGAAACGGTAGATGTAAATGTGTGAAACAAGATTCGTCGATAGGCACATATGGTCTGCAGCGAGGGCGTCCCACGTCGAGAAGTCCATGATTTCATGTTGCTCCGGTCTGTAGTCTCAGACAGAACGATTTGGTAGAACTGGCGGACAGAGAGCTGACATGGATCGGCTACAGATCAAGTGATCGGACGGCTAAAGTGATAAGAAATGTATTCATGGCCAACGAGCAGTCTCTTGAGACCAGCTCCTACATCAATCCCTCTCATACAGTACAACAGACGTGTCAAAAAATTCCCTCTGGTATCTTATCCAAACCCCCATGCGATGCAGTTGCCTTGAAGACAGAAAACCCCCTTCCAGATAAAACGATAGAAATAAACAATCCACCTTTTCAAACGCCCGCCTTGACAGGCATCTTCAGTCCGCAGCTCTCGCAAACGAGTTTCACCCCATCCATCCCTCTCCTAGCCGAGAACCCTGTACTCCCGCACCGTCGGCACGTCATACGTTTCTCCGGTCCCTCCTCCTCAGCGTCGTCGAACGCCTGCTCCCCATCTTCCTCTTCGTCAGAGAGATCGCTCTTGTGTTCTGCAGTCAGCTGACTAACGACACTTGCGCGCGAAGATCTCCGCCCATTGGCGGCCGCGGCGGCGTCTTCAGCTTTTAGGCGCTGTTGGCGCTCGAGAGGAGCTTGCAAGCGGGCGGAGTCCCAGAAGAAGTCGGAGCGACCGGCGGCGTCGAGGACCATACCGTCGCCGTCTTGACGGCGGTGGGCAAGGTCTTCTTTGAATGGATCGCTGTCCTGAGAGTCTTTGGATTTGCGGGCTTGCGAGTCGGACACTTCAAGAGAGGTCGGTGCAGTTGAGGTCGGACTGACTTCGTCGGTTTTGGTCGATTGCTGGTTTGATGCTTGGGCGGGAGATTTGTCGGGTGAGATGCTGCGACTGGTTGCGTTGCTCTGGTGGGAAATATCGCCACCTTTCGCAGCTGGCCCGTTGATGTTTGGGGTACTCGCGATACCCTGGCGCCAGGATAAAATACGATCCGAAGGTGCGACTTGGGAAGCTGCAGAGGTTCTTCCGTCACGCAGACTGCGTTGGCTGGCTTTTGTAGCGATTGATGCGCCTGCGATCGAGCCCGCCCGACTTGAAGTGCCACGCTTGGCGAAGATCGAAGACCTGTCCCACTCTTCGCCTTTCCTCCTTTGCCAAGCACAGTCCTGTCGAAAGATCTTGATTGTACCAGTGTAATCAGCCGTAACGATGATGTTGCCACTCTTGTGCATGACTTTCGCCGCGTGAAGGGAAGACTCTCTGGGTCTATCCAAACTGCCCCTTCCCTCCATCGATGTGCGCACGAAACTTCCGTTCTCCGTCGCTGGCCGTGTAGATGATGCATGGCTCTCTGTTCGTTCTCTCTGACTCATGAGCATTACGGGAGGCGGGTTGCAAAGGTCGTATACAGGGTCCTCGCTTTTGCCCAAAATATATCGCGTCTTTGCGGGTGCGAAACAGGCTACTGTGGTCGGCGAATCGTGTGCGTCAAACATCTCCATCGGCGGCTTATCCCGAGCGTCAGTTTGGAATCCATTGAGCGACCAGATGACAGCTTTGCGATCTTCGCTTCCGCAAATCACATATCGGCCATCATCGTTGAGAGTCGCTCTAATCTGCGAGGAATTGTTTTGTATGCCCCTGAACTTGAGCTCCAGACTCTTGTCTCTGAAATTGTACAATCGTACCCGTGAATCGTTGCTTGTGATGAGAAGCTTTATATCGCCACTCGGACTGTGATGCGACTGGATCGCTGTAATCTTGCTTCCTCGTGCACTGGCACCCTTTCCTGAGCGGATATGCAGTTGAGTCTGGTACTTCAATCCCTCCGTCTCGTAGAACATGCATTGGCCATCAAGACATCCCGCCATTGCGTATTTCCCATCTGGCGTGAATCCTACTGCGGTGATCATGTCGGGTGCTTGTACAGTGAACGCAACGCTCTTCTCGGCGATGCTCCAGAGTCGTAGTTTCGAGTCCAGCGATCCGGCCAAGAAGAAACGATCGTCTTTGGGGTGAAAAGCTATCGACGGTACGAAATCGTTGTGCTTGAATGTACAGAGACACTCTTTCCTGGAAATATGCCACAACCGTACTGTTTTGTCCATCGAGGATGAGATTAGGAAATTGTTCTTGCTCCAGCTGAGGTCCAGAATAGTCGCACCATGGCCGTCCCATTCTCGAACAGGCTGAGGATGGAACACAGGCGCGCTCAGGCGCTCTGTAGATTGGCCTTCGTAAATGCTTCCATCCCGGCCGATATATTCATTCTTCCGGCGTTCATCAGGATGCGACAAAACTTGCCAGACGCGCACAACCATGTCTGCTCCAGCAGCAGCAAGATACTTTCCGTCTTTGCTGAATTCCATCGCCCAGACGGTATCTTGATCTGTCGATGCCGAGCTCTTCCTCCGAAATCTGTTGCTTTCCGTCCTGACAAGCTTCCTCCGGGTTCCACAGTGCAGCTCTTGAGCTAAGAATAATCGATCGAAATCGCGGCGCGTCTTGTTCTTCGAGCGTACCTTGATGTAAGCCGGAGGTTGTGGATGGCGCGGGTTGAACTCCATGTTGTCGACTGATTGCGCAAACACATGCGCGTCGGTCCCTTCGACTCTAGGCTCATTGCTCTCGACGTCGTCATCTTCAATGGCCTGATCTTCCGATGACTTCTTCTTTCCTCCCATTAACCGACCGAGGAACGTCACTGCTTTGACACCCTTCTTCAACTCCTTGCGCGCATTGTCATTGGTATCGGGTCGGGTCGAGGGTGGTTGCACAGGCATAGCGGCATGCTGGGACTTTGCATCGTCTTGCGGGTAGAATGAGCTGCCCGAACTGGTCGGTCGCAGGGCATTGGATAATTGCGGAGAGCCTGTGGTACGTTGGAGGATTTGCTGTTGTCACGGCTGTGTAAGCAGCAGGACCCTTGTGCTTATGCGAAAGCTGGATATATGTGCAACCTACCTGGGACAAAGGATCGATCGGCGACCGGACCTCTTGTCTGAGACTTGCATCTCGGGCTGGGCTTGGCCCTCTGCTTCTGCTCCTGCTGGGCGAGGAGGCGGTTGTGGTCGACAGGGCCTTGTTGTGCAGTCGACCCGGCGACGGCCGGCTCGACGAGGGTGTGTCGGGTCTGGCTGCCGGCATGGTCAGCTCGCTTCGTGCGCGTGCGCCCTCCCTTGCGTTGCTTCTTTGGGCATTATCGCACGTGGGTGTCGCGCGGGGACAAAGACATATATCTGCTTCTGCTCGCGACAATAACGGCGACAAGACGTACCAGCGTCATTCCCAGTGCTTGAGGCCGTGCCGGGCCGGCCGGTTAGTTGACCAAACTCAAAGCTGGTGTTGCTGTCGGCTCTTGAGACCGGGCTCATGGCGAGCGACATGTCGGCGGCGAGATTGTGCGGATCGGTGAGGGTGAGCGTGGGCAGCGCCATGGTGAGCGTGCACGAGCGAGAGGCTGCAGCATCTCAGGCACTGGCGACAGCAGCAGTATAGTAGTCGCAGGTCGTACGCGGCGCAGGAAGCGCAGCAGCAAAGTGTGGATTGGGACCGGGTCTAGAAGAGCTGCTATCCGAGCCGCTACGTCGTTATCGACAGCGCGCGCTCTCACAGGTGCGGAGGCCTACGGCAGCGCATGAAGGAAAGAGTTTGCAATGAAGCTAACCGGGTGAGACGGCAATCGCTGCTACGTTGTGAGGAACACTTTGATTTCTTCTTGACAATCATCTACGGCACTTGTTGTTTTATCCAGACTTCGATGCTAAGTCAACCAGTCAGCCCTCCAGCCCTCGTGTCGGCCAAGTCAGCTTCGTTCTCACGTCATGTGTCTGTGCTCTCATGCGGGCAAAACGCAAGGTCAAGGCTCAAGGCTTGATGCTGACGGATACCGCACCGTTGGGCCATGCACGAAATGTGTGCTAACGTTGATTGGTATCGCTTGACTACATAGGATACGGCACTTACTGCCAGCATTCAAGACCGAAGTTTGGCATCACGTGACATTGCAGTCAACCACAGAGGTGTATGAGAAGCATGTGTTTCCGGGCTCAAGGTATGGTTTGATCAGCATTTGGAACATCCAGCTTACGGTCATACACTTCGACCAGATGACTGCTAATCCTGTTTACCAATAACAATGCGCCATGCTTGGTCCACAGGTTCACTTCGTCTCTACCAATCCATACGGAGGTAGCAATCGTTGATAGACGTCAACTCTCGACGACCTTTCCCAAGAGCTGAACTTCGCCAAGGCAATTGCGATGCACTCTCAACTACAATGCACTGGCGACACTACACTCTCATTCTCCAACAGGCTCGATACCTCATCGTCACACTTCAATCCTTCATCTACACCAGCAGCCACAGCGTCAGCCGATCCTTCAGCAGGTCTCAATGCCTGCCTCCCCAGACGCGCCGTGAAAGAGCCGGCACCCTACAAGCTCTTGATCTCTCTTCTCAGCTCTGCCATCTCTTGCGCAAAGGGCCCTCCATTCGGATCATCCCTTTGCTTTCTCTTACGAATCTTTGCTCGTTCGAAGTCGATGAACATCGCTTCGGCACGGTCACAGTCCCACAGTATGTTGCGCAGCGCGACATCTCGGTGGAGCACACCTTGTCCATGTATAGCCGTCAACCCTCTCACACAGCTCTCCGACCGCACTCCTGCATCGGCTGGGTCCCAGGTCTCCCACTGTCGGGCGAGAGATGCCCCGCCGTAGCCGAGGAACATGACATGCACGAGCTCGGCAATGCCTTCGTAGTAGTAACGCCGCCCGAGATTTAGGCTGCCGAGATGGAAGGGGACGTGTACGCCTTGGATGTCTCGCAAGTGCTCGTAGATATCGGTCTCGTGCTGCAGGTCCGCCACAAAGTCGGCGGGTGTACACTTGGCAATCACAGTGTATCCGTGAGATGCGAGCGTCGCCTTGAACGGGACACCGCACGAACCCGGCCGCCCACATGGCTCGAAGTCCGAATCCAGCGTGCGCGACAGTTGGTCGCTCATCATTGCCAGGAACATGTCTTTGGTGATACGGTGAGCGGTGGCTCCGTGCTCGTCGACGTTGGGGCAGTCACGGTCGAGGTCGCCGTGGCCCTGAACCAAACCCCTGATGCAGTCTTTGGTGCCAAACCGGCGGACGCCCTTGTCGGTCTTCGCGCGAGTCTGGGGACAACTGCCGACGGCAGCAACTGTGTTGGGAGAATCGTCGGGGACGTCCTGATGGATTGTTCCCCACGTCGAGAGCCGGTTCATCGCGTCTTCACGCCCGTCTTGAGCCCACGGCTCGAATCTCAGGGCTAGCAACGTAAACGCGAGCACTTGCGCCACGGCGGTGAGGTGCAAATCGTCGAGTCCGTGGAGGTCACCATCGTCGGACCACCCGAGCGTGTCGCCGACGTCTTCTCGTGGCACGGAGAGGTGGCAGTGTACTGTGGTCAGATCCTCTTCTAGGACCCGTAGGAAGATGAACGCCTCCCCTGTGGATATATATCCGAATCCTACCCCCGACGTCACCATGTAGGCGAACGCTTGGGTCACCATGGCGGCCACCAAGCGTCGAGGGTTCTTGCTGTTTGGCCCACAGTCCCGCTCTGACAGGACATCCTCCAAAACGATGTCTTTGCCGTCTTCTCGTACTTGTGCGAGCCCTTCTTTCATGATTTTCAGAGTCAACTTGGTCGGGTCTTTCAACTCCATGACGAGCACAACTCGTCCCGCTTCCTCGTCCTCCTGACCTGATGAACGGTAGTACACGTAGTCTGTGTCTGCATCCCTACAACACCCGTCCACCGTCATGGTGTCGCCGTGAGTTTTGAACGACACGTGACCGGATTCCAGGCCGCCGAGGCCGAGCTGTTCCGGCAGGCTGCCGTCTTTGAATGCGCATTTGATCACCTCTGACACCGGCATCGTGACCGCGACCTTGAGGAAGATCCGGACGTCGTCCTCGCAGCCAAGCCCCATGGCGGCCCACTGCGGTCCGTTGTACTTCATGTTGGAAATCCTATCGAAGTGCCGTTCTTTCGCGAACTTGGATCCCACGAGCGTGTCCCAGGCACCCTTTTGTAGCTCAGGAAAGCCTCGCCACGGGGTTATCCTGTTCGGTCGCTTTTTATAGTCCGCGATTTTAGACGGATCGTGTTCGGTCGACGGAGCCCGTTCGGGCGACGGAGCCGACGGTCTACGCACCTTCACTTCCTTCTGGATGTACACGTGGCAACCGGCCACGAATTGTTCCAGTGTCGTGGCGTCGGGCTTTCGCTCGGATTCCTGGCGGCCTCCTGCATTCGGCTGCCCTGATTCTTCGACCACCAGCTCCTGCTTACTCACCACTTCCCGCGATCTCTCGTCTGCAGCGGCCTCACCTATGGTAGGCAATGTGATTTCGCGCTTCACGGTAGTTGAGGCTGGGAGCTGTGAGGTAGTTAGCCGATGCTATTCTCGGCATGGTTGTGGACTAGAGAAATTGTGTTACTTCTTCAAAGTGCTCCAACGCCTCCTCGCCACCTGCAACAGAATCTCCACCGTTCGCAGTAACATCCTCCATCGGCTCGCCCTCACCTCCCTCTCCATTCACACCAGCAACAACATCAGCCGCATCTCCAACAGGGTCCGCGACCTGCTCGTCGCTTCCAGTCGCCTCTCCGCGGTCCTCCATCGTCTCTTCCTTCACCTGTTCCTCTTCGTCCCCAGCATCAAGAAGATCCGCCGCCAGTCCCGGAACCTCCCTCAACAGCTGTTTGAATTCCGGCACCTTCCTCAACACCTTCAGTCTGCTCGCACACGCCTTGGCAACAGCACTCGCAACAATCTCCACAACCTCATCGCCAACCTCCTCTTTCCCACCGAATTTGTCATACAGCTCGCGTAAAGCGACAGTGACTTCGAGGATCTGGACGTCGCTTGAGATGCACGCGAGCTGCTCTTCCAGGTTCTGCGAGATGAGCTTCTTCACGCGTGCTTCCAGGCTGGTGATACCGAGTTCTCTAGTAGTCAGGAGGAGCGGGACGTTTCCTTTAAGGAGCTGCTTGTCTGTTATTTCTTCCCCGTGGAGGTAGGCGAGAGCCGTTTCTGCTGTTTTCGGCTCGATGGTTCTGCCTGGTGCGAGAGTCCTGGGTACCGTTGCGGTGGTTGATTCCGGGTGCTGTGAGGTTGTTAGCTGATGCTCTTCTCAATGTGGGTTTCTTGAAATTCGAGGGATGGCGTTACTTCTTCAAAGTGCTCCTGGAAGAAAGTGGAGCCTGCGATGAGGGCGTCTTTGCGAGCCTCGATCTTGAGCCTGCTTCGGGAGAATTTGACTGTTACGTTCGGAGCCAGGTCTCGTTGGGTCTGGACACTTTTTATATTGTCAGTGATATGGAATGCAGTAATTGGGTTGGATTGGCTCACTTGGATGCATCGATGTTGTCAGCTTGCAGCTCATCCGACGACATGTTCTGGTCACTTTGCATTGTTAACAATATCCGATGCGATGGTTGGACTGGGTGAGCTCACTTTGATATGTCGACGTTGTCGACCTGCAGCTCGTTCGATGACATGTTGGCGGTTAGGGGTTGCGAAGTTGAGTGGTGGTTGTTGGTTTCGAGTGGTAAGCTCGTGAACGTTTAGGCAGTGAGCAGGAGGCAGGTCAGCTTAAAAGTGGGGCCTAAACTTTGTTGCGGCAGGGTGAAGTGAAATTGCGAACTTTCACATGCTCTTGCAAGCACCACATGACGCTACCAAAGAGTGCCTAGGCCGAGGCGCACCAATTAGGTCCGAATGTCTTGCGATGCTAAAACGAGTGTTTATCGCATACGTTCACTAAAGTCTGTCAACAATCCACGCCCTCAACGAAAGGCCAGTTCACATCTTTCCGCACTCCATCCATGGCACCAGCACGCTAGACCTTACCGACCTTCTCACCCTCTCCATTCTGTCCAGCATATGAATCCGACGCTCCCGCGCTATCAAAGTGATAAAGCTCTGGTTCTGCTTCACCCTTACGCATGAGAACCCATTTCCTGAACCACCAAGGGAACTGCTTGCCACCTTGAAAAGCCGCGTGAGTGCGCGTCGGCACGCCGAAGACGTAGTCTAGCTCTTCTAGGGTTCGCTGCTTGGTTTCATAGAGAAAGAAGAAGATGAGGAAGAACGCGATGATGTTCAGGCCGGCGTAGAAGCCAAAGACACCCGTGGGTGTGAAGGCTGCAAGCATACGAGGGAGGGAGATGGAGAGGATTGCGCCCCAGAAATCTGTAAAGAGATACGTTAGCTATAGCTATTTGGAGAGAATGAGATGGATGAGTTAGTTGATATTGACTCACTGTTCGTCGCTACAGCCCATGACATGCCGACTTCTCTGTGGCTCAGCGGGAAAACTTCGGCGCTGTAAGTGAATGGCACAGGCCCTTCTCCCGGTGAATAAAATGCAGCGAAGATGAAGACGAAAAGCGCGACGAGAGCAACGTGCGCTCGGCTTGATTCGTCGATGAGTAGGCATAAGCCCGCGACAAGCAAACTCCACGCCATATTCGGGAAAGTGAACAAGAGTAGACCGCGTCTACCGAACTTGTCGATCGACCAAACGGCGGGCCATGCGAAAGCGAAATTTGTAAGTCCGAATCCCCAGGATAACAATAACGAATCGGTCTCGTTGAAACCTGCCTGCGAGAAGATCGTAGCACTGTAAAATGCTATGATGTTAATCCCGCACATCTGCTGTCCGATCATGACAATGCCGGAAGCCTGCGTCGCACGGCGGATGCGAGGGATTGTAAAGAGTTCGACGAAGCGCTTGAAGAAGTTGTCTGTCTTTGCCAGGCCAGACTCTTCGATCATGCGCTGCTCTTGATCCAGCTGCGCCTGGATGTAGTAGACGTCTCTTGCTGCTTGCAACGGCGTGTTCCGGAGTCGGAGCAAGGACTTGTAAGCATTGTATGGCTTCTTCTTTTTGAGGTACCACCGCGGTGATTCTGGGCAGAAGTATATGCCGATGACTGCAAAGATGGAAGTCAACAAGTCAGTCTAACGATTTTCAACTATTGCTCCAGGTCTCCAATGCTTAGACTCACCTAGAGGGACGGCTGGTATGAATGCAGACCCAAGCTGTAGCCTCCAAGCAATCTCTCCAACTTGGTACACGGCCAGGTTGGCAGACGTTCCAAGTAAGATGCCAAACGCGGTCCACATCTGCCACGACATGACAAGGCCACCACGGATCATTGTAGGAGCATTCTCGGCCGAGTAGACGGGAACCGTGACCTCTTTCAAACCCATGCCAATGCCTAGCAACACTCGACAAGCTACCAGCTGGCCCCAGTTCTGGGTGCATGCGGAGCCGATGGGAGCCAACAAGGAAAAGATTGCCGCGACGAAGATGGTTCCACGACGGCCAAGAAGGTCATTGACGGGATCGCTGATCCAGCCAGCGAAGAAGGCGATCGTAATGTACGGGATAGAGTTGATGAAGCCAACGATCCAGGCGTTATCCTGACAAAGTTGATCGTTCGGGTCATCACCGCAGTAAGGAGGAGAGTCAGCGATACCAAATTCGCGAGGGAAAGACAAGTTGGCGCCATTGCTTCCGGTCTGGTCCCAGCCTTGGATAGCAGCGGCGATCGAGTTTAGGACGATGGTCATGTAGAGCGCCCACGGCTGCCTCCATCTACCAGAGAAGAGATTAGACGCAATTCTGAGATATGCTCTGCTGTACACTGCGTTTCACACTCACCTGTGCGTGATGTCTCTGCGCAGCGCGTTCCGGTCGTCGTCGTCCAGTTCCGGGATGTTCTCAAAGTCCGCCGGGCTTTGAGCTACCAGAGCGCCTTTGCGAAGAAGAGGCACTTCTGTGTCTTTGTCGAAGCCGTACTTCTCGGCAAAAGCGTCCACATCTGCCAGGAGCTGATCTTTCGGGATGCCGACCAGTGGGTTCTTGATCTCGCCTGTGACGTTCTCTGTCATTGCGACGACGCTCTGTTTGCGCCGCTCGTCATAGTGTGCGCCGCCATAGGTCTGAGTTTCCGATTTAAGAGCATTGTGCTCGGCCTGAGGCTGTTTCGGGACCTCAGTAAGATCGTCGCTGGCAGCTTGTCAGTCAACATGCCTGTGATGGAGGCCTTGGAAAGTAGATACCCGACACCATTAGCCGCCATGGCTCGACAACGCGCAGAACCACTTGAAGGTGCGTGAAATTTGCTCTAAACACAATGTCGCGTCTCGCGACGAATAGACGATATGTTGACACTCGCTGAGAAAGGGTGGGCATGAAACCGTTCTTGAAGAAGGCGCGTCAGCTGTCGGGCGGCCTTCAGCTCAGACGGTTGGTCGCGGTACATGCAGCGACAGTGTGATACAACAGCAGCGCGAGGCATGCATGGACCCCTCCGTGGCGCCGTCAGAGCGGATCAGGTGTTTCCAAGCATACTTGGGAATGGCAAGCATTGGTCGAGCGATGTGTGCGAATGCGGGGATGCATTACCACCGGTGAGGTTCAAGAGGTACAAGCCTTGGGATGGTTGTTGCTTCGCCTACCTAGGTACGTTTCTTGGAGCATTGTGACCATCGGAGAAGACGAGGCCATAGCCTGGCGAAGCCATTCTCTACCCATCTATTCAGCCCGGTGGAAACAGTATGCAAGTTGGTAAATTCGAGACGTCTACCTCATGCGCGAGTTTCCTAGGTACCGAAGGAATGTCAGTCACGCGATGCAATTTGTATCGGTAAATTTGCATGACTAAGCCACGATGCATGGCGCAGCGAGGCAAGGCCGTATAAGGCAAATAGTGGCGTTGCCAGCAAGTCGTCAGCACCTAAATCTCCAGAGTTGTCATATCTGCAGCATTCGATGCATGTAACCCCGCTCGGTATGTAGGTACCTAGTCACTATTTTGATGATTAGAAGGAATAAAGATGTTGAGGTCCAGTCTTTGAACCACCACTCGCCCAGCGAGGACAGTGGCTGCTAAGTTATAACATCTGTATCGGAAGGGTGCCATATGGCTGCAGTGCAACATACGCAAGCCATCAATTTCCCAGAAAGCTCCATATGGTGAAACAAGTTTCAATGCCGTCGAAGATCCTGGAATGTCGGACTTCCAAGAACATAGGTCTATCGTGCGAGATTTTGGTCTAAACGCCGATCAACCATGTACGTCAGTATAGCTTTTTTGTGCTCATGGAGTATAAGGATATAGCTCGTGGTATCGATGGAGAGTCCACTACCATGCACTACAACTCTCTTCCAGGCGCAAACATGCCCAAATCATTCAAATTTCATACAAGTTGAATTGCACTGTCCGCTTCTAATGCTCTTGGGGAATCTAGTGGTCAGCCTCCTCAGTGAACGCCTTGTATGCCTCTGCATCCATGAGGGCGTCAACCTCCGCAGCATCGGCAACCTCAATCTTCGCGAGCCAGCCGTCAGCCTCGGGGCTCTGGTTGATGGTCGCGGGCTTGTCCTCCAACACGCTGTTTGCTTCCACAATCTTGCCGCTCACAGGAGTCATGATGTCCGACGCGCTCTTGACTGACTCGACAGCTCCGATGGACTCGCCGGCGTTGACCTCGAGGTCGGTGGAAGGGAGTTCGACGTAGACGACGTCACCGAGGGCCTTGGCGGCGTATGCGGACACACCGATGGTGCCTGGAGGTGTTAGAAGCGTGCGCGACAAAGTTTGGGCTGTTCATAGTGCGATACCAGTCTTCCTGTCATCGGACAGCTCGATCCATTCGTGGTCCTCGGTGTACTTCTTCTCGAATGCTGAGAAGACTGGTCAACGAAGCGATCAATTCCCATAGTACCAAGCTCATGCATACCTCTCGCGCTGACTGCGAATGTCCTGCTTGTGGGAGCGCTCATGCGCAGCACCTGCGGCCTAGCACATCTGAAGCTCTGGGTTGTGAAGGAACGAGCGAAAGCGCGTCCTGCGACTGCTGCGGCGGCCATTGTATGGATAGAAGCTGTGAATGTGAGGAGTGGAGAGTTCAAGTTGGAATTGCAATGTCAATGAGTGAGTCTATCGATTGCAATCGCATAGAGCCGCAGAGCAGAGCCTCGGGTGGTATTGCCTATTACGTAGGGCCAATGCGTAGGGCGCGCGATCATTCGCAGCACTCCACACCAGGGTTTGTAGATCGAGCTTGCGCGACTCAAGGGTTAGATTAGATAAGATCTCTGCGCGAGCGGCCAATCTTTCGACATCACGGGAGAGCATAACGGTAGGAGGAGGCGCGTGAACACCACCAATCCACATCAGCCATGTTGTACGAATTAATAGGAGTGGTATGCTATCTTTCACGCATTTGCGCAAACCCTGCTGACAGAAAGTACCAGGTCCGTCCCGGCCGCGGCGTCAACGAGATCAAAGAGTACGCCCTATTCCCAATTTACTACACCACTCTTACAAGCCTCTAACACACCACCTCCAGAATCGCCCGCACAGCAGGCAACCAAGTCCTCACCGCCGGCGGCGTCGTCCGCGGTATCACAAACTGGGGCACCTTCCTCCTTCCCAAACCCGCGCGCAAGCAGGGCGCAGTTTACCACAACGGCCACTACTTCATCATGCGCTTCGACTCGAGCGCAAAGACACAGCACGCCGTCAAGCGAACCCTCGGTCTGGACCCTCGCATGATCCGCTACTCGATGGTCAAGGTCGGCTCAAAATTGGATGAAGTGAGGGACGTGGCAGGCAAGGTGGACTGGGGAGGTCCTGTGCGTTCGGATTAGAAGGAGGGATTTGTTTCGCTACGGCGATGTCAAAGAATATGGGAGCATGAGCTGGCGTTTTTTGGCAATTGTGAAAAAGGGAAAGTTTGCGAGTAAGCATTTACCTGAAAGGTGGGTGCTTTTGTATCGATATCAGATTCTGTACAATATACACAAGCATTTGCGGTCCTTCCGCTGTACAACAATCCGCTGTGTCTAACAAGGGACAAGTTTGATGTTGGTCTGCAAAGATGCATTGATTCACGTGGAATAATCGCGGATGCTGCATTTCACAGCACTCTCCTGCCGTACGGAATTATTTGTAGTCCCAAGACCTTACATTTTATAAATCAAAGTCAACACTAGTACACAAGGCGACAAGTACAAATTCAAGTTGTAGATTTCACATTTTATTACGTTGTTCTATTCAATACATGTCGATCGTCAGACATCGCTTCGAATATCGATCAAGTAAACCCGTTTCGTCTAATGCCTTTGGACTGCGCGGGCTCGTCATCCTGTCAATAAAGTTAGCAGCCAGCCTTTGGATCAAGCAATATCAGGATTTTGCAGGACTTACCTCTAGGAAGCCAGTCAACACAATAAGTCGTCCAAATTCTTCGGCAACACTTTCAGCGTCCTCCTGTTGTTCCGAGACACCCTTCATCTGTGAAATCCTGCTAGCTCTCTTGAAGATAGCTTGCATGGAGAATCTGTTCTGCGTCAAAAACGCCTTGGCTTGCTGCACTGTACTTGCATTGCTCGGTCCTCTGGCCGCCACGACAGCCACAATGACCCGTAGTACGGAGCTGAGAAGACGGTAGAAGTGATGCAGTGCGGTCGGGTTGTCGATGTCGAGACCAATGTCCGGGTCCGTTGAGAAGAGCTGAGATTCGTTCACAGCAGCGAAGAAGCCCGAGTTCAGTACCAGTTGGGAGCCATCTGTAGTCCTGCAAAGATTGAGCAGCAGCGCAAGAGCAGTGTGGAAGTACGACAGAGTTGTCGGCAAATCCTTGTGGTCAGCACGGAACGCCGCACTGATACCGCCGAGGCTGCCGTCAAGGAGCACAGGCACGAAGTTGAGCTTCGTGAGTGCCCTGAGGAGAGACGGAGTGAGCTTCGCGGTTTGGAAGAGTGCGACAAGTGCGTCGAGGAAAAGTAAAGCCGAGACTCGTGTGCTGCCACGACCAGAGAAGGCATCCTCTGTCAATACTGCAATGATACGCTCGCCAGATGTCTGTACCTGCTGGAGAAGCTGCTTGGCACTTGAGTTGAACCTGGCGATGTATGCTCCTCCGGTTTGCGTGGGTGCTGCCGCGCCGAGCGACGCTGACGTGCTCTGGATCAAGCAGCAGGTGCGGTAACATACGTCCCTGAGGGCAGGTGTAGTATCAGTGTCGGCGATCGCCTTAAGACAAACTCTGAACGCGGCCAACACCCTCTCGTCCCTGTTGTTGGAGATCTGTTGATTGTTCTCATCGAAGTTTGCGTTTGCCGCGGCGCTGACCAGCGTCAGCGTTAGCCTTGCGAAGAGACCGGCTAAGTCCATGTTGTCTCCGAGCGACTTCTCGAACTTTGGCAATACAATTTGCAGCGCCTGCAATGCTACAAATGTGCGTGTGGGTTCTTGCAGACCCCCATCGGTCACGATTGTGGACATTAGATCCGTCCATGCCTCCACAGCATCCAAGCGGGCACGTTGAATTTCGCTGTGTTGGTTTCTGCTCCTCAGCGAAGCAAGCACAGCTGAAATCTCGTCGTCAGCTTGGCTATCGTCGTTTGCGTCTAGGATCGTGCCGTCCATGCGGAGCTCGCGCTTGCGCAGTGTCAATAATTGCTCGACCATCTCTAGATCAAACTTGATGACGCCTTCAACATCTTCAACCACGCAGACGGACAAGTTGAGCCCAGTCAGCAAACGAATATCGGCTTCGAATGGTTGCGTCACCTCGATGTCGAAGAAGTCGATGAGGTTGAGCACTGAGGCAGAAGGGACCTGCTCACCGCCATCCTCGACAGTACCAAGGAGGGCGCTGACCTGCTTCTCGCGAACGGAGTCCATACGAGCGGCTGCGATGGATTGGATTTCCAGGACAGCATACTCAAACCAAGCTTCCCGAATACGCATGAAGTCTCGGATACCGCTGCCTGCCGGCTTCAGCAAGATGTCTGTATTGTGCAGGGGCAACGAGTCCCATACGACATCAGCACGAGTTTCAAGTAGTTGCACCGCCATGGCAGGCAAGAAGTCCATATTGCGAAGTTCGTTCTGCACGAGTGAAGCCGTCAAGCCGGCAGCTGCAAGCTTCGAGAGAAGTTCCAGACAACCGGACTTTATCGCAAGCAGCCACGAAACATTGCCTTGGCCAAACACTGTGGGCAGCTCAAAGGCGCATTTTGTAACGACATGGAAGAGAGATCGCCCGGCAGTAAAGAGACTGTCATCGATGCGCTCGACAGGACGTACCGACCCCTGACCCTCGAGCAATCCTAGGAGGCTGTGTGCAATGTTAGGCTTATTTGGTGAGGAAGTGACGGCACCATTGAGGAGGTCCAGAATCTTTTGCGCTTTGATCAACTTCATGGGCTGAGTCTCGGATTCAAGGTCCATGATATCAATATCAAAGTCGCGGCGCAGTTGGATTGCGATAATATCGGTGACCTCTTGCACTTTGCCAATGAGTCTGTTACCAACTCTCTGACCTGATCTGCTGTCAACCATGCCCGTCAATTTTCTCGAAGCAGACAGCCTCTTCAGCAATTCCAGCGAGTGCAACGCCAGGTCGACATGTCTGCAGGCAGCGTAGTTCATCAAGTAGACAACTACATCCAGTTGGCTGAGCATGACCTCGTCAAATGATGAGATCGCAGCATTAGCCACTGTAATAGCTCGTGATGGAGCTTGTGTCTTGATGACAGGTCTAACGATGTCGAAGTAGGTAGGCTGTAACTTCATTGCCAGATTCATGACTTCAATAGCTTTTGCAGTAGCCTGTACAAGAGGCGACATTGCGTCCAGAGTTTCTAGCTCTTCTGGTAACTGGTGGACACTGTCGAAGAGCGCGGCTATAGTGCTGTTGTTAAAAAGATGCTCCATCGTACGTGCGAAAGGATGCAGGCGGGTGTATGTCGCGAGTGAAGAGGTTTTCATCGAACTTTCCACGGCCACATTTGTTGAGTTCGCAAGCACCACAAGGTTCTCATTGAAGGTTGAGAGACACAACCAGGCAAATGTCAGGCATGCATGTCGAAGCACGTTGCTGAGTACACGATTTTCATATAGGCCTTGCTGCGCTAGGGGCTGCGTTAGGACTTGTCCCAATACGAAATCGATGTATGGCTCCATGCCAACGTGGCGGTGGATTGATCCCAGTGATTCGGGAAAGGGAAGAGAGTCGAGCGTTGTATCAGCGTTGCTGCTTGCAGGGATGATGAGTGCATTGAGAAGGTGCACAAATGATGTGGCGACTTCGGGGTTGGCGGCGATGGATTGTAAATATTGTTTCTCTGAATGCGCTCGGGCGCCTGACGACTGAGGTCTTGATGCGTTCGAATTAGCTTGTCCCACACCGCCAATCCAGGTGTCCAGTGCACTCCACAAGCCATCGTTGATGTCCGGTGTTTTATCAGTCAATAGCGCAGCGAGTAGGTCGAAGCAACACGCCTGGACGTTTGACGGCGATGCACTCTGGACCAGCTGTAGCAGGTGATCATGCAAACGGAATGGCTGTTCTCTAAGTATCCAGTTGCGTGCATCAGAGCTGTTGATGCATATATGGGTCGCGAGGCGCAGGTAGGCCTCTAGCATGATCGGAGTTTCTTTTTCTTCGATATCAGGGTCGGCCATCATATCTTCGGGCCCATTGAGCGGTTGAGAGACCGCTGGTTTGTTCTTGGTCATTGCGGCGTACAGCTCGAGTTCATTGAAGATCTGTGCCCAGCTAACGGCATAAGCCTTTCGCAACTTGCCCGAGACCATAGCAGTATCTTCCAGTAAAAACCGATGGGCGTGGTTTGCAGACTTCTCATCAGTGGCAACGGATCTCAGCAGCTCGCAGAAGGCGGCAACTCGGGGAGTTGGTAGCCTTTGAGAAGCCCAGCGTAAGAACCCATAAAGATTTCCTTCGCGGTCAGACCAAAAGTCCTCGGCGCCTTCTTGATCCTCTTGATAGGCGCGCGCAATTACAAGAATGAACCTTTCGAGGTCCATTGTATCCGGGTGGCCTTGATCGGTGGCTGTAGAGAGGTAGTTGCGCCTCTCATCATCTTCCTGTGATTTGAGCTGGCGAAGCAAGTCCGGCATGTTCGATACAAAAGCGTTGACGAAAGTCTGAAATTCTTCCATAGTGAGTGTAGCAAAGTTTCGTGACGGCGCCGTAGCATCATGAGGGAACAACGCCGAATTGTCAAGCAAGAAGCCAACGAGGCCTGCTTTAGCAGGATCATACCAGACCTCAGGCTTCAAAAAGTCTGCGACTGAGAGCATGAGGTGGAAGGCCTTTTCACGGCAGCATTGGGTGAAAAGCTTGCTTCTCTCCTCCTCCAGCTTAGCGATCGAGCTGCCATTAATAGTGGCATCTGCGGGATACTCGGCAAAACGAGCGCTGAATTCTGCTAGCCACCAGATTGTTGTGGCATACTGGAAATTCTTCATCTTCCATTGGAGTTGTCCAGGTCCAGGAGCAAACAGCTTGTGTAAATCCTGTGCTGCCTGCTCAGTAGTTGCAGGATCAGACCCAAAGTAAGCTGAGCCACAGATCAGAATTGGTGTGTAATGTGCCATGATGTCCATAGGAGTCTCCGTGCTTGCAGCTTTACTTAGCAGTTGTCGGAAGTCTTCAGGTTGAACATGGTTTCCACGAATGATATATGTCATGATCGATGCCAATGTCTCGTGCTGGTGCGCTAGAAACATGCGCTGGGCCTGGAGCGCCTCACCCTGGGCACTCGCAAGAGATTGTCCCGTCATAGCCATGAGCTGAACATGATCCTGAGTCTTACGGATCGACGCCTCTACGTCGGTCAAGCCTTCGATACACCTCCGCCAGAACGCTGATCTTTCGCTTGGTCTACGCTCCTCGCCCATCATGACACGCTCAACGATATCCTGTAGGAATTGAGCGATGTCATCATCGGAGTCCTGATCGGCTGCTTTGCGGAAGATCATGCGCACGCAGTCCAGCGTTATCTCCTTCTGTCTGTGGTAGTGTAGGATGGCTCTAAGCGCCAAAGTGTCATGCTCGCCCTCCGCATCCTCTTGCACGGCCAAACAAAGCTTCGCAGCTTCCACCTCATCCAGATCAAGTTCATCGGCCACTTCAATTGTGCTGTCGCGGAATTGGTTGCTGATGGAGTATTCTTGGTCTCCGATCTGAACTTTGATCGTAGGCGGGTTGCCCGAGGGAGTTGCATTCAATGCATCTCTGCTATTCGAGGTCTTCTTCTTACGTTCCAAAAGCTTCCTGAGGTCCTCGATGCCTGTTTCCAGTTCAATGCTCAAGCGATCGAGATTGGCCAAGCGTGCTTCAGTGAAAGAGACCAGATCCCGCTGGAGGTTTTGCAGCCTCTGGAGAGGTTCTTCGAATTCCATTTTGGTTGTGGTATGACCGAGTTATGGTGGTGGAGTGCGTCGGTGGTCAACCGGCGAGGTTGAGAGGACCCTCGAGTGGGCGGCGTGCAAGAGCGAGGTGCGTTTCGCTCTATTGTCTTCTATTATTGTTAAAGATTCGCGGGCGAAGCTCTCCAAGCGCAACAACGCGCTCGCGCGCACGTCCCCACATTGAAAGTCGACCACCAACACCTCGTCGCGACTTCACTGCACTCCTCATTGGGAAGGTCTCTTGCGAACACGTTGCGCTCGTAGTTTCGGCGCTTGCTTGAAGCCACTGAATAGCACAAACCTGTGCGAGCATGGTGCAGGGTTTATCAACTACACTCTCCGACACCAAGCAGAGACGCCACCATCCTTGAGTATTGTCTCGCCCCAAATCTCAGTCGTTAACTGCGAGTCTTTGTGACTACCTGATGTTCATGTCAGAGTGTCACCATTCTGCATCGCGCTAACATGAAGGGTGAAGTCACGCTTGCTGATGCATTAGGTATGTCTCCTCTTGCTAACATACTAGGTATGTCTCCTGCACCAACCGCGAGGTATAGGCTAACATCAAACAGAACGGGTGACGAAAAGCGTCAGAGAACGAGCAGACGGACTCGCTGATCTCAAGCATGTCCTCCGTCACAATCAGCGTAGCTCTTCCATCGAGTCTTTGAGCGATGCTTCTTTCCATCGCATTTACGAAACACTGTTTGGGGTCGTTGTCTCGGAGCAGAACGCATATGCGTCTGCAAAAACGACAACACTTAAGTCTGCTGCAGCGAATCGCCTTTCATCATGTGCTGGTGTGTTACGCTTCGCGGTCGAGGTCGGTATCGCGTCGGTGGGACTCAAGACGGTTAAGGCCCTTCTTGATCACTTCATCGAGACCACGTACTTATCGAGCGGGGACATATGTGAGCCTTTGTCACTGGAATATCCTAAAGCCATGCGTGCAGTCCTTGCATACCCACCTCACGTGGCTCACCTTCCGAAGGTCGAATGGGAACGTACTGTGAGATTCTGTCTCGAACATTTACCAACAGCACAGTCCGAGGTTCACGGCGATACAGCTTCTTTGGGCTTAGGCACTACGTTCATGAGCTCCCGTTCGTCCAGGTCTCGTTTGAACAACTCCTTGGGTTCTCAGCCTGCGCGTGGATCTGCTAAACAAGTCACCGAGGAAATGGTCGCTTGTCTTCGCATGCTGACGAGTGCACCGAACGCGCCAGTCACGGCCATGGCTTCAGACATTCTATGGGCGATGATCGGATTCTTGCAGGCCAATACTGCTACCAATCTAGCCCACCAGGATGCATTCGGGTCTCTTGGTAACGTCCTCGCCTGGACCAAAACCGAAGATATCCGTCTGACCAGGGCTTCTACTGGGCAAATAGTTCGGCTCATCCGGACTTATTGGAGTGTCAAGGCGAGTGGCTTGAAAGAGATGATGATCGTGTTCATACACTTGCAGCTGTTCATCCAAGACCAAAGTCATCAAATCAGCAGTGAGACATTGAGGGGAGATCTTCATGGTCTGCTCGAGGCACTGCGTGTCGAGTATTCTAAGCGTCAGGAGCGGGATCAACTGCGTCTTGACGACGTCCGATTCGGACGTGAAGAAGCCGCTCGCGAGCACGCAGGCACCCTGAAATCGGGTATAATATCCTTACAATGTGTTGGTATTCGCGCTGAACAGTCATGGACCACCATACAGATGATGGCCTTCATCGTAAGCCTTCTACTTGGTGCTCAAGCGGAACCCCTTTCCGATGACGAGGAAGAGGACGACAGTCATCTTCGAGCTCGAAAGCGTCAGCGTACCAGTGACGAGCTAGAAGATTTGCTCTCCTCAGCGACAACTGGCACTTTTGGGTCCCGCATCACAGCACTCCAGACGCTTAGCTGTCTTTTGCAACGCAACGCGATATCAATCTCTCAGCATAGCAAAATCCTCGCAAAATCTCTCCACTTGAGCAACGATGAAAACCCCATAATCGCGTCGTGGTCCATGGTGACCGTCGCAAGTTGCGCGAACCAGCGTAATTCGACAGACGCTAGCTTAGCTGGCCACTGGACTTCTCTATGGCAGCTTGCATGTCGTTCAATGACCAACGCAAGCACTTGTCGAGCAGCATGTGCCGTGCTTTGCATGATACTTCGCATAAGACTGGTTCCTGTGACACTTGCATCCGATCTGTTCCAGTCACTGACTGTTGCCTTCGAGCTGAGTGGACCTAATGTACTTTGTGACACTGCATTGGAGTTCGTACGACTCACTATGGTACAAGCTGTCTCCACACTCCCAAGTTCTGCACTCGTTCTGGGCAACAGCATGATCGGATGGCTTTTACGCAGATGGCTACCCAGCAATTTTGACGAACGTCTGTACGCCTCATCGTGTAACTTGTTCAATAATTCCGACGTAATGTGTACGATCACGCAGTACCTAGGTCAATATTCGCACCTTGCCGCTCCTTCTGGGTTTCCCACCTGGGATGTGCTAGGCAGAACTTGGATTCTCGCACAGGAGCACGATCGGCTCATATCATACCTCTTGTCTCTGACAAAGAAGCAAGACTATACACATCCAGCCACTCTCCCCGCCCATAAAGATACCGCCGCAACGTTAATTCCGAGGCCATCTTCAGAAGCTATGATCTTGAATCATCTTACCAGTGAGCTAGCACGGACAGTCGAGACTTGGAAACAAATGGTTCATGATCGTCCACAAGGCATCAGTCTGGATGTCTTTTCGGCGTTTTGCCACTTTCTCTCGGTCTCGACCTGCCTCTCATACTGCACACGCTTTTCCAACAGTCGCCACCAGTCACAACTGCAACAATACTGCCAAACGCTCTTTCGAACTGCCAGTGACTATGTAAAGACCAAAGCATGTGGACAAGACAAAGTTGACAGCATGTTAGCATGCTTCGCACAGAATTTTTGGAGGCACGTCGACGATGATACTGCTGACGAGACCAGCGACTCAACCTTAAGTTGCCGGCATGAACTTTGTGCTGCCATTACCGAAGCTATTGCATCGAAAACCGCATCACAGTTCTTTGGTGACGAGGCTGAAGTGGAAGATTTGATGGACATTGGCGACTCATACGAATCCCAAGAGAGCAGACGGGATCCCACGCAAGCCAGAGCAATAGAGCTTGTGGATGATACAAGTATAACGCACAGCGTACAGGCGCTGCGCGCCGTTATTCCCTTGTACTCTTCGATCATCACTACGGTTGCAGGCAAAGCTTCACACTCTCGAGAGCGTGATCTCGTCTCAAGTACAGTGGTTGACAACATTGTGGCACTCCCTGAATCCTCTATCCTTGCCAGCCGTGTTGTCATTACCAGGCTTTCAGCATTAGTGCCTGATCTGACTGCGAGTGACATTGAACGGCTGCTCGGACATTTGACGGAAACATTCCTCGAAGGGTACACTTTCGAGCGCTCAGAAGTAGCCATTGGCACGGTTCTGGATGCGATGATCGCCTTCAAGTCTTTCTGGGTAGACACTTCTAACCAGAGCCTGGCGAACTTGGGGCTAGACACATACGAATGGTGCGTTGCCACTGCGCTCAAGGCTGGCATTCTGTCCCCGAACGTGCAAAAAAAGATATCGACTCTTCTATTGGAGCTATGTGATGTCAACACAGAGTATGGGCATGATGACAATGTCCCGTCTGTGCGAACAAGTCTGTTTGATCTCTTGCGCCGAGGAGCAATCTCTGTGCAGTTTGATCTCGCAGAGCGCATATCGACTATCTTTGGTCTTTTCGTCCTTTCGGCACATGAGGCAATGTTCAATGACCTACAAGAGAGTCTGCCCGTGGAATCAGAGTGGACAGAAGGTCTCGCCATGCGGCTTCTGTTCCTTGCAAAGCTCGCATCTTCGTGGCAATCACTACTCCGCCAGTCTGTGTATTACATTTTCGAGACGGCTGGACGAGTGAATACTTCGAAACCCTATGCGGTCACCTGCGTTAGAGACGTGGCTGTGTCTTTAGGATTCGAATCTCCTCGCAAACTTTTCAGGATGTTTGCGTCCCAACTTCTGCACACTTGGCTAGAGGATCAGCCGCTGAGTGATTTGCCCTATGATACCTTTGGTTTTGATAGTCTTCGGGACCTTCTCGTCGATGTCCAGTCGGAGATCGTGGCACAATTACTCATGCGTGGTCTGGATAACGACATGCAATTCATGGCCGATGCATTGGCAATCGAGGTGAAGGAGCTACTTAAGCATGCATTTGGCAAAAGTGTGGCGTATGCGATCAGCAGAGACATTGTGCGACCGGCCGCGGAGCAAAGTGTTGGCTGCGAGGCAAGATTGCGCAATATCATTGGCAACAAAGAAGAGTACCGACAACTCTCTGCGGAGCACTTTGCGACCATCATGGGTTACTTCTTCCTTTGCATGAACCAGGACGACGTGGAGGATAGCTGGCTCGGGAAGCGCAACTCTTATCCTGCCGCAACGGAAGCTCTCCGCGACATCAAAGGATTCAGCTACTCTACGCGGCCCCTGCCATCTCCTCAACAACCCTCTTTTCGAAGTCGATATTTGACTGATCAGATAGAACGTTTCTGTCGGCGGACAGGTCAAGATCCTACTGCTCCATGGGAATCTGCGACATTTGCGGTCGCCGCGCGAATGATGTTTGACACCTTGGATTCAGCTCTCGGCTCTTTGCACAACTGCACCGTACTGAGGAAGCTGAGAATTCTTATAGCTACCGCTGGAGAAATTGCCGTGACTGGTTATCCGCTTGAGATGGTTCTTCGTGGCGTTCAACCATACCTCACAGACAGTCAATGTGCAGATGATGCTCTTGGAATCCTCAAGTATCTCATGCGTCGTGGCAGAAGGCAGTTGGGTACCAACATCAAGTTCTTGTCTGGTATGCTGACAATCTTGCTTTTAGAGACCCGTGCACACATGGGTACCACACACGAAAAGACAACACAAGAGACACAGCATCGCGAAACGATCCAGAAGATGCAGAACTTCTACACTTTCGGGGTACAATACATGAAGGAGTTTCGGCAAGCGATTGGGCCACCTTGGCTCAAAGATCACGACGCTCTGGTGAACTCACTCTCACATCTCGAACTCCCTGGAAATGCCCGGAAAGGCAGTCCTGAGAGCACCCTTTTGCTACTCCTGGTGCGTCAAGGTAGCGATGATGATGCCTTATTCGAAAGGGGCGACGCGACCACGGCTTTATCGATTTTAACTCGGGACTTCCATGCACCTCTCTCAATCAAGGAAGACGCACTTGTCGAAGATGCTTTGTGTGTTGATATGGCACCTCATCTGTGGCGCGCAATCTCATCGGTCTCCATCGATGAACAATTTGTCCTTTGGGCGGGTAAAGCTATTGGCAGATCGTATGCTGCAAGCGGCAATTACAATGCGTTCTCGAACTTGAAGAAGATCCAATCAACATACACGCCTGATGACAGTCTTTCCGGTGCTCAGCGACCATATGCATTCATTGTACGGCGACTGTGTGATATGGTCCTCTCGCCCACACGCTCAGAATCCGGGCTGGCAGAATTTATGCTGAGGAGCGTAGCTTTGAAGTTGCTAGAGGACTCCGAGGAAGAGGGTACCTTCAAAGCAGCGATGCCTGAGAGTCTGGCTCCTTCTATATTGAGAGGCACATACGGATACACGCCACCAGCATTGCCCAGATTCAGTTCAGACGTCGCAGATCGTCAGACACTCAAAGCTTCACTTGCTGTTAACGAGATCTCGACGTTGAGCGAATGGGTGATGGGTATAGCACTAGTGCTATGCCGATGGCGAACTGCGCCCTTCTTGTTGACTGCTTTGCCTCCAATGTTGCTGAGTTTCCCACAACTTGGGATTGACATACTTCCTGCCATGGTTCATATGATTCTGGAGATCGAAACAGAAGAGAAGCAGGATCTGCGGCCGGAACTCTCATCTGCGATCAGCAAACACCTCGATGAGAATTCAGAACTCTTCGGACCCAAGCAAGATTACCTACTCGATTTCATCATGTACATGCGGCGTCAACCCTATCCAAAGGAGCACACAAAGGTGGACAGGCTCCGATGGCTGGATATCGACTATATGCGCGCAGCATCTACAGCCACTGAACGTGGCAAACCTACACTTGCTCTCATGTTGGCAGAAACAAGTGCTCCCCCTTTGCAAGCCAGTCGGCGGACTTCTAGCAGGGCTTCATCGGTCCAACAGTTGCCAGTGCAAATCCCGGAAAACATGCTAATCCGCATTTTTGAGCAAATTGACGAGCCAGACTCCTTCTACGGTGTCGAACAGCCTGCCTCACTGGAATCGGTCCTTGGTCGTCTGGACTACGAAAAGGCCGGCTTCAAGAGCCTCATGTTCCGTTCTGCTCAAGTCGACAGCCACATGCGGCAGTCTGGACAGCTCGGCGCTTCAGATGCTTTGGGTATGGTTCGTTCTCTGTCGGCACTCAATCTCAGCAGCTTGACATACGCACTCACGTCTGGTCAGGCGGGCATGACAGCAGCGGCGGCAACAGATGAGATGCTTGACAGTGCTCGAAAGCTCCAGCAATGGGACATAGCGCTCCCAGAATCCAATGTTGATGGCTCGTCCCGTCTGCTGACATTATATCAAGAACTGCGCCAGGCAACGAAGATGACCGCTGCTGTCGATGCACTCAATACTCTGACCCTTGATCATGTCCGTGCTGCGAACAGCGTATTTGCCTCCGCGAGACCATCTCGCGCATGGTTTAATAGCCTTGGCTTAATTGCAGAATCTCTTGAGTTAGTCTCGTGTACCAATCAGACGGAACTCACATCTTCATGGGACAGGATGCAGAGCCGTGAGTCTTGGATGGAGAATGCCCGCTTCGAGGACTTTGACCTTCTCCAACAGGGCCGTATCACGACCTTCAGTGTTCTCGGCCGCAACGAACCTCTGCTCAAAGACCTTCACGTCACCCGTAACACGATGCGCACCTCGGAAGTACAGGCTCTTCTGTCACATACCGCTCTATCCAGACAGCATAACCAACTCCAGACTGCTTTATGTGCTGCGACTCAGGCCGACCATCTGGCCCAGGATCTCAGAGCATCAGGAATTTACGTTGATGTTGCAGCCAAACAGGAGGTCGCATCAGTGCTCTGGGATTCCCAGGAAAACTCTGCCTCCGTGAAGATGCTCCGCGATACAATCAACACATCCAAACTGGAAGCACAAGAAATCAAGGTCGGACGTTCAGGCCTGCTGGCTCAACTTGGCAAGCAGCTCGCCGACGCTAGACTTGAGAAGCCGAGCGACATCCTCGAGCAATATCTGAGACCTGCAATAAAAGAGCTGCCAAAAAATGCTGTTGGAAAAGAGGCTGGCAAAGTATTCCATACTTTTGCTGCATTCTGCGACCAGCAACTACAAAATCCTGCCAATGTCGAGGACTACAACCGCATTATTACTCTGCGGCAACGGAAGCAGGAGGAAGTGAAACAACTAGAAGCACTGGTCAGAAGCACACGAAGCAAAGAGCATGAGACTTCACTGCGCAAAGCTCGAACATGGCTCAAACTTGACGACCACGAGTTCCAGCAGCAAAAAGCAAGTCGAGAGACGTTCGTTCAGCAAAGTCTTCAAAACTATCTGCTCGCACTATACGCCTCGGATGAGCATAACCTCTCCGTACTCCGTTTCTTCGCTCTGTGGCTCGAGAGCTCGGATTCAGAACCCGCCAACGCCGTCGTCAAGATGCATCTTCCAAACGTTCCCAGCTGGAAATTCATTGTTCTTTTGAACCAATTAATGTCGCGTCTCCAAAGCGACGACTCCTCCTTCCAAACCGCTCTGATGAGTTTGACGAAACGGATGTGTTTCGAACACCCGTATCACAGCGTTCACCATGTATATGCTTCTTCAAGGCCATCAGGATCAGGATCTGGGGACGACGCCACATCTTCACGCTGTAATGCGGCGCTCGCTGTCCGTAAGCATATGTCGAGCAATCCGGCTAAGGGGAATTTGTTTAAGAAACTGTTCAATGCCAACAGCTATTACCGACAGCTTGCGGACGAGGCACTTGACGACAGAAGGACGGGCAGAAGGGCTCTGAAGGACATTAAGATGGCCCATCAAGTTGCCAGATACATTCCCGGATTTCAGTTGCCGCCAGTGACCATGAATATACCTCTACGTCCAGATGGCGACTACACCGACGTGCCAGTGGTAACCAAGTTCGGATCCAGTGTCTCCATCATGTCCGGTCTCAGCTCTCCGAAAGTACTGACTGCCTATGCCTCCAACGGTCAGCAATACAGACAGCTCTTCAAGAGTGGTAACGACGACCTTCGACAAGACGCAATCATGGAGCAGGTGTTCGAGGAGGTCAGCAAGATGCTCCAAAGCCACAAGGCTACCCGGCAGCGGAACTTGCACATTCGTACCTACAAAGTCATTCCGTTGTCGAACACCTCGGGTATCATCGAATTCGTACCGAACTCAATTCCAATCAATGAGTTCCTCAATCCAGCCCATGCGATGTACGGCCCGCTAGACATGAAGCACAACGCCGCTCGCGAAAAAGTCAGGCTCGCCCAGAATCATTCGACAGAGACTCGTGTGAAGGAGTTCCGCAAAGTTTGCGACAATTTCCAGCCAGTCATGCGCCACTTCTTCCTCGAACGCTTTGATGATCCAGATGATTGGTTTGAGAAGCGCACAGCTTACACGCGCACCACTGCATCGGTGTCCATGCTCGGCCATGTCCTCGGTCTGGGTGACAGACACGGCCACAACATCATGCTCGACGAGGTGACCGGCGAAGTGGTGCACATCGATCTCGGCGTCGCCTTCGAAGCCGGACGAATTCTACCCATCCCTGAATTGGTTCCTTTCCGCCTGACACGCGACATTGTGGACGGGATGGGCGTGAACAAGACCGAAGGAGTCTTCCGCCGCTGCTGCGAGTTCACCATGGATGCATTACGTGAAGACAAAGACAGTATCATGACGTTACTGAACGTTCTCCGTTACGATCCACTCGTCAATTGGACAATTTCTCCTCTGCGGGCGAAGCGGATGCAAGAAGCGCAGGACAGCATTCACAACGCGAAGAATGTGGAAGCTGCAGAAGGACCAAAAGCAAAAATGGAGGCCGAGGGGGGAGAAGCAGATCGCGCTCTGGCGATCGTAGAGAAGAAGTTGTCGAAGACGCTGAGCACCGCGGCCACGGTGAACGAGTTGATTCAGCAAGCGACGGATGAAAAGAATCTGGCTACGTTGTTCGTTGGCTGGGCAGCGTGGTACTAAAGAAGCATGTACAATAGTGATCCTTTCTGTACGACATACAATTACAGCACATATATACATTGACAATGTCGAGCTCCGACGGGTGTTGCTGATGCCCATTCCGGGTTTCATGACCTCTTTCGGCGAGGCGGATGACCAATCGATCGATCGACGCGGGGCTACGATGTGTAACGCATCTCATAGAAGAACATCACTACATAACAACAACGTCTGAAGAACGCACACGCTTGATGATTTGATCGATAAGCCTATCGCTGCACAGTTGCACAATGCCAGAAACCAAAATCTACTACCTTCCCCCAACATCCCTAGTCCCCAATTCGCCACGCCCATTGATCCACTATCGAAACCTGCTCCCATCATCAGAAGACCGCACCCCTGCGAACTTGCACCACACATTCTCTCAAAACGGCTGGTCGACACAATGGATTTGGCGTTACGGTAAAGACCAAAAATCGCACTACCACGCCCAGGCGCACGAATGCATGGTCGTCTTGACCGGCACGGCAACGATCCGCTTCGGCGTAGCCGACATATCTACCAGCGGGACTCCTGAAAACAGTTCAGAAGAGGGCGGGATTGAGCTCGAGGCTAATGCAGGCGATGTGTTCATCCTTCCTGCTGGCACGGCACATAAGACGCATAACACTTTGCCCGAGGCGACACTTCAATTGCTAACGCCTGGGGACGGGCATGGCGTTGGGCTGGAAGATTTAAAGAAAGTCAAGTTGGAGGGTTTTACGATGATGGGGGCGTATCCTGAGGGCTTTGAGTGGGACTATGCGGTTGGAGGGGACTCTGAGGGGGCATATCAGCAGGTTTGGGATGTGCCGAAGCCGGAGAAGGATCCTGTGTTGGGTGGTCAGGAGGAAGGACTGTGTGCTTTGTGGTAAAATGTTCCTGCTAGATTGGTAATGCCTAAGAACGCATAGTTGTTACTTGCGAATGATGGATGTGGCGTCGAATTGTAATGATTGTAAGGAGCCGTGGTGGACGTGCAACGGTCAAACTTGGGGTGTATGCCGACGTCGATATGGAAGATAATCGATCACAATACTCTGCTACGGGCCGTATAGTACAAAGAAATCTGAAGAGTACGCATATGTATTTGTATAGATGAGCGGATGTACATGTATGGGTTGGGTGTTTCCGACACACCACATGCAGACGCCAGTGACGTTTCTCGGCAAATCCACGGCGACTTTCAAAGCAGCACTTCCAAAAGTTGGACCTCCTACAATGAGCATTCTCACGTGCCGCCAAACCACATCGACACCACCACCCATCGACTATCAACACACGCATTATACCTTCCGCCACTCCCCCAACACCCCCATAACCCACACACAACCGCCAAAATGGTCAAGCTCGAGGAGGTTCCCGACGAGGATTTCATTGCCCAGCAGCAGGGCCCTAAGGTCGAGGAGGAAGACGACTGGGACACCGATTCCGGTACGCATACAACTATCATCCACAACGTCTCATCCACCGCGCAAACATACTAACACAGTCATCGCAGAGTCCGACACCAGCGAGATCAGCGAAGACGACTACGAAGAGACCTTCGCCGACCGCATCGCCGCGCTCGCCGACATCGTTCCCCCGACCTACCGCAAAAAGCTCTCCAACGCCGCCAACTCAACCTACGACTGGACCACCTCAGGCCTCACCTTCAGCGGCAAAGCCCTCTGGGTCATCAGCACCAGTGCGCTTCTGCTCGGCATCCCCTGGGCGCTGGCCTTCAGCGAGGAGCAGCAGATGCAGGAGATGGAGCGCGAGATGCGCATGCAGCAGGGCGCCAGCGAGGTGCTGACTGGCGGCGCGCAGGCTGGTGAGCAGGCTGTTAGGCCTGCGCTTTAAATGGAGCGAGGTGAATAGGCTTGGTGGGATGTGTTCGATTATGTGAACGGTGTTTATATTTAAAGAGGTGCGGAAACTCCCTGCGCCGGAAAAGGGAGAGGATTGCTCCTTCTGTGTATAACCTTTTTTGTGGTTTCCGGAAGCGATTTGGAGAGGTTTTGCGATGCACGATAAGGAGTCGCTGTGGCATTCTACCATAGTGCTTGTACTATATTTCTCGTCTCATGATCAAGAATCGTCACGGCGCATGTGTCACCGACCTTCAGTATCAGATACGGGGAAATGCACATATCATTGACGTTCTGCTCAATATTGGCATCCACATATGCAAGATGTTCACTTGTTATTTTGTGTGACAAGATATTCAGAAGCCTAAGACATGTGCAGAAAGACAATTGGTTTTAATGATGCATCATCTAGCATTGGGCTCATAGGTATCTCCCCATGAGAAGTCTTCATCCCAGTAGCAAAACAAGTCCCATGTTGGTCCGCAGGCTCCGACGCCTCGCCAACCTAATTTTCATACCATGATCATGGCTACATTCCAAAAGCAACAGACGAACTCTTTTCGCAGGAAGGCGTGACGACTTTGCTTTTTCTTATTACACGCCCTCGTTTGCCAAGCGATGCACAACCGGCACCGAACTAGGCGGCAAGCTGCCGTACTCGCAGATGACCATGCGAATATACTCAGCAGGCGTGACGTCGTACATGAGATTGAGGATTTGCAGATTCTTGATATCCTTCCAATCACCGAGTTGTTTGGTTTTCGAAGCATTGCCTTCCTCATCCTTGTCCTCGGCGGACGCTTGCTGCTGTGAAGCCTCGGCCGAAGAAAGCGGCAAAAGCAGTTCCTCTGACGGCGCCACTTCGTTCAAAACGATCGAGTCGAGTGCGACTTTGCCTGTGAATTTGACGGACTCGCAGAGCACGATCACAGGCACGTCGGCTTGGTGGGCGTGCATGGCGACGCTGGCTGTTCCGACGCGAGACTGCAGTCGGCCGTTGGAGAGCATGCTGTGGGCGCCCAGGAGGACTAGGTTCGCGTCTTTGACCGCGTGCGCGATGCCGGAGAGAGGTGTGTATTCGACTTCTAGGCCAGCACGCATGAGAGTTCTGGCGAGGTTCTTGCCCTCAAACAAGGGACGAGCGTCAGCGACGATGACGCGGAAAGGAATGCCATCAGCGTGAGCCTGGAGTAGAGTCTTGGAGACGAGTGATGAGTTGGCGTATGTGAGGACGACTGAGTTGGGCTTGATCTGCGTGCGAGCAGAAGCAGCGATCGCCTGGTCGGTGACAGTAATACGGTCACGGATGAAGACGTCGATTTGCTCGCACAAGAATGCTTTGGCTTTTGATTCCTCGACACTGGGATCGACCTCGACGATGAGTTTCTTCAAAAAGCGAATGGCGTTACCTTGGCTTTCGGAGATGGGTCGACATGTCTTGAGGAAGTCGATCTGTGGCGACAGGAAGTGACTGGTCATGTGTCGTGCCAGCGAGGTGCCGACGGGTGTGGAATATGCCTGGATAGCCTCTTTGAAAGCGAGAAGCATGGCGACACAGCGTGCGCTGCTGCCACAGATCTCGTAGCTGCTCATCTGGAATCCGAGCGCAAGAACAGCAGGATGCACATCTTTTGAGACGCCTTCAACTGTGTGTCTTCGCGGTTGTGAGTACAGGTGGCTAAACAGCTCAACCTGCTTATTCTCTCTCTTCGGTTCCTTGGGTGCAGCGACAGAAGCCACGGCGGCAGCGAGCGCTGCTCCGCCTTGCGAAGGTCGCCGTCTGATGGGAATGGCTTGCTGTGCCTGTGAACCGGTGCGCTTGTGCTGAGACTTATCTTGACCACCCTGTTTCTGCTGCTGACCCTTTTGCTTCGGCTCGCCCTGCTGATGTGAACGGCCTTCGCCTGTGGGTGCGCCATTTGCTGTGGGAGGTCCGCCTGATGGCGCGCCTTCTGCTTCTTTCTGTGCAGCACGCCTCGCCTGCTTTTCTGCCTTCGCTCTCTTCTTCAATTCTGCTGGAGAGATCTTCTCCTCCTCGGCAGGCTTAGGCGCCTCCTTCGTCGGCTCTGCCATTGTGCTGTAAAGTTCTCGGGTGTCGTCCAGTCGAAGGCGCTCCGGTTTCGCGGTTGTTCGCAGAGTCAAGTGTGATAGGAATTGGAGTGGGAGTGCTTAGTCGGTCGCGCAAGCAGTCGTGTCACGGGTTGCTCTGCTCTTGTGTCTCTTCGAGTCGTCTTCGGGCAGGAAATTGTTATTATTGTATGGCGGAGTCCGCTGTTGGTGGGGTATCAAATCGAATCGAGGTGAAGGCGCGAATGGTACCTCCTCGAGCTATAGTCTGGTTGAGTCGCCGGTTATAGTATTTGCAACGGATGTCTATGTTATTGTTCTCTGGGGCCAATATGGTCACGGGTCAACGGTATCAGCAGCTAGGTCTCGTGGTGACGCGCAAAGAAACAGAAATTCCGATTGCAATGACTCAATCGTCGACAGCCAGGACTCGAAGCGGGGAGGGCTTTAACTATATGTATCTTACCTAAAGTTACATCCCACCTTATTCTCCCTACAATATTGATTAATAGTCTGCTGAATATTGACCATGCACAAACAAGAGACATTGCATACGGTAAAGCCTTTCAACCATCACGGAAAACTCGCGTCTTACGCAATTGTAGCGCAAAATACATGTAGGCAACTGACCTGCTTCTCGCCATCAATGAAGGATACAGGTGAATCGATGTCAGTAGGTATATACGAACGATGGCATTACTGCAACTACGTTCCTTCAGTCTGCAACACCAGGTCGCAAAGGAGCTTGTTGATTTCCACAAGCCTAGCCTCAGTGTTGTTCCAATAATGCGTGGTTTCATGTCTCATAAGTTCCCAACTCCGCCTGCTGGAGGCATCAAGCCCCAACCGGAGCAGTCGTCGCTCCAGCCCCAGCAGGGATCTCGCCCTTTTCGATCCTCTCCCGCTCCTTAGTCGCCTCCGGGTTTAGAGGCTTGTTGTAGTCATAGCCTACTTCCTTGACAATACCGAGTCCCTTGGTCCTGCCTTCGCGGAACAGTATCCTGTCACCGACTGCCAAGAACTCTGGCCGTTGCACGAAACGGAAAGCGACAGTCGCCCGGTCGCCCGTACGGATGTACGCACGATCGATGTCGACGATGGAGCATGTTTGCGAGATCGGACCGACATGCAGCATAGCCTGGTACTTTGTGCGGATGGTCGTGGCATGCGACAGGATCAGGACTTCGGCAATGAATTCTCTATGTACCTTTGGTTGAGGCACAGGAACGTTTGGGTTGGCTTCAGACTTGCCAAGTAGGACGACCATGCCTTTGCGCACATCCTTGCGACGTACACGACGCAGAGCGAAGGAAGCAGACTGGCCGGCGGAGCATCCTGGCACGGAGATGCGCTTGCGCTCGATCGAGCGGATCGTGGTCGTAGTAAACTGTCCAAGAGAGTCTGGTCCTACAAGGACAGTATCGCCAGTATGTACAACACCAGACTTGACTACGCCAGATACCACTGTGCCTACGAAGGGCACGGAGAACGTGTCGTTGACGTGGAACTCAAATGGCGCATCGATGTCGTACTTGCCGTGGTGTGGTAAAATGTTCAGGAACTCGCGCACGAGCTCCAGCGACTCGCCAGTCACGTTTGAGACCTGGAAGATAGGGCAGATGCGTTGGCTAACGAACTCGGCGGCTGTGTTGACGCAGTCCTCGCGGTTCTTGATAAAGATCGGGATCTTGCGCGCGCCTGGAGACTTGAGGATTTTAGTGAGCTGGGTCAGCGTCTGCTGGAGAATCTGCGGCGGGCAGATATCGATTTTCGTGACGACCACCATGACAGGGACGTTCAGAGCGAGCGCGATACCCAGGTGTTCTTTCGACATTCCAATGAGACCGTTGTTCGCTGCAACCATAAGCAGGCAGTAGTTCGGCTCTGAAGAGAGCATGCCAAAGACAGTAGTCCGTAGGTAGCGTTCGTGGCCCGCCAGATCTGTAAATGATATGACTTTCGCGCTGCGCTTGCCAATCTCTTCCCAGCCCAGTTTACGCCCTGGCACGCCAGAAACGACAACTTCGCCCTTGGTGTCGAAGCCCATGATTTCCATACCGACGGACGAGGTTCGTCCAGACTCGATCTCATGTTTGTGACGGAAGAGATTCACGCGAGCCTTACCCCTGCCATCGTCCAAGCCGCCCTTAACCAGCACGCCGAGCATGGTGCTCTTTCCAGCGTCGACATTTCCCACGACCGCTATCCGTGTTTCGATCGTGTCGTCAATGCTCTTGGGCTGTCGCCTGATCATGAACTTGCCAACAGAGCCGGGCTCGCGCTTGTTCTCGTTACCAACGTCCACACCGCTGTCCGGCACATTCTTCGTCATCAACAGCCTCCAGTCTGCCTGCATCGCCTTCAGCACGTCTTGTAATCGCGCGACTGCAGTCTTCCATTCTTGCTCAGATAGCGCCTGCGAGTCGCCGTTGTCCTCCAAGCCGACATCGAACAAGCACTCGCCGTGGCCTTCCAGTATTCGTCCTTCAATGATGGTTTGTATTTGCTTGGATTTGTCCTCCACGTCTGTGTCGCCGAGCAGCAGCTCCTTTAGCCTGATCTTTGGCTTATCATCGTTGAGATCGAGTGTGTCAAGGATGTCGAGTTCGGCATGTTCGGTCTTTGGTTCGTTGCCCTGTAAAGGCAGTCGGCGATGCGCTTGCTGCTGTTCGACATAATCGGCGAAGTCGCTTAGCGCCTGTGAGATCGAAAAGTCAGAATCGCTGGTGGAATGAGTTGGTGATCATCTGCGACGACCACAGACTTACCGACTCGCCAGCGCGCCGCTCTTGTGCCGAGTGGGGCGCGTTTGCGTGCTTATACCGCTCTGTGCGGTTCGCCATGCTTGGGTGTGTGTGAGAAGTTCTTGGGTAGTTGGGTGATTATTGCGATATTCGTAAGATCATGTCTGTATGTGATGGATAGGATTTCAGGGCGATGAGGGAAAAGATGGGTAGCTACAGGTGGCGATAGACAGAGCTTAAGACTAAGGTTGGTATAGTGGTAATCGACGTCGCTGTGGAGTCATTGCTGGAGATACCCCACGTTACCAAACGGACAGTCATCGCCACTACCAGCGACCTCCCTTCACCGGACGACCGTATGATCAATGTGACAGGATTTGATTCGACGGTGTCCGTTGTTGTACGAACGAGTCACCATAAACGAGGTTCATTGCAAGCGGTGTCTCCTTTGGGGGCCACAGCCTCGAAGAGGTTGCAATCGTGTCGCGTCACGATCAAGCCGGTTGGATGTGTTTGATTCATGCTACTACGAACGCAGGTATTTCACTGTTTCATCGACTATTATTGCAATACAGTCATACTACACAGTCACACCCCTTTTTCTTTTTTACATATCTCGACTTTACATCGAGTTCTTGGCCTCGCGCAACGCCGACATTACATCAATGCGTTCTGTCTTTCCAGTGAACTTCTGAACGGCGGGGTCCTGCAAGAATTAGTCTCTCTCACTTCATCACTGGTCGCAGGGATACTTACGTCAAGTCTCATGAAGACATTGTGTTTCTGCCATTGATATCAGCTCATCGTTCGCCAAGAACCCTTACGGGCGCAACATACCTTCTCATCACCAATCGTGAATTTGCCTTGAGTCTGCTTGTTCTCGTTGGCGAACGCCTCAAGCTTCTTGACGGGCTCCGACTGTAGGACCTTGATGCCGAACTTCACGTTGCCCTTGGTGTACTCGTGGCCGGGCTGGGTTCCGTATTAGCACTCATGAACACTGCAATAAGAACTAGCTGCACTTACGTATACGTTGGTGTCTTCCGGCAAAGCAGCAAGCGTCTCGTTCAATGCCTTGTCCATCTCCTTGGCGTTGCCTTCGAAAAAGCGTCCGCAGCCTGAGTACCATTAGCGACCGGTATCGGCGGCGATATGAATACTGAAACTTGCCGCCAATGAAAAGTGTATCGCCGGTGAACACGGCGCGATCATTGCCATCCTCGAACAAGAAGCAGATGCTGTCCTGAGTGTGACATGGCGTGTGGAGAGCTTTCACCTTGATGTTCTCTCCAATGGTGAAAGTCTCGCCGTGGCCGGGTGTCGTGGTGACCTTTTCGCAATCCTTGCCACCGATGATAGGAAGAGGGTAGCTCTTGAGTACCTCTGTGTTGCCGCCGGCGTGGTCGTGGTGGCTAGATGTTGATAAGCGCAATTCTTCGTGGAAGGGGAGACTGATGAGCATACTGGTGAGTGTTGATGATGTTAGTCAACTTGATGCCGCCTTCGGTGGCTTTCTTGAGATGTGGAAGGACTCTAATTCATGTGTCAGACGAGTGTGTGTTGCATTAAAAGATAGGTAAAGGCCCTACTCAGAGGGATTGGCAGGGTCAATGATGACAGCCTGCTTGGTCTTATCATCGGTTACAAGGTACGCATAGTTGTTGCCGGTACCCTCCCCTGCAAAAGTCAGTTGTCTGTCAATGTTCACTGCTGCATATCTTCGAGCTCTTGCATTGCATCAATTTCTGGCGCAGCAGCTTGCAACAATTATTATGGGAAGGTAATGTGGTCGTCCAACCAGAAGCAAAGATGCGCACTCACACATAGGGATCGATTGGATATGCATCTTTCTGGTAGTGACGGGCTGTTGTGCTGGGTGATCAGAAAACGTGCTATATAACAGCAGTAAGAGGGCGATTCCTACGGCGATGAAGGCGGATGAGCTGATGGGTCGTGTAAACGCACGCTTTGCTAAGTTCAGCAAACTCATGAAGTCCTAGTCCAGTTTATGGGGCAAGATTGTTCCAGATGAAAGAGGTTGCTGATGCTATGATCTCTTGGAGCTTCAATTGTGTACAGTAAGCAGTTTACTCAAGCTGATGTCACCACGAGCTGCAGCCTCGGAAGCGGCGTTTGCGGAGCAAAGCAAAGCAGCGATATCTTGACCATACACTTGAATGCGCCACGAGGTTTAAATACTTGCCTGCATTGTATATATAACACCGACCTTGGTACAACCAATGATGCTTTTGTCAGTGTAATATATGGACACGATGGTGATCATGTTAACAATGATGCATTATTCTGATGATTGTACGTTGTGTCGTCTTAGAGCAGACACATTTGGTGAGCTTTTCCCTCAAATTCGCAAAAGTACCAACAACGTGCTCTACGTACACAATACAAAGGTAATACCAATGAGCAATGGTCCTCAAATGACCTAAGATATGGAAAGTCTTCTTATAAGTTTCTCTCAAGCAGAGACAGAGCGACAGAACGAGCAATATCGCTTGCATTGGTGTTCGCGATGCGGTTGGTAGGGTTAGTAGCGATTGAGCAGATGGCTCGACGCGCGAAAAGTCGCACTACAGGATTGCCGTTGGGAAACACGAACGTTGACGAGCTCTACCTTCTCGCCGGCCTTAGCCGATCTACAGGGGCAGGGCGAGCCGGGGTGCCGACGATGGCCTTTCTGCTTGCCTGCATGCGGATAGCTTTGATGCCCATGATTGTAGATCGTACAGAATACGCTAGCACCATGACTTGGTGAAGGGATCGAGCTGAAGTTGATGACTTGTTTGACATCAGATGAAAGGTGAGGGCTTAATATTGGCAGACGTCATTTTTAGAGTTGTCTTGACAAGAGCAACTTTACTCAGCATCCGTGTTGAAGTCTGGAACTCTAGCAGAATTTGAGCTGAAGTTTCGATGTTGGAGCTTGCTGTTGTCTCTCGTCAGGTACCGAGGCTGAGGATCGTGGCGGATGAACCATCCAGCCACTGAAGCTCGGGATTCCAAAACTAATGGTCATGCAAGCTCGGTGGCTGGATGGTTCGTTTTCGAGATTATCAATGGCAAGCAATTGGCAATTGTTTGATCGTCATTATCCAGGCACAAGCGTTGCGGAAAGTCTACTTCACTTGGGCACGGCAACGTCCATCGATCGATTGGGGTCAAAAATCAGCCACACATTAATCGTCATAGACTTCAGAGCGACCGATAGGCGTTGTTGGGTCGTGATCACATCCAAGCAAGCACAACGCCATGAAACGTGCGACCGTATTCGCAGATGTGACAGGCGCCGACTGCAGGGATACCGGCGTTTGACAGCCCTCTCCATGGCATCCAACGAACACCGTTCGACGAAGCATAGACAAGCGTAAGGCCAGAAGAATCCTTAATCACGAATTTATGCTCGCATTATTGGCGATCTAGGCGGATGCGAGCATGCCGAGACAGCAGAAGCCCTGCCGGGAGTCTTGCCGCCCGCTGCACAGACGCTCAGGGGCAGAGTGAATAATCTCCGGTGGTAAATTGACTTGGGCGCGAGGAGCCACCCGGAGCCGAGTCGGATAGTAGTGAGGGATTGGATCGCGATTTTCCTTGGAGTCTGCTCAACCGTGATCGTTCCCCGTGCCGTTGTCGTCGTGCAGTCTTCTGCGACTTGATAGACAGCAAGATCGCTGGTCATCCAGAACTGTTGTCGCCAACTCGATCGCCAAAACAAATCCTGCAATCGCTTAGCGAGTCAGCGCCGAAGGCTTCCGACGCCGAGACTAAGGAGACAAGAGACGGACAGGAGTTGAAGAGCGGACGAAGTGGGAGAGCTTGAAAGATACAGAACACTTGAACAAGACACCCAGAGCTCTGCGGTGCATACAAGCGAGGCTGGAATGAGCGCATAGGTAAGCACTACCTGGATCCAATCCCCTCTCTACACTCTGCACTCTACACCCTCGCACAAGCTGCATTGGACTCAGCCTCGTCCGGCGACGCGGTGGTTGGTGGTGCCGCGCAGACGAACAGCACACGACCGCGGTCCAGCACGGCGACAGCTGCTCTCACATGCAATTGCGCAAGCAATCACCGCCATCTGCAGCTGCAAAGCAACATTGAAATTGGCTTGTCGACATCGTCATAGCCCTCGCGTGCGTGTTAGAGCTGCTGCTGGCGTCGGCTGGGCTGTCAGATCGATCGCCCTCGTCCACGGAAGCTGCGGAAGCGTGGCCAGCCGCGTTGTTCCTGACGACTGCCCACAGCCCTGCCAGACGGCGGCGGCGTGCATGAAATCACCACGCCCTCGCCTTCACCCACACCCGCCTCCTCCCTCTCCACCTCAGACCCTCACACTCCGCACTCACCATCTGCTTCCCCGTCGTCTTTGCTTATACCGCACTACTCCCTGGCCCGGTCGCCAGCGCGACACCATCCCAACCCGCCAGTGGCTAATCGTAATTGCAACACCAGAAACATGCCGATCCGCACTCTCAATCCTTTTGCCTCATCACCCTCCTCTCCTCCTGACCTGCTCTCCGAGAAGGAGCCCATTCGCGTCGAGACACGCGAATCCAAGCTCAAGTACAGACCACGCTTCAACCTCCCTTTCACCGGCGCGCCCAAACCCGCAAACTCGCGACTCGAGGCACCACAGCCTACGTCCTTCCGTCCACCCTCGCCTCAGACGCCTTCCTTGAGCCTACCAACGATCAATCTGACCACCGCGACCGGTGAGAAGAGCAAGATGGAGGACGTCACCAGACCCTTGACCCTCTTCTCACCGCCTACACCCACAGAGGCCAAGAGGCTTGCAAAACAGCATGCAGCCTTTGGTCCGCTTGGGTCAAAACAGCACCTTTACTCGTCGAGATTCGTGGGCGAAGAGTTCCCAGAGCCAGTAGAGGATGAGCCGCCCTACTATTACCTGATCACGACCTACATCTCATATCTTATCCTGATCATTTTTGGACACGTGCGAGATTTCTTTGGCAAGCGTTTCAAGCAAGACCGATACAAGCAACTCCAAGAACGAGACGGATACGCGCCATTGAACAGTGATTTCGACAACTTCTACATTCGAAGACTGCAATTGCGCATCAACGACTGCTTCAGACGGCCAGTCACCGGTGTGCCGGGCCGCTTCATCACGCTTCTGGACAGGACGAGCGATGACTTCAACTTGTCTTTCAAGCTCACAGGCACGACTACGGAGACTTTGAACATGAGCTCCTACAACTACCTCGGATTTGCTCAATCAGAGGGAGAGTGTGCGGATGCAGCTGAGGCCACACTTCGCAAGTACGGTATCTCATACTGCTCGCCTCGCGGAGATTCTGGCACTAGTGACTTGCACATCGATGTCGAGAAGCAGGTCGCTGAGTTCGTGGGCAAGGAAGCTGCCACCATCTACAGCATGGGCTTTGTCACCAATGCCACTGTCTTCCCAGCTCTGGTTGGCAAGGGCTGCCTGATGATCAGCGATCAGCTCAACCACTCCTCGATCCGTTTCGGTGCTCGTGTCTCGGGCGCTGTCATTGATATGTTCAAGCACAACGACATGAACGACCTTGAGCGTCTTCTCCGCGAGCGCATCAGCCAGGGCCAGCCACGCACACACCGTCCATGGAGAAAGATTCTGGTCGCCGTGGAAGGTCTCTACAGCATGGAGGGAACTCTTTGCAACCTTCCCGGCCTGATTGCTTTGAAGAAGAGATACAAGTTCAATCTTTACGTCGATGAAGCCCACAGCATTGGCGCTCTTGGACCCAAGGGTCGCGGTGTTTGCGACTACTTCGGCATTGATACTAAGGACATTGACATTCTCATGGGCACTTTCACCAAATCTTTCGGCGCTAACGGTGGCTACATCGCTAGTAGCAAGGCTATTATCGACAAAATTCGCGTCCTCAATGCTGGCACAATCTATGGCGAGTCGCCTGCTCCAGCTGTGGTAGCACAAATTTCGAGCTCATTGCGCATCATTGCCGGCGAACTTGTTCCTGGCCAGGGAGAGGAGCGTCTGCAAAGACTTGCCTTCAACAGCCGATACCTGCGCTTGGGATTGAAGCGTCTCGGATTCATTATTTACGGCCACGACGATTCACCTATTATCCCACTCCTTCTCTACCACCCCGCCAAGATTCCCGCATTCTCCCACGAAATGCTCAAGCGCAAGATTGCTGTGGTCGTCGTTGGCTACCCTGCCACTCCGCTCATCTCATCTCGCGCCCGTTTCTGCGTTTCCGCCGCTCACACCAAAGACGATCTCGACCGCTTGCTCGCTGCCGTCGACCAGGCGGGTGAGATCCTTCAGCTTAAGTTCAGCTCCGGCATTGCCGGCGGTCAGGAGCCTCTGCACGACGGACTTACCAACGAGAAGGAGTTGGCCGTCCGCTCGTGTCTCGAGACTGGCGAGAAGCCCAACGTCATCGCACCCAGGTGGAAGCTCGAGGACGTCATCAAGCGCGGCGTGCAAGACGTCAAGCAGCCTCTCTTCTAAGAGCCAACTTACTGTACGATGTCAGAGGAGCTCGACGAACAGAGCTCGGTTGAAACTTCAAATCTTACGTTATGGCATGGCGTTTTTAATTGGTTCGGAGACCAGGTGTTCAGAGGGGTGCGATATTATTCGGACGACGCTACCAGGTGGGACGAAGAGAAATGCGTTACCCACCAGAGCGGGACAGAAACGTTTGATGTGTAAAGCCAAGATGGGAGGACGCCTGGGAGGGAGTACATTTGGTGATTTTTAATCTGTTTTTTTGCAATGCGCCGAGAACAGCAGCAGCATTGATGGCGCAGGCCGGGACTGGATTCTTTCTAGTGTGTCCTTGACCTACACGATTGTGGGCGAGTGACTTTTTTTTGCTTGCTTTTCTACTTCACTTTCTTCCATCTGTGCAGTGGACTCTTGTTGCATTGCATAGCATATACTTTTTCTCCTACTTCGATTCTTAGCCTTTCTTCTCTGAGAATTGGGCAGGAGCTTTTTCAATTGAGAGGATTTCGCTCGATTCATTACGCTTGATCCGGGGCCTGATTCCTTTGTGAACATTACACTCTTAATGTCTTGTATCTCGTTCAATAGATGGTAGGAATCAAGATAGAGGGACTGCAATAACGAAAGACAAAGACGGGTCAGACGAATATGATGTCGATTCTATCTCTTCAGCTTAGAATAGACATGAATTCGGATTGTCATCCGCGACATGTAGTTGAGCTTGGCTTGGAAGTTGAAGCTTACGAGGCGATGATGGAAGGCGCGGTGCTATCCGGTAGTCGGGCTGGTGAAACTGCAGCACTATCGCCGTAGTATGGAGTAGTCCAAAGTATGCTCGCCCATATGTTGCCTCAGACTACATAAGTATCCACCTGCATTTATCAAGAGCTTGATATAGAAACGTCTGCCACACTGTTCCTGATCCCCTTTCCGGGTGTCGATCGAGAAGATGTCTCGACGTAGCTGTCTTCCGACTCGATAGGAGAGCACTATTGCGCTCGGTCGGGCTTCAATGCCTGTGCTCTTGCTAAAGAATGATGATGATGTCCTTGGTCTATTACGAGGAGGCGAGAGTCATGCCGCACTGCCTCAACCGGGCATGTTTACGTCTGTGCATGATGCTAGACCGCAACGAGGTAGTTCGAAACGTCGATGGGATGCGAAAGTGGATGATTGGCCATGAGGGCTCGATGGCATCGATGGAAACTCCCACCCACCCCTCCACCGACCGACACGCCTTGCCGCGAGAGCGTGGCCGTGTCAACTACCCAGCGCTAGTTCTACTTCACTTCGTTGTTGTCACCTGACGTCCCTCTGTTACTACCACCAGACGCCTCCTAGCCCGCGCAACGACCAGACCAGCCGGCAGCGACAGCGTCAGCGCCCGATCGCTCAGCACAGCCCGCGAGTCCAACCCCGCGTGAAGCACGTCCTACTGGCACGCAGCCAAAACATCACCTCCTCGAGCCAGTCCCGATCAGCTGGTCCGGCCCAGCACGACTCGCACCTGCAGCGGCCATTGAGACACCCGCGCAGGAACTGCCTCCCTACCACGTCTCGCACTACTACACCCGCCGACTGCACTCACCCTCGCCGCTAAAATGGACCCGCCGCCCGCAGAACCCCAAGCCGCGCCGGGCAGCAGCAGCAGCAACATCGACGAAGCAAGCATGCACACAATCACCGCATCCTCGCTGAATAACCAGAACCCTACCTACGACGCCCGCCCGACAACTTCATACTCAGACACCGGTTTCAGCCGTGCCTATCCACAGTCCGCCGATAACACCCCGGACCGAGAACACAGCAGGCCGCCCAGCACGAGCGCGCAAGGGAGCCAATATGGCGACAACAGATCGAAGGCGGAGAAGAACTCGAGTGTGGTGATCAAGGTGGGCATGGTCGGAGACGCACAGATCGGCAAGACCAGCTTAATGGTCAAATACGTTGAGGGCAGCTGGGATGAGGATTATATTCAGACACTCGGTAAGCAGAGATAGGAGGAGAAACTTGGCTTCTCTTGCGCTGGTGACTGACTTTTCGATTCGCAGGTGTCAATTTCATGGAGAAAACTATCTCTATTCGAAACACCGAAATCACCTTCTCCATCTGGGATTTGGGTGGACAGCGCGAGTTCGTCAACATGCTGCCATTAGTTTGCAACGACGCAGTCGCCATCCTCTTCATGTTCGACCTGACCCGCAAATCCACACTTAACTCGATCAAGGAGTGGTATCGGCAAGGTCGCGGATTCAACAAGACCGCCATCCCTTTCTTGGTGGGAACAAAGTATGACCACTTTGTGAATTTCCCCAAAGAGGAGCAAGAAGAAATCTCATTGCAAGCGAAACGGTTCGCAAAAGCGATGAAGGCAAGCTTGATCTTCAGTTCGACTAGCCACAGCATCAATGTGCAAAAGGTACGGAATCTCACTGAAAGCAGCAATATTGACCATCTCCGCTAACGCCATGAAATCACAGATCTTCAAGATCGTTCTATCAAAAGCGTTCGACCTGCGCTGCACGATTCCGGAAATCGAAAATGTCGGCGAACCCCTCCTTCTCTACCAGTCCGTCGGTTGAAGAGAGCACGCAAAAACATACCAAGGCATGAAGCGACATAACAAGACGGTCTCAAATCTGGAAAGCACAAAAACAAGCACACAACGCGAAACATGTCCGACTACGAACAATGATTTTGAGATATAAGAGAGGACTCGCACAGCAAACAACAAGGCGAGTCTGAGTGCGGCGCATTCACCGTCGAAAAAAACTTAAGAGGTATGGAAAAGGGACGGAGCTGTATTCTACTGCGCATTCGAGGCGTTCTCTGGCCGGCTGGCTCTCGGCGTGAGGCGCATTATTTTTGGGACTGGGGTGTTTTGCAAAAGAACTTTTCATGCGGCCTCGGGTTAGGCCTCTTGCATCACTAACTGGGCAACTTGTACGGGCATTTTCCAAATTTCTGGAACTGGTCTCGAGTCTGCTCATTTTCCCGATAATGTTGTTTAGAATCAGTGGAGACGATACGTCTTCTCTCGACTATTGGTACTTTTATCTTTCTTTTGTTGTAGAAGAGCAGAATGACACATGAGACTCACATTCTGCAAATCACGTCTTTCAACGTCTGGCATATCTTTTTGGACACGTGATCATCTCAAGCAACGGAAACAAAAGTAATGCTCGATGATAGATGGTCTGGGACTGAGAGAATGATTTGATGATATCAGATCTCGATCCTCCTGAGATACACGTGTTGGGAGTAAAATTTCTTAAAGGGCAAGAAAACCCATGGTGATAATATACAGAGGGCGTTCATTATTGACAACAAAAGACCGGTACGCAGTACTAATCCTACAAAGGCGGCAACCCCTCTCGACAATTCGGACACTGCAGTCGATACTTCATCCAGCCTTCAAGGCAAGGCGTGTGGAAGATGTGTCGACAAGGCGTGACCATGTACAACCTTCTGGCCAAGACAAACGAGCCACTTGCCCCAGCGGCGTCGCCGCTTTCGCCAGCTTCTACCACGGGGACTTCCAAATCCTGCATACAAATTGCACAGTCGAATGTCCGCTTTCCCTTGCCTTTCTCTTTTGTCTCCTTATGCTGCAGAGAATTGCGTCGGCCGGCGGTAGCATCGGTGCCTGATACTGACGCACGGCGTGAAGTTGGCGGAGAAGAAGCAGAGTTCGTGGCGCCCAGAGGAAGAGTGGCGCCTTCTTCGTCGTAGCGGAGAATTGGGTGATAGTCATACGCGGGCGGCACCCATGTGTCCCGGACGAACCAGCGTGGGCCAAGGAGGTCTTGCGAGCCGAGCACGACTACCTGCAGCCATTGCCATAGGATGAGGACGGCGAGACTGTAGTAGTCTACGGGCGCGAAGAGGATGTTGTGGGGATAAGCGTAGAAATAGGCGAATGGCAGAAGGCGCAGGGCTGCTTGGCCGAGGACGAAGTCCCATTCGAGAGCGCGGCGGCAGTTGCGCTGGACATTGCGGGTGATTTGTGGGATCCAGAATGATAAGTAAATGAAGGCGAGGAGAGTGAAGTAGCCGCGTTGGATGATAGACGGCCAACCGAGAGCGTTGATCGAGATGAATACTATTCCAAAGAGCATGAGGAAGAAACGAGCATAGTGGTAGCCAAAAGTGGGCACGCGTGAGTTGGTGATGGCTTCGACGAGTGCATTGTGCTGCTCTTCAGTCAATGGTTGAAGTGGCTGTACGGTTTGGAGGCCAGCTTGATCGGAGGGCATATAGAAGAGAGGTGCGTCGGCAGTGGGCCGCGGTGCAGTCACAGGGAGAGGCAGTGATCCCTGCTGATTTGTGGGCTGCTGCGTTTCCTGCGTTGCTGTCGCTTGTACTGGTAGTAGTGGTGTTGACTGTGGCACCTCTGTTCCTGTATCTCTTTCAGTATCGACAGTGGAGGCAGTATTCGCAGCTGCCGCCGTGGCCGCCTCTTCAGCAGCAGCAGCCTGTCGCCTCTCCCTAGCCTCTCGGATTTCAGCTAGGACTCTCTCGCGCCGCCTAAGCGCCTCTTCTACTTCAACGCGTTCTCTTTGTCTCAGCTCGGGTGCCTGCACATTCCAGATTTGCAGAAGGAATTGCATGCCGAAGAAAAGCATGCCAGTGAAGCTCATAAAGGCCACGGCCATCAGATCCATGGCAAGACCATCAGTAATAGCTCCAAGCGTAGCACACGCCAGAGTCGTAAAACCGTCACCCATAGCCATTCCAAGGATGGTGTTGAAACTTATGCGGCTTCGTGTTGATGGCGTACTTGATTCGCCCATCTGCTTCTTGATTAATGCCAGCTGCAACCCAAGAGCCACCATGTACAGCAGTAGATGGTGACGACCTTTTCCGGCCAGTACCTGCGACTTGGGACCAGAAAGATGGTTTGCAAGTTTTGGAGAAACAATGGGTGGGCCTTGAGAGGTGAGTATGTAGCCACAGTCAGGCGAGAAGGCCGTCATCTCAAATCGCATGTCAGGCACAGGAGGTAGGAATGAGCCAGTTGGGAATCGCAATTCGCGCTCCAGGAATGCAAGGAAGCCAGAAGAGTATGGTGCGCCCGGAGACGATGGCGCTAACTGCTGCAGCCAAACTATAAGCTCGCATTGAGGGGAACCTGATGAGTCGTCAGGCACTCCTTCAAGGTGAGTGGACCAAGGGTTATGTGAGATCGTATCGCGGTCGATTTGACGCTGTATCGTTCTTGATATCGACTCGTTTAGCACCATTCGCGACAAATTGAAAGCATGTGCAGTTGGCGTGAAGTGAGGCAGCGCAAAGATGCCCGCAAATTTGGGACTCGTCGTCGTCAAAACGGCGTGGCCAACATCTTGGAAGTAAATTCCTCTGAGCACCATCTCATGCTCGTTGTCAGTCAGATAGTCACTCAGCTTCATCTCGATGTTCATCTCAGTGACGTTCGCCAGGCCATGCAGGCCGAGCGTTTCACTAGGGTTGCTCTTTTGGCTGAACTCGATTCTGACGTCGCCCTCCGTGCCAGTCAAGTTGCGACCAAAGTGCCGCTCTCGCTTCGGTCCACCAAATGGGTCTTCCCTTGCATAGTCGGTGAGGTTGAGATGAGGTGGTTCAACCTCCTTCTCCAGATCCGAACGGATCCATCGTCCATGGACGTAGCCTGTAACATTATTATACAGCGAATGTGGTCTGGAATCCTTGATATCGCCCTGAAGAGCTCGTTGAGTCCATTCTGACTGATCAATTACACGGTCCCTCAACTTCGGCCATGTATTCCATGCATAGCCTCTGTCTGCTTCGAATCCTGTGAGATTGAGGTCGGCATGGCTGTCCGAACCATCAAAACGCGACTCTAAATATGAAGAATTGCTGACGACCTCAAGGGAGTGCTGCTCGGTGGCGATGACATCTTTGAGTGTGATTCTGTTTCCAGGGTCGTGATTAACGGTCTGTGGCGTCGGCGAGAGTATAATCCAGGTCAAGATGAGCAGCGGGAATAGTGCTCCCCGCCGGTCGGCCATGCATGGAGACCTTGATGGTCTTGACCACAGCGAGACTACTTACTATCGCGGATAGCAGGTGATCGGATGCAGAGAGCTACAATTCGATGAGCTGTAGTGAATATTGTGAAACAAGAGTAATTATAGTACGGTATTGATGGACGACAAACAGGGAGTGAGGTGCCTCGGTGCCTAGAGACATTACCAGATCGAGCGTTAGCGCATGTGTGGCTCGAGCATATCGTGGGGAAGGAAGAGAGCTTCCGGCAGGGCTATCTTTAGAGGATGCTTTCAGATGGTACACCATTTCGCTTGTACAAGAGAAAAGCATGATATCTGATGTCTCAAAGCGACTGGCCAGCACGATCTCTTCTGATACAGCTATCAAGGTTGGCAGAGTAGTGAATGCAGGGGCGTTTGCAGTGGTGTCACATTCACATGCGGCCGATCCCGTGGGCTTATCGTGGGCGTGTGCGGGGCGTGGTGATGAGGCGTGATATGGAGTGAGAGCTCTCTCTATTAGCTCGTCTCGCGTTAGGCATCAGACTGCGCAGGTGACTTGGATAGCGGGCGATTACTACGCAGCGCATCCACACGAGCTACTGCTGCTGTACCTCTATATCGCGCGCCCTGACGCCCGCCCACGCTTCCACCTGCAATCGCACCTTGACTTACTGTATCCCTCTCTCTGCCTCCCATTTCCGCTGACGCTCGCACGCAACGATTCACTTTGATACGCCCGCGCCAGTGATTGCCGTCGACAGCGCAGGTAAGCTCGTCGCAACCCCACCTTGCACCAGCGCCATCCAGGCAACCGGAACCCATTCATTACCTGAGGCCGCTCTGCCCTTGGCCTTGCCTTTCTTGCTCGTGAACCGCTGCTATTCTTGCTGCACACCTACACGCTTCCAACTGCCACCGCTATACCATCCACTTCTCCCTCGCTCCGCCATTCATCCGTCTATCGCACTCACACACACGTCCCCGGTCGGCTCAGGATAACTGACTGGCCGACCATCTTGCACTCACTGCCCGTCTCCTCCTCCCCGACATGGCTCACGGCAATCCTCAGAAGCCCACGCTGACCCAAGAAGCAAAGACTGCACGTCAGCCGTCTCTCCCTGTTGATTCTTCAGACAACTTCGACTTCCCAACTCTCAACACTGACGGTTCGGTTTCCGACCTCATCGAGACCCACCCACCGCCAGGACAGCGCACCCCGCCCGCTGCTCTTAGCTCTTTGGGCCTCAAGATGGCGGCGGACGGCAACACCGACGCCGTCACCGACTTGAACGATGGCCAGTATGACATGGTTGACGATGCCTCTGAAATTTCCAACGATAGCAACGAGACTGTCAGCATTGCCTCGGACAACCTCAACTCCGACGAAGATGCACTGCTGACACCTGAGGACGACGAAGATGCTGACAACCATGACGCCGACCACGAGATCTTCACGAGCAATCACCCTTCTGCCTCCGGGCCGTCCGCGGGCCCTCTCCACCACCAGCTGTTGATGCTCGAGAACCAGCACAAGCAGAAGCTTCGTCAAGCTCGCGAAGAGAAGTTGGCTCTTCAGAAAGAGTACGAGAGCGAGAAAGAGAAGACTTTGGACAGCTTCCTCTCTGAGGACCTCGAGACACCTCGTCAGTCCACCATCAATGCCTTCAACCTATCAATGTCAACGAAGGCCCCCGCAGATCGCGACAGTGGTTCTAAAGCATCGTCGGCAAACGTTGTACATGAGCGCGGCTCATCAAGTGCTGCGACTCCACCTGTCAAGACTAAAATGGCAATTGCTGGCGACTTCATCATGCATGCCATACACGTCGTACAGCAATTCCCGGGTTACAAGTTCCTGCCTCTGTTGATTATGACTTTGGTTGCGGTCTTGCTTCCAGATATCATGGGATTACGTCCAACTGGATCTCTCGACCTCGACGCCCGCCGCGACGCCCTTTCTGGCTCTCTCGTCAAGCTCACAAATTCAACCAACGCCACCAAAAGCTTCAACATCGAGCACTTGCTACCAGTACCTACCACCCTCCCATCCACGGACATTCTTGGCCGACCGGAGCTAGGAAACGCTGAGGTCCACTTCCAAGGCGTCCCGCCAAACTACATCATCGTTTCTCTGCCCAACAAGGCTGGCAGGACCCCTAGTGTCACATCAACTACCGTCCAGAAAGGAGATAAGCCTATTTCTTTCAACCAGACCAAGCTCATCGATGGCGTCTATGCCATCTCACTGGATCCGCAAGACGCCCATGGTATTGTTACTGTCGATATGCCTTGCAAGAAACCCAACACGACCGTCCACCTCTCCTACAACTTCGGTCGTCGTTATCTCCAACTCCCAACCTTCGAAAAGACTCGCACAGACCTCAGCAACACCGTCACTAAGGATGCTGCAGTTGCTCGTGATAGAGCTCGTGGCTTCTACGCTAAGATCGGTGCGTGCTTCGTCGCAACTCATAACGTGAGCACACAGGTAGCGCAACAGGTCGTTCAGCAAGTCAGCCACGAGGCTCAAGTTCTTGCTGACACCGCCACCTCCGTCGCTGGGAAGTGGTATTCTGCATGTGATGCTACAGTGGCCAGCATGCGCAAGGACATCATGGCTGTCCAAGATCGCTTGGAACGTGCCGAAACCGAAATTGATGATTATATCGCCGACGTAGCAGGGAGGGTTAAGCGCTCCATTACAGAGCCCCTGGCTGTGGCACAGGAGCGTGCGGGTAAAATTCGAGCCAAGTACTTCGGCAGTGATGCCACTCGCGAGAAGGTCTGCAAGCGAGCCGAAAAGGACAACACCGCTGCGCTATTCGCTGCTGCTGCACCCAAGTGCGGCGGCATGAAGACGACCAAGAACGGCCAGCTGGTCGAGAAGAAGTCTTGCGGCGCCTGCAGTGGCTTCAAGAAGAGTCTTGCCGATCGCAAGGGCTTCTATTCCAACGTCAATGGTGTGATGACGGGCAACAGGAAGAACGCCGCACGTAAGGCGAAGCGTGCACAGTAGCGAAAGTCTCTCTGTTTAGTCTCACCGCTCGGCGGCCATGGCGAATCACGGCGTAAGGGTTGGTATGGATGGACGGACAGGAACGGGCGGGTCGCCTTTGGAAGGGACGGCGCTCTCTTTAGATGATCTTGCGGGTTTCTGGGAGTTCTTTCACCTTGTTTTTCGATTTTTTTTTTTTTCTTGGTTTTACTGTTTCTTACCTATGCCAGCCTGATACCACACACGACCCCAAACACAGAACCACAGATACCAGCCTTCATCTCCCATATTGCAGTCCACAGCACGAAGGAGGTGGCCTCTTCAAAGTAGATATACCACACCATGCGAACAGAATTCATATGCAAGCCTTCACCTCTTTCAAGTCTTTGGTCTCTCACGCGCATGCTGATGTGTACCTGCAATGTTGATGTACTGAGGTGAAGTGAAGTGAAGTGAAGTTGGTTTCTTTTGCGACAACAAAAATACTTGGTATACAAATATATACAAATGCTTGACTTTGCAATTACACGTGAGTCCCTGAAGCAATTCCGTTCCTATGTACATTCTTTCCATTCTCGATATCAAATAAACAGAATACAGAAAAGCAGTCGATGCGCTATGGTTGTGATTATGCAATAATAGGCCGTAGATGGAGGAAGCTTCCTCTCGTAGAACAGATATCCCTAAAAGGATTGTTCGTCGCCAAAAGATAGGACAAATATCGAGTGGTTGATGCAAAGATGTTTTCGTGTTTGAATGTCGTTAGTATAATTAGCCGCACGCCAATTTCGCCTAAGATTTGTGTAGTTCGCTTTCCTCGAAGGTCATGACGAGGAAGCGCACGTCTCAGCGAAAAGTTGGGCGGTGTGGTGGTGGGTGGCAGTGTGTACAATCTGGCTGGTCTGACAGAAAAGTGCAGCGGCACCTTTGGGTATGGGGTATCACGGGTTTTGTGTTGTTGGATGTGAAAAGTTATTGAGAGGAAAGAAGGGCAAAAGCGGGCTAATGCTCCATGATCTTCCAGCCCTCTTTGGCCCACGAACGCAGAGCGAACAACGCACCTAGCACGACGCCCAGGCCAGAAAGGCCGAGCGCGACGTACCATGCGCTGCGGATGCCGAACATGAGGTCTGCTTCGGTGCCGTTGTTTTTGATGACGTTTGCTTCGACGGTACCGGCGATGCCTAGGCCGATGGAGATGGAGTAGTTGACCATGGTGTTGACGAGGGATGCGGCGAGACCTTGGTGTTCTTTGGGCATGGCGTTGGAGAGAATGACCGTTGCGGCAGGGAAGGACATGTCCATGCCGAAGGCTGGAAGGGTGATGTCAGTATCTTGTATCGAGCTTTGGTCGGGACGGAGGGGGAGAGTAACTTACGCATGATCAGAATGGACACGAACATTTGCGCCCAATAAGTCTGGTGAGCGGGCTGGAAGGCTGCAACGAGTTCACCGATGAAGAATGCCAACATCGAGACCATGATAGTGAACGAGACAGGCGTGTGGGTGAGCATGAAACCTGTGACTCCGGCGGCGAGCAGACCACATATCATGGCAGGTACGAACTCAGCCGAGATGAGCAGCGGCGATTGTCCACGGACCTCCAGCAAGAAGCGCCAACAGAAATGAATCCAGACGCCGAAAGATCCCCATCCGATGCCGACGAGCGCCATGGTGAACACTACTGGCGATGTCAAGACGGAGACGGGAATCAGTGGTGATGCGGCACGCGCTTCCACCCAAACGAAGGCGACGATACACAAGAGGCCAATGATCAGGAGGAAATACACATGGGGTGTATTCCAGCCGAAGAGCGGCGCGTTGTTCCACGCAACGTTGAAGAGGACGAGTCCAGAGACTCCGAGTATCGAACCAGTCCAGTCCATACCAGGTCTGTCGGTACGTCCTGCAAACTGGGCATCGTGTGCGAGCGATTTTGGAACTGCGATGACAGAGAATACCGAGAGACCCCAGCATGTGAATGCGTAAGACCAGAAGAGCCAGGGCCACCACGTCAGTTGCGCAAAGATACTGGCAAACAGTGCGCCGATGACGAATCCCCACGGAGCCATGGCACCGAACAGTGAGAATACGATGTTCTTCTTGATACCAGGCGGATACGCCCGTCCAAGTAGAGCCAGAGCATTTGGCACGATCAACGCAGCACCTACGCCCTGCATTCCGCGGCACACATCGAAGAAGATGTGATTGCCAACGTACGCGCTGAAACCCGCAAAGCCCGACCAGACGCCTAGGAAGAAGTAGCCGAAGATGAGCATGCGCTTGTGTCCCAGAATATCGCCCATACGGCCGGAGATGAGGATGAAAGTTCCCACTGTGAGCGAGAAAGATGCAGCAAACCAGGCCTCTTCGCCGGGGTTGTCCACGCCTAGGCCTGCTCCGATGATTTTCATGGGCGCGATGGCTTGACCGAGGCCGGCGAGAGCCATAAGCTGCGCTACGACGACGACACCTACGAACAGGACCTCGTGTAGGGTGCTGATGTTCAGGCCATTGCCGGGTGCTGGAGTTGGGTCACGAGTTGGCCCTGTAACAGAGCGCTTCTCGCTCATCCATTCGGGACTTGAATTTTGCATGGTGCTTTGATCCATCAGAAAGCTCGTTGATCGCAATCCATCGTGATTGTAGATAGCCGGAATGTCTGCTGCAGTGTCTCGTTTCGAACGTCCGTCCCAGATGTCATCGCCCGCAAACGAGTCGGCCCTCGATTGCATTGAGATGTGTCGGGAGTTGTGCATAGAATTCCTAGCTGAGTTCAGGTCTTCCATGCCGCGACTGGCAGGCGGATATTCATATGAGAAATGCCGTGAGTTGTATGTTGAGTTCCTGGCTGAATGGGGATCATCGTAATCACGATCACGACTTGGCGGTGCATAGTCATGCGAGACGTGTCGTGATCGATTGAGTGAGTTCCTGCCCGATACCAGATCATCGATCTCCCGGTTTGAAGGCTGATAATCTGGGTTCACATGTCGAATTTTGTATGCTGCGTTTCTAGCTGGGTTGGCATTGTCGAGACTCAAGGGTGGGTAATCGTGAGAAACATGCCGTGACCGATATGCTGAATTTCTGGCGGACTGTGGTTCATCGCGACTTGGTGGGTGGTGATCTTGCTGACCCATGACTGACCGCCTATCTAGCGATCAGAGTCCGTAGTAGCAGGAGTGATGATCGTGGTAAGGTTCAGAGCAGGTGTCCGAGAGAATGACAGCAGGTGCGGTGAGTTGAACTGGTTGCACTGGGTAGCCTGCAGTGTTAGTAGCCGTCGTCTAGGAAAGGTTGAACCTGTGAGACCTTCAGCCTTTGGTGGCTAGATATGAGACATTTTTGCTGGAAAGAGGCAGGACGTTGTCAAGCGAAGCCCAAGTAGTGGACTTTGTCCCTAGGTCAGAGCAATAAAGTGAGACAAATGTGAGACTCCATGCCAACGGTCGTCCTGCATCGCAACGTGTGGACGGCGTGGACGAGCAATCAGGAAATTCTGTATTAGGCATCAATGGGAACAGTCAATGGATAAATATGGTATGTGGTCGAGATGTTCATGTCTTTGCCTGGTGAGGGAGGAAGAGTCGTCGGCAGCAGTAGGCAGTCGCCATTTCGCCAATTCAATTCGTCGTGTAGCAACACATTGGTCTCTGACTACGACCCAGGCGATGAATGCCTAGCGGCCCGAGAAAACTGTATACGCTGGTAGCGTGATGCCAGATCTATCCAATGGTGGCTCGTGAGTGAGCCAGGTCAAGTGGTGGTCAGGACGCGCACGCCTCATCCATGACCAGCCACACCGCCGACTGACGCATGCGCAAATACTCGAATTTCATATGCTGCACCTATAGCGTCGTCATTGATTTTTGTCGTAGGAGATTTGTGTCGTAGGAGATCTTAAGCATGGGTCCAAGGGGTCTGGTGTTACGACGTCGGTGAGGTCGGGGTCTGTCACAACTTCTACAGCGCCACACTCGGATGATCAGCCGGCACTTGGGGATGGCATGAACGGCATGCGACAGCTACTCATTGTATTACTTTTTCTCACATCCTCCAGATTATCAAGTGCTGCGCTTCAGTTTGACGTCCAAAAACACGTAGAGCTGGCCAGCATAAGTCTCTACTTCTGACAGCACCAATGATACCAAATTTGAGACAATCGTTGTTGATTCTTTGCTCTATCTACATGTAACTCGTCACGATCAAGTAGGTCTCGCGACCCTTTTGTGTCGGATATTCGTCATCTCAATGGGTCCTCTAACCACCGACCTTGAACGTCCTGCCACTGGCTGTCTTCCTCTCCTTCGCACCTTCCTCTGCTTCGGGTCGTGCGCGACGCAGCACTTGCAGGAAATCGGCAGTGCGTCGGCGCATGCGGCTGTGAATGTAAGCCTTGCTGGCCTTGATGTGATAGTGGAAGTAATCGCGGAATGTCTGGATGTGCGAGATGACTTCTTCACGGCGTGCGGGTGTGAGGTGACGTGGGAAGAGGACTGCGGGTATTTGTGTTAGCTGGGGTCTGCAATGAATGCACTGTCACGTTGTAAGATACGCACCAAAAGTAACGTAACCGACGTCTCTGCTGCCGGCCTTTACGCCGGGCTGGCCCTCAAGCTCAAGAGGCGGGTCGTTGCGGAACAACACTTGAGGTGCGTTCTGAATGGCTCTGCGTCGTGCATCGACGAATTCCTGCAGGAAGACCTTTCCGTAGACGCGGTCTGTCTCTTCCCTGAAGACTGTGCTGAAGATGACTGTCACGCGGTCGTGTGAAGCCTTGATGTAAATAGCCTCCTCGTCACGGTAGTGGATAGCTCGCACGCCGCCACCTTCCCGCACACCCTGTGGTGCCGACTCAGAAGTGTACTTGCTTGCCTCCTCGTGGAGCGCGGCATATTCGTCAAATGCCTGCTCGAAGGGTGCAGCCATGGCATTGCGCTTGAGCAAGCTGATGCGCCGTATCAAGTCATCCTTCTCCTCCTGGCTCTCGGGGAGTTTCTCGAGGTCGACTTCGACGCTGAAGTCGTAGCCTTGCTCGGGAGCAACGATGTAAGGGCCGTATTCGCGCTTCAAGACCTCCTCGGCGCCGTACTGAACCAATTCGCTATAACATTTGATGCTGGTGGAGATGAGGATGCGTGTCTTGGAGTCGGGTGTGCTGATGTGGAAGGTGACATTGTCGAAGTCAGAGACGATCTGGTCGATTGCGGTAGGAGCAGCGCTGTGAGAGGTCGCTTGTCAGTTGTTTGCCATTATTTAGTGGTAGTATATTGAAGCCTACTCCGGCGCGAAGCGGTCCTTGAGGAGGGACTCGATGAGCACGTTCTGGTAGTCGAGGAGCAGCATATTGAGGAAGTCGTCCTCTTGTCGCTATATTATGTCCTTCTGTTAGGCGGGAAGTGAGGTCGACTGTTTGCACGCACGCCGTCTGCTCACATGCGCTCAATGCTGCTGTGCCATTACGCAGTCGGAGCTGGGCTGCTGGCCACTTGCCTAAGGTGGGGGCGTCTAGTGCGGCGGGTCTTGCCGCTGCCGCTGTACCCCAGATTTGCCATCGGCTCTATCAAAAAGTTGCGACGAAAGTCGAGCTTTCGACCAGCCTTGCGAGTTTGCGACGAAAGATGGTGCGCTCTTACAGGTGCGTCTACGCGGTCAATATCGCCACAGAATACTCGCTGACAATCATAGGAAATACGAGCCATCCGTGAGCTTCGGCACGGTCTGCACAGCGAGCTCCAATTGCGTCTGGGCACCCGAATCTTCCTCCAAAACCGCCAGCGCGCGTTCGACTGGTGCTGGCAAGGCTTATGTCGGTGCCAACGAGGATGTCATTTGCTGGGATGTGAAGAAGGGCGAGGAGCTCTCAAGATGGAATGACAAGGACAACCGGAGCGCCGTCACATGCATCTCACAATGCGCCGTGCAACCTGATCTGATCGCTGTGGGCCACGCAGATGGCGTAATTAGGATCTGGGATGCTCTCTCCGGCCAGATTGTCGTCAGCTTCAATGGACATCGCTCAGCGGTTATGCACCTTCAATTCGATTCTGAGGGAGCCCGATTGGCCAGTGGATCGAGGGACACCGATATCATTATTTGGAACCTGCTTTCAGAAGCAGCCGAGTACAGGCTGCGCGGTCACAAGGATCAAATCACCGGATTAGCATTCGTTCGTACCCCCGTCGCTCGCCAGCAGAGCCCACACACAGACGAGGCTGTCGACGTCAGTGCCAATGACGAAGAATTTGAAGAGAAATACTTGCTATCCACCTCCAAGGACGCTCTGGTGAAGCTCTGGGATTTGCAAAGCCCGCACTGTATTGAAACGCATGTTGCTCAAACGAACGGAGAATGCTGGGCCCTTGGAATGAACCCAGATGGCGACGGTTGTATCACAGCGGGTAACGATGGCGAGCTCAAAGTCTGGAGCTTGGATCTGGCTGGACTTGCAGAGTTTGGATCCAGCATTGCGGCGCAGAGCAAAAAGCAAGATATTCTTAAGAGCCAAGGCATCTTGCACAGACAAGGGAAGGATCGCACGACCGGCATTATTTTCCACCCAAAGCAGGACTACATCGCAGTGCATGGATCAGAAAAGGCAGTAGAGCTCTGGCGAATCCGCTCGAATGAGGAAGTACACAGGCATATGCAACGCAAGAAGAGGAGAAGACGTGAGAAGGCGGCTGCGGCTGGAGAGACTCTAGCTCCCGAGGCGGAGGATGCTATTGGCACACCTGAGGTCGGCGACGTCTTCGTCTCTTACGTGGTGGTGCGCACTGGCGGCAAGGTTCGCTCAGTTGACTGGTCTCTTGCTGGTAGCCGCTCCAACAAGAACTTGCAACTGCTTACTTCGACAACCAACAACCAGATAGAGGTCTACACCGTCACACCTCATCAAAAATTGGCGTCAGGACGGGAAGCTCCAGAATACAATCGTTCCTTGGCCGTCGAACTTCCAGGACACAGGACGGACGTTCGCACTCTTTCACTCTCCTCAGACGACCGTATGCTGGCATCAGCATCGAGTGGTCAGCTCAAGGTCTGGAATCTCAAGTCACAAACATGCCTCAGGACATTGGAATGCGGACAAGCTCTCTGCTCTGCTTTCCTCCCCGGTGATCGAATTGTACTTGTCGGTACCAAGACCGGCGAGCTCGAGCTTTACGATATCAGCACCAGCACTTTGATTGAGACTATCCAGGCTCACGATGGTGCCATCTGGACGCTTGCTGTGAACCCTGACGGTCGCAGTGTAGTGACCGGCAGTGCAGATAAGAGCGCCAAATTCTGGCGCTTCGACGTGGTGGAAGAGAACATTCCCGGTACACGCCGCACTACACAACGTCTCAAGCTCAACCAAACACGAGAACTCAAGGTTTCAGACGACGTCTTGTCATTGTGTTTCTCGCCTGATGGCAAGCTGCTTGCTCTCAGCACTCTTGACAACACCGTCAAGGTCTATTTCAACGACTCCCTCAAGCTATTCCTCACATTATACGGCCACAAGCTTCCAGTACTCAACATCTCGATTTCTGCCGACAGCAAACTCATTGCCACTTGCAGTGCTGACAAGAATGTGCGTATATGGGGTCTGGACTTTGGTGACTGCCATAAAGCGTTCTTCGCCCACCAGGACAGCGTAATGCAGGTTGGATTCATCCCTCACCCTGTTGAGCAAGAGGAGAAGCACACTTTGTTCTCCGCTTCCAAAGATGGCGTGCTCAAATCTTGGGACGGTGACAAATTCGAGCAGATTCAAAAGTTCGATGGTCACCACGGCGAGATTTGGGCTATGGCCCTCTCAAGGACAGGTGAATCCGTCATCACTGCTTCTCATGATAAATCCATCCGTGTCTGGGCTGTCGGTGATGATCTCATCTTCCTTGAAGAAGAGCGCGAGCGCGAACTTGAGGAGATGCACGAAGCTACGCTAGCCCAAAACCTCGACCGCGACGCACGCGATGAGGAAGACCAAGATGCAGAAGTCGCCGCCGCTTCCAAGCAGACCATCGCCACCCTCACACACGGCGAGAAGCTTATGGAAGCCCTCGAAGTCTGCGCCGAAGACCACGAGCTAATGCAACGGTACGAAGTCGAGAAAGCCCGGAATCCCAACCTGGCATTCCCACAACGCAACCCTGTCTTCCTCGCCTTTGGAAACATTTCCGCCGAGCAGCACCTGCTCAAGACGCTGCAACGCATTCCCGCGCCAGCGCTCAACGATGCCCTTCTGGTCCTCCCCTTCACAGTTCTACCCAACCTTTTCACATTCCTTGCTCTCTTCTTCCGCCGTCGCCTGCACCCAGAGCTTGCATGGCGCGTCACATACTTCCTGTTGCAAGCACACATGCACCAGGTCGTGTCATCGGGCGCTTTGCGACAGCCTCTAGCAGAAATCCTGGAAGCATATGAAGAGTGGCAAGCGCAACAGAGGAAAGTGCTAGGCTTCAACCTGGCTGGTCTGGGCATTATGAGCGTCGACGCACGTGAGAACGAGAAGAGCGAGTTCATCGACGAGACGGCACTCGAGGAGGAGGATTTGAGCAAGGGCAAGAAAAAGAGGGCGTTCGGAAATATGGCTTAGGCATTCCTTGTACGGTATTGAGCTGGCGTTGTTCACGTTGTGATCACGTTGTGAAACTTTCAAAACTGTATAGAAGACCGCAAAACTGTAAAGAATCATTTTCGTTTCTTCTCGTCGAAGCTGAACTAGTAATAGACATTGTGAATATTGTAAAAACATAAGATGCAAGTATTTGACAAAGAAGAAGAAAATGATGGGAGCTTTTGCTCTGTGTTTGAAAGAACGCCTCGTCGTGTATGTGTTGTTGTTCTCCAGAATGACGCCAGTAGGGACCGAAATGAAAGGTGACGTGTAAGAAATTACCCGACGTGTTAAGGTCCGGCCGGTGTGGTCAAGGACTGACATGCAGATAGTCCGTAAACGCGATGGACTCGCAATCCAAGTCCGTCCATTCGTCCATGAGCTCGTCGTCGTGAAGCTCTGCTCATCGGTGGTGCTCGCCTTGTCCAGCAGCGAAGATCCAGAAATAAAGAATAGAAATTAGAGTAAAGAACAAAAAGAAAATCGCCCGCTTCAATGTCTCGTAGCCACAATTGCTCTATCACGGTGTCGGCTCAACAAGAGTCCCGCCTCAACTCGTGACGTGCCACACACTGGGCGGCATGAGTCCTCCAAAAATGATCAATAAGCCAGCATACCCGAGCACGTATGCAACGGCCCGCTTAGTCTCGATCTCGCTCGCTGCGGCCGCAAGAGCGAACACCGCGATCATGACGCACGTAGTCGCCATTCTGCTCGCAAAAGTGGGCACAAGCATCATGATCAAGAAAGGCAACAGGAGTGCTATGGCCGCCGAGATGACCGACAGCCAGCGGCGTAGGAGTGTTCGCCACGGCGATACGAGTTTGGGAGCGTACGGGAGGCGGGTGATATGTTTTTCGAATTCGGCGGAAGGGTCAGAGGCGGTACTGGAGGGTGAAGCGGCGCCTTTGCGTGCTATTAAGCCGCCTTCTTCCAGGAGTTGGGCTTCGAGGTTGTCGGTTGTGGAGATCAGGAAGGGGTTACTTGAGGTCGATGAGCGGCTTGCTGCTGTGGAGTTGATGTAGTCCATGTCGCGGGTGAGTTGGCCTGCGGTTTATCGTTAGCTTTTTGTTTGTTCGAGGTTTGGAGTTGGTGGCGATCTGTCAGATGGAACTTACAGTATTCCTTCATGGTCTCGCCGACACCAATCTCCATCCATGCACCCTTCTGTCCCAGGGCGTTGACCTGCGCCACAAGCTTCTGCTGCAAGACGTGCTGCTGCATGCGTAGCAAGGTAGTCAGATCGAGAACGCCGTGCTTGACATCCTCGAAGTTCCACGGCCAACGAGTGCTCTCGTCAACCTCATAAAGCAGATCCGTTTTGCCAGCATCGAAAACTCTCTGCGCGAAGTTTGGCTCTGTTGATATTCTGTCGAATGGACCAGGAGTTCTGGACCGCTTGCCCGGAAGAACAGTCGACGTGTAACTTGGAGCCATTGACTCCGCACGACGAGTTGTGGCGTTCGAGCGGCGCTTGTCGCTGGCAGGGGTCTTTTCCGGGACACGCCATGTCGCATTGGACGTACGGCCACTTGTGAATCGCTCAGGGTTCTTGAGAGGAATAGATGTGCTGTTGTGGACTGCGTTCGGCGGATGGCTAGGGAGCGGCTTCATGCTTGTTGGGCTACCTGGGATCTGAGGCATTGGAGGAGTGGAAATCGAACGGGCTGACACGGGAGAGTCTCTGACGGATTCCTGCTCAGGCTTCTCGACTCGGGGTGGAGAGATGCTTCGTCGCCCGTGGACCATAGTAGTAGAGCTTGCTAATTCCTGCGGACCCAGAGATTTACTGCTGCGAAGGGAAGCTGGCGAAGGAGCGATTGATGCAGGCGGGAGCGACGGGGACCTGAAACGATTGGCAGGGTATCCCTCAAGAGTGCTGATATCTGCTTTCTGGACAGCCATGGGAAAGAAAGGAAGGACTGGGTAAAAGAGTGTGATGTGTCCGTGCTACAGCAGTTTGGGGATGAGTGGAGAGGCCTGGGTAGAAGGAGGCCGTTCCAATATCGCGCGGGGAATGGACATGGTTTTGCTGGCTGTTGTTTATGTCTCGCACATGTCGTCTGCGGTGAGTCGAGTGAGATGTGAGGGCAGATTGAATGATTTGGATTGTGAGACATTTCAAGCTAACGGTTAACTTACAAGCATTCGAAGACAGCGGAGTCAACGTAACAGAGCCGCATTCGCTACTGGTAAAGCCATCTGCAAGAAACAATCAACGATGATAATTAATTGTCCCCCCAACTCACCTTGGTCAGTTGATGCGATGCAGTGTTCCTTGTCCAGCATTGAGGGTGTTGTAGTCGACGTCACAAGAAGCCGTTAGCCCATCGCCGAAGCAATCGTAACGTCTGGAACAAGCATAACGATCAATCAAGACACTCTCAAGTCTACGGCAATGTAAATACCCTGGCGACATCCCGCTTGCTCACCAGAATCACTTCTGCGATGGCCTAGATGCGGCTTTGCCACTGCGAGTGTCAGTGTCACTATGTCGAGCAAACCAAGTGGCATTGTCACCGCTACGTCAGCCACTGCACACTCCTGCGCAATGCAGGGAGCTGTTGTTGCATTCCCCTTGCAGTCGGCTGCATAACGTGCGTGACGACGTTGTCAGCGCACCTCATTATGCGGACCGTGGCAAGAGTAATGAAATGCACTCGTGGAGATCTCATAACGGCGATGCGAGAGATGAGATGAGGTGGAGAAGGTCGGAAGACGGGATGTCAGACGTTGCAAATCACATGCATGTCTCGGGAGCAGCCGCTATCACATCTTCAAATGACGATCGCAGTGAAGAGCATGTGACCGTTCAAAATGAACGGCAGTAGCCTGCATGAATGCTTGTACAGTCTCCATGAATCTGGAGGCTGCAAGGCAGGTAGTTGCACTAGGAATTTCACGAACGTCAGGAGTACATACACTTAATGATCCAAATTGATTTCCATTGAACAGTAAATAAAGAATATATTCGTCATGAAGAAGCAAGCTTCTTTGGTTTTACATTGGCAAGCCGTTACGCTTACAAGGGCTTGCCGCCAATGAAGTCAGACCACCTCCTGACCTCGTTGGGAATGCCCTCAACCTTGGGCAGCTTCACGCTCATGCACTGAGCGAAAAGCACAGCAGTCTTCGGCTCCATGAAGAGAGGCACGCCGAAGTCGACACCGTTGCGGCGCATGACGTAGTCTTCGTCGACCATGCTGCTGGCACGACGCTTAGCCAAGTTGAAGACACCACGGATGTCGTACTTTTCGAAGACCTCGCGAAGAGCACGCTTGTCCTGCTTGGGGAACTCGATGACCTCGACGTTGACCGAGCTGTCCTTGCTGGACTGCTCAAGGTGCTGCTTGACCTCCTCGTTGGCGGCGTAGAGCTTGTAGCCGAGAGGGTTGAGGTAGTCGACAATCTTGGCAAGATCGCCAGTGGTGGTGTCACCGCCGAAGAGGAGACCCTCACCAGGCTGAGGAAGACGGAAGTTCATTTGGCTCTGAACACCAACCCAGTAGGCTTCAATGAGATCCTTGCCGAAAGTGGCCATCTCACCGGTAGAAGACATCTCCACACCGAGGTAGGGGTCAGCACCAGCAAGACGGGTCCAGGCGAACTGGGGAACCTTGACGGCAAGGTAATCGCGCTCGACCTTCATCAGGTCAACAGGCTCAGGAACGTCGGTGTCGGTAAGGGCACGGGTGGCAACATCAATGAAGTTGGTCCCGAGAACCTTGGAGGAGAAGGGGAACGAACGAGAGGCACGAAGGTTGCACTCGATGACCTTGAGCAAGCTCTCGCCGCCCTCGGGGTTCTCTGCGTTGATGATCTGCATGTTGAAGGGACCAGTGATGTTCCATGCCTTGGCGACCTTCTCCGCGATGACCTTGACACGGTCGACAACCTCGACGGGCAGGTTGACAGGGGGTAGGATAAGAGAAGCATCACCAGAGTGGACACCAGCGTTTTCGATGTGCTCACTGACAGCGTGGACGAGAAGCTTGCCGTGAGAGGCGACAGCGTCGACATCGATCTCGCGAGCGCCCTCGATGAATTTGGTGATGACAACGGGGTGGTCAGGAGAAACGTTGGAAGCGGCGAGAAGCTTGTCCTTGAGCTCAGCCTCAGACCAAATGACGGTCATGGCGGCACCGGAGAGGACGTAAGACGGGCGAACAAGGACGGGGTATTCAACAGAGTCGGCGAACTTCTTGGCGTCTTCGTAAGAAGTAAGCTCCTTCCAGGCGGGCTGGTCAACGCCAATAGAGTCGAGGATGGAAGAGAACTTGTGCCTGTCCTCAGCCTTGTCGATGTCGAGCGGGTCGGTACCGAGGACGTTGGCCTTGCCAGTCTCCTGGAGCTTGAGGGCGATGTTCTGGGGCAGCTGGCCACCGACAGAGACAACGACACCGGAGGAGTTCTCGAGCTCGTAGATGTCCATGACGCGCTCGTAGCTGAGCTCTTCGAAGTAGAGGCGGTCGGGGAAGTCGTGGTCGGTCTGTAAAAATGTTAGTTTGCAGTTTTTGGGGTATTGGAAGAGGGTTTAAACGAACTGAAGCTGTTTCGGGGTTGTAACTCGAGGAAAATTAGCATGGGTCTCGATATTATGTCGTTAAAGTGAGGGAGACTTACTTGATAGAAATGGTCTTCTTTCCGAGCTCCTTCAAGCTGAGGGTAGCGTTGACGGCACACCAATCAAACTCGACAGAAGAGCCAATACGGTAGACACCGGATCCAAGAACAATGATTCCGTGGTCATCAAAGGTAACATCGTGGCTGGAGGCGTTGTAGGTAGTGTACAGGTAGTTGGTGTCGGCAGGGAATTCAGCGGCAAGGGTGTCGATCCTCTTGACCCAGGGCTTGATACCAAAGTTCTTACGGCGAGCGCGGACTTCATCCTCGGTGCTGTTGACGGCATTGGAGATTTGCTTGTCAGAGAAACCAAGCTTCTTGGCCTTGAGCATGAGCTCCTTCTTGACGCCGTAGAGGGAACCAATAGCCTTGAGTTCGTTGGTGCAGTCGACGATGTTCTGGATCTTGTACAGGAACCACTTGTCAATCTTGCTGAGATCGTGGACCTTGTCAACAGAGTAACCTTCGTGAAGCATAGCCTGGCCAACAGCGAGCCAGCGGCGGTCGGTGGGGTTGCGGAGGACGTCATCAATATCATCGAAGTGGTCACCTTGGAGACCAGCGAACTTGGGGTCAACCATGCGGATAGCCTTCTGGAAAGATTCTTCGAAGGTACGGCCGATAGCCATAACTTCACCGATAGATTTCATGGCAGAGCCGATGTGACGGTCGACGTTCTGGAACTTGCTCAGATCCCAACGGGGCATCTTAGTGACGATGTAATCAAGAGATGGCTCGAAGTTGGCAGTAGTGGTGCGAGTGACAGCGTTGGGCAGCTCAGGAAGAGTGTGTCCGAGACCGATCTTGGCAGCAGTGTACGCAAGAGGGTAACCAGTAGCCTTGGAAGCGAGAGCGGAAGAACGAGAGAGACGAGCGTTGACTTCGATGACACGGTAGTCGAGACCATCGGGCGCAAGAGCGTACTGAACGTTGCACTCTCCGACGACACCCAAGTGACGAATGATCTTGATAGCGGCGGTACGGAGCATGTGGTATTCCTCATCGCTGAAGGTCTGAGAAGGCGAGACGACGATACTGTCACCAGTGTGGACGCCGAGGGGATCGAAGTTTTCCATGTTGCAGACAGTGATGCAGTTATCAGCGGCGTCACGGACGACCTCATATTCGGCCTCCTTCCAGCCCTTGAGGGACTTTTCAACGAGAATTTGCGGCGAGAGAGTGAGAGAACGGGCAGACAGGTTGCGAAGCTCTTCAGCGTTGTCGGCGAAACCACTGCCGAGACCACCAAGAGCATAAGCAGCGCGGACGATAATCGGGTATCCAACAGACTCGGCAGCGGCGAGAGCCTCGTCGACAGTGTTAACAGCAATAGATTCAGCGATGGGGATGTCGATCTCCTTGAGAGCCTGAGCGAAGAGGTCACGGTCCTCGCTGACCTCGAGAGTCCTGATGCTGGTTCCCAAAACCTTGACGTTGTAACGGTCAAAGATGCCCATCTTGTTCATTTGTACACCCAAGTTCAGCGCAGTCTGGCCACCGAACGACAGGAAAATGCCGTCAGGGCGCTCTTTCTCGATAACATAGGTGACGTATTCAGGAGTGACCGGGAGGTAGTAGATTTCGTCTGCCATAACGTGTGCAGTCTGGATGGTAGCAATGTTGGGGTTGATAAGAACGGACTTGACGCCGGCCTCTTTCAAGGCCTTGAGCGCCTGCGAACCGGAGTAATCGAATTCTCCGGCCTGTCCAATGGAGAGACCACCAGAACCAATGACGAGAACCTTCTTGACATCGACAAGGTTCTGGGCACCGGCAATGGCACCGCTCTCAAGGTATGCTTTCGCATTGGGAGCGGTCTCGGTCTGGCTGGCGTACTGCCTAGCGGACCTGGTGAAGCTCCTGGCGTTGTTGGGCACAGCCCTGACCTGCTTCTGCTGCTTGATGCATCGCGGAGTCTGAGAGACAAAGGTGCGGCGAGCGATGCGAGGAGCAGTCTGGCGGGCCTGGTGGAATAACTCCTGCTGCAGCTGGCGGGCCAGCTTGCCGCTAAGAGCCATGGTTGTGTTTATTTATTTGAGTGTGTATCGGGCGATATGGCGGCAGAGCAGTAGTTAATTGACTGCGGCCTTCCACAGGTGGTCCGAGATGTAGTCTACACGCAGGTCCAATGGTCAGCCAATGCGCGACTCGAGCCCACGAGCTCGTCAACACACCTTGGGAGAAGACTATTCCATACCTTGAGAAGTGGTTTTGGTAGGCGCAAAAGTCATGAAGCCCAATGTGTGCCCCGTCAGAGCCAGTACTACCCGATGTGTGGTGAGGATGGGATGGATGGGAGCGAGGTGACTGGAAGAAGTTGTCAAATTTGACTCGGCGTCCGAGCTTCGCTCACCGCGCAGATAGAGCTTGTCGCTATATGCGCCCCGACCACGGATGCAGCTCTCTTATCAGAACCGAGAAAAAGCCTTGCTGCCGCCGCGCCGCCCGGTGACTACTACTGTATGACTGTTTGCCAGCCCTCCGCCGTGCTCCAGCATTGCGGTCCGCATTATCTTTAGTGCAGATCACTTTTTTTGTGAACAGTCATGCTCCTTCCCGCCAAAGCGGTATCGGCGCCCTCGGAGCTGTCTTCTGCCATTGAGGTGTACCGCCAATTGACCGCACAATTCTGACACGCAAAGCATTACCTAAAACTGCAGATCACGCACTACTAATGTCTTGTGCTTTTTCATACGTGCTCATTGCGATAGGCACATACGCGATGTACGTGTCCAATCAAGGAATCGCTTATGTTTCGTGCTGAAGCAAGAAATATCGCACTGCTTCCCAATGGCAATTCCGGTATAGCTTCAAGCTCACCAGGCACCGATTAAGCTTTCAATTTCTGATCTGCAAGCACATGGTGCTCCCGTGGCATGCTGCGCCCATCGTGTCAGCACATCGAGAGACAGCATCACGTGTGCACATGTCGCTGAGCTCGTAACCAACTCCACATCTTTCTGACTGACATGGACGATCAAAGATTCACCGAATGCCTTGCCATCGCATTCGACAGACCAGCATGAGTAAACACCTGGGAGACCCTACGAATTCATGGATAAGCGTCGTGAATTACTGAGCAGGACAGATTCATGCTCATTATATTCGTTAGCTATACAGCTTCCGATATCTATATTCTAGCCCCAACTGAATTGCTCCAGCCTCACCTCACTCAAAGCTTACGAGCAACAGACCCGCAACCAACCTGGCCTCTCGCACCCTTGTTATCAGACGTCGTATCAGCGGACACAAGAGCATAAGCCAACCCACACTTCTGCTCAGTGTTCTTGTAAAGATTGCAATAGTTGTCACCCCGATACTCGCGGAACCAGCTAGCAGCGCACTCCTCATCGTCGACGCAGGCCTGGCAGCAAGCGGAGGCGTCCTTGTTCGAAGGGTGGTCTTTCTCGTACTCCTCGTCCGGCTCGCCAGAGAGGGCCTCTGGGTCGCTACCGACAAGCAGATTCTCGGGCTTGCATTTGGCGGCGAAAGTGGCGACTGCTTGAGCCGTGCCGGTCGTGACGGTCGATGTGCACCAGCCGGGAACGGTGACGGTGGAGGTGCTTCCTACAGTAGTAGGGACGCTATTGATCGGAACGACGACGGTTGACGTCGAGTGGTAGTTGGTTGAGGTAGACACTGCTGGTGTGGTAACGGTTTCGACGGGCGGATAAGTGACCGTGTTGGTCACGGTCACGGTGCTGGGATAGATATATGTAGTCCTAGTTGAGGGGTTGCAGAGGCCACTGAGAGAAGAGGAAGTGTAGCTTCCTTCGTAGACGGTGCTGGTGAATTCCACATTGCTGTGTTTGTTAGCCTTGGAACACCCACGTCTTCAGAAATGCATGGTAGGCTAACCTGGTGCTAACGGAAGTGCATTGGACGCTGGTCTCGGTTGCAACAATGGTGGCAGTGCCAGTAGACTGGTAGCTGTACTCCGTTGTAGTACCGGCGTTGTCTACAACCTCAGTGCTTGTGTAGCTCGGGTCCGTCAAGGTGTGCGTTTCACCTTCGATGGCAGTTTCAACGGCTGTGATGGTCCATGTCACACCGCTGGCAGTAGCAGTGTTGACAACTTCTTCAGGGCAGGTGGTCGGAGCTGCGATCGCGGCCGCAGCCAAGCTCATAGTAAGCACGCCAGTCTTCATGGTGGAAGATATGTGGATGCGATGGGAGATTGGCAAAGATGATGGATGTGTGAGTAGCCTCTCCAATTGCACCGGAGACCATCCTCTTTATATACCCATCCTTCCAAGGCAGCATCTTCAATTGGAAGGTAGAACAATTAAGCGAGTTCAATGATCGAATACGAGGAGGATTGGACCATCGTGATGTAGTGTAGCGATAACTCCACTATACACAGGAGCGAACGATCCATCGCGCTCTTGACGACTCTAGAAGTGCTTATAGACGAGCATTTGCATGTACCGCACGTGACAGTGCAGCACCAGTGTGTCGTGCAAGAGTGGAGTCTGTAGATACAAAGCCACCACTTTAGGTGCGAGGACCCAAATAAAAACAAGCGAGCCTGAATCGTGTACGCAAACGCGTATAAATTGCACGTGCGTTGTGCTATACTTAGGCATATATTGTCTATCGCGGCAACATCGCTCGTCTAATAGTGTAGGCTAATAGTACAGCCATGCGTTCGGTTCCATAGTTTCGTAAGATGCCAGGCGGTAGGAGGTATGCTGCTGTTCTTGCACGTCCCCAGAAGATCTAAACCACCAGAAAGCTTTCCCTCCGTTCACTTGGAGCAAGATGAGGGACACGGACTCAAATCCACGGCTTTCTATTCTCTGGCGTTCCGATCAAGGCACAATAAAAGGTGTGGTTTTCTCTATTGAGAATAAGGCCAAACAAGGTGCAATGCGAGAAGCAGCCAAGCAACCCGCGGAGGCTGACGCCACAACAGACAGATTTCCAATCAAATAGCAGGCATTGCCAACAACAAATCCCAAAGGATTCAACGTGCATACATTGTAAGATATATCAAGCACCGCAAAGTGGTCGTCTCATGGCTAGTATCTACGCGATTCGAACGCTAAGACGAGAACGACTTCAAGCACAATCATGTAGGCAATATTGCTCCGTCCCAAAGCCGACTTCCGGCTTAGCCCACTATTCTGGCCTGAAAAGCATCTCAAAAGAGGTCCAAGAGCAGGAGATAGTATCATGTGAGACCTTCGTGACCTACCGGGGACACAGATGATCGAAGCGGACGATCCAGCCACGTACTAAAATGGCATTGAGGCCAGTATGTCTTTGCTTAACGCACAAAGCACCATCAAGTGCATGTAGCCGTTTATGTGGGCATATGACACAATAGATCGATTGAAGCGACGATTACGTGTGAACAAATTCATACATTACTTTGCCTTGTCCTGCTCCACCTTCCTCTCACACGCAACACTGTGATCACAGTCCAGCGAGCATGCGAGGGAAAAGAAACCAACCAACCAGCACAAAGGCCGGCTGGCTGATCCACAAATCGACAAAAAGAAAACAGCTATGTGATCCCTACACTGAATCCACAAATCCTCCTCCAGCGACACAGAATTTTTCCCGTTCGCTCTACACTCTCCACCGAAGACAAAAAGGGAAATCCATAAAGGGGACAGTGTACTCTCCACAATAGCAAAGCTGCAGGGAGGAAGGCGCCTGAAACGCCTCGCCGAACGAGATAGAAAATGAAAGCCCAGTAGAGTAAAAGAAAGGGGCCGCGTTGGCCGTTTTGTGACTTGACAAAAAGGGAAAGAAAACACGCAAATGTTGTAAGTAGATAAGAACAAATATAGGCAAGAGAGGCTCGCTCGATCGTTTTTGATGGGGCGCGCCTCTAGCGCAGTGGAAATGGACAAAAGCGGTATGGTTCGTTGGTCAAGAAGTCGTAAAAGTTTTTGGTTGGCGTTAGAAAACGAGTCTGTCCTTGTGCAGCTCTCGGGTCACTCGGTCTGTCGGTCCTGGCTCGCGATCATTGTCTATAATCTTGGTGGCGAGCCTTTCTTCTCTTCTAGCCCTCCTAACAGTTCGTTGGGAGGGATGCGGCTCAGGTTGCCATTGCCGCGGTCCTTGCTCATGGGTACGTAACCTTCACGGCGTCTGCGGAACCTTTCAAGGAGGATACCGGCGACGACGAGGATGAAGATGAGGGCAAGTGCGATTGCGAGGCCAATGAGGACAACGAGACCGAGAGCGAGGTGGTGATTCTTTGCGCCTTGTAAAAGACCGGAGGGGTTGGAAACGAACATCTGAGACATGGTGCCAGGCGAGCCGTCAGCCTTGGAGGCGAGAATGAAAGGCACGATGGTGGTGCCGTTGAAGAGGGCGACACTTGCATTGCCGGCAGAGGCGGTGTTGATGTTGCCGCTCAGCATGAGAAGTTTGTTCTCAGGGACAAGATCATTGCCCTCATGCTTGCCATTCCCAGTCACATAGAGGACTTGGAGGCCGCGAACGGTAGTGCCTTCACCCAAATCAGAGACAGGCGACCAGTTTTTCCCATCGTACTTGGAGAGGTAGCCAACATTGCTTTCAGGGTTGTTACCAGCGGCCCACCAGGAGTTGTAATCGGAATCAGCAGTGCCTAGCGCCATGATAGGGCCGGGAAGATCTGAAGCACCATCGAAAGTCGTGTACTCTGAATCCTTTGCATTGTAGGAAGCCATCGTCGTCGCGTTGCCCCCAACGGTCAAGTTACCAGCAATCACAAGCTCGTTGTTTGAGATCCAGATCATGTTATTGATGGTACCACTGAGTCCAGATCCAGGCGTGTTCCATTGCTGAGCTTCGGTGTCGTAATAGCACAAGGTGCGGCAACTGAGACCGCCAGCTCTGTCGAAATCTCCACCAACGTAGACACTTGAAGAGTCGGGCTGGGTAGCCACCGCGTTGACGACCACAACGTCACCAGAGAGAGCAGGTGGCTGAGATGAGGCAAAGTCTCCGGTCTTGAGGTCAATGACAGTAAGACCGTTCACTTGGGTGTCACCATTGGCACCAGTAACAGCGCCACCGGCGAACAATAGTGCCTCGACTGTGTCCATAGCAACGAATATGGAGCTGGAATCCAGGCCACTGACACCGCGAATGGTTTGCTCGGAGGCAGTGTTGTTGATGAACACAAGATTCTCGACCGTGGACCCATCAGACCCCTCTGCGGAGAAGCTGCCACCAAGGATCGTGATGTTCAGACCGTTATCGCCGTAGAACAGACCGTTGTAGACGCCAGTGGCGTTCGAGCTGCTGTCTATGTTAAGAGCACGCTTTTCCATATTGGAGGAAGAAGATGAGGCCGGTTGAATCTTGATGCCCATGCTTTGCAGCGATGGCGATTCGGAGCCTTCCAGCTCGCATGCGCCACTGAGGCCGACTGGCTGGGAAGAAAAAGATCCGCCGAACAGCGGACCGAAACCGTCAACATTCGTATACGATGTGAGCAAACCTTCCACGGATATCGTGGCGTCCTGGATGTTGTGCAACCAATTTCCGGCGCTTGAGACCCAGACTGCAAGTCCAGAAGTGTTGAAGCTCTTGTTGTCTCCAAACGCGTTAACAGACGTGAATGCACCAGAGAGCGCAAGGCAGGTCTCATTAACACCACTGGTGACGTTCAATGTGACAGGTACGATACTGAAGACTGGGCCGTCGACGCCTGCACCAAGTGCAGCCCAGGTGTTGTCATCAGCGTTGAAGACAGCGATACTGTTCAGGCCTTCCACAGTCTCCTTGGCGGTATTGCTGAAATTGCCACCCATGTACAGTGTTGATCCGTTCTGGAACATGCACTGTACCTCGGAGTTCAGACCACCATCAGGCAAAGCTGTCGCATTGTTGCCCACTTTCATGACATTCGAAATGCCACTGCCGTTGAAGTTGCCCGCCACGAATGTATCATCTCCCACTGTCGCTAAAGCGTGTATGGTCGCCTGGTCTTGCAACTTGCTACCAGCAGCGTCGATAGAAGATTTGGTGAAATCTGTGCTGACTTCGGTCAAACTGGGGTCGTACTCGAAGAGACCGTTGAGCCCACTTGTGGAGTTGACAAGCTCGAAGCGAACTCTTTGCGCCACGACAGTGAGAGGGATAGATTGGTTTGCGACTGGGGCCAGGGTGACTGAAGGGCGGAAACCATCGTCAGCATCGACGTATCCGTAGTAAATCTGGTCAAACTTGTCGTAGTTGTTGGTTTGGAAAAAGGTCGTGCTGATGGGATCGCCTCCAGAAGTCATGGTACCAGTCAAATTGACTTGACCACGGGTTGGGCAAGTACCGTCTTGCAAACAGCCTGGCGTATATACTGTGACTGAGTAGTTGCCAGACTGACGGATGTTCGGTCTGAAGGTAACTGATATATCCTGGTCGAATTGCTCAGACTTGTCCAGAAAGCCGCTCAAATAGTCCGAACTTGTCTGATCATTCTTGGACTTTGTGATCCAGAAAATGTTGTTGTTCGAATTGTCTGGAGAAAGCGAAGAGTCGGAGACTTGTTCAGCACCTTTGCAACGTGGCTCGTTGAAGTCATTGATAGCAAACGCGAAGATCTGGTCCTGGTACAACTCAATTCCACTCAAACCACCACCACTGCCGTACCATTCCACAATATTAACGCGGAAAGAGTTCATGCCAACTGGCGGGTCAAAGTGGAAGTCCTGCCCAGTAGCGTTGTGCGCGAGCGGGCAGCGAGCGGAGCAGGATTGGTTGTTTCCATCGGCATCATAGTACTGCATTTCGAGGATGCCGCCACTGTTCAGATTTTCGAAGTAGAAGGTCTTGGTGCCGCGGCCTTCCTGCTCGGTGTTGAACAAGCGCAATTTGGTCGGGTTGAAGCCATATCCGTAATCGCCTTGCCAGAAGCCAGGAATCCCATCCTGGAGCAACCAGGTATTGCTGTCTTCGGAATTGTTCGCGCTACATACGATCTTGGAAGGATCGCTGAACTCGCTCCTTGAGGTGCTACCTTCGCCGGTGATTTTACCAGAGGACAAATTGATAACCTGGATATCGGGCTCCGTTGGCGTCGTGGTGTTACCGAGGCCGCTGAAGGAACCGCCGAAGACAATCTTGCCATCCCGCTTCGCGATGGATGACACAGGGCCGTTGAATCCTGCAAAGGGCAAGTTCGTCCATCCAGTCGTCCAGGCCATAGCATTACTTGAGTTGCCACCCACGAAAGATCCACCAACGTAGACTGTTCCAGATTCGTCGTCGCAGTACAGGGCCTTGACCTGCCCACTAAGCCCAGGCAAAGCGGTCACTTCCTGCGTATCTGGGCTCCATAACGCGATACCCTGTGCCTGTACTCCCCCGAGACTCGTGAAGTTTCCGCCTACCACGACGCCTTGCAGTTCTCCGTCCTTAACAAACGGACACATCGTTTGGATATATGCGTCGGTCATGTCCAGTGTCTGAAATGCGCCGTTCGGATACCGGGTGATGAGTCCTTGGCTGCCATTTGAATTGAACGCATTCTCGTTCTGGCCCACATATTCGTATAATGAAATGCTGTCGTAGTCTCCGGCTAGTGCGACACGTCCTAGGTTTGATAGGTCCAAGTTCGGCGAGGGTACTGCTGTGTATGGTAATGCGCTTGCCGATTGTGCAAGCAGTAGTGGTGCTGTGAGAATGAAAGCTTTCAGCTCAGGCCCGAGGGCCAGGAGCTGTGATATTTGGTTGCGCATTGCGCGCAAGAGAAGCTGGACGTTTCCAGTACTAATTACGGTCCAGTATGAACATGTGTCGGTAGGTCGAAATGCTGCAAATGAAAGGATGAGGCGCTGCCGAGAAGTGTGTCGTAGTCACTGTGCCGTGAGATGCGCGCAGGCAAAACAGAGACAGTGTAGGAGATGCGAGTCGTCAAACTGGGCTCGGATTGACGCAGACGGCTGAGGTGTCGATTGGCGTGCTGAGGGCGGCGATCGGTGCGGGTCCGCGGGTTTGAAGGGTGCGGGCGACGTCGCAGGTGTTTTGGTGGCAAAAGAATGACTGTGGTGAGTTGATTATGGGCGTGTCGTCGCGTGGGCCTGGTGTGCGGTCGCCGGCTCGCTCAGCAGGCGCTGCAGAGGTGGTGAGGATGGAATGAAATCGGTCTCCTAGGTGAGCGAGTCGCGAGCAGGCCCGGGCAAGCTTGGGAGATTGGTTGTCGCTACGAGCCCAATCATGCGCCGTCTGCCACTGCACGGACTTCACGGTCCGCAAACGCCAACGAAGTCTACCACCCGATCTGGAACCAATTGATGATGTTGTGCACGAGGAGAACGGCTGCTGCTTGTGGGAGTATTCGAGGTGTTGAAAGTATGATCTTGTTGGCGTCTGTATTGACGATACCTGCTAGCCATACACTGCTTCCTGACGCTGTGCCTTCCAGCCGCTTCACCTCTTCGTGGAACTCGACGGCACGCGAGTGGAGCTAATAATATATCACCCTGCTCCGTCTCGTACACGCCGTTGGGATAGCCCTCCTCGAATTGCCCTCCGCCAAATTCGACTGCGAGTTCTCAAAGAGAGGCCGGACGCACATGCTTCCAGAGCGACCACGTCACCATCTGGCCTGCGACAGCGATGTCATATCACCGCGACAACACACCTGTCTAACACAATTGCGTGCAGCTTGCAGCTTCACAGCTCTGGCTTTGCCCTGCGTGCTGCCGATGCCCTGCCTCAGCCAGCCCTTATCCTTGTCTTATGCCGAGCAGCACCCCTGTCTTCACACGCGCGTATGTTGTGCACGCATGCATCTGCTACACATGCACAACACATGAGGAGGCTGGGACTGTTACACTGCCAATTTGTTGCTCAGGGGAAACAAACACTTTCCATCTCGCGTTTTGCAGTATGGATTGCCACTGCACGCGTTTGGATCTGCACTGTTTTGATGGACGGTACGGCGTTTCGTCGATGAGTACCGCAAACTCTAAAGCTGGCGACAAGCCACACTGACCAGGAGGCGGAGGCAGCACCCTGGTCGATTGTCGGAAGTTTGCGTACAGCTGATCTCTAGTACCCAGCCGGTCCGCATGTATACTTATGGCACTAGCCTCAGAAATTACAGCAGCTTCTCTAGCAAGCATGTGCGTGTGAGGATCAGAGCAATTGGATTCATACGTGCGATACATGTAGACTATTGCCAATCCATGCGTGCAGCTAGTGTAGCGATTCGTTCAAGCCGATACTTCTGATGCCATAAATGTACATATGTATGTACATCTCTGCGGTCTTTCAAGATGCTGATATCAACCAGGGTTCGGGTTTGGGGTTTGGGCCCTGTCAATTGATGGTTGCAAATATATTATACATGCTCCAAACATGGTCAATACGGTGTCAAGATGTGTTCAACATGTCTTTTGCATCCTTGTGTGCTTGTTTAGCAGTTACTTGCTGGTTCTGTGCCGTTATCACAATGAAGAATGCTCGAATCACAGTTTTGTATAATCCAGCTGGGAACTTGGAATAAATCTACGTACATGTACATGTATGTGTATCACCACAAGCAGTGGCATATAGGCTGCTCGCAATATTGATCGGTATACGTACCCACAGATGTACGTAGTGTATATACAGCACATATGCTAAAGCAACCAAGATGACAATAATGAACAATAAATGAGCACAGTTCATGCAGTCGTTGCGACGACAGTTCATCAGGCACGCAGGCAGTTCGCGCCTCGATACCATGCCGAATGGTTTTGCTCAGCGTAAATCAGCCTTTTCATGTTCACCTGGTCTCCATGAGTGTCTCAGCTCCATGTGGGTTCCCCTCACAAAGTCAAGGTATGGTTGTGGCAGTGATGCATGTACAGATGTGATCGCCTGGCGCATCTATACCGCTTCGAGGATTTCGTGCAGGACCCCACCTTTCTTGAGTGTGGAGGTGGCCTTCCCACGGCCTCACCTGCGTTCCTGTGAACTCCCATCCAAACCTCGATGTTGATGACCGTCGAATGGTGCACATCGACAACGACGAAGCCGGGCAAACTGAGCACTCGACTCGACGGGTGTCATATTCACCACCCACGCTTCCAACCACAATACCGAGCAGCGTGGGCGTACGTCACTATTCACAGTCACAGCTCGCCCCGCCGTCAACGCTTACCCATCAGATAACGCGGAGAGCCTTCCACCCTGCACCCACCACTCCTCGCCGCGTGCTTCACATGCACTGCTTCCTCCACCAGACCTTAACCACGGCTCCATAGACTTGCTTGACGTCCACTTCCGAGCCTTTGCCGTACTGAGCGAGGACGGCGATTCTACCGAACGACAAACACCATCCGCGAAAGGTGATCACTGCCTACACAGTGCACGAGAGTGTCCAGAATTATCCCAACCCCAACCACACGCCTACAACCACCTCCATACCCCGCCGACTCCGACCTCGGGACTACCCAACATCGACACTGAGCTCTGCATCGCCAGAGCGCGTTCAATCGTTGGACTGCTTCTGGCCGGTATACCGGCCGCTTTGAGGTTGCAGCATGACGTCCGCGCTAGATGACGAGGATCTCTCCCTCTCGATCTCTGCCAGCTCCAATGCCCGCCGCAACTCAAGAGACAACCGCCCTCAAAATGGCGGACCGGTCAATCCGCTGCCTGCGCCGACGCGCACACCACAAGAGCGTCCACCCGCATCCAGGGCATCGCAACGACTTGGCCAGTACAAAATCGTGAAGACGCTGGGAGAGGGTTCGTTCGGCAAGGTGAAGCTGGCTGTCCACGAGATCAGCCAGCAGCAGGTTGCTTTGAAAATTATATCGCGGCGCAAGTTGGTCACACGAGATATGGCAGGCCGTATCGAACGCGAGATCCAATACTTGCAGCTCCTGCGACACCCACACATCATCAAACTGTATACAGTCATAACTACGCCAAACGAGATTATCATGGTCCTGGAATACGCTGGAAAGGAGCTGTTTGACTACATTGTCACTCACGGCAAGCTGGCGGAGAACCAAGGCAGAAAGTTCTTTCAGCAGATCGTCTGCGCTGTGGAATACTGCCACAGACATAAGATTGTTCACCGCGACTTGAAGCCAGAGAATTTGCTCCTGGATGACCAACTGAATGTGAAAATCGCCGATTTCGGTCTGAGCAATATCATGACTGATGGCAACTTCTTGAAAACGAGCTGTGGCAGTCCCAACTATGCTGCACCCGAAGTCATCAGCGGAAAACTTTATGCCGGACCCGAGGTCGATGTCTGGAGTTGCGGTGTCATCCTCTACGTTCTTTTGTGTGGTCGCCTCCCATTCGATGACGAATACATTCCTGCATTGTTCAAGAAGATCGCCCAGGGTAACTACTCGGTGCCGAACTATCTGTCACAGGGCGCTGTACGCCTCATCAAGCGCATGCTTCAAGTAAATCCTGTGAACAGAATTTCTATCCAAGAGATCCGCCAGGACCCTTGGTTCACAAAGGACCTGGCTGAGTACCTGCAGCCTCCTGTTGAGGAGTTCATCGACACAGGCGTTGACCCTAACAAGGCGATTGATCCCCAAGCGATGGACAAGACTCAGCCAGTGGCTCTGCAAGAAAAGCTACATACCACTGTTGTCAGTAAACTCGGAAAGACAATGGGCTACGCTCCCGACGACGTGCAAGAGGCTCTCTCGAAGAACGAGCCCAGCGCCATCAAGGATGCATACCTCATTGTGCGCGAGAACCAGCTCATGCGGACGAACCCGAACCTGGCCCAGGATCAGCCAGCGTTCATGGCACAATCTCCGCCTGCTTTCCAACCACAGCTGAAGCCGCCCCAACGTGCTGCCGCCGGACGACAACCGCCACCTTCGCCCATGCAGAGTATGGAGCACCCACGCCATGGTTCTACCGGATCAGCATCTATAGCAGAAGCGAGATCTCCAGCAACGTCGATTGGCATCCTGCCGTCCTCACTTCCAGAATACCACTTAGCTTACATGAAAGGGCAAGTGAGTAAACATGTACCCTCCCAGCAACCCGACGATAAGGAAATTGAGGACGACCATCCCCGTACCAAAGAAGAGCAAGAGGCCACAGCGAAACGCCTCAAGCCTCACAGCAAAAGTTCGGCCAACATGCATCGCAACATGGAAAAGCCCGAACCCATGACTAGCATACCAGACAAAAAAGACAAGAAACAACGACCGACAAAATGGCAATTCGGAATTCGCAGTCGTAACACTCCTGCTGAAGCGATGCTTGCTATCTACAAGGCGTTACGCAGGATGGGCGCAGAATGGGAGGTACCGAAACCCAAGGAATCGGGCGCAGAAGAAAGCCGAGAAACCAGCCCTCAGCGCAATCGTGCAGGTGATGAAAGCCCTGAATACAGCGACTCAGACCCAGATGCTGGCACTGATCCTGAGTACGCTACACATTCAGAGCAAGAGCGCCGCAGACAGCGCCGCAAGGAGAAGCGAAGTCAAGACTCTGAGCACCGTGGCCGCGAGCGTTTTGGCCGCTGGAACGATTACGGCTACACCATTCCTGAGGATCCTTGGTGTCTTAACGCACGCTTCATGAAAGACGGCATGTACCCTCCCGGCGTTGCACACCCCTCATCAACCCACTCCTCCCGCGTCGACCTCACCGCAGAGAACGCCCGCCGCCGCAGCTCTACCGTCTCTAGCGTGGCAGCCTCCGCCACCGGCAGCACAGAAAACGTCGCCGCCACAGGCCCACCGCTCAGCGCCACCAATTCTCTACAAGGCCGCTACTGGCCGCGCCCAGAGGAGAAGGTGTGGGTGTACGTGACGATCCAACTCTACGCCATCGAGAAAGATTTCTACTTGGTCGACTTCAAGTGCGCCGGATACGAGAGACTGGTCCGCAAGTTCGCAAGCGAAGTCAACGGCGGCGATGAGCCTGAGATCATGCGCAAGGGCTCGAGTGGCACAGAGCCTGAAGATGAGGAGGAAGAACTTGTTGGAGAAGGCCGGTATGCGGATGAGAAGGACATCTCGTCGCCTTTCCCATTCCTTGATGTGGCGAGCAGGCTTATCATCCAACTGGCCGAGGCGGCAGACTGATCGTGGGTTTGTCATTGCGACCGACTGAAGATCGATTTCTGCAGTCTTGCCTCTTTTTCGGTGGGTTGGGTTTGAATGGACAGATTCCTTCCAAGAGCTTGCAGCGATTGTCGTTGCGAGAACGAAGAAAGAAAAAAAAGAAACGAAAAAAAAAGGAAACCACCAGACTTTTGTACTGTGGGTTTTCTTTCTTTTCTCTAACGATGTGCACGAGTCAAAAAAAGGGAGTGAATGATACCAATACCTGTTTGGGACAATGGAAAATGGTGTAGTCGTGTATTGAACTGACCGGAGTGGTGGTGTTGTTTTCATCAAGAACATCCTGTTTTCTCTACATCTGCCTTTTCTTCCCGTCTTTCTCTTCTTCCATGTCGATATCTCCGCCCAGCCTTCGGCTGCATGCGCTGGTACGTGAGCTCCGTGATTCCTACAGAAGAAGAAAGGCTTTGCATGGTGATCTTCCTTCCGATGCGGGCTGCCTACTTCAAACGTCTCTGCCTGGTTAAGAAGCCATATTCATTCTCTAAATGCACGGCAGACCATAAGGTCAGGTCGCTGAGCAGTCTTGGTGGACGGTATTTCAGTTCTGTATACATGTAACTCACACGCATCTTCGTGTATCGATGTGCTGCGCCCCAGTGTGAATCCATCAATGCGACCCCGTCGTCTGCTCCAAAACAAAGCCATGCGGAATTTCAACTAAATCAAACAATATTTTGAACAGCAACACGTTCCCTGCATCATATCTCATCAACCTCAAAACTTCATAGTCTCATACCGACTCTTCGCCCGGATCCTCTCGCCAAACCGATAAAACAGCCACGGAATCGGCAGCATCGCCACCGAAATGAATCCCAGCAGACTCGTCGCCCAGCCCACTCCAAGCCGCTGATACATCTGGAACGTGAACAGGGGGAACACAGCGCCCAGCGTGTATCTCGCGACGCCATTGGCGGCCATTGCGGAAGCCCCGTTGAGCGGTCCATACGTGTCGATGAAGTAGAGAGCGGCGCTGAGGAAGATGCTCAAGTTGCCCCAGGCGAAGGGAATGCCGGCGAGGACGGGCGAGATCCAGTGAACGTCTGGGCGGGCGCTCCACGCGAACCAGAAGAGGCTGGAGTTTCCGTGTTAGTTGCTGAACTGGTGGAGGTGGCTGATTAGACGGAGATGACTTACCCTATCGGCACGCCGAAGCAGCCCATTTGAGCGCACAAAAGCCTGTACTCTGGCGGCACAGCGGTGCGGCCTTCTTTCAGCACGCGCTGGTGGTGTTTGGCATAGTAGAGGCGGTCGACGAAGACGTTCGTGGCGACCGCGAGGAGGACGCCGAGGCCGATGGCTGTGAAGGTGAGGCCGTACTGCCATGTGTTGAAACCGTAGACTGTCGTGAAAGTGTAGGGGTATGCAGCGAAGAAAGCGAAGAGGACCGAGAACGTGAATGCAGTGTAGAGGCTGAAGAGGAAGACGGTGGGTTCTGTGAATAGCATGTGTAAGGGTCGTGCTAGGGTGACTGTTAGTAGCATTTTGACAAGTGCCAGGCCCTTCAAGTTTGTCTGCTGAGGTGGCGGGATGTTGAGGCGTTTTGCTCGTCGGGCTAGGATGATTTTCTTGTAGGTTTCTGACATGCACATGACTGGGACGGTGACGGCTAGAGCGATGAAGATGGTGCACCACTGGGTCCAACGCCAGCCTTTGAATTGTGCTGCAAAGCCTCCTATTACTGGGCCCAGGGAAGGTCCAAGGAACGGCATCATGATGAATAGAGACGATGCAACAGCCCTGTCCTTGGGTAGATACATGTCGGCGTTGGTTCCAGCGCCAACAGCGAGTACAGGACCTCCTAATGCTCCAGCTAGGAACCGGCAGACCAGTAGACTGCCAAACGACTTGCTAAAGCCAGCGCCCAAGATGAATAGCATGTATGTCAATGCTGAGACTTTGTAGACAACAGATCGGCCGTACGTCTCCGAAATGGGAGCTGCAATCATCGGGCCAACTGCTAGTCCCAGCACAAACAACGATAGTGCCAGTATGGATGCTGTGCGCGACACCTCAAATCGCTCTGCTATCTCAGGCGTGGCAGGTGTGATTAAAGACGAGCCGCAAGTCACTGAGAAGCCAAGGCAGGCTGTTGCAGCTGTGTGGAATGCCTTTTTCATGAGACTCCTACGATCGATGTCAGTTGTGGGATGGTGCATATCCCTGATAAGGGCATGTGTTACCAGTTCATAGGATTTTCTGGATCATCAGGACCGTTCCAATCCTGCGCTGTGACGGTTCTTCGTAACGGCTCTGGTCGAATGGCTTTGACGTCTCCCTTTTCGACGTCACGATCTGTGAGCGTACCATTCTCGTGGGTTGCTGATGCGGTGTCTTCGATGACAGGTTTGGTAACGCCGTCGACGGTGACTTCTTTATCGGCCAGACTGTCACGTCGAGTGACATGAGATTGTTCAGCCATTGGCAGAAACGCGTGAGATGTATTGTCCGACCGCGATATGTATCGTGTATCCCGAGATGTGTAAGTGTAACAGATCTTGTACACGTCTGATCGGTCAAATGTATATATATGAAGCGAGATCCTCCAATTACAAACCTCGTGCTGTGTTCAGCCACGTACGGCCGACAACAACAAATGGATGAACAATTGGCCGTGGGTATTATTCAGCTCATTCACGTCTGCTACAGGAAGGTACGAGTCATAGCCTTACAGCCTCGGTCGCAGTGTCTGGCAATTATTGAATACTGAACAGCATTGGGTTTACCCCTCGGTGTTTGCAATGTTGATCACTCATCATGCCGATAGAGCAAACCTAAAGCGGACTGGCCACTGGCCACAACACAGGCGCGGTACACGTGATTGACGTGATGAACATGAAGGATTGTGGAACTAAGAGACTTTGCGGAGCAGCGACACACGTTGAATGTGTTGTAGCTGGTCGAAAGATCAGCATAGTATATTCCAGTCCAATCGGCTGTGAAGATGCAGTAGTTGTCGCTACTTTGCAGCCGAACGCGAGCGAGCGGCAAAGACCATAGACACCTTTTCGCACCATGTAATTTCTTGCTTGCACTCGAACTTATGTCCTAGCCATTGAGAAGAGAAAGATATTGTACTGCCGAAATAACAGCTTCGTGATGTCCACGGTAGTCATATAACGCGCAGCCACCCAGCTGTGCTATGCTTGTCGTACGTACGGTGTCCGGTGTGGCGGTTCCTCCAAGCTCCATATGATGGAACAGCTGCCAATGATGGCGCAAACCTGGCAGAGTCCGGAGTAATAGTAACAACGATACCAATAGCATCTCCACAAACTCACCACAAGGACGGTAGGAGGTACGTGCGCACGATCGAGATCTGGTTCGTGAAACAAGCCTTCCAAAAGCTTAGCACGTCTCAAGACGTCACTTGCTCCCAGATCTGCAGATAGCTTCCCAGCCTGCGGATGGCTGTCGCAGTATTCACTCTGGCAGCCGCGTAATCCCGTATCATCATTCAATTGTCCAAGAGAGGAACTTGTCGCTTGAAACTATCTCTCTGCTTTTACGCACCACTATACCATCAATTGTACTTTGTCAGCGGCGATAGCTTTGGACGTCATACGAAGCCTGCGACGACGCGACCGAGACACACTTCTCACCACATCAATTCACATTAACCAACATGGCTGACTGCGGCTTCCTGCCTTTACCCGTGGTCTGCATTCAGTGTGGTACAAGTAAGGCTCAGTCCTCGATGAATTGTGATGAATTAGATGTTGACGTATTCACGCAGACCAAAACCCTTGCCATGTCAAAATTGTTGGGCCTACTCTTGGCTTCATCATAGGCATCCTTCTTGCGGTAAGACTCTCTTTGCCTTCCGACTGCTTGGAATCGGAAAGTCCTGACAAACATCTAGATCGTTTGCTGGCCTGCTGCAATCTTCTGCGGTTGCTGCTGCACAGAGACAGGCAAAAAGGTGCTCGGTTACCCTGCAGACACATCGGGACAGATAAGCAATTGCATACCATTCTGATCACTGAGAATGGACTCCAATTCGAAAAAACTCCGATACTCTAGACCCGGCGCCGCGATGTGATGTGAAGTCCGGCGACAGCATGGCTGGCCGCAGAAGTGGCAAATGGGAGTGGCTTGATGATAGAATGTCTATGGCGTCCTTGAACCTACCTGGCAGACGTTGTCATGCTACTAGGGAACTTCTTAATGATGAACCTCATACCTTATCATTCGCGTACACGACTTGAAAGAACGTGTTTCCATCTCCCTGGCCCGGAACGAGACTTGCCCATGCAAATTGCGCCGTGCTCAAATCCGCTCCTTCCTAACAGCTCCATCGCGCCTTCCCTTTGTGGCGACCACAACAATTTTTCGCACTCAGCCTCTGTTGACGTTCTGCCAAACACCTCGCAAGTATCCCCATGCCAACGATTTCTTTGCTCAAGCCGCGTTCCTCATACCATCATATTGCGTCCTCTAACAACCAACAACCCCCCACCACCAAACCATACCATCGCATCAATGCCATGATCCACCATCATGTCGGCCAACAACAACAGCTTGACCGAGCATGAACTGCATCTGGCCACTCAATACGAGCTGGAATTGGAATACTTGACTTCGCCAGCGGCACTCCCGAGCATCGAAGAATACTTTGGCCCTGGCGGAGCCTTCTGGTCCCAACCCATCATATTCGACGGTGAGTCCATTTTCGATGACAACTTGAACATTGCTGGCGAGGGGAACAGCAATATCGGTGATGTCAATGGTACCGACACCAGCATGGACATCAGCATGGGCGACGCCACAGATTCGGACAAAACCATCGACAACGGCATCGGCGACGCCACTACCAGCGAGTCCAACACCCTCACAGACCGCGATCTCTTCCGCTCATTCCTCGTCTCCGATATCGACGACGAAAGCAAAAACAACAGCAACGATAACTCCACCCAACAACAAGCTCGCGAAGACCAACACTGCGAGTCGCACAAAACCACCAGCGACCTCTCACCAACCTCACCAAAACCCGACTTCGTCCAGAAACACAGCACCTCTCCTCCAACCTCTCCAAACAACCCAGCCCATCCCCACGGCACCGACGGCGCGATCGACTCCAGCCCACCAGCGCCGCAGCAGCGCTCTTCACGCGTCTCAAAACCAAAGCCACAGTACTTCCACAGACGCACCACACGCTCCATGAAGGGCGCAGAAAAACGCAAGCAAGAGACGGAGGACGAGCAAGAAGAAGTCGAAACGAAGCGCTCGAAGGCAAACTCTGTCGCGAGTGAGGTCGAAAACGCGAAGGGTGGCAAGAGCCTCCCCGCGCGCAAGCGGACCTCTGTCGCAAGTGAGGTCAAAGATGATGAGAAGGGTGGCAAGGGCAAGAGCCTCCCCGTGCGTCAGCAGCCGAAGCAGAAGTCTGGCGCGAGCGAAGTCGACGGTGAGAAGATTACGCAGAACTTACCTGTGCGCAAGCGCCAGCAGCCGAAGAGAGCTGTTAAGAGTAAGAAGCAGTGAGCAGTGGCTCCTTTTCATTTCCTCGCATTGTTTCGAAGTGTCTTGACAGCAAAGACCACATTTGGCGCAGCACGCCCTGTTTGATTAATCAGGCGGTCAGGCCTTGACATCAACTGTCGAGGGTCTTGGAAAAGCAGTTTCTTTCCTTGTGTGAGACACGCACTTTTGGTTCTTCTCCGCATCCACGTTTGATAGTTCTTGCAGGAGACCAGCCTGGAAACTTTTGCAGAGCAAGAAAATGCGGTGGCTGTTTTTGTGAGAGAGATTGAAGTCTGGATTGTGGCGATCTGTTTGCCGATCACCACCACTGAATTAAAGTACGGTACCAAGCTAGTTATACAATTCAACGAATGCAATACCTCTTCGTCGTTTTCTCCGCAAGGCAACTTTGGCCCATTTCCCTTGATACCGTATCCTTCTCATCCCGGCCTCCACAGAACAGACTTAGCAGCAGCAGCAGCAGCAGCAGCAGCAGCAGTCGTAGTCCCTAGCTTTTCAGCTTTCTTCAGCGCCCTCAGCCTGTTCTGGGATTCATTCTTCTGCTGGCGTCTGCGTCGTTTTTTCTCTAGCTCTGCTCCCGTTAACTCCGCACCTTTACTCGCATGTGTTCCTGTCAGGCCCAAGGATTTTTCTTCGCTGCTGGAGTCGTTTGCGTAACACTGGACATTGTGTAAAGTCTGTTGTGGTTCGATGCTGGCTAGTACTGAAGAAGGACTAGAGATTGTTGGGGAGCACTGTGCTCCACAAGACATTGTTTGAAAGTCGTTTGTTCCAGGTGGTCTTAGTTCAGGAGGCAGCGTCTCAGGGAGAATCGTTGCAGGCTGGACTGGCCTTGGGCCTATTGGCCCGCGAACGACCATCCAACGACTGGGAATGCCGGCAGGCAAATCCATGACAGGCGTATCCATCCTTGCAGGAGCTGTCCCAGCAACCGTCTGTGGAAGATCTGTACCAGTAGGGACGATGCTGCGGACCGATCCACCAGGGGCAATCACAGGCATCATCGGAGCCATTCCGACTGAACGATTCTAAGGCTCAGCAAAATTCTCGCTCATCCTGGCCTTCTTGCTCGCTCCAGCAGCATCCTCCGTAAGCCTCTTCCGCTTGCTGCCCTTAACAGCACCACCTCTGCCACCCTTGACTCTGTACGCCCCGTCGGGGTCTCTGGCGCGCTTCCTGCCGCTACCAGGTTCTTCGACGGGTTGAAGCTCGTCCTCTTCAAAGCCGCTGGCGGCACTGGGGCTCATGCCTTCGTATGCACGCTCCATGGCGCGGTCGCCAACTTGCTTTGCTAGGTTCTTACCGCGTTTGCGGCCAGCTGGTTTGCTGCTGGCGCCGCCTTCGTGGGAGGCGAGGGATTCGGTATCGTCGTCTAGCGCAGCATGCATCTTTGAATGGGTCTTCAGCCAGTTATGCTGGCTTTGTGGGTTGAGGAGTTCCATGTGCCTCTCCAATTCGCGAGGAGTGAGCTCAGCTTGATGCGGTGATTGAGGCTGTGCGAGGTCTTTGTCGAGACTCAGGCGATCTCCAAGCTTTGCGTCGAGGCGTTGAAGGTATTCAGTTTCTTGAGATGTGGAGAGGAATGTTGGTGGTTCGTCACCTCGATCTTCTTGCGGGAGATCGTCTTCGCCATTCACGAGAGGGTAAGGCACACTGCGTTCCAGCGATTCCAGCTTTTGCACACCTTGGGCGGCGAGTTGATCTTCCATCTGGTCGCGGATGATGTGCAGGTCGATTGGCGGGATCAGGCCCTTGGTGATGGCTGCGGTGTATTCGGTGATCATCTCGTTGGAAGCTTCGGGCGTGATATCGGGCTCGATGATAGTCGCACGCTGCCTTTGCGCGGGTGTGCGCACGTCGAATCGTAGGTCGGTAGGAATGGCAGGGCTTTGGTTCATGTCGAGCAGGATCTCCAGCAGTTCACTAGGCGGATTGTTAGCAAGTGTATCGCGTCGGCATACGGTAGTAAATGCGCGCAGTATCACCTACTCGAGCTCTTCTCTCAGTCTCTTAGCGGTACCCTCCAACTTGTGCTCCTGCTTGAACAGCGTCTTGTTCTCCTCGAGCACGCCGTCGAACTTGACGCGCATCTTGCGGTACTTCTTGCGCCATGACTTGTATGGCTGACGTTCGCCTTGCATGCGGTTTTGTTGTGCCTGCACGCTCTCAATACTCTTCCCACCTGTAGTAGGATGCGACGCAGCGGCCGCGCTCTCGGAGTCGCTCATGGCGGGTGCTTGCGTGGATGCGACTGTGCCTGTGTATTAGGCGGCAGAGTGGTATTACTGGCGTTGTTTCGTGCTGTGGTGTGGTAATGGTAGTTGACAGGTGATGTTGGAAGTGGGAGTACGCGTGGTCAGAAGAAATGGTTGCGACGAGAAGCTGGCATCGAGAGATGAAGACGTGCATGCGCTTGCTTTCACAGCCGCGTCGCGGAGCCGCCAAAGCCAAAGCCCGCTGGGAGGAGGAGTTGCCCACGTCCTTGCTCCCAGCCCGCCGACTTCCTCTCAGATGAGATGACTTGAAGGTACCTTACCTAGGTATCAAATTATATCAAGAAATGAAACCCAGAACATGTGAAATTTGATTGGAAAGAGTCTCGAAGGCAGTCTCGTCGTAAGCGCAGGTGGCAATAAATTAATCATTTGATATTTTGGTCTTTTGTACCTTAAGGTATTTGGTCGCATCGATCACATCCTGAATACACCAAACTCAGTCTTCTTGTCCTCGACACTGCCTCCCAGCGCCGCCTGCAGTCCCATGCCTAGCACTCTTCTGGTATGACTAGGCGGAATGACACCATCATCCCATAACCTCGCAGTAGCAAAGAGAACGTCGCTCTCCCTTTCAATCCTAGCCTTCAACTCGGGATCGACCTTCTTCCCGACAGCCTCCATGACACTACTCAGCTGCTCGGCGCCCATGACACTCGTCTTCGCCGACGGCCACGCCCACAGGAATCGAGGCGAATAGGCGCGTCCGCACATGCCGTAGTTGCCAGCGCCGGCGCTTGAACCCACCACGACTGTGAACTTGGGCACGTCGGCGCACGCCACCGCCGTGACGAGTTTGGCGCCGTTCTTCGCGATGCCGCCTTTCTCTGCGTCTTGCCCGACCATGAAGCCGCTGATGTTTTGCAGGAAGATGAGGGGGATATTGCGCTTGGCGCACAGCTGGATGAAGTGCGCGCCTTTCAGACTGCTTTCGCTGAATAGAATGCCGTTGTTGGCAACAATACCGACTGGATGGCCGTAGATGCTTGCGAAGCCAGTGATGAGTGTGGAGCCGTAGAGAGGCTTGAACTCACTGAACTCACTGCCGTCGACGATGCGGGCGATGACTTCGTGCATGTTGATTGACTGCTTGAGGTTGGTGCCGACGATGCCGTCAAGCTCGGCGAGGTCATGGACTGGCTCTTCCCATGTGTTTTTGCGTGAGGTATTGTTGGTTTTAGGATAGTTGAGGTTTGAAATGCAGCGGCGTGCAAGAACGAGCGCGTGTGCATCGTCGACGGCTAGATAATCTGTCACACCACTGACTTCGCTGTGCAACTTGCCACCACCTAGATCCTCAGCGCTGACTACCTCGCCCGTTGCTGCTTTGACAAGCGGTGGGCCAGCGAGGAAGACAGTGCCTTGCTCTTGTACAATGATGCTCTCGTCTGACATGCTAGGCACGTAGGCACCTCCAGCTGTGCAAGGACCCATGACCACGCTGATCTGAGGAATGCCTTGACTACTCATTCGAGCTTGATTGTAGAAGATGCGGCCGAAATGGTCGCGATCTGGGAAGACATCGGCTTGATGTGGTAGGTTTGCTCCGCCGGAATCGACCAGGTAGATGCAAGGCAGTCGGTTCTGCGCCGCGATCTCTTGTGCTCGCGTGTGCTTCTTGACCGTCATGGGGTAGTATGTGCCGCCCTTGACACTGGCGGTTTGTCAGCATTGAGCTCCCACAAGTTCTCACTATTTCTTGACTTACGTGCTATCGTTCGCAACGATCATACACATCACGCCCTCCACAGTACCGATACCTGTCACAATGCCTGCAGCAGGCACGTCCTCACCCTCGTAGACCCCATGAGCAGCCAATGCACTAAGCTCGAGGAACGAAGTCCCAGGATCGATCAACGCCGTCACGCGATCTCGCACCAGCATCTTTCCCCTCTGCACATGCTTGTCTCTGGCCTTCTGCGGCCCACCTTCGGCAGCTTTCTCATGCAATTGTGCAATCTTCTGTGTCAAATCGCCCAAGGAAGCAGCATTCTCTGTGAAGCCATCGCTGTTCTTGTCGACAACAGTCTGTAGGACGGAGATTTGGGACGCTTGCTGCGGGCTGGTATATGTTGCGGCGCTCCGTTGTTGTGATCGTACGGGCAACCAGATTTGGGAGCGAGATGAAATGTGTGGGAGACGGTGGAGCGAGCGCACTAGGGCGCGCGATCGTGAAGCCATTGGGTGCCTATGGAGTGCTCACATTGCTGGGGCGGTGTTGCAGTACTTGAATGTTGATCTTAGCTGTGCAAGACAAGGCCGAGGCACGACTTGAGCCTCGTAGAGCCGAAGGGCAGCATGACGGCTTAAGCACCCTAGGCCGTCAACCTTGTGGAGACGGAGTCTGGAGAAAACGGCTGGCGCGTGTGGAGAGAATAAAGTCCCCATGTCCATTCCGTTCGTCCTTCTTACAGCAATTGCAGTTACACACACTTGTTGGAGATAATGTCGTTCCTTTCGCCATGCAGAGCGGCATTGCTGCAATCGACTAGGTCATCGAGAGCGTCCACGGCTAAACGCAGTCTGCTGGCAGCACAGTTCTATCAACAACGACACGCCTCCACAAAGCACCCCAAGGGATTCGCCCCGCCCTCTCAGGATGATTTGGAGGAATTGAGAGAACGAACCATTGAGTTTGCGCGACGAGAAATCCCTCAAGAAGTCGCTCAAAATGTTGATCACAGCAATGAGTTCCCCAATGACATGTGGCGGAAGATGGGCGAGGCCGGCTTCTTGGGCATTACCGCCGATGAGGATTACGGCGGTCTCGCTATGGGCTACCAGGCTCATTGCACAGTGATGGAGGAGTTGAGTCGTGCTTCAGGTGTGTGTCATACGAATCGGAATGAGTATCTATACTTTGCTGACGTTCCATCTTAGGATCGATCGCCCTCTCATACGCCGCCCATAGTCAACTCTGCATCAACCAACTAATGCTCAACGGCAACGACGAGCAAAAAGCCCGTTTCCTCCCAGGTCTCATCTCCGGCGAGAAGATCGGTGCCCTCGCCATGTCAGAACACACTGCCGGCTCCGACGTAGTCTCAATGAAGATGACCGCCACCGAGACAAACGACGGCTACCTCCTCAACGGCTCCAAAATGTGGATTACCAACGGACCCGACTGCCACTACTGCATCGTCTACGCCAAAACCCAGCCCGACGCTGGCTCAAAAGGCATGACCGCTTTCATCGTCGAAACCGACCAGCCCGGCTTCGGCGTGGCTCGCAAGCTCGACAAGCTCGGCATGCGCGGCTCCAACACCGGCGAATTGACCTTCGACAACGTCCACGTTCCCAAAGAGAATATTCTCGGAGCCGTCAACCGCGGTGTGCGCGTGCTGATGGAAGGTCTCGATCTCGAACGTCTGGTCCTCAGTGCCGGTCCTCTAGGCCTCATGAAAGCCGCCCTGGACGTCACCCTGCCCTACGTCCACGAGCGCAAGCAGTTCGGTGAACCTCTAGCCACGCAGCAATTCATGCAAGGCAAGCTGGCCGACATGTACACAAAATACCGCGCCAGCTCTGCTTTTACGTACTCTGTTGCCCGCGCTATCGACGAGAGCCACGAGGACCCAGAGATCAGGACGCAGGATTGCGCAGGCGCAATCCTGTATGCTGCCGAGAGGGCGACGGAGTGTGGTATGGATGCTATCCAGTGCCTTGGTGGTATGGGTTATATGAATGAGGTGCCTGCGGGACGCATTATGCGAGATGCGAAGCTGTATGAGATTGGTGCTGGCACTTCGGAGGTAAGGAAGCTGGTTATCGGAAGGGCTTTCAACCGTGAGTTTGGACTGAGATAGATTCGTCACTATGAGAGTTGACCCTCGTCACTGGTTCTCGAGCTTGACAATGACCGGCGATGTATCATTCGAGAGATCACTGTCCGAAATCAGATCGCGGAGTGGTACTGCATGATCGAAGAGTCCTACTTTTGATATATTGACCTACCTATGCGAGATGTGCCGTTCATTGTGATCGCTTGTCAACATTGAATTCGTTCGGTAATAATGTCTTTACATCGATGCACATCATTATAGTATAACATTACATGTACATGTGCACAATCATTTTGTGATCCGAATCACACTTGATGCCTGTGAAACCCTGACCCTGAAACCATGACGACCATGACGTCCGATGTCTGTTTGCGAATCAAACATCAAGATTGGACTGGAACATTTGGGACTTGGGACGAAAGCACCTTCCCGACCAGGTCACAGTAATCCCACAAGCCATGTCAACCATACTGTCCCCAAGCAGGACGATGCTGTCCTTTCAATGCAGCAGACTCATAGCGCGCACAGCTCCAGCAGGCTATAGGCGCGCATTGTCGACTCTACCCAGCAACAAACACATCGTAAGAAACGCAGCACCAATGTAAATCTACAGCCAATTGCAATCGACTAACAACCGACCACAGTATATCCACGACCGGCCGCAATCAACACCAAAGTCCTACATCCTCTCCTTCCTCCCAACAACACCCCCGACGCCCTCCCTCGCAATCGGCACCTCAACTACCAACCCGCCCACGCCCGAATCCTTAAAAGAAAATCCTGACTTCTTTAAAATCTTGCACCACGTAATAAAAGAGAACGCAGCCCGCGATCCCGAAGTCCAGGCCGCAGCAGCAACCTACGCCTCCCAAGCCGGCTCCGCCCTCGGCTCCGGCGGCGTCTTCTTCCCCCAGCAAAAACAGCGCAAGCGAAGACTATCGAAATCACAACTGGCAGGCGGCGGCGGTGGTGCGGGAGGCGACGGCGCGGGCGGCGCGAGCAGCCAAGGGGGGATTGGCGGCGGAGGCAAAGGTGGATATATTCACGTGAGCGACCAGCGGAATCCGCCTGATTTTGGCAGGGTCGCGTGGCCGGAGGATATTTTTGGCAGTTTGGAGGTTGATGGGGAGGGCAATTTCACGGAGGGCGATGGGAGGTATCAGGAGGCGGGGACTTATCGGGCTTGTACTAATGAGGGAGTGTTGGTTTTGAGTCCATTTTTGAGGGAGAAGTTGGTGGAGAGGTTGCAGCAGCTGGAGGAGCAGGTGAAGAAGAACTCATGAGTGGCGAAGGGTGAGCTGTTGGCGGATGAGAAGGCGAATTTACACTTCGAATGACGCCGTTATTCAGGATGGCGAGCAGCATGGAAGGCTGCATTTCGGCCACTGTAAACGTATGTACGAATAATGTACGATAGGCGATATGCTGACTCAGGTTTCCTAAAAGGGCGCAAAGACCATCAGAGAATGCTTGAAGGTAAGCTGGGTATCTGCTTGGTTGATCGCGTAAACTTTATCCAAAGAAAAGCACTACTTGCAGCAATAGAGTTAACCGCCCAAAGAGCTATGCTTAAATACAAGGAAATGATGCACCCTGTCCTTTGGTCCATCGAGCTTCGCTCGCATCTTGTCACTCGTTTCAACCGCCGCGTTCGAACTGTCTATTAGGGCCGGACAAGCACTATGTCTCTTCCGCCTTATCCTCAACCTCAGAACCCTCACGAGGAACCAACAGGTACCTTCGACAATGGGTTCTTTATCCCGCATCCTGATGAGGTGGCGCGTGCAGAGCAGATGCCATCAAACCTGCCTCCTCAGAGTGACGGGTCTGCTACTCCCGAGTGGTACCACGAGCCATGCAGCCTGGATCACTTGAATCCAACTGCCATTCAAACTGGAGTCTCGCATCCAATTTCGCAAAATTCTCAAGACCAGTCTGGCAATGGTTCTGCTTCGGTCGATGAGATCGGTGAGAAGACCCAGGAAGTCTTCACGTCGTTGCGCGAGCCACTTGAGGCCATGCCAACCGATGACTTCAAGCGCAAGTCCCTGTCTGCGAAGCTCAAGAAATGCTTCAAGTCTGCAGCAGACAGCATGCGCAGCTTGCTGGGATGCTCCTCGCAAAAGCGGTCTATGGGGTATTTGCCCGTGAGCAGCGCCAGCGACAGTGAGACGCATCAGCTCCCGCCGTTGTCTCGCTGTCACGACCAAACAGACGTTGAGGCCGACGAAACCAAAGATACCCAGCTCTCGACGCAGTCAGAAGTTACGATCACTCGTGTCGCCAGCAGATATACTCGTCCTCAGGCACCCTACTTGGTGTCTCTAGGCGCTGAGTTGAGTACCCTGGTCACGCGCTGGTGGGCGTTTGACGAAGCTGAAGTGTTGGGCGCATCAGATTGCGCTGGTGAGTCTGGTCACTTGACGATTGGCGAGGAACAGCCTCTCTTAGCATCGCAGTCAACGGCACCGGTTTCGAGCCCGGAGCCTGAAAGTGTGAGCAGAGAAAGCACTCGGTACTGGTCTGTAGACACCTCTTGGCTTGAACTGGATGAGAATTGAGAGACATTGATCAAGGCAGATAAGGTATGTCTCTTTGTTCTTGTGGCGTCTTTTTGGAGTTGAAGCTAATTTTGCGACTGCAGGCTTGACTGCTGCAGTGAAGATGTCACGCTGCCTATTACGACATATTTGCTGCTAACTTGACGCTGCTGGGACATTTTCATGCTGTCGCCACATGTACTCCAGCGAATGTCCCCAGCGACATCATGAACTTGTTCAATTTCTTTATCGTGTTGGCAGCTGGGCAGACTTGAGACTGGATCGATTTCTTTAAGGATTCTGAGAATTGATCATCCGATTCGTTCTATCTAGATTAGATTTGCCGTGTCCTCCTCGCAGGACACATTTTCATATTTAAAAATCACCATTTGCATCCATCTAGATGGATTTGCCGTGCCCCTCCGTCGCACGCATACCACTATTATTACACGTAATAACAGCCTCAAAAAGCCGAGCACACCGCATGAAAGCAACTGCTTGGAGAAAAAACTCTCTACAAGCTCCGTGACCCAGACCCCATCGGCTCCCAGAATTCCACCACCCACCTCCCATCCTCCGCCCTCCCAATGCCAACGCTCTTCCAGCGTGCATCCGTCACCGCTAACCAAGAGTCATACTCTGCACAAGAGCACCAGGTCGCACTGCTATGCCCAGAGCTGACCACGGGAATCATGCTCTCTCTGTCGCTCATTTCGAAACCAGGTAGCAACGTGAACCGGTGCTGTGCGGGTACATGTCCCGTCTTGACGGTCTTGTGCCGCTTGTACTTGCCACTGGCCCACAGCTCGCCGCACGCCAGAGCTCCCAAGCCCGGCGGCGAGACGAGACGGATCGCGCTCGCGCCGCTGGGAGAGTGGAATTCGACGGGTTCGATTTTCGTTCCCCGCGACCTGCTCTGGTGGGCGGACATGGACATCTGGCGTTTGTGGCCTGGATGAATGGGTTTTGGCGGTGGAAGCGGCGGAAGTTGAAGGGACACGTAGTCTTGTGCACGGTTGCTCAAAAGCGGGTGCAGGTCTACAGGACCGATGCACACCGTTGCTCGTGTGGCGTTGATGTTCTTGAGGAGGGCTAGTTGTTCGGGCAGCTTTGGAGGTCTGGAAGCCTGGAGGGCGCGCTCGGCTTTGGCGGTTGAGAATTCGTCGGGATCGATGATTGTTGAGGGCGGGATTATGCGCAGACGAGGGATGGGTCTCGGCGCGATTTCAGAGGATGATGTAGTCGCTGAGAAGATGGAAGTCGTTGGACTTGGAGCTGGCGGTGATCGCAGAGCTGGATGGATGTGCCGCTGATTGGTTGTGGCGGGAGCCTCTGGAACTCCAGGTCGTGTCGGGACTGTGAGATGATTGTTAATGGCCACTTGAGGACGAAGCATACCTGTGCTGGCCGACTTCTTTGGGCCCTGAAATGGTGGTCCATGGTGACGAGGGATACTGAAGCTGCTGGTAGCATGACGATGCCCCGGATGAACAGGCGAAAGCGACCGCTGGTCTTCTTCAATTGTTCCCAGTGCTGTTGGCGAAACTACAGGGGTCCATCGTTGATCGCTGAAGCTCATGCCTCTGTTCCTGCAAGACCTGGGCACAGGCTCCAAGGGATCTTCGATGATACAGATTCTCTGGGCAGACGCAGCAGACATACTCTCGTAGCTGGGCTTCTTGTGGATGCGAAGGCTCATCACGCTCCGCTCAAATGGAATGGGCAGTCTTTTGGAGAAACGATCGGTACTACTCGTTCGCAACGAGCTTGTTTCTGGCGTCGGCTCGCTTTCCGACCGCTTATGATCACGATGCCCACCAAGCCTTTTTTCTGTCGCTGTTGGGAAAGAGCCGATGGCTTCTCCAATGTCCATCGACCTCATTGAACCTTGTTCTGGCGAAGGAGCACGGGCCGACTGAGTTCGCCAGCTTCTCAAGCTCCATCGCTTGATTCCAGAAGCATCCAACGGCCTGGGCTTCGCTATCAAAGATCGATTATAGGCAGCCTGACGTTCGCGATTCCTATCCATAAGCTTCGAATCTGGTGCAGGAGGCGATGTAAGTGGTGCGGAGATGTCGAGCTTCACTGGTCGGCGTGGGTCTCCCTCAGCTGTGCGTCGCTGCATGTCTTGTTGCTCGTTTGTCGCATGCACGTAGAAGATGCGGTCAGTGCGATCAGGAGAGTTAGGACGCTCGTCATGCGAACGACTGAAAATTTTGCGAGCCAGAACAAGGCCGAACCGGATAACCTTTCGTGGTTCTGGACTGTTCGCGCAGTGTGGGGACTGATAGAGGTCTGTCATGTCGCGGTCAAGGTCAATTGCTGTCCTGGTAGATCTCGATGTTGTTGTGTCGTCCGTGGTTCGGAGACGGCTAACACGTTTTCCTGCCATATTGTAGATTGTTACTGAGCGGACGGAAGGAGGTGGCGCATTCTGGTACCCTCGATGACGGAGTACAAGCATCTGTTGTCGAGGTCCGACGACACGTGCTGGCTGATACGTGTCAATGCAAGTGTGTACCAATCGGTGTGGGAGGAATGGAAGGGAAGGAACAGGAAGTGCTTATGACCACCGGGGAATTTGTTGAACCAGATGTAACAATCTTGTGACAAACCAGAGCAAACTAGCGACCAAGCATGTGCCTTAGACATGTGAGCCAACAAGGTCTACTAGCATGCGTGAAAGCTTTCACTGGATGTTCGATGTAGCTTATGGAAATCGCCTTGATGGATCAAGATTGTCGATTCGTGCGAGCTTTTGTAAATACGGGAGAAGATGTATATACTACATTGACGCAACTTGGCCACTGGTAGTCGCGAAAGTGCTCATCTTCTAGTATGGTAAGGCAAGTCGCTTTGCCTGGGTATTCGACCCTTATAGAGCCCAGTTTGGCCCGGAAGGCTGACCTGTGCTGCGCCTACGACATGTGAACATGAAGCTACGGCGTGGAAGACGCTTTTCAGCACGAAGCTGGCCTGCTCGCGTTCTCCATCTGCAAGCACGCTGAGATCCGGTTTCTTGTAGCAGGCGAAATTGTGGCGGCAGCTTCGCATGGTTGTGCAGGAATTCATGCTGCTTGCACTGCTCGCTCGTTCAAGATATTGCGTCGTTAGAGCAATATTAAGCGATGTTAATTGCTCGCGGTGCCACAAACGCATATGCGCTCTCGTGGGAGTTATTCTTGCTCGGAGTCCAGTGCGACCGCTCAGCTGGCATCATTTCTTCTCCTCTCCAAAATCTCGCCTCGTACACCCTCCGCTGCAGCCAACACCTCGATTAACCTTCCTACACCTTCTCTCCATCCTCGCTCCAAGCTCTCGACTTCTCCTTGCACGTTTGACTGTGCGTCTCTCCTTTCTCTCTCGACGGTTTCCAATTCGATTCTCGCCGCCTCAATCTCTGCCTCCAGACCCTTCAAAAGTCCTTCGAGCTGGTTATTGCCCACTAACCAAGCATTCTTGCCGTATGTCTCTAGCAGGGCAAGATTCGTCTCGCGTCCACGCAAGTATTCTGCTGAAGCATAGGCCTTTTGTAAGGTTTCGCGCCAGAGCGCAACATCGCTGCCAGCCGCTGGCGCGTCAAGTGCTTCGTATCTGCTCAAGTCGATCCCTGTAGTCCTCGGCTTTCCCGCGGCGAGAAACGCATGTTCTGTGTCGACCAAGGACGAAAATTGCGGTTCGCGCAGCTCGGGGATGGAGGTGTGAATTGCTGTTGCTGCTTCGGGAGCAAGTTCCTGCTGCACTAGCGCATTGGCTGCGGCGAGAGCGTCGTCTGAGGGCGCGGGATCAATGTAGGGGAGGTTGTTGGTCTGGCTCTGGATCAATGGCATATTGGCGATTTGGGGGGTTGTTAAGAGAGAAGAGCAATGCGCACCAATGGAATCTCGGGATAGAGCTGGCTTCCATCTTCCCGATGAGGTCGGGTCCGGACGTGCTTGCTTGCCGTGCTGAGAGATTCGCGCACGTGAGACGTGCTACCGCAACTGCTCGCTGGGTCGGTGCAATGGAAGTGAAGTACACCTTTCTCCTAAGCACCAGCGATAAAAGCCTCAGATTATGCCTACACAGCAGCAGCTCCAAAAACCTCGCAGACCCGTTCTCACAATGTCAGTGTTCCGTTATGCCTTCCAATCAAGACATATGAGCTGACCAATTGTGTCTTGCCAGCCTCACCGTCACACTCAGCGTGCTACTGGTATACTGGTTGTTCGGACACACTTCACTACCGAGAAACAGCATCATGGCTGGAAGTAGACACAAGTATCAGTACGAGGCGGTGACGGGCTACTTCTTGCAAGATGACCCGAAAACGGACCCTGACAGCTTTGAATATGTGCGTTGTTGTTGATCTCGTTTCTAATCGCTACATCAATCTAACACGATGTAAGACGAGACACAACTTCGGTCTCGTACCTCGATCCTACCCTGAAGTCGCCGACGATAGCACCAAGACCCAGTGGCAACTCTTCAAAGCCCACCTCCAGCAACTGATCGCCACCGCCCCGACCGGAACGACTTACAAACTCTTCTACCTCGCGCGCCACGGTGAGGGCGACCACAACGTTGCCGAGGCCCTCTACGGCACCAAAGCTTGGGATGACTACTGGAGCAAGCTTGACGGCGATGGAACTCGCTACTGGGTCGACGCAAACCTCACTGCTGTAGGTGAGCAGCAGGCTAGAGATGCAGGTGCTTTCTTCGCAAAGCAGTTCAGTGACGAAAAGATGCCCGTACCTGATACGTGGATTGCGAGCCCACTCATGCGCTGTCTCAAAACTGCTGAGCTGGAGTGGTCTGGACTGAATCTCCATGCGTTCAAGCCTACCATCAAAGAAATGGCGAGAGAAGTGATGGGTGAGCACACTTGCGATCGCCGGAGCTCGAAAACCAAAATCCATGCTGCATATCCCGAGTGGCCAATCGAGGCTGGCTTCACTGAGGACGATGAATTGTGGCAAGCTGATCACCGTGAGACGCATGCTGAGCATGATGTAAGGACTGTTGCGCTGTTGGACCAGGTGTTCGAGAACGAAGGCAAGGATGCCAGTGTCTTGAGTCTGACCAGCCACTCGGGCGCTATCGCGAGTCTGATGAGGGTCATTGGCCACAGGGAGTTCAAGCTTGAGACAGGAGGTATGGTCCCTGTACTGATCAAGGCGACCAAGCTGCAGTGATCATAGAATGTGTCTGTCGTAATTACAATATATACACCATTGAACTGCGGACCTGTCGAGGCATCACTACCACTGTGTGGCTCTATAGTTGACATACACTCTTCCTTCCCATGCTCGTAATGCCGGTTTACCATCTTTGAGCTTCAAAGAACCTTCTGCCATGGTACTAATGAGCAGTAGTGGCGTGGCGCCCGCCATAACAGCCATAACGTCGGGTCCTGATTGCTCTTCCTTTGACATATTCAAGACCACAACGGCGATTCTGCCTGAGCCTTTCGAGTCTCGTTTCACATATGCGAAGACCTCCTCATTGTGGGGATCCAGTAGCTCGAATGTGCCGAACACAAGCAGCTCTCGATGTTGTTTCCGCAATTTCAGTGCTTCTCTGTAGAAGCTCAAGATAGAAGCTGGATCTTCACGCTGCCGAGCAACGTTGATGGAGCGGTAGTCGTCGTGGACTCTCATCCATGGCTCAGCTTCTGAGGAGGTGAACCCCGAATTTGGCGAATCGTCCCACTGAAACGGTATGCGGGAGTGATCTCGTGCTAATCGACTGAGACCATGTAGAGTCTTGCGTAGGCGCTCATCATCACCAGACTCAACAGCTTCAGCATAAAATCCACTGCTCTCGACATCTTTGTACTCTTCGATGCCCCAAGATTCTGGCATATTTGTCATGCCAATCTCCTGACCTTGATAGAGGAAAAGTGTTCCCGTGAGAGTCGTTTGCCAGAGCGCGATAGTCTTTGCTGACCTCATCCACATCTCGGTACTCGACGTATCGCCGAAGCGACTCACAGCTCGCGCATTGTCGTGGTTCTCGATAAACACTGTAGTCCAAGCATCGGTACCGGCCACAAAGCTTTGCCATCTTTCGGTAAGTGCTTTGAGTTTGGATAGTGGGAAGGGTTGGTAAATGTACTTGGGACCAAGAATATTGCCGGTACCGAGACGAATTACGGAGAACTCGAAAACCATATCGAGCTCCTGGGCAGCGGCTGATACGTATGGGATAACCTGATGTGGATGCGGTGTGTTGGATAATTCACCAACTGAGACAGCGCCATATGGAGCTAGCACCTTGCGGTTCATCTCATGAACGAATTCGTGAATACGTGGGCCGTTGCACCACATTTCAGGTGCAGACTGGTGTGGTGATTTTGGATCTGTGATAGGGGCGTCGGCATAATCTTGCCGTTTGGAGTACTTGTTGACCGTGTCGATTCGGAAACCATCGACACCGCGATCAAGCCAAAAAAGCATCGTGTTCTTGTAGATTGCGTTTCGACACTCTTGGTTTTCCCAATTGAGGTCTGGTTGATCTGGTGCGTACAGGTGCAGGTAGTACTCTTGTGTGCGCTCGTCCCAGGTCCAAGTCGGGCCTGCAAAGTAACCTCGCCAGTTGGTCGGTGGCTGGCGGACGCCATCATTATCGTAGCGAGCGGGTTTCCAGATATACCAATCACGTTTGGGATTTGTTCTGGAAGATCGTGATTCTTTGAACCACTCATGCTCCTGGGATGTGTGGTTGACGACCAGATCAAGGATGACTTTCATCTCTCGGCGATGAGCTTCTTTCAGTAAGATGTCGACGTCTTCTATTGACCCATACAGCTCGTAGATCTTCTGGTAGTCGGAGACATCGTAGCCCATATCTTTCTGTGGGCTCTCAAAAATCGGCGACACCCAGATCACGTCCACGCCCAGCTCGTGGAGATAATCAATCTTAGAGATGAGGCCTGGGAGATCTCCCCAGCCGTCGCCGTTGGAGTCTTTGAAGCTTGCCGGGTAGACTTGGTAGAACACTGCATCTTTCCAGTATGGCTCTCCGGCCCAGCCATTGTCTTTGTCCCATATGACGGATCCCATCGTGTCAGGTGGTGGTACTTGAATGTGATGAGAAGTAGCGACTAGATGACTGGGAGCAGCGGAGTATTTGTACATGTATGCGGGTCACTGTGACCCGGTCATCGCCATGCCATAGTTCCCCGAATGGAGTCTCCGCGATAAAGCCAAACGCTCGTGCACATGGTGGAAGTGGGTCTCGATAACCACCGATTCAACTGTCGGGCTTTGCTCATGGCTCACGTCGGACTCTAGAAGGCCGAGGAACAGCAACCAGGAGCTAACAGGAGGTTGTGTGCAAGGAACACGATCCATAACAGGAGTTTCCGGCTAGCTATGAAGTTGACTCGAAGCTTGTGACCAAAAACGTGGACACTTTGACGCTAGCGGAGTCTCCTGTTCTATGCACTTGTGCGGGGACTTGGGGTTCTCTCCACGCGACTCCCCAGAGCGGAGGCGAAAAGGAAGACTATTCTCCATCTTTTTCCTTGTCATGCGAAGTATCCTTGTCGAACGTCGATGCTTCCACGAAGACACAAGCTGGAACGAGCCGGAAGACCTATCGGCTAGTCTCTGTCAAGCCACCACGCCATGATCTTTCAGACTGCATTGAGACGTTTCTCGGTCACCACTCGTCACGCGTGTCGAGCTTCGAATATATAAGTAAACGAGCGGCTGCCATAATTCCTATTCATCAACTCCTTCACCTCAAAGTCTTTCACATTATCATCTCACAGCATGAGCGGAAAGGACCAGACCATCAACATGGAGAAAGGCCCTGCTTCCGAACACAATGAGCCCCTTCAATCGGACATCCTCGCCGCCGAGGCCAGCCAGGCTGCTGCCGCCGAACATCAGATGACTCTTCGGCAAGCCATCAAGACTTATCCCAAGGCCATTGGATGGTCTGTCTTACTCAGCAGCACACTCATCATGGGTACGTGATTGGGCTCGTTATGGAGAAGAAACCTTTGCTGATAGCATGGATAGAGGGCTACGATCTGGCTCTACTTGGCAATCTTTACGCTTCTCCTGTTTTCAACGAGAAGTATGGCCAATGGCACCCAGAGAAGAAGAAATATCAGGTGTCCCCAGCATGGCAATCTGGTTTATCGAATGGCGCGCGTGCCGGTGAAATTGTTGGTTTGATCTGTGCCGGTTTCGTCACTGACCGGTTCGGATCAAAAATCACGACAATGACCTTTCTGGTAATGATGCTAGGAACGATATTCGTATTGTTTTTCGCTCCGAATATCCAGGTTCTTGTCGCAGGAGAGGTGCTCTGTGGTGAGCTTTGTTGATCCCATCGTTGAGGGCCACACTGACATTCGCCAGGTATTCCTTGGGGTGCTTTCCAGAGTGTAGCAGCCCAGTACGCATCAGAAGTTGCGCCTGTCATATTGAGACCATACCTCACGACCTTCATCAATATGTGTTGGGTCATTGGCCAATTCTTTGCTGCCGCTGTGATCCGTGGCTCGGTTGACTATCTTGACGAACGCGCCTACCGAATCCCATTCGGTGTCCAATGGCTGTGGCCTGTCTTGATTTTGTCTGGCCTTGTCTTTGCTCCTGAGTAAGTTCAGAAACACTTTGGTCCATTTTGAATGACAAGACTGACTGTGCAGATCTCCCTGGTGGTACGTTCGTAAAAACCGCCGATCCGACGCTCGCACCTCGATGCTCCGCCTTACAAGCTCAAAGCAGCCGAACTTTAACCTCGACGAAACGATTGCCATGATTGAGCACACGAACGAGATGGAGAAAGTTGCGAAAGAGGGCACCACATACATGGACTGCTTCCGCGGTATCGACCTCCGACGCACTGAGATCGTGGTCGGCATCTGGACCGTTCAGACACTTGGTGGCCAGAATCTGATGGGATACTTCAGCTACTTCATGACTCAAGCCGGCATGGATGCTCGCAACTCCTTCTCGCTGTCAATGGCGAACTCGGCTCTTGGTATGATTGGAACGGCTGGCTCGTGGTTCTTGATGTCTAAGATCGGGCGACGGAAGATCCATTTTGGCGGCTTGTGCTGTCAGTTTCTGCTACTAATTATCGTCGGATGCTTGTCGTTCGCAGGAACCAATGCGTCTATCTGGGCTATTGCCGGCATGCTCATCGTCTTCACATTCACCTACGATTTCACCGTAGGACCGGTAACATACTCGCTAGTGTCTGAGCTGTCATCGACTCGCCTCAAAGCCAAGACTATCGTGCTGGCTCGTGCTGCCTACAATGCCAGCAACATTTTCGTCAATGTCATGACGAATTACCAGCTGTCTTCTGCGGCTTGGAACTGGGGTGCTAGGACTGCTTTCTTTTGGGCCGGAACTTGCTTACTGTCCTGCATCTGGGTCTACTTCCGTCTTCCAGAACCTAAAGGACGCACCTATGCAGAGCTGGATATGCTTTTCGAGACGGGGGTGCCAGCCAGGAAGTTCGCTACGACGGAGGTCAACCCGTTTACGGCCGAGGCAACAACTGGCAAAGAAGACTTTTCTAAGGGTATCAGCAACTGAAGGTTGGCGGCTGCCCTAAGTATGCCCTCATTGTAATATATAGCCTGTTGCATACAAGTATGTAGCTGGAATTCAGATGAGACCGCAACTTCTTACAGCTTGAACGTCTGCGCACCTCCAAAGCTTGTGTGCTACTTCCGTGAAATAAAGATATAGCGCATGAAGTTGTTCCGATACACAATCAATTCAAGCCCTGACAGGTGCATCGATGCCACCAAGTATATGCAATGGCCGAGTCGCCAAGCTGGGTATCGTTTGTTGGATGTGCTTCTCCAGTAGCTCATCGTAAATCGTATCGCCACTCGGCGACTTCTGTATCAGACTTCGCAAGTATGCAAGATCGTTCACCGGAAGTGAATCGACCACAGTTCCACTTGGACTCGTTGGAGTAATAGGTATGCGAGCCAAGACGTCGACCAGAGCGGAGGCTATGTCAAACAGCTTTTCTGTCATGCCGACGCCGTGAACCTTGAAAGCTGAAGCTGGGAGATCGCGGGTCGAAAGCATCAGGTCCTTTGCTATCTCAATCGGGTATCGAAATGTGATGCTGTGCTGGAAAGACTCTTCGACAAGATGCCCGAGATGCAGGCGCAGTTTCCAAATTATGATCCGAAGCCAGAGCTGCGTTACTCTAAGATTCGCCTTCTGAGTATCATACAAGCCAAATCCGGACCCCAACGCTGAGTTGACTTTCGTCTCGACATCGTTGATGTACTCTGGCGACGGGCGGAAGGCCGAAATTTCGTGGTTGAGAACAGCGATGAATGAAGAATCCAAAGGACGGAACAATGCAGCTAGGCTTAAAAAGCCGAGAAGTGATGGGTCTAGGATATCCAGATTTGGCGTCTCCTCAGTGACCTGCAATGTGATAGGCCGACGATATCGGATCGCATGAGATCTCTCGGAGATGAGCAGCACGTAGAAAAGACGACTGGACAAGAGACGTTCCGTGTCGTCGGCTGCATCATTTTGGTATAGTACAAGCAAAGTCGTGGTCTCCCGCAGATAGCGAAATGCTCGGCTGTGATGCGAGAGTACAGCCTCGCACGCGTAGAGAAAGAATGTGAACAGACACAGTTCTATTGTGATAGTCGAATGTCTTGGTAGAGATTGCCAGACCAGTACCGCAGTGTCGAGCAAGATACGACCGTAATGTAGATTCTTTTCCGGTATGACGCCTTGGTGGAAAAGTTCCTCAGGCTCTTCTGTTTGGAGCAAGACCTGCCCACACATGCCGAGAAGAATGCTTAAACTCTCAAGCCCGCACTCGGGCGAGGCGCACACAGACCGGAGGCGACTGACGTATACGGTAGTCAGTATAGGAATGGTAGGGTACAAGCGTTCGAAGAAGCGCTCTGTACAGTAATCGATGACTCGACTCGGAAGCAGCTGCATCACCCGTTGATGGGCGGCGACAAGATGAGCATGATCGAATGTGCCTGGAAGAGCTCCTGAAGGAGCTGTACTGTTTGCCTGGCATTGATGGCCCAGTCTCGCATCGACGCATCTTTGACAAGGTCTGAAGTCGCTGCATCCTCGACGCAGCCTCTTGCATCGCTCACATGCTCGGGGGACTTGAAGTCGCTTGGTGGAGGAGGCTGGGCGGCCAGCGGAATCAGGTGACACTGCGGTCAAGACGCTGGCCATCTGTTCCTGCGACATTGTGACATGATCTTTTGGCCTGCACAATGCACCGCAAAATTACTCTTGTCAGTCAAGATTCAGGATGCTGAGCAGAAGGTCGGGCGCTTCTGTGTCCTCGGTAGTTTTCTTGGCACTCGTTTGTTCATTTCGTGCAAAGCAGCCATACATGTATGACTGATTGCAAAGTAACGATTCGATTCTCCCGCACGTTTTTCCCACGCGCTGTGGCCATTTTGTGATGCATTTACATGAATCAAATCAGCGCACACGAACACAGGCATATGCATACATATGCACATGGTGGCTGAATCGTACGAGTACTTGAGATCTGAATTTGACCATGATCCAGGATCTTATCTGATGCGCCGTGCATAACCGAGGTGCACTCAATTGGAAAATGCACCTGTAGCGCTCAACTCTATACTGCTGAATCAATCCTTCACTGCACTGCCGCAGAGGGCTAGGTGCCAGAGGGTACCGAGGACACGTCCATGCTAAACATTCATCCAGGGGTCTTTGACGCAATGGCTGGTATTTAAGCTTCGATGTCTCTCAGATGCCGGTGGCTCCGGAACTGATGACGTGAACGCCCTGGAAATGTTCATGGTAACGAACTCAATGCTTATAATACGTTGGGGGTCTCCCGATCCTTGTTAGCATATATACGTGAAAGCCGTCAGATTCAAACAAAACTGTCAACACCACTGACCAATCTCATATCACGACGCCACAATGCCATCAATTCCAGGCTTTCAGACCAACACACCTCTCCACCCTTCCTTTGATAAGGATATAAGGGACACTCATCTCATCTACGACTACGATGCTGAGGACGCAAACGGCAACCCAGAGAAGTGGCGCTACGAGATGTGGTTCTTCTCAGAAAACCGCATAGTCTACGCCATCCACGGTGGCCCAATGGCTGGCCGTATCAACTACCAAACATGCACTTTCCAATGCATCCGTCCCGGCGAGCTCTGGCAATGCAACTGGCTTGAGGAGACTGGCACGATCTGCTCGCTCGTCTACGACATCCCACAGGGCAAGGTATCGACCCTTCTTGGCTTCTCCAAGGGCCACTGGGAGTGCCCAGAAGAGGCACACGGAGACAAGCGCGACCCCAAGACCTTTGACAGATGGAGAGGGCTGGCGAAGATGGGTACCCAGGCGGACAGGTTCATGTTGACAGAGCAGGCTACGATTCTTGAGAAGTTCAAGGGAAAGGGCAATCTTGAACCGATTGAGAAGGATGCAGTCACATTGTGAGTGCTACACTTAGACTTAGTGAGGCACCATCAGCTCTGTGTAATGTGTATCATGAAAATTAAAAGAGTACCTCGATAATATTTTTAGACCAAGTCTTGAAAAGTAGGATCAACGAACGCGCGTCGCACCAACGTCGTTAGGGCGTTTGTGTGATTTTACTTCGATAGAAGAATGAGGTGTTTTGTTTCTTGTCGAAAGATACCTCCGTCGACATGCTTTTGCGACCACAGATCGCTTGCGTGTGATGTCCGCCACACCGCAATCGCCCGAAGAGTCCGAAGATGAGCCCAGTGTACGGGACGCCGATGGCGAAGGGAACCTCATAGCATTATTTGTGCTTGACGATATACCTGTTGAAGTACGTCTGACAGGTTCCTTGTTGCTACAAATTATTGACTGTTGTAAAAACCAGACAATAAACATGGTGCTTGCATGGAATTACGAGCAGTCCGATAGCAAGATCTGGCCGGCAGACACGTATGATACTATACCTGATTATGATGGTACAGGACCTATGCCACAGATATGATTCCCTCTGCGCCCAGACTGGCGCTCGTCTTTCGTGGGAAAATATCCCGGAGGCGGTTAACTTCATGAGGAACGTACCTAAGCCACCCAAACCTCTCAACACGCGGTTCTGCGCGGTCATGCAGAAGGCTTCTCTCAATGAGGGTTGCATATTCATATGTAAACCCCTCGAAGGCGAGGATCGATCTGGCAACCAACCTACCGACATCGAGGAATCGGAGCCCGAAGAGACCCTCGGTTCCGAAAGCGAGGTTGAAGGGCCAGAGAACGATTTGGACACGATTTTCCGAAAACGCAAAAGACTAAGAAGAAATGCCGAAAGACGCAAAGCAAGAGCCGAACGTTCACTGAATAAGACTGAGAAACAACCGAAATGCCCGATCAAGCCCAAGCATGAGAATGACTTCGAGAATGTGCAACTCATTCCTACCTCGAATAACAAGATCTCGATGTTTTGTGATGGAGTGGAACATGAGCGATGGCCTGAGTATTTTTGGCGTTGGCGTGAAGACCAAAATTGGATTTCGTAGTGGCCTTGAGTAGCTAGAACTAGCCTAAGATTGAACATGAGTATGAACGCCGCTCAAGACACACTGAGTCGGTCGTCAGAATATCAAGGCCGATGTGATGCTTCTCGTTAGTCTAGTGGAACAAAACAACCATACTATCAAGGACACATAATTGTGATGATTCTTATGCATGTCTAAAATCTAATATGCAGTTATGAGAAAACAGAACAACTCCTCCACTCAAGAGATGCTGAAGAGTAACGATTCCCAAAGTCGCATGATATGTTATAGATCTAATCCATGCTGCAGATCAAAAGCCGAGGCTCCTTCGGACCTGCTTATCACCAAGCTTAATTCAACAGCACAACATGCAAGACATCACGAACACACACTAATTTCAAAGCCTCGAAATGGGTGCAATTGTGTCAGCCGTCCGTGAATTCCTATTCGGCCTGCGATCACTCGCCACTCTCATCGCAAGCACGAATGCCGAATTCAGCAAAGCCGAGCAACGTGTCCGCGAACCACGTCTTCCTGACCCAGCAACAACAACATCTTTCTGGCAGCAAAACCCGCTTTATCCGGAGTTAGTCAATGTCAGATCTGAGACCCTGCCATCTACAGCCGACATCGTCATCATCGGCTCTGGCATCGCCGGTGCCAGCGTGGCACACACAATCCTTAACGAATGCAAGGCAACAGCAGACACAAAACGTGTCGTCTTATTAGAAGCTCGTGAGCTTTGCAGTGGTGCCACGGGTCGCAATGGCGGGCATATCAAAGCCGAGGCGTACCATATGTATGCACAGTACAAAGCCAGATTCGGCGCTGCTCATGCGAAGAAACTTTGCGAGTTTCAGCTGATGGCTCTGCCTACACTACTTGAGATCTCACGGCTTGAGGGACTTGTTGATGCAGAGGTCAGGGAGGTGCAGACTGTTGATGTATACACTGACCATGGGATGTGGGAGAAAGTACAGACTATGGTACATGATCTTAGGAAAGAGATGCCAGCACTCGCGGAAGGTATCTGTCTTCACACAGCGTTGGAGGCTCAAAAGGTTAATTGATTCCCAGTGGTAGATTTGTCACATTCACTGACCAGGGACTACAGGAGTTTGGCGTTTCCGAGCATTGCTTTGGCGCGATAAGCTACAAGGCAGGGGCAATGTGGCCGTACCGATTTGTGACATGTCTGTACAAAAAGCTGCTCACAGAATTTCAGAAGGCCTTTACCATCGAAACAGGCACAGCCGTTGAGCATATCAAAGTCAACGACGACTTGTCATCCCCAACATATCTGTTGGGAACTTCTCGTGGTCAAATCGCTGCAGACATCGTGATACATGCAACCGATGCATTTGCAGCGAATAGCATCCCTGGCCTGAAAGGAAAGCTTTTCCCTGTGAGAGGCCATATGTCGGCCCAACGACCGGGGACGTCGTTCCCCAACTTTGATGGCAAGCGGTCATGGTCTTTCGTTCACAAGACTGGATTCGACTACGTGACTCAGCGTCCTGGAAAGAAGGACGCAGATGCCAGAGGGCTCGGGGCTGAGATTATGATCGGAGGTGGTCTTTTCCAGTCTCCTGCGCAGGGTGTTGATGAAGTAGGCATTTGGAACGACTACGAGACAAGCTTCCCAGTCGCTTCTTACCTGAGTGGTATTCTGAGCATAGCATTCGATTCGAAGACATGGGGACACGATGAAGCAACGCGTGTGAAGGCTTTGTGGACAGGCTGTATGGGGTTCACGGGTGATATGCTACCGCTTGTTGGGAGGCTAGAAAGCAGTCTGACCAAGCGCAAGCATCGGAGTGGTACGACATCATCTGGGGAGTACATAGTAGCTGGCTTCAATGGAGAAGGGATGGTATCTGCGTGGCTGTCTGGCGTCGCCCTGGGATTAATGGTCCTTGGGCGTGATCACATCGTCTCTGATGGAGCTGATGGTCGACCTTCAGGACGAGTACAAGATTGGTTTCCAGACCAGATGAGATGCTCGCAGGCTAGGGTCAGCAAGAGTAGTCTCCCGGAGCTAGCGACACTTATTTGATGTAGTCCGTAGAACGCGGAGACAATTCATCCGGGTTTCACGAATTTTGTAGTCTTGGTAAGCAAGTCTTCGATTGTGGAGATTAAAGATGAAACGAAGGATGCAATGGCGCATACCATGACGCCGAGACAGTCTTGGCGCGACGCCTTGCCAAACGCGGATGCAAGACATATAAAGGTCAACTCTCGTGGCCCGACTATAAACGCAGATATCAAGATCGTAAGACCATCTCGTATTTGAATTAGAAATTACCAGACCCTCCGTCGCCATGGTCAAGATCATCGCAGGCTTGATGGGAAGCTCCGTCGCTTCGGGCTCCACAAAACTGTCCGGCCACGAACAACTACGCTCATTTCTCAACACACTCAAAACTCGCGGCATCAAAGAGCTCGACACTGCTCGCGTATATAACTCAGGCAAAAGCGAAGAAGATCTCGGCAACATCCCCGAAGCGCAGAATGATTTCGCCATCGCGACAAAAGCACCAGGTTTCTCGCCAGGCTCGCTAGCATTCCAGAAAGTGATCGACAACTGCAACGCCTCACTGACAGCGCTCAAACAAAAGAAGCTGGATTTGTACTACTTCCATGGCCCAGACCGTAAGACGCCGCTGGAGGAATCCCTTCGTGCTGTAGACCAGCTTTACCGTGAGGGCAAGTTTGCCCGTTTCGGAGTCAGCAACTACCATGTCACGGAAGTAGAGGAGATGCTCCAACTTTGTTCTAAGCACGGTTTCGTCCGCCCGTCAGTCTATCAAGGAGGCTACAATGCTCTCCTCCGCTCCGGCGAGAAGGAGCTGTTCCCTCTCCTGCGTCAGCACAACATTGCGTTTTACGCGTACAGTCCACTCGCTGGCGGCTACTTCTCGCGACCAGCAAGTGAGCTGCGCAAACCGCCTGCAGGGAGCAGAATGGATCAAATGTCGGTGTTCAGCGCGATGTACGTCAACGATACGAGCCTGGAGATACATGACCAGCTTACCAAGGCTTGTGCGGAAGAAGGCATGACGTTGAAGGAAGCTACCCTTAGATGGCTGATCAACCATTCGATCTTGGGAGAGGACGATGGCGTTATTCTTGGCGCGAGCAGTGAGCAGCAGATGACGGAGAACGTGGCTGCATGCGAAAGTGGACCACTGCCTCAACATGTGGTCGAGATTTTCGAGCAGGCTTGGAGTCGATTCTATGGCGCTGGCTACTCGAAGCATTATTGTATACCACTTCCATAGCTGAAGTCTGTACGCGGATGCGCATGCATGTTGCGCGTCTTACTTCTATGTTTCGATCTGCAGTTTCCTGAGTAGCTGAACTATCCCTATGTACACCTCTCAAGCATACCTGCATCGTGCTAAAATGAGCCCATCCGCTTCAATCGCGAGCGAATCCTAAAGCGAGGCATGCTTGCACGTCTCACCTTCCAGCTAGATCCATGACACCGACATCCCTTAACATGACAACCGCATCTTGCGGGTTCAGCCGGCGATAGTAGCCCATTTCGCGGTTGACTTCTTTGAAGCCGCGTTTCCGGTACCACTGCAGGCCTTCCTCGTTCGCCACCCAGACGTGCGCACCAACACTGGTGACCCCATAATCATCCACGGCGCTTCGGATGAGATTATCGAGCATGTGTGCTGCGATTCCATAGCCTCTGTATGGTGATAGCAAAACCAGAGTGGAGAGATATAGCATAGGTCCCTCGACCCTAGCCCTCGAAGCAGAGTTGCCAGGTGGTTTTGCGAAGAGGCGACATCGGATAGCACCGACCAGTCGACCCTTGACTTTGCCAATGTCGGAAGGAGAGTCATGCCAGAGAGCCATCAAAGTGATGCTGCGGTCGACCTCTTCTGCGAGAATTTCCTTGTAGAAGCTTTCCGGATAAGGGATCGGCAAGAGGATGCTGTTCAGCTTTTTGAACGCTGGCATGTCTTCTTTCGTGGGGCCACGTAGCTCTACGTTGGGAGGTAGAAGTGGCTTGGAGCCTATCAAGAAGGATCCTGTGGCTTGAGTGGGCACATCTCCGCGATTCTCCTTACTATGTTGACTTTCGTCGGTTGATGGTGACGTGGGCACGTCAGAAACAAAGGTAGTGACCTCAGGGACTTTTGAAGGCAGGGGAGCAGGTGGTGGCTCTGCTACGGCGGCAGGCTTGCCTAGCCATGTCATTAGTGAGGACTGCGGCATGTCCAGGTCCCATCATGTTCGCGCGGTGGTGCGATATCAGGTTGGAGAAGGCGAACGCGAGAGTGGCAGCGAGTTGTGGGGATTCGGCGACGCCAAACTTCGAAGACCTCCGTGCTCGCCCGGCCTTCGAGATCCAGCGTCACAATCGCACGCATATCAATCGTTGAGATGGGTAACGGAGGTTCCAAGCCCGCGCAGCACACATTCAACGCGTACGTCCGCTGAGAATGAGAGACCCATTGGCGTTGCATGCGCAGAAACTAACGCCCTCGCAGAGACAGCCCTGTGCGCTTCAGCCAGAGCTTGATCGAATCGCTCCAGTCAAATCCTGAGGTACGCCCAACCACGACACACCCATTGAACGACCGAAGCAATTGAAGTATTAACAAACTGCTACACCAGACCGACAGCACGCGCGCCAAAAACCTCGAGCTCCAAGTGCAAACCCGCGTCAACAGCGAGCTCACGCGCATCCGCGACGCCGGCGCCCAGAAGCTCTCCGACCTCACAGCCTCCCTCACCACCAACCTCAAGCCCGACGCCGTGCCAGAGAAGCAAACGGCCCGCGACCCTCACACCCTCGCCGCACACCTCAGCTCTCCCTTCTACCAGGACCACAGCGCCGGCAAGCCCGCCGCCGCACCGCCCAAACCCGACTCCGGCCGCAGCCACGACAGCGTGCAGAAAGAGATCATGGACTTGAAGGCGAAGCTCGAGGCGCGCAAGCAGCTGGAGAAGCCCTCGGCTGAGGTCGAGAAGGCGCGCGAGAACGTTCAGAACTGCTTGAGGAAGAACGACCGTAGGCCTCTGGACTGCTGGGAGGAGGTTGAGCTGTTCAAGGCCGAGGTCGCCAAGATGGAGAAGGCCTTTGTGCAGAGGGCTGGCCGTTAAGCAGTAATAGAGGCTTGCTTGGATTTTTTAGTGAGAGGAGGGTCGAGACAGGACGTCTGTCTGCAAGATACCCTGATAGATGGCTGTATCATATTTAAACCCGCTATGTACAAAAGCCTATATTGTCCAATTTCGCCAGCCAGGTCTCCTGTGGTACCTCTCAGCTCTGTGCTGATTGCACATTTCCCTTGCTATTAGATTCTATGTGTATCTCCGTACGTGCTGTGCTACTACTGACAGCTGTCGGTCTGGGTTGCAACACTTCACCTTGGAAGGCATCATCAGTGGGCTGGGGTACTCCCCAACGACCTTGAACGATATCAGCCCGGCCCTCGCATAACCATGGGCCACGTTTTGAGGGGAGGTTCCCGACTCACGACATAACAGAACATGGCAATGCCGGCACTTCAGCGGAGGAAACACGAAGAGGCCGTATGTGAAATCGTTGAACCATTATCATTAATTGAGGAACACCAAGTCCCTACCATGTTGAATGCATTATTAAGAAGCCGCTCATGAAACCAAAACCCACAAAGCTTTTTGTTTCTCAAAACGCCGTCTCGACGCCAGTAGAGCCAGATCCAATCGGGATCTTGACAAAATGGCTCCTCTCCCAGCCATCAATCTCATCATAGCTCGTCTCCCGGACCAGCTCATAACGACCAATCTTAGGCAGAATCACAGCCCAGATCAACCAGTAAACGCCACCGCCTGCAATGATGCCCCAACCGACGACGCAGTGGAGGTAGTACGGCAGGGTCTCGTAGACCGACACGCCATTTGAAGGCGGGACGAAGGGTGCGATCACGAGGTAGACGTTGCTGGCGAAGAAGAAAATTGCCACGGGGAGGGTTGCGCGGAAAGGCGGGTTCCAGTTGTACTGCTCGCGGTGGGTGTAGAGCCAGATCAGGCCGAAGCCGACGAAGGCGTTGACGATTGCGAGGGGGTAGGAGATGACGCTAGAGGGGCAACGTTAGTGCTTGGTTCGTTTCTGACGAGAGAAGCAAGAGTTCTTACTTGAGGATAAAGTTGTAAGCATCACCGGGAGGAGGTGCAAGCATGATGATGACGGAAACCAGCCAATGCTCGAACAAACCCGCAAGAGGCGCGTTGAAAGGCCTGTTGCTTGCCCAGACGCGGGACCAAGGCAGGATGCCTTCACGGCCGAGCTCTTGCACGATTCTGCCCTGCGAGAAGATCACGGACAGCACGTTGCCGAAAGCAGACAGAGCGACGAAGACGGACAGTGCGCGCTCCGCCCTGGGTCCCATGACGTTGCGGAAGAAAGAGGCGGCCAGGATGCGGCCCGATGAGAGGATCTCGTCCTTCGGCACGGCAGCGAAGTAGGCGATGTTGGCAAGCATGTAAAGAATCGCAATACCTCCGAGTGCAAGGGGAGCGGCAAGCTTGAGGGTGCGAACCGGATTCTTGGTCTCAGCCAGGGCATAGTTTGCGTTGCTGTAGCCGATGTACGACCAGATGACGTTGTATAACGCAGTGACCACTCCATACGAGCTGCCAGTCGTTCCGGCAAACGCGTTGTCGAAGTTATGAGGGTTGGGGACTTTGATGGCGCCTCCAAGAGCGGCGAAGCCGGAGAAGACGATGATCAGAAGGATCGCGAGCTTAATGAATCCGAGAAAGTTCTGAAGACGAAGGCCCCATTTCAGCGCGGTGCCATGAATAAGGAACGCAGCAGTGATGCAGGCAAGACCAACGCCGCGTTGGTTCCAGCGGTTGACCTCGACGTTAGCAGCGTGAAGGATGTACTCTCCGAAGACAACGGAGTTTGAACCGGCCCAGCCTGAAGTGAAGTCAGAAATCAATTTCTCGATGATAGGAGTCAAATTGTCTTACCCAACAACAGCACATATCCAGTGTAAAGACCCGTGGCAAGGAACTTGGGCTTCTTGAAGACGTACTCCAGGTAGTTCTTCTCACCTCCGTTCTTCGGAATGCCGGTGCCGAACTCGAGATAGACAGCCATTCCGGCGGCAGCGATGATCATACCCGCAACCCACATGAAGAGAGCAAGACCAACACTGCCTGACAGTTGCAAGATACCGCTGGGTGTAGCAAAGATACCAGTACCGACCATTCGGTTGAAGACCAGGAATGCAGCACTCAAGACGCCGATCTGTCTCTTGTCTGAAGCTGCTTTGGCATGGTCGCTTTCGGCTAATGTCGATCAGTCAGTACAAGATCCATGGTGGGTGAGATCCGATCGAGGTATCGGCGTAACGAACCAGCAGCGCCATCACCCTTGTGCCCATCCTCATAAGCTCCACCATCCACCGCACCAGCAGAAGTGGTGAACACTTTCGATTCTTTCTGGGCAGCCATTCTAGAAGATGAAGACCCAGCAAAAGTCCCGTATGTCATCTACTGTGAGGATAGAAGACCTGTGAGACCCACACCGAAACGGCGAGAGTCACACAGGGTACTTATAGGGATTTCGATTGAACAACAAGAAAGGGGTCCTGCGTGGTCAGGATCTGTTACCAAGAGCTAAGGTTACCTTCGCTTCGCATACACTGCCGTTCACATGTGAGGGAAGAGAGTGGGAAGGTTCACATCAGGCGGCCTAAGCATCACGTCAACTCGGCTTTACGCGACTAGAACTACACGGATGGATGGTGCGAGCGGCCATGTGAGTCAGAAGTGGTATAGTGGGTGAGAGGCCGGGCCATGTGTGGACGGGCTATGGCTTGGTGTTGAGCACCAAGGATCAATCGTCAGTGGATTAGAGAAGCACGCAATCGGCAGAGATTTTCCCTGGCTGGCTTTGGCAAATTCGCCTAGTTCCATCGCCAAACAATGAAATTGAGCGGGCGAAGATGCGCATCTGAGGTACTGGATGGGTATATTTCATCATGGACTCTAATTCTCGCGTCTTTCCTGGCTGCAGAGAGTAACCTTATTGGATCGCAAGTCAGATTGATTTAACCATTTCAAGCCACGATTTTGTGGTCGGATCAAGTTGCGTCTTACATGCATCGATCAACATTAATACCTCATTCGCCCAACCGAATGTCGGAATGACTTCGAGTCGCATCGCTTCGCTTCAAACAACGCCACAACAACGCCGAGATGCTTTCCTGCCGCTGTCCACATCAAGCAAAAGAAAACTTTTCAAATCCTACCACGCTGTGTATCCTCCATCGATGATCAGCGATGACCCGGTCATGAACGAAGAAGCATCACTGAGCATGAATAGGGCTGCACCGCGGTACTCCTCGGGAGTGGACAGTCTCTTCATCATGTTCGCGTTCTCCCATAACTCTTTGAGATGCGGCTCGTCCTCGAAGTTCTTCTCCACCATCTACACCAGGGGTCAGAGTCGCTCTTGCCAGGGACACATTCCGGACCACTTACCGGCGTGACGATATTTCCAGGACACAAGGTGTTCACTCTGATGCCCTTACTGCCCCATTCCATGGCAAGGCTGCGGCCGAGCTGAACGACGGCCGCTTTCGAGCAGTTGTACACGCTTGTGCGCAGACCTTTATTTGCGATGAACGCGCTCATAGATCCGACGAGGACAATCGATCCGACGCAGCCGTACTTCTCCATCTGGCGACAGCAGCTTACGGCAGATCTGTAGACGCCTCCGAAATTGATGTCCATCATCTGTTCTTGTCAGCATTGTGCGGGCCATTCTTCGCGCAAGGTGCAGCTTCGACGAACCTCTGCAATTTTCTCCGACGGATACTCTAGAGCAGGTGATACATATTGTACTCCAGCAGCTGCGATCAGGCCGTCCAACCGCTGATGCTGCTGAGCAATTTCTGCGATGGATGCGTCGAGTCCAGCGGCATCCGAGACGTCTACCTGACGGTAATGGATCGAGCCTCCGAATTGCTCCACACGTTTCTCGGTCTCGTAGAAATCTGCGGCAGGTTCTGGTAGGCGGTCGACGCAGTAGACTAGCTTATATCAGTATCCGTGGCTTACAAGTCCTGCTTGTCTGGAGATGCTTACCGTGCCCGCCTGCTTCAACGAGAGCTTCAGCAAGTGTCAGGCCCAGTCCTCGCGCTCCTCCCGTCACGATGAAGACGCGCTTATCCAGCTGCGATCCAGTCAGTCCGCGCTCCTTCGCGATTCACATGCGAACACATACCTCAAACTCGCGGAATCGATGAGACAACCTCAAGCTCGCCTCTTCTTCTGACGGCAGCCTTTGTGCAATGGCAGAGATGTCCCTAGCATGCTCTTCGCTGTTCATGCGCGCTGTTTTCGAAGAAGAAGAAGGTCCAAGAGTCGTGATGCCAGATTTGTTCGACTTGTGAAAGCCATTATGAGAGCGTTGGGATCTCGTCGTGGCAAAGGTCTTAGCATTGATGAAGGAAATGCAAGTGGCAGGCCGTGCCAACCGGTTGACACAGCGTCGGCTAATGACAGGAGGAATGGATGCGGCCATAGCAATGGTCGGGAGCTTTGGCATGTTTCGTTGTAGTGTGAAAGTCGTTGGTTTATGTGGGATACCAATACATGTACATAGCAACTGGGAGACTCGAGGGTTTTGAGGAACTCATGGAGCTCTACGGTCAGGAGATCTTCTGCTGCAGCACCTTCCAACGTAATGGTGCGATGCCACTTCCTTCCATTAGTTCCGCCATGGCATTTCGAACGGAAGCAAGGGACCGACGACCGCCACCGCGGGGCTGACGAAGCACACAGTCACGATGTCTGGCCAACATAGGCATTGAGGTGCAAAGGAAAATGGCAGCCGTGGTTCCGAAAAGCTTCCATGCTCCAATGCGGTTTCGGGAGCTGCAGTACAGCATGGCATTCTCGTGTCTTGGGACCCTTACGGACCGTTGTCAGCAGCGGCAAGCGGGGTCAGAACAACTCAATGTATCGATCGCCTGACCTCACTGCATTTGGCAAGGATGACATTGCGCATGGATAGCGTTGCGAAGGTCGGACATGTTTCTGGTTGAGTCGGCGTGGATGCGGGTTGAGTTGGTCGTCTCTGTGTGGAGATGCCTTTTCGAAGGGCTGCAATCGAGATGCGGCTGGTTCCCGAAAGCAGCGCGCACTTTTCTGTGAACGAAGATACATTCCGCAGCGCTTCCAGAGGTCAACATTGTTGAAACCCACTCTATGAACCAACGCAGTGGATACGAAAATAGAATATCAACTGATTCCAGGGCTCGTGCGTTTAGATTGGCCCCACTGGCTCAGGACAGAATGGCGTAAGTACATCGTTCGGTACAGGGAGGAGCGAGCCGCCACCAGGTTGCACGCGGCATCTCAATAATGGAAAATGTATCTGATCGGCGGCGGCGGAGGGGTGACCGCCAACGCAGATAGCGTCATGATTGATGTTCTGCTGATTATGAACTAACGTCACTCTGTCTCTTGTTTACAGAAGCCTTAATCGCGACTGTGATTGATGTCGGCTACCTGATTGCATCAGTTTTACAGAAAGGTGACCACCATGGAGCAAAAGCAGACCGACACACTGTATATTCCCAAGATTCTTGAGTGCGAGTTCGTGGCCTACGAACGAGGGACAAGTGGATATACCGCAGATTGAGACGTTCTCCGACCAGAAACATAAGAAACGTAGCCTCTCGTTGTGACCAAACGCTATCACCCAACAATGTCGTCGAACACCGGCGTAAACATCTGGTTTGTACGTCAATAATTTGCCAAATCCCAACCCGCATATATTCGAAACGTACTGACGCGAACAGGCAGGCGCATTTGCCGGAATCAGCGTCAACTTACTCGTGTTCCCGCTCGATACTCTCAAGACTCGTCTCCAATCGCCTGATTTCCAGAAAAACTACCGCAATGCCACCGCCATCGCAAATCGCACGCTCTGGCATAACCTCTACCAAGGTGTCGGCACCTTACTGCTGGTCACAGTGCCCTCGTCCGGAGTCTTCTTCACGACCTACGAGGGGCTGAAGTACGCGCTTGGTTCTTCTTCCACAACAGGGAATCCAGGAATCCTGCCCCAGCCCGCAGTACACGCGCTCAGCAGCTCCATTGCACAGCTTATAAACTGCGCCGTCGTCACACCGGCCGAGGTGCTGAAGCAGAATGCCCAGGTGCTAGCCGCGCCGGCCTCGTCGACTGGGGACAAGAAGAAGGCGTTATCATCATCGCCTACAATGCAAGTCCTGCGACAGATGAAGCGGAACCCAACGAAATTATGGCGTGGCTACACTGCATTGGCGGCTCGCGACCTACCCTTCACGGCGTTGCAATTCCCAGCGTACGAGTATCTCAAGGGGGTCCTTTTAGAGCGGCATTCAAGGCTGAGGGAGGGTAGTGGACCGGTCAATGGAGTATTCGAGCGGGCATGGGTGTCGGCAGTCAGTGGCGGTGTGGCAGGTAGTGCGGCAGCCTGGGTGACGACACCATTGGACGTCATCAAGACGAGGATGATGCTTGAGGCGGGAGCGAAAGGCTCACATCAGGCCGAGCCTGAGCTTGGGAGCAGAAGGAGTGCCTTTCGGATCGGTAAAGAGGTGCTCCGGAACGAAGGTATGCGCGGCTTGTTTCGAGGCGGAGCCATACGCGCGACATTCACCATATTCGGTAATGGTCTTTTCATAGGCTGCTATGAGGGCGCCAAGGTCTATTTGCAGAGTTCAAAGGACTGTTGAAGCGCAAATGGCAAGCTCTTGCACATAGTAATGTTAATGGTGAGCTTGATGATTAGCAGATAACGGTCACAACAGCTACGATTGGAGCAAGCATAGCGTTGTTCCTGTCGGAAGGCCCAATTTCCATATGATGCAGAGTGACCATGTGTATCAATATTCGGCCGTCATATGTAATGCATCTGGAGATTTGTAAAACGAGAGCTACCTAAGGTAAGTTCCAAGGTATAATGCACTAAATGTGTATTCAGGTTAAGTAAAGGAAGGTAACATTGATTAATCCAGGTATTAATAATTCGCGATGCAGGCGCGTTTTCTTGGCGCGCCAACGTCGGTTTGCACAAAGTCTCCTGGAACACCATCAAGACTTCTTCCCATGCTTCACAATAATCGAGGGAATGACAAACATTGTTCATCACAAAAAAGGATTAGTACGGCTATGACTACGGATGTTCAAGGAGATGGCCACCACCGTTCAGAGGCCAGCGCCAGCCAGGCAGGGAGGTAGGTAGGCAGGCGAAGTAAGAGTATTCGACCTCGATACACGCTACTAGCCTATGTCGCGACAAAGGTTCACAGCTAAGGTTTCAATCGCTCTGGTCCGGACCCTGAGGGAATATCTTGCTCTTGTCACAGGAAATACGACGATGAATTGGGAAAATCGACAGATACACAAGCTGTAAGTATAGATTACAATATGTACAGATCTAACGCGAAAGCACTGCCTACCCAGTCGTTCGCTCACCTGCGCCCTTTTCAAGGCCACGCGCTGACCTGTCGCGACACGGCGGGCCGCGGGAGGTAACTCACTGACAGCTCGCGCTGGAATGTAGCGCTAATGTCCTCAGGCACGACGCTGCGTTCCTCTACTTCTGGCAGGTTGATGGATCTGGCGAGCTCCTTGGCCTCCTGCATGACCTTGGCCTGCTGAATGACGCGCTTGTAGACATCGACGTACTTCTTCGCCATGGTCGTAGCGGTGAAGCGCTCCTCAAAGCGCTGCCTTATGAGCCCGCGATCGAGGCTTCCAACATACTGCAGCTTCTCAATTGCTTCTTGTTCCGTATCTACGACGAATCCGGTCACGCCGTCCTCGATGATCTCCGCCACTGAACCCATGCGGAAGGCGATCACTGGGCAACCACAAGCCATAGCCTCGATCATGACGAGCCCAAAAGGCTCCAGCCAGGAAATGGGGAAGATCAGTGCGATTGCGCCGCTGAGGAATGGTCCTTTCTCCGTATCTGCAATTTCGCCAATGAAGTCGACGTTTGACCGGGCGAAGAGTGGCTTCACTTCGTCCTCGTAGTAATCCAGGTTCACTTTGTCGACTTTGGCGGCGACTTTGAGCTCAAATCCTCCGGCTTCTGAGATGCGTACCGCAGTAGTAACGCCCTTTTCCGGCGAGATGCGGCCGAGGAACGCAAGGTAAGTGGCCTCTACTTTCGACGGAGTCAACAGTTTCGCCGGCAGTCCGTGGTGGACGGTCTCGAGCCAGTTCGCACTGGGGACTGTGTTCTTGTGAGAATCGGACAATGCAGTAAGTCCCACACCAAGCCTTGCCATTGATCTGAAGAGTGTAGGCTTGTCGTCGTTGTGGACAGAATTGTGGTCTGTCCATACGATCGGGATCGTCTGGTTGGCTTCGAGGAGATCCAGATGGAATGGATATGTTCCATGGTGGACATGAACGATGTCATGTTCTTGGATCCCGGCGAAGGCCAGCTTCAGCTGTACGGTGTATGGATCATTACAGTCTTCAGCTGCAGTCCCAACTCCGAGTTCTCGCAAAGTGCTGGGGCAGCAGTCGACGAGTCTTGCGGAGGTCTGACTTTCGCCTGTGGCATACAATGTCACTGTGTGGCCGAGACGGGCTAACTCTTCGACGATCCAGTGGACGACTCGCTCAGTGCCACCATACTTTCGTGGTGGAACGTGTTCGAACAGCGGTGCGATGATTGCGATGCGCATGTTTAGACTGTGGTGCTGAATGCTGATCTTGTCGGTTTAGGTTGGCAGTTGCAGAAAGTATGCTGATAGATCAAACAGGAAACTTGTAGTGGTACAAGCCATCATATACTTTTTCAGGCTGGTACTGCATCGGTAACATTGACTAACATTGACAAGCGTCAATCAGAATGCAGTCAGAATTGCTTGGGGCTTATCCTCGCGTTCCGTGGCAGACAACATGAATCCCGCGCAGAGCCGGATGTTCCTGCTCCAGTCGCCGACAGAATGGTTTCATGGCATCGAGATCATTCTACCAACGAGTTCGGAGCCGGAACGGTATGCCGGTATGCCGTTTGAACTCTGCCGTTTCGGGCGCATGTCCAGGTGGCCAGGCCCCGGCTGTACCATCGAAATGCGCAACAACTTCGTAAGCGTGGAATGCATAATTATGCCGTTTCGCTCACGCCGACGGGGGAAACCCGCTCCCGCGCCATGGCGTTTGTGTTCATGAGGTGATTGTGGTGTGGAAGTGATGTAAGGAACCCCGGATTAGCGCTAATATGGGGTCATGGAGAAAGTGTCACCAAACACGCAACTGAGGCCTCATATCGACTCGATCAAGAAGTCTCAATGTGTTTATAGGTGTGAATATTCTCTCGTCCAGCGACCTCGAAATCTCTCGACCCTTTTCTCCACGCCATCAGCTACTGGAGGAGTTCGAAGTTCTTGCACTTTTATTAGCCACAATCTGCCGATTACAACCTGTAACACTTGGACCCGACACTGGCAATTATTCGTGTCGCAGCCTTACAGCGTCCGACATAAGTTAGTGGTCAAGTCGGCCATCTATTGCCTCATATCACTCCAGATGCCAAAGTCTCTGCTATCTCTGCCCTTGTCAGCGCTTGTGGCTATAGTAGCTGCTTTCGTTGGCACAGAACTATGGCTTCAAGTATACGGACTGGAAAACGTGGGATTGCGTTCGCTTAACGAGTTGAATCTCTTCCGGTAAGCCGACCCTGTCGTTCACCAGTGCAATCACTGACGTTGAGCACAGTAGTACCAAAGAAAAACTTAGCCAGGCTGCTTTGACCGATTCCCTACGCGCGTTGAAGCCCAGACCCAGAGTCAACGAAACGACAATCTACATGAGCGATCCTCCCTATGAGAACTATTTCTATTCCGACGACAATGTGTCAGCTCAACTTGTGGTGACCAGTCCCTTGCCCGACAGCGACCTCAGCATCATTGGACCACGCTTTATCGTTGCATGGCCGGCAGGCAACAGCGGAGCCTGTGTGTTCTTCCAACCAGAGAATGGAAAGAACGGTTCTCTCGGAATCAAGGTCGTCAACTCTACAGTTGGATCTCCTCTCTCCCCGGTCTATATCCCGCGCGATGATGGCTACCCGAGTATAGGCGTCAAAGGTGTGATCCAGATCGATAATACAGCCGTCTTGTCGACACCGATTCTTGGTTCGATCCGAGCTATTCGCGATTTCACCGAGGGTCCAAGCATTCTCTACGACAAGATCCAGGAAGGAATCCAGATCGAAGAGCATGGAGACAATGGCGTTTCAATCTCGCGTCTTTGGCTCGACAATGTCACTACAACCACGCTGACTTTTGAACCAAGGGCATCGCACAGTGCCAGTATCAACGACGGCAAAACAACTTTCGAGGCCGGAGAATATCTCTTCACGGCTCATATCAATTATCCCCAACTGGAGCGATTAGGACTGCACGACGTACTGAAAGATCAAACTTTGGTCGACAAGCATCCCCACGAAACCAAGGCTCTATCATTCTTAAGTTACTCTGACAAGATCTTGGCAGGAGCATGGCGTTTCCTCACCTACTTTGGCCGGGACGACATGATCTCTACTCTCCTTTTGCAACCAATTCTGAGCCCAGACGCCGTCGAGGCCGTCATCGGATCGGTCTTGGAAAGAATCAATCGCAACGACGGCAGTGCGTGCCACGAAGAAGTCATCGGAGACTTTGCCACGTTCCTCAATATACAAGAGGGTAATGGCTCGACAGAATATCGGTGCGATTACAGCATGGTCGATACCGATTTCTTCGTCCCCATTCTCCTGAACTCGCATTTCATCAAATATGGAGCAGGCCGTGACCGCCTCAAAGCTTTGCTCTCAACCCCAGCAGGCAAGGTGGATCCCAAGAACAAAGGCCTTAATTGGGGTGATCTTCTCGTTATCCTCGCGCAGAAGATCATGGACTCAACTGCCCCTTTCGCCTCACCAGGTGGGCAGACGAGGGAAAATCTCATCCGCCTCAAAGCCGGTAAAGGGGAGGGTAACTGGCGAGACTCAGTCTATGGGCTCGGCGGTGGACGTGTTCCGTTCGATATAAATGTCGCCTTGGCTCCTGCTGCTCTCCAATCCATTGCTTCTCTCGCTAAGGAGTTCGGCACTGATGCCGTCGGCGAGCATGCCCAGGACTGGGCTGAGCGTGCCAATCAGTACGCCGAGATCTGGGAGGATAAGACGCTTGCATTCTTCAGGGTAGTACTGCCTGCCGAGACTCTTCGTGATCGGCTCAACACCTTCGCCGAAACCAGCAGCTACTACACGGGGCCATCGCACGCTGAGCTCATTGATGCTGACTTCCCATATCACACGTTGGCACTAGAAGGAAATAATGGCCTCGACATGGTGCCGGTTATGAACACCGACGCATGCGTTCGGATCATCTTCTTCAATGGCACAAATCAGGAGCGACTGACCGATTACCTCAACAGCACTGCGCTGTCCGTCTTACGCCCTTACCCGGCGGGCTTGATGACGCCTGTCGGTCTTGTCGTCGCCAACCCCGCCATCTCAGGACATGAGGTTGTGAACCAGAACTTCAGCAACTCCGCCTACCATGGCAGCGTCGTCTGGAGCTGGCAGCTCGTCGCCATGGCCAGCGGACTGGAAAAGCAGTTGGATCGTTGCAACGCCGCGGACAAGCCCGACTTCTGCAGCAACGAGGTCGTCTACAGGAACGTAAAGGGCGCGTACAACGCTCTGTGGGACTCCATCGAGCAGAACGAGCACAAATTGTCGGACGAGGTCTGGAGCTGGGTGTATGAGGACGGGCAATTCAAGCACGCGTCTCTGGGCAGCCTACCGCCGCCTCCGGGAGTCGACGGTGTTGCGGAGAGTGATATCATACAGCTTTGGAGTTTGACGTTTTTGGCTGTGAGACGGAATGAAGGTATGCGATGACGCGCTTGGTAGGGATGAACTGAAATCGAGAGAAAGTGTAATGGCGAGTAGCTTTTGGAGTTACATGATTAGCAGCAACCTAGTTTGTGCCGGTGCCGAGCGCCTGGAATTAATGAATAATAATGTCTTTGCAAAAATCGATGATTGATGCATCATAAATTCGAGGTCGATTCAAGACTGTAGGCCTGGGCACCACGATTAAGTGGCTGGCAGTCTGTTATCATCACCAACTCAGGCCTCGAGCGTTGTACCGCTATGGACCACCACTCTCTTTGTCGCTGACCAGAAGGATATCAGTGAAAATAATTGTTCCTCTCTTCTGATGCTTCGAACAGTGACGTCTCACACATGCCATGAGCTCCCCGGTAGTTTTGCTACAGATATACACGCCTGCTTCGTAAGCGCTGATATCACCCAAGCAGACCTGCGTATCAGTCAACAACAGATTCCATCACCCCGTCAGCCCAAACGCAAACGCAAACGCAAACGCGACTACTGACGAAGGGTCCAAGGGTCTTATCTTATCTCCATGAACAACCCCAGAACTAAGCCTCGAAGCGTAAGCACCGCGAGGCTGCGCAGCCAGTAGTGGCCGACGACGAGACCAAGCGACGCGGCGTTACGTGGCCGGCATGCGGCCGGCGTACGGCCGGGATGCTGCGGACAGCAAGCCCGGAGCTTACACAACGCCTCTAGGCAACACGGTCGGTCTTTTGGAATCACCGCATGCTGCGGCCGCGTCGGATTCGGGTGGTAGAAGTGCATGCGGGCGGTGCGAGGGCGGATGCATTGTCAGCTTGTTAGGCGGCCATTTACTGCTACTGATATATAGAAAGCCATTGACTCTTACATCCATTGAAGTATTTTGATACACCACAACAACTCAAGTCTCACATACATACACGGACCAAACCAGTACTTCCCATTGCACAAGTCTATATACACCTCAGCTATCTGCAAGAGCCAGTCCCGACAGACTATATCGAAAAGCCCAACCCTACACAACATTCAAAACAACTACCCAACAATGTCTGCCTCAAACTGGGAACAACACTTCCTCGATAAATTCCTCGCCGGCTCTTCCAAGCCCAAGCCATCATCATCGTCCTCACGAACCTCATCGCCTGCCCGCTGGACCTCCAACGCCAGGTACACCTTCTCCACCATCCAAGCGCAAACCATCAGCAACGCAATGGAGTCGCACACACGCTCGCACGCGACCTGAGAGTAGTAGCGTGTAAAACAACGCTTCTGCGAAATACCAAACTTTATTGACGACGAAAGCAAGCCAGCCTAACGTGCGGCTTCGATTACGACGAGACGGCCACTTGGTGCGATTGCAGGCTCCATATTGGCGAATTGGCGATGTATCTTTGCCTACCTAGCCATTGGGGTGGCACAGATACTGGCAATTGACGGGTTCGCCTAGCTCGCTCCGCGCACCGAAGCAGATGCAAGGTCGCTTCGCTGACTCCGCGAGACATTCGCGTTGAACAGTCTTCGAGTGGACGATTTATGAGATACGAAATCATGATTGAATGAAAAAGCGGCACGAGGGAAGTCCTAATGGGCGCTTGTGGAGAGGTCTTTGGAAAGCACATCAGAGGAACTGTATGATATGGAGCGGTTTACCCTTATGATTGGTACTGGGATCATAGAATATAGAATTGTAGTCCAGAGATGCAAAGCAATGACATGATATCGGAGACTTCATTCAATTTTTATGCATGCTATGATCGGTCTATTTGGTGTCCATGGGCTCCTCTGCGATGTAGTGCAGGTAGGCGCCGAGGAGCTTGGTGCCCTCGATGTAGTTGCGCTTGTCGAGCTTCTCGTTGATGGAGTGGGCGGCATCAGTGCTGCTGCCCATGGGCAGAAGGAGCACGTTCTTGCCAGTCGCTTGCTCGAAAGTGAGAGTGACGGGGATAGAGCCACCCTCGCGAGTCAGATCGGGCTTGACGTTCCAGACGCGCTCCACGGCCTTTGCGGCGGCGGTGAAGTTGGGGTGGTTGGGCGAGGCGACCCACCACTTGCCGGCGTGCTGCAGGGAGACGTTGAGCTTGTTCTTGGTCTTGAGCTTGGCGAAGGCGTCGTTGACGTGCTTGAAGACGAGCTTGTCGACGTCTTCGGGCTCCATGTTGGGCACTGTGCGGATGGAGAACTTGCCGGTGACCTTGGCGGGGATGACGGTCTTTGCGCCAGGAGCGGAGAAGGCACCCTCGACACCGTGGAGGGAGAGGGAGGGGAAGCGCCATCTGCCCATGAGAGTGCGCTCCTTGGACTCGAAGAGGCCGGTCTTGCTGCCGAGGGACTCGTAGAGGTTGTCCATGGTGAAGTCGATGTTCTTGTAGACCTCCTTCTCCTCCTCGGTGACGGGAGCTACTAACTCCTTGATGCCGTCGATCAGGATGTTGCCCTCCTCATCAACCAGAGAAGCCATCACGCGAACAAGGTCGGTCATGGGCTCGTGAGCAGTACCGCCGTATACACCAGAGTGGAGATCCTGGCCAGGACCGCTGATCTCAATGCTGTAGTAGCTGCAGCCACGGAGACCGTAGGTCAGGCAAGGCTTCTTGGTGCCGAGCCAGTAGTTGTCGCTGATGCACACAACATCGGTGTCCTCGAAGAACTTGCCAGGCTTGCACTCCTCGATGATGAAGTCGTCAAGACCCTCTGAGCCGTACTCCTCCATACCCTCGAAGCACATGAGAAGGTTCACAGGGAACTCAACGCCAGCCTTCTTGTGTGCCTCAATCGCGTTTACCCAGCCAAGAACGGGGCCCTTGTCGTCGGTGCTGCCACGTCCGTACATCCTTCCCTGGTCGTCGACGGTGAGCTTGAAAGGCTCGGTGTTCCAGCCATCCGAGAGGTTGGCGGGCTGCACATCGTAGTGTCCGTAAACCAAAACAGTGCGCTTGCTCTCGTCCTTCTTTGCCGGGTAACGTCCAATGATCGCGGGCGGCAGAGTCAGGTGCTCCTTGTGTGGTTGCGGGCCAAGCTCGCGGGCCTCCATGTATGCTCCCAGACCCTCGAGCTGGGCCTTGAGGTAGTGGCCCATCTTGACGACATCGGGCCTCCTCTCGTCCTCGGCGGAGATGGAGGGAATGGCGACGGCGTCGCTGAGACGGGTCACGAAGTCATCGGACAGGTCGTCGACGCTCTTGAAGTAAGAGTCGAGCTGGGGAGCCATTTTCGCAGAAGCTTCGGCGCGATAGATGTATGGCCAGGCGCGAGTGTTTGCGGAGAGGTAGTGGGTGGAGGAGGAGATCGGCCTGACGCTGGTGGGCTGAAATGCGGTTTTTGGTGTCCGGAAGCTGCACTGTCGTCCTGCAACTCTAGAGGCTCTCGAGAATGAGCGGAAAAGAGAGCACATGGAGAGCACACAAGGTGGTTATCTGGTTGGATGTGCTCCACTCGGCTTAGGCTTAAAACGAACAAGACACCGGCTCTGCGGGGCAGGTATGACCCTGCATGTAGAAATTGTGTGAAGCCAGCACCGAGCTTTGGCTTGATATAGACCGTGCGAGCTCCGAGGCAATGGTGAATTCCGTGATTGGTCATTGTTGCCCGTTACTAGCTCTTAACATCGCCGGTATAGAAAAGCATGTATACATGTAAGCGTTTGTACAGATAACGCCATAACTCCCTCAACACGAGTATCCACACTGTTGTCTAGTAGTCGCCATCAGCGTAATCGCTTCATCCATGATTTGCTGCCGGGAGCATATCGTTTCACTCGCAACCTACAGAGAATGTGCTTCATACGAAAAGGTAAATCGTCATGTGTCGCTCAATCCAGCCGCTGATGATCACTAACAACTTCACGTCGATCCGCTACCTATGTCTCCAACAATCCTCAATCTTCTACTTCTTGTGTCAGGATTGGTCTGTGACCACTCAAGCCACGTCGTAGACCTGGAGCGCATACGTCGGATCATGGTTAATGTAGATTCTTTGAATATGGTCGTTTCATCCCGTCTGGTCTCATTTACATGAACACTTTAAGCAATCGCATATCAGGCAGAGTTTCTGGGTAAAGCGGAACACCAGCCCAACACCACTCAACCAACCATTCAATCATCGATGTGCGCACCGGCAGTCCTCTAGTACTCCCAAGATTGATCGAGGTGAGTACTACCATCCTCACTTGCCGTCTCCAATAGCCATTTCCAGCGACTCATCTCAAACCGGTTTCGCGATTTCTCATTCGTCGTCAAAGACAAAGTCTCTCTTGCTCTCATCGTAACGACGGCCGGCAGCTTGATCGGCAGCGATCTGGGCATGGTTGTAAACAACATAGTCAACCTCCAACTTCTGCACCTCCTCTGCCATCCCTTCAGCCTCAAGCTCCTCCTTCAGCGAAGGCTTCGGCGGCTCTCCACTCTGATCTAACTGCCGTTTCTCGACGTACATGACGAGCACATCGCTAGTACCTGGCACGCGAAACCTGTAGCCCCAGTGTTTGCTGTCTTTGTCGGGGACAGGGCCGATGCGGTTGCGGTATGGGAATTCGTCTCGCTCTGTTGCGTTGGTGGGGACGATGAAGCTGCCTTGGTCTGGCGCTTGTTGTCTTTCGGCTCTGAGGCTTTCGAGAGCGGTGGTAAGGGTGTCTGAAGATTCGCGGAAGATGGGTGGGTTGTTTGGATCGGTTTGGGCGTAGACGGCGTAGAGGCGAAGGTCTGTGGGTCTGCTGACTTGACCGGCCATGGCGTTGATGGAGTGGTATTGATGTGGGTGGTGGGAGAGACGGGATCTCGTCTGGGCGGTGAGATTCATATCTTGTCGTGTAGACAAAGGTAGATGTTTGTCTGCTGGCGTGTTCGCCCTGGTTGTGAGATGTGGGTTTGCTGCTCCCATTGTTTGTAGCATGCTTGAATGCGCCTGGGTTGACGGCCACTCCAGCTACCAAACAACTTGACGGCTATCCGCCATGTTCCAAATAAACATCAATGGTCTAATGAGACCGCGTGGAGCAATCATCGCAGGGAGCAAGCTGTCCAATTATAGCGGAAAGTTGTGCTAGTGAACTAAAGACTGAGACAGAAGACTGTCGGTGTTTAGACGGTTTCTTGACATCTGACGCTGAGCCGTGCGTATACCTTGACTTCATACTCCGGATGATAGTGCCAAACAGAGTTTGTACAGAAATGGATCTGCAACCGTCGTTGCTCATTGCCTATGTTTCATTGTCTTGTTTGCTTACTTGGAGCTTCGCTACATCTAGATCAAAGCTTCTTCAGACCTCCCACTCATTTTTTCTCACGCGCCCATCGTGGTGGTAGGCCAAGTCATGGTCGTCCGTACTCGATCGGTTATGCGGCAGATTGTACATCGATGTGACGGTCGTCTTTTGAATCCCTCCTCCGTTCAGCCCTTTCTCTGGGCGATTCACCAATTCCACATCCCCACGATCGCTCGCTCTGCTATGCAATCTCACATTCTTATCGTTCATTCGAGAGCTCATGTGTGAGTGCGACCCGGTCTTGGAAGCCGAGTTTAGTTTGCTTGCCACTGTTTCGCGGAAGAAGTACAAGATTGGGCCGGCGATGGAGGGCATGCAGGCGCAGATCACGCCAACAGAGCCTTCAAGTCCGCTCCAGAGGCCGATATCATTGTAATGGTAGGTAGCGTTGGTGTACTGTCCGATTTGAGCCAGATATTGTAGGCGAATGATACTGCATGTTGTGACGAACAGACCAACGAGGAAGGTCAATACTACGCCGACCTTGCGGCGCGTGTCTCGGACTTGCAGCTTCATAAGCTTAGGGACTGGAAGGAAGAAGACGACAAGGTCGAAAGTGATGTTGATCCCACTGCCGACATAGGTCGCTAGGCGGATATTGTTGCACTGTCCTTCGTGCTCTCCGTCCCACTGCTGCCAGAAGTAGGCGACTGGCTGGCATTCGAAGCCGAAGTATATGATTTCTGCTACACCGTAAGTGACGAGGGCGCCGATCACCGTCCAGCAGGTGTAGGTAAATCTTTTGGAAACTTCTTTAGGGAAGATTCGAAGGTATAGAAGGATGATTGAAATTTTCGTCAGGACGATGATGACTTGGTAGATGTATTGCTCAATCCAGAAGATCTAGGCACGGGTGTCAGCTGCTGTGATCAGAATGGGTGTAGGGTGGAAGCAGACGTACTTTGAACATCATAGTGATGTCCTCGAATGGGACAGTCCAAATATCTTGGCCCATGCCTTTGTGAGCCACTGCGATTCGATGTTAGGACAGTTTTGAGATTATGTTTGGCTCAGGTGACATACTGGTTTGAAGAAGGACCGACGAAGGTATGAGTAGGATAACGCATACAAGGATGGTCCAATCATCCCAGCCGATCGTGCTACCTTGGATCTGCCAGCGTGCCAAAAAGCGCAATGCCACGCAGACACACGCAATCGTCAGCATAGCGTTGCCGACGCGTGTAGTCACCCGCCCAGCATGTCGGATCGGCGCCAGGCAAGCTTTCTTCTGCCATCTTTGAGCTACTGCAACGAAAGTCAGTAAATGCACTCAAATGCTGTTACCTAGGTCATTGCGATGGCGTACGTAATGCTTCTTTCACACTGCATCCAGAAAGAATACAGGTCTCGCTGGCTGAGATATATGCTTCGTCGGCACACAGGCAAGCGAAGTCACCGACTGTGCACTGCGATACGGGCAGCGAAGACGTCACGCAAGTTGTCTGGTGTCGTTGTCAGTCGGTTTTGTAAGTTTCTCTTGACTGACGCTACCTAGGTACGTACAGCACATGATGGTAATTTCGTGAGTTCTGCCAGTAGCTCGCTTGTGGATGGGGCCGCCTTCGTAGTCTGTGCCGAGACTGTCAGTGCCGCGACAAGCAGCCCAACGATGGTCGCGAAACGCATGGCGAAGAAGTATGGACGGATAGTCCTGAGGCTGCAGTCAGGTGCCAGAAGTCTATCTCGAAGGAACCGAGCGACTGGACATGCTTAGGTTTTGTATATAAAGGGACCCATTGCACCTAATGTGGCTGGCCGTTGGACCAGATATTGCCACACGGAGGAATGGAACTAAGTGATAGTATGGCCTTCGATGCCGCAGTCGTAACATGCCGATTCTACTAGCAGATGAGAGTGACATTCCTAGCTTCAAAGTTGGAATTCTTCAGGACCTGCCGACGACTCCAGGAGTCAGTGCAGGGTGACTTTTAAGGTTCTCTTCAAACGGTGGGTTCGTGGCTATGGACCCACCAAGACACTCAAAGCCCCTAGACGCTGACAGGAGTGGGGATCACTGGTACTTTCTGCAAGAACCGGGTATCTGGGAGGATCATGCAACAAACTGCCGACAATCCTCACACGTGGATGGTGTTGAATAGATTGTGGCGTCAATTGGAGGTTTGGATGATTACCAGAGAGTATCCAAGACGTGGAATCAGAATGTTGGTGTAAGCCTAGTCATCCGACTCGTCACCCATTGTCCAATTCTGGGTTACGCCAATGCAGTGGCACTCAGGTATCACTTGCTCGTTCCTCGTTCCTCGGGCCAGGCAATCGAGCTAGCTACCCACGAGAAAGTCCCTTCTCCTTTGTGAAGACCAGACCCTGTGGCCGCGCGCGCCAGAACTTAAGCAAGTCGTAAATGACGCCAGCCGTGGTCATCGTTCATGAAGGATGTGCAATGCTAGATATCTCCCTGCCGCACGGAGAGTCCAGTTCCTCATGGCCAGCAGGGCGTGAATCAAGTGAGCGAGTTTTCCATACGACCGATCCGATTTCCGACTTGAACGGCATGGATATGGCGGAAGGCCGAGAGTATTCCTAACCCAAAATTTGGCCACGGTGCCATATTAGGCGACATCTAATTCAACATACTGCGTAGCAAGAATCCCGAGCGCCTTGCACATAGAAATGATATGGCCAATTTGTATCTCTTCGCGAAGCCTGCTCAAACAACCATATGTTTGGCGCTATCTAGGTACTACAGTTTGGCTGGCTGGAGTTTTGATGAGACGAGACGTCAAAACCCGCGTGGGTGCTTTGTGGGGACACGCTAAAATGATTCTCGAACCGCTCACGACCCACCTGCTTTTCACCATGAATCGCAGGGCATCAATGTTTTCGGCGCAGTGACCATATTGGTAGATACAGTTACCTCCTACTTGATAGCACATGTGCCGTATGTGACAAGTACTCCTGCACGCAAGAATATCACTTCAAAGCATCTTTTGATCTCGTGATATCTCCTTCTGGACGTAGGGATATGTCGAATATGCCAACTTAGCTCAGCCGATCATGGGTGTCGTAGCAACTTGTCCGCTTGTCATAATGTATCGTTACGATATTCCACTCACGAATTTATATACGAGATAAGACCTGACAATTTAGTCTTCGATAGCCGAGTCAGTAGCATGTTACAAAGACAAAGTCCTCAGATCTACCGAGCCGCTTCCGCACCACCAACTGAATCGATCACTAGCGCCTCATGATTAGCACCAAGGCACGTGGCTGTTGGACCCTCGAGGTCCCGAGACGAGGTACTTCCGTCAAGGTACCCCCAAGCGCATTTCTGACTACCCAACCCAATTTCTTTCAGAGCGATCGGCAAATTTATAGCTTCCATTCTGCGGACTTCGACTCCGAGCGACAATGACAAATGTGCATCGTTGGTCCTATCTTCGAGCATATGGCGCTTTCCGACCAAGCTTGCGAGTGTTTTGCGAGAGTTTTCATATCACAATATTACTCATGTTCTCTGCGTACTTATCGCTACCCCAGGAGTTCGCTCCATATCGGGTGGTAGCAATATCATCAACACTGGCACTGACATCTCCTTGACGAATAGTTTATTCCGTGACCTCCTTCGGGATCGAGAGATCCGAGTTCGAGTAACCAGTCAGACGCTGAGTTCGAGGAAGAAGACCGATTACGACCTGCGATAGGCAAACGGCGTCGATCACCAAGTCGCACAGAGTATGGAGCCTACTCGAGGTAGCATACCCGTCAAGGATATGATTAACCTTGCCTTTCAAGCGTGCGATACGCAATGCTACAAGTTGTTTGGTTTGACTGTTGTTGCAGCTGGTGATGTTGCCAAGTCATAGGTTGAGCCCGACCCGCTTGAAAGCTCTCTGGCGTTCAGGTGAGCAAACTCATTTGAGAATCCTCTTGCAAACACGCCACCAATAAGAAGGTAAGTGTATTCATGGTTGCATGTGCGCGGACAGCAGCTCAAGTAGATACCTCACGATGGGTTTCAAAGTCCTTCAAGGCCTCACGGCTGTCGCAACCATCCGATAAGCTTTCGTAGCCAGAAGTACCAGAACGCGTCTTTGGTCGTCATGATCTGCAAGCTCCGATCACTTCGAGTCGTCGCTATCTCCTGAGACAAAGCGCGAGCTCTGCGCATGAGTCGCTTGCCGAGTATCTGGGTTGCTCGGTCTTCCATCGCGGTCTTGTGTTTTTCCGCGCGCAATTGCCGTTGCCTCGTAAGCTCTTCCGGCGAATGAGGGACGATCTCACCGGGGACGATGTGTTCCCAACGCACTGCATACATGAGCAAAGCCATCAACGTGTATGCAGCGTCATTGCCAGCGTTATGGACACCTATGATAGAGTCGTTGTGTCTGTACTGGGGATGTACACCAAGCCAGTTGACCAATTTCCCAAGTCTGGCTGACCTAACCTCGGCTCCTTGCTGGATGGCGGCATCTGTGAGCAACAAAGTGTCGAAAGCCATCGCTGGCTTGGTAATGAAGACGTCTTTGCTGAACATGTCTAGTTTCAATCCTGGCGAACGGTAAAGTTGGTGCAGATCTATGGATACGGAGTGGCCGACCAGCACGACCTTCCGTGGTCCAAGGCCTCTTGGTTTGTTTGGATCATAGCGCGGATGGGCTGCTTGCCGAAGGATGCTCACCAGATCCCGCTTGATCGTGGATATATCGCCGAACATGTCGTCGCTGAAGTAGCAAGATCGCATGCGATCCGTTGGTCGTCGGGTGACATCTACCACATAATGATATGTCTTGGCTTTGGAGATCCAATCATGAGCGTAAGGGCCAGGAGGGACGTTGATAATATCTCGAGTGTCCAGAATCGTTACGCCGATCTCAACAATGTGTTCTCTCAATCCGTGACGCTCCCACTCAGTATCGAAGGAGACAATGAGGGCATCTTCCGGTAGATCAGAGGATGCATGCACATCATGTGTCGTGTACAATGGCGGCAGTCCGAGAAGCTCACGAAGTTGCTTGACTGACCCATAGTCCTTTGCATTTAGTTTCGAAGCATGACTGGCTGCTCTTCTTTCTGCAAGACGCATTGCCTGACGCTCATTGATGGCATCCAGCAGTGCTTGTGGTCCAACTACGGTCGCCTTCACCGGCAAGATCCTGATAGCTGGTTTTTCTGAAGCTGGCGCGCGTGGCAAATTGGAGGATGGAGCTGGAACATCGAAGTAAGCCAGAAGAACAGAGAAAGTAGGCAACCATATTTACCATCATCGCATTCCCCATCTTGTACCTCTAATGCACGAAGTCTGGGAGTCAACTTAGGCTTTGGCGGTGCTGCTTCAACGCTATCCAATGATAGATCACGTATCGATTTTGGTAATTTCTTCAAGGCAGCTCGTTTAGCGGCCAACTTGGCCTTGCTGAGCATTCCCATTTCGCACGTCGAGATCTCCAGACAGCCATCATTGCATGTCGTTGGGCCAATATCCTTGTCGGCAGGTTTGAAGTGAGCAGTGCAGTCGGCTTCGAGAGCGCGCTTCCGAGGCGAAGTGCATCTCGTCAAGATGTGCTGCACGTACCATCTCCATCTCCAGACTGGAAACTCAATCTGCGCTGATCAGCCAAACATTTCGTCATCGTCCCAGAAGCATTGATACTGTCTTGATGCACCAAGTCTTGGTGTTGTCGGTGCCATGATGTATCCTTCTTGTACGGAAAGCAAATCAGTTCAAAATGCAGCCATGGGCACTGGTTAGTCCTGCATCTCGTGGCATCGGTCTTGAGCTCGCGCGTCGACTCTTGCAGACCACGAAGGTGCCCATCGTCGCTACTGCGAGAGAGGACTTGGATCAAACGCGTGAGAATGTTCTCAGTGGTCTGGACGGCGTGAAAGAGGACAGACTGCACGTCCTGAAGGTTGATGTTTTAGGTAGGTCTTGAGCCGGGCAGTTTCATGCACCACGAAAGCGCGACACCTGGTGCAATTGCATCTTAGACCGCGGACAGAGCATCATCTAAAGGAATTCGCTCTTACATCTTATTGCAGACGAACAGACTATCGCCGATGCCGCCTCTACACTCTCCTCTACCTTCCCAAAGAAGGACTCTTACCTCCGCCTCGCATTAGCCATTCCAGGCATTCTGTATCCCGAGAAGTCGCCCAGTCAGATTGACTACGACAACGCGCTCCGAACCTTTCAAACCAACACACTTGGTCCAATGATGCTGATCAAGCACCTATCGCCATTCCTACCTCGAAAGTCAACCACTTTGGAAGAGCTCGAGAACTTACCGGCCCGCGCCGTATGGGCAAACATGAGCGCACGAGTAGGAAGCATCACAGATAACGGGCTGGGAGGATGGTATTCGTATCGAGCTTCAAAGGCTGCTGTGAATCAGGTCACAAAGACATTTGACAACCATTTGAAGACGAGCTCGGGCGAAAACGCTATGGCTATCAGCTTACATCCAGGCACAGTCAAGACAGAGTTCAGCAAGGAGTTTTGGGGCAATGTGAAAGATGAGAAGTTATTCAGTCCGGAGTTTTCGGCGGAGAAGTTGTTGGAGGTAATCTGTACACGGGACTTGAAAGCTCGTGGCAAGTTTTGGGATTGGAAGGGCGAGGAGGTGCCACCTTGAACGATCATCAAGACTGGACAAGACACAAAGGTGTTCTCTCATCAATAGCTTCTGTTTGCATTACGATATCTTGTGCCTAATCATATCTCATGACCATCACGTGCATCCCGTGCACTGGCGTCTTCAATGCTTCATCATTACGAGATACTCATTCACTTCTTGTTCAGCTCGTCGGACCTCTTCTTGAGCTCCTCCTTGCTAGCCGGCTCGCCCAGGTTGTCGGCGATAGCCGGGCCAGGGTTGGCCTTGTGGTGCTCAAAGGTTGCAGCGCCGCCGCTGGTGGCCTTGGTGTCTTCGTCGTGAATAGGGTGTGAAGATGCGGTCGAGTCCTTGGACTCCTTTGCGACCTGGTCGGTGATGCCTGCCGCCACGTTAGGATAGATCGATCGATGGTATGTCGACTACATGATTGTGAAGCTTACTGCCGGTGGCTTCCTCTTCCTTGGGGTGGACGGGCATGTTGATGGATTTGGTTGGTTTCTTGGTTAGTTTGGTTTGAATTGGATGTTGTTAAGGTTGGTCAGGATGGTCGAAATCAACGGTTTTGTTTGATATTATCATGACATAGCTCCGTCATACCAAGGCAGCACTGCCCTCTCCTCTCCATGTTGCGACATGACCCCACAGTGGGGTGAACGATGACGTGCATGGACAACAACACTCGATGGACCGCACGTGAGCAGAGCAGAAGCCGACGGCTCACGGCACCTGCGTCGTGCCTATAATGCTCATGCAATATTAGAGAGCCTGACCGCTCGCGAGACGTGTGACCGCGGCAGATAAGCCAGTCTGAAGCCAGTCGCGTTGTCGCTCGCGCTACTCTCAACCGACACCTTGATGGAAGACAGCACCTTGATGGTAGACATCAACTTGAGTGGCACATATAAGATGGGAGAAACCTCAAATTGATTTCGAAGACTACATTCTTTCACAAGATACCATCAAGTCCTGCTCAGGTTCCATCCCATTTTCTGTTTCTTTCTTATGTCGTCGACTTGCCTGCGGGTCGGTTGTCCATCCCGGTGTCGAAGCGAATGTCGGCAGGCAAGGATCATAATGAGGTCGTCATGTTGCTGACTTTGGTGCTGTCAGTATACGAACGTGCCGTCGGTACACCGTACAGGAAGGTGAGCACGACTTACTCTAGCACTTGCAGTCTCCGGTTGTGCAAGCACAGTTGGAGTTAGAGCATTGTCCGCAGCCACCCATGTTGATTGGAGTGATTGGTGTTTGGTGGAAAAAAGTTGGTGTTGTTGTGAAGTGGTGATTGATTGAAGGCGTTGATTGCGTGATGGTAAGAAAGCACCTCAACGTGCTCGCTTGACTCCTCTTATATACCTTCTTTGCCCTTCTGCATTTCCCTCATCTGTTTACCGCGGAGCCCACTCTGCAGCAGCAATGGCAACGAGGTGGAGAGCTCTCGTTCACGAGACCAGGGCTGATACAGGTCCGCCCACATGACACTGAGCGCGAAGAGGTCATCCCACGCATCCTACGAGGGTGAAAAGTGGTCGATAGTGCTGGTCTAGCGAATTGCAGGGGAGAACGTTCTGCAGAGCTGCACGTGCTGGTTGACATCGTCTGCGCCTAGAGAACGTCTCCGATAGCGTCGGCGTATCGGACCGGCCTAATGTATGCCGAGCTATGGATATGGAGACGTGAAGACGCGCCTGAGTGGCAGAAGCTATGTTGCATGCGCTGTATGTGAGCTTTGCGTTACAACTATCGCCTTAGTACGCTTCTTGGTATTGCTCCAAATGCCCGCCATGGTGGGTCCAATGACCCGTTTCAAGTGGCGCGTTAGCTGGCGGAGCTCTTAATGCAACAGGAGGATTGCGTTAGCTAACGATCGTGGCTGATTCTTCAGGCGCCGGGCGTGGGATCTTCAGGTTGGGCGTAGGAGGGTCTCAGGTACGGCTTTAGGTTGTGGCAAGATGTTTCCATGTTCTTGTATGGTTTTATCGACTGTTCACCAGAGCAAAATAGAAATGACAATACTAGACCATTCGTCGACCGGAGTTGTCTCCCTACGTGTCCCACGAAGAGAGGTTCAGAGGCTCCGAGCGTGGGGTGATAGAGTTTGAGACACTCGGGCCTCTCTGCATGTCTGCTGCGTTGTCAGATGGGTCTCTACAGCCTGCATGAGTGTCGATACCTGCTCACCAGGCACGCCGAAGTCGCCCTGTCACCTAGCTACAGCCCCACGAGCTTCTTGACACCAGCAAACGTCCTTGACCAGTTCTCGCCGTATCCCAGCTCCACTACGCCCTTGCCCATCTGGAAGGCACCCTCACGCATCTGATAATCCAGCTTGCCTGGGATAGAAGTCTTGATGAGACCAGGCCATCTGTCTTCACAGACACTCTTCGCGTTGCACAATCCTCTGAGTCCTTCTTCGCCCGCAAACCGACCATATCCCGATCCGCGGACACCGCCGAAGGGCAATTGCACCATGTAGAACACCGCAAAGTCGTTGACAGCCACCATACCCGAGTCCGAGTTCTTCACGACCCAATCTAGCTGAGCGCGAGCCGCAGAAGTGCCTGTTGGGCCGAAGACGCTGCAACCAAGTCCGTAAATCGTGCCGTTCGCAATCGTCATGGCTTGTTGAGGGCTATCTGCACGCATCAGCACGGCCACAGGTGCGAACAATTCTTCCTGTGCTATGGCCATGTCTGGGGTGACGTCGACGAGAAGAGTCGGCTCGAAATAATGTCCGGCTGGGTATTTCGGGTGTTTGTATCGGTGACCTCCGGCCAACAGCCTGGCGCCTTGAGCCACTGCTGCGCTAATCAGGCGCTCAAGTTTGTCGAAAGAAGCATCGGAGACCATAGCGCCAACATCCACTTCGCCGCCGGCTTCGGCATCAAGGTCGTTGCCTAGACGAAGAGACTTGATGCGAGGCTCGAGCACCGTGGTGAGGCGTTCGTAGGCTTGAGGAAGGGCTACGACTCGTTCAATTCCTATACAGTTTTGGCCAGCGGATTGGAAGACACCACGCATGATGATGCTGGCAACACGATCCATCTCTCCTTTCGAAGTAGCTTTACCCGACGGATCGTCTAAGATAATTGAAGCGTCTTTGCCGCCTAGCTCAACGCAGAGCGGCATGAGTACTTTGGCGGCGCTCTTTGCCACAGCGTGAGCCACAGGTTTGCTGCCAATGAACGTCATATGGCTGATTCCAGGGTGTGAAGTCAGATGGTCTGCAGTCTGTGGCCAGCAAGTAACGGCGTGTACAAGATCGGGATCATGACCACAAGCGATGAGTGCTGAACGTGCAATGTTGGCGAAGTAATCAGATGACCAAGCAGTGTTCTCGCTGTTCTTAACAACGATGGCATTGCCAGTGAATAAAGCACTGATGATGGGACCGAGCAAGTTGTGAAGAGGGTAGCTGTGTTGTGTTAGTACAAGGTCTATATCTGATATCGAAAGCCATGAAAGTCTTACTTCCAGCTGACGCAAGCAGAGACAACACCAAATGGTTCGTAGCGGACCTCGTTCTTCTTGTAAAACATAAGAAAATTGGTTGGTCGTCTTTCAGCCTTCAGTGCTTTCTCGCCATGATCGATAGTCCACTTCAGTTTCTCGGCAGTGACAAGGATTTCACCAAAGATGGCATCGACGCGAGTCTTTCCACTGTCGAGGCACGCTGCACGAACAATTGTGTCTTGGTTGTTGAACAGAAACCTACAACGTCAATTTTATATATCGAATTCTGCTTCTAGGCAATACACGTACTTCAACAAGCTCTTCAACACCTGTCTTCGTTCTGCGAAAGTAGATTTGGCCCATGCTTTCTGTGCCTTTGCTGCCTTTGCAACAATTCGATCGATGCCATCAGGAGTAACAGGATTGACAAGACCTAGTGATTGGCCCGTAGCTGGACAATAACATTGTACAGCGGTGCTTCCGGAGACCTAAATCATGTAGATTAGCACATATTTTTGTCATGTCTAGCCATAGAAATAAAGAGGTACCTTGATCGAAGGGGTATCGAGTTGTTTGCCCTTGTACCCAGCTCTGCATGCCTCAGGCACAGGCACGCTGAATTCAATGGCATCTTCTGCATCGCTACGAAGGAGGATCTTGAACACTAAGATTGTTAGAAGGGAGAAGCAAGACCACCAGATCAACTCCTGCTTGCTCGCCGGTAGCACGGCGGCAAGGTATGAGAGGTCCATCACTTTTATGAAAGCAGTCTTGATAGTCTTGCAGTATTTCGTGAATTCGAAGGGGGCTTGCAACTACGGCGGACCATAGCGCGGGATAGTCGCCAGTGGAAGTGAAGTTCACCCCACTTTCGGCTTAGCTGGCGGCAGCGACGCGCGAAGTCGCGTCCTACCGCGACGCCCAACTTCAAGATCAGCCCACCACGACGACATATCGGAGCGGTGCATGATCGACTTGCCGCAATGTCTCGCAGCGTGACACCAGCGAGACGTCGACGGAGCTCCCTCGATGACGAAGAGGACGAGGAACAAGATGACGTGTCCGTGGATGGAGGGCCGACTCAGGAAACCCACGCCAACAAGCGCGTACGCTCGAACAATGGCCGACCTGTCCTACCAGACAGCTATCTTCGTAGTCCCAACAGCAGGCGACAGAACACAAATGGCGCTGCCATCGAACCTCATCAGCCTGGCTCGCTCGTCCGAGTGACAATGACCAACTTTGTCACGTATGAAAAAGCCGAGTTTGCCCTTGGACCGAATCTGAACATGATCATTGGACCGAACGGAACAGGCAAGAGCACCCTTGTCTGTGCGATCTGTCTCGGACTTGGTTGGGAAACGAAACACCTGGGTCGTGCCAAAGACATCAGTGAATTTGTCAAGCATGGAGCGAAGAAAGCGACAATCGAGATCGAGTTGGCGAAGGATCCGGCCAGACAGACGAGCAATCCTGTGATTCGGACCAAGATCCTGCGGGAGAACAACAAAGTGGAATACTACATCAATGACAAGAAGGAGAACAAAAAGCGCGTTATGGACCTGGCCCGTAGTTTCTCGATCCAAGTTGACAATCTATGTCAATTCCTCCCGCAGGATCGTGTGGTTGAATTTGCTGCGCTCTCGCCTGTCGAGCTTCTTGCACAGACACAGCGGGCTGCGGCTCCTGAACAGATGACTGAGTGGCATCAGCAGCTTAAAGAGATGCGCAAAGAGCAAAAGCAGAGTGAGGATGCGAAGGGCCGCCTAGCCGAGGATCTGGGCCGGTTGGAAAACCGACAACGCATGCAAACAGGCGATGTGGAGCGGCTTCGCGAGCGCACGGAATTGCAAGAACGTCTGGAGGCCTACAAGAAGTTCAGGCCTTTTCCAGCATATAGTGTTGCCAAGCAAAACCATACCGACGCGAAAAAACGCAAAAGGGAAGCAGCACGTGAACTCGAGAATCTTGAAAGGGACATGGCACCCAGACTCGCAGCAGTGCAAGCAAAAGAACAATATGTCGTGGCCGCGGACAAAGTTGTCAAACAACGACAACGCCTGGTCGATCGCACGGAAGCCGTGACAAAAGATCTCTACCAACAATTTGAGAGAAAAGCGGAAGAGCTCGGAGGAATCGATGGAGAACTGCAGAGTGGTAATGCCAGCATCAAGCAGACGAAGCAGAAGATTCCCGAGCTCCAACGTGGGGTCACGAGTGTGAAATCTGCAATGGAAAATGCACCCGAGCCAGTAGATACTGCTGCTTACAATGAGCAAGCTAGAGACAAGACTAGGGAGATGCGCGAAATTGACGAAAAGGTCAACGACTTAAGGGATCAGATCTCGACACTCAATGCGCAAGGCAAGCAGCGGCAGACTATAGTCAAGAACACCGAGCAGGAAATGGCCTTTCTCCAATCACAAGCTGGTCAACAGACAGACAAGCTGAGAAAGGCTTCCCGCCATGGTGACGCTGCAACAGCTTGGGACTGGATCCAGAACAACCAAGACCAATTCAAAGGCAGAGTCTTTGGTCCGGCAATACTCGAGTGCTCTATCAGAGACGCGAGGCTAGCGGCTGCGGTCGAGACCATGATCACGCAGTCGGAACTGCTGGCTTTTACGGTTACTTGCAAGGAGGACTTCACCTTTCTGACAAAGCAGCTGTTCACCAAGATGAGACTTGTCGACATCAACATTCGCTCGGCCCCATCGGCCGATCTTGCATCATTCAAACCACCTTGTTCCGCACAGCAGCTCAATTCTTATGGGCTCGAAGGTTGGATCCTCGACCTGCTGGATGGACCCCCCGAAGTGCTTGCCATGCTCTGCGATAATAGAAACATCCACTCCACTGCCTACACTTCGCGTGATGTACCGCCTAATCAGCACGACAATCTCTCGAGGAGCCCGATTAGCTCATGGGTGACAAGCTCCCAGAGTTACCAAGTCACCCGCCGCAGAGAGTACGGAGATCACGCAACTTCGACACGAGTTACCAGTCTTCGCCCTGCTCGATTCTTTGCTGACGCTCCTGTTGATCATCGCGCAGAAGAAGACCTGACACGCAAGATCAAAGAGGCTCAGGTGGAGATGGAAGAAATCAAAGAGCAAATGCTTAGCTTGCGGGAGCAGGAGAAGGCACATATGATGCGCCACCATGAGCTTTCAGCGTCAAAGAAAGCGATCGACAAAGAGAAGAACGAGAAACAGAGCGCGTACACTCAATTCCAAGGTCTGCCAATCAAGCTTGCAAATGCTCAGAAGAAGCTGGATGACGCACAGTCGCAGATCCGGAAGCACAGAGACAGCCAGCTTGAGATCGTGGCCAGGGGTGATAAGATTGCTCTGGAGAAAGCTCAATTGGCTTTGAGCTATGGCTATTCGGTGGACACTTTGCGCGGTCTCTACGTCCAGCTGTTCGAAGCCGAGATCGTCAAGATCGAAGCTGAGTCTGATCTCACACAACTCAGAGCGCGCCACGAGGAGGAGCGCGCAGCGCTTGCTGTAGCGAATGCTGCGGTCGAAGAACACACTCGGATTACAGCCGACTTCCTGGAGGAAGGCAGACGTCTTATGAATATCTGTCAGCAAATCACGGAAGACGAATTGTCCGACAATGAGGAAGAGATCCTGAATCGAGTCAAAGGCATGGCCCCAGACGTGTTGGAAACTGAGATTGAGACCACACAGGCAAGGCTTGAAATGACCACCGGCGGTAACGCAGGCATCATCGCAGAGTACGAAGAACGCGGGAGGAAGATTGAGCGGGATCGTGGCAAGCTGGCGGAGATCGAAAACACTCTGGACAGACTTCAGAGATCCATCACGGAGATCAAGGATCAGTGGGAGCCAGAGCTGGATTCTCTCGTTGCTCAGATCAGCGATGCATTCGGCGAGAACTTCGCCAAGATTCAGTGTGCTGGTGAGGTCGGTGTGCATAAGGATGAAGACTTTGAGCAATGGGCGATTCAGATCCGCGTCAAGTTCCGGTGAGTCAAGCACAGCTTTCTACAAACTGCACAACAGCCAACTGACCAATAACTACAGCGAGTCCGAACCATTATCTGTCCTCGACAACCACCGTCAATCCGGCGGCGAACGCGCCGTCTCCACTATCTTCTACCTCATGGCTCTGCAGAGTCTTGCCCGCGCCCCTTTCAGACTCGTCGACGAAATCAACCAGGGCATGGATCCTCGCAACGAACGGTCAGTCATTACAATTCCCCTCCATTACAACTTCCTGATACTGACATTTTCCTAGCCTCGTCCACTCCCGTCTCGTCAACATCGCCTGCGCCGCTGCTCGCGAAGACGGCCGAGGAGGAAGCCAGTACTTCCTCATCACGCCTAAGCTCCTCAGCGGTCTTGAGTTCCACCCCAAGATGACAGTCCACTGCATTGCGTCCGGCGAGCATATGCCTGAGGACAGTCATGAGAAGATGGACTTTGCGGCGCTGGCAAAGAAGACGTTGCAGCTGAAGCGCGCTGCTCTCGCGAGGTGATGGAGCATTTTCGTCTGCTGGGATCGACCTGGCACCCTGAACATTCCATCTCATCCAAGTTTCCTTGCTTTTTTGTACTTGCTTTCAAGAGCATCGATACCCCCCGAAACGAATGTTGCTTTTACTGTTTTCGTACATAGAACCCATCGAAGAATATAAGGTATCACGAGCGAAACGAGCTGCGCTTCTTTCCAACACACAACCCCCCAGCTCTGTTTAACATCCAGTGATCTATTACAAAATTCGAGACTACGATTACGCTCAAGTGTCGCGCAGTAATGAACAATTGCTTTTCTCCATATTTGTTTGACGTGTCAAAAAAAAAAGAGTCGCTGTATGATACAAAATTATTTTACCCCAGCCGCTAAGGACGAGCTATACACAAAAAACACAAATTTTGTGTCATCTATTTGTGCTCCTTAGGAGCGATCATAAGCTCGGGACGAACGTTGGCGTCGAACTCCTCCTCGCTGAGAGCCTTGAGCTCCATAGCGGACTCCTTGAGAGTGAGGCCCTTCTTGTGGGCGTTCTTGGCGACCTTGCTGGCCATGTCGTAGCCGATGATGGGGTTGAGGCAGGTGACGAGCATAAGCGACTCGTTGAGGAGGGAGTTGATGCGGCGCTCGTCGGCCTCGAGGCCCTCGACGAGGTGGGTGCGGAAGCTGGTCATGCCGTCCGCGAGCAGACGAGAAGAGTGCAGGAGGTTGGAGATCATGACGGGCTTGAAGACATTGAGCTCGAAGTTACCTTGCGAGCCGGCGAAGGTGACGGCGGCGTTGTTGCCGAAGACTTGGGTGCAGAGCATGGTCAGGGACTCGCACTGAGTCGGGTTGACCTTGCCGGGCATGATGGAGCTGCCGGGCTCGTTCTCGGGGAGCTTGAGCTCGGCGAGACCGCAGCGGGGGCCGGAGCCGAGGAAACGGATGTCCTGGGCGATCTTGAAGAGGGAGACGGCGACGGTGTTGAGCTGGCCGTGGGCCTCGACGATGGCGTCGTGGGCGGCGAGGGCCTCAAACTTGTTGGGCGCGGTGATGAACTTGGTGCCGGTCATCTTGGTGACCTCCTCGGCAATGCCCTCGGCGAAGCCCTTGAAGCTGTTGAGGCCGGTGCCGACGGCGGTACCACCCTGGGCCAGCATGCGCAGGCGGGGAAGGGCAGACTCGATACGCTCAATGCCGTACTCAAGCTGGGTAACGTAGCCGGAGAACTCCTGGCCAAGGGTCAGGGGAGTGGCGTCCTGCAAGTGGGTGCGGCCGATCTTGATGATCTTCTCGAACTGCTGGCTCTTGGCCTTGAGGGCGTCCTTGAGGGCGACGAGCGAGGGCAGGAGAGACTGCTCGATGTCGAGAACGGCGGCAATGTGCATGACAGTGGGGAAGGTGTCGTTGGAGGAGGCACCCATGTTGACGTGGTCGTTGGGGTGGACGGGCTTCTTGCTGCCCATCTCGCCGCCGAGGATCTCAATGGCGCGGTTGGAGATGACCTCGTTGGCGTTCATGTTGGACTGGGTGCCGGAGCCGGTCTGCCAGACGACCAGAGGGAAGTGGTCGATCAGTTTGAGCGAGGCGACCTCCTCGGCGGCCTGCTGGATGGCCTTGCCCAGCTTGGGGTCTACAGTTGCCTGTACATCAGCGTTCCATTCTTTCTCGTCTGATGTAGCTCACATGTCCAACCTACCAAGTCCGTACTTCATGTTGACGGTCGCAGCAGCACCCTTGAGGATACCGAAGGCCTTAATAAGAGGAGGCTGCAGGCGGTCCTGGGGCTGGTTGATCCTGAAGTTGCCCAGAGAGCGCTCGGTCTGGCAGCCCCAGTACTTGCTGGCGTCAACCTCGAGAGGGCCGAAGGCATCGGTCTCGGTCCTGGTCTTGGTGGCCATCTTGCGGGAGGTGGTGAAGGTGCGGAAGGTGTTCAGAGAGGCGGCAGACTGGTTGGCGAGGACGGTAGGACGCTGGAGGGCGGTTTGGGTGGAGCGGAGGGTGGTTGCATAGCTCGAGCGCGCTGCTGCGGGGAGGGCAGCTTTGGTGGCATGTGAGAGAGTGGAGCGGGGGATGGCGTTACGCAACATGGTGGGCAAGCGACTTGGATGCGGTCTTCTTGGTTGCTAAGAGGGAAGGATGCTGCTAAGGTAATAATTCCCCAATGGCTGCTACAAGGATGCGCCGTTCGCGCTGCGGGAGTCGGGCATATGCGGAGGTGACCACCTCCCCAGACCATCTCCACGGCACTATGAAACGAGAGCACAAGTCTGGGTACTGCTGTGAAACATTCATACAAACGTCTTCGGGCGTGCTTTGCCGGCTACTGTACGCAAATTTGTGTCGTCGCGGTCTCACTTCTTGCTTCTCTCTCTGCTCTGCAGCGACAAGCCGAGTTCCATTTCCTCCCGACGATCCCATATCATTCCGTCTGTACTTCCATACAACAAATTAGTGCGGTGATCTTCCCTGCCCTTCCCGCGAGGTACCTCGGACCACTCCATGCTCCACTCCATTACATTCTCCGGACAGACATCTGATGTGACACGGGCACAACAATCATCAATTCTCCTCGCCAAACAGTTCTCCCCAGAGGTGATTGGTGTCAGGCTCCGACTGAGCACCAGTAGACTCTTGCTGAGCCTCGCCGTTCGATCCTTCATTGTTGTCAATATGAGCGTCACGACCTGATGTCAAGTTCTGCTCCGGCGTAGAGTCGATGCCGCCGGCAGAACTGTCTCTCTCGTGTTGCTGCTCATGGGCCTGGAAAAGGGGAAAGTTGGGGTAGGGGAATCTGCGCCCACAGCCAGGCTTCGTGCAACCCAGGCCAAGCACTCCTGCCTTTCTGCCGTGCGATTCGCTTTCTGCGGACTTGGACTTGGGTGGTTGATCGGACTTTTTGACTCTCTTAGCCTTCGGCTCGATGAGCGCAGCAGGCTCACTGACCGTATGCTTTGCCTTGGCTTCGTGAGCGAACAAAGCTTCCTTCCACGCGTAGACTTGGTTGCATCCTGGGTATGAGCAGAGGAAGCGTTCTGACGTAATCTCAGCGTGAGTAGGAACGATGGTGGCGGTTTGCGTATCGGCCTGTCCAGATGGATCGGTCATTTGCGAGTCTTCGTTTTCCCCCTCGTCCTCGTCCTCGTCCTCGTCGTCGAGTACGACTACCGGCTGAAACGTCGTGGCACCGCTAATCCTATGATGAGCGTCTTGATGAATAGCCAATGTTGTGCTGGAAGAGCAGTCGACACGAGAACCCTCTTGCATGCAAGGCCAGCGCTGCGTGGGCACTCTATTCAAGATCACAGACAACAGGTACTCGGGGCTGTCATCGAGCTGTTCCGGCATCAACCTCGACGTCAGCAGCTTTTTGAGGAACTCTCGTACCAATCGTCCAATCTTCGACTCCACGGTTATCATTCGGTCGGTCCGGTGCACGTCTCGAGCAATCTCCAGACGGTAGATCATGTCTTTGCGAGCCTGATACTGCGCCTGCGCATACTTGATCTCAATGTCTTGTGTGTCGGCGAGGTGGGCGCGTTTGTTCCACTCCCAGGGCCAGATGTGCGCGCCGTAAGTGTTGACAAATTCTTCAGTGAGGATCTCGATGGTTTCGTCGTGCATGGTGTGATTCATCGCAGTGCGGGCGTCGAGTTTTCTTCCTCCAGGGGTCTGGCCGACAATCCAGGCCAGTGGCATATTGCCGCTTTGGACGTGCTTGATCCATTCGCCGTCTGCGCGGTCACGGATGAGACGCCAGCAGAGCGCCTCAAACGCGGTCATCTGGCGCACATTGGCCGGGTTGAGCTGGAGGCTTCTGTATGCGTTCATTAGCTCCATCACTTTGGCTTGTGGTCACGAGTGCGACGTGGGTGATGGGGACTATATGGCTTGTGGCATGCATGTGGCAGATGCAGTTGGCTTGGAAGTCAGGTCGTGAGACATCCCGAGCTGGGCTTCGACTAAGTCTTGCGCCGACTCCACGTCGCGCGATGTTTTTGTTTACGTTGGGGTGTTATGATGCAACAGATGCATGCGCGGGAGCGGGATGAGCCACGCGTGTCGCTCACTTGGGAGTTTTCGCGAAGGTGAGATGAGGTGAGGTGAGGTGTGAGGTCGACCGTCATGCTATGGCCCAGACAGAGGAGTATAAGATCAACAGTATGATTGCATTGCGGCCAGCTCGAAGCGCTCTCCCTCCAAGATCGTGTTGTCCAATACCTATCCTGTAGCAGGCTCAACAGCATCCAGAGGCCGCTTGCTGTACACCTTGCCTTTCTCCACCCATCCAAACAGCTCTGGCAAGACACCCAGAGCGAGCACTTCACTCTCTTCGTACTCGGCGGCAGCCTTCTTCCTCAACACCTTCATGATGGAACGCACCCCTTCGCTCGCATCAATGTGTCGCGCCAGATCCCTGAGATCCCGCATCGACAAGTCGTCCAATAGCACGCCCAAACCCGCCTTTACGGCACGAACGTAGTGCCAGCGCGCTGACCTTCCCGAAGTTATATCGCCATCATCGCCAGTGAGAACGCTCGGCTGTGGCTCATAGATCTCCCATAGCCAATCCACTCGATCCAACGCCACCTTAATCTGATTTTCAAAATGCGCCTTCAGTTCTAATCTCCTCGCACACCTCATTTTCCAAGGTGACTCGCCTTTTCCTATCGACGCGAGAAGCGCCGCATGCAGGTCAGGAGCACACTCTTGGCACCAATAGTGCTCCTCGAGCTCATCGTCGAAGACAGATACGTCCATGCAGTCATTGTGCTGCCATACATCGCAGCCGGTGCATTGGATCCAGGGTCGCTTGGCTGTGGAGTCGTTGTCGCCACAAACGCAGTGGCAAACATCGTCATTGTCTTCTTTCTCGTAGAAGTTGTCATTTGAGCCTCCTTCTTGAACGCGTACCTGCTTCGCGCTATGCTTGTTGCGATTGCCTTTGAGCATGTCGGGGGACACTTTTCGTTCTTAGTTGGCTGTCCAGGAAGGAAGTTTGTAGTGGCTTTGTTGACGGATAGCAAGTCGCAGCGTCGAGCCTAGTGAATTGAAGTGTACCGCACCGTCGTCATTGCTTCTGCCTCTGCAGTCACTTAGCTCGTAGATTCCATGAAGGTCAAAGCTCTTCCATGGAAAAGCCCATGTTTGCTAGTGGGCACCATAGTAGCCTTTGCTCGCGACAAGACACGCTCTTTCATGCAAGTAACATGTAAGACGCACTGCAGGTTTGCTTAGTGAATGTGCATGAAAGACTGTAAAAGTTAACGGTCGATTTGCTACGACAAAGAAGTCCTTGTGTACCTTTCCACGGGCTAATATATAGGGTTGACATACCACGAAATCATCATGGTTCAACTCGCATCTTCCACCAGCAACACAAGAGACATGAAGAGAGAAGAGGCAGCTACCGTTCGGTGTCCATGCGGAGAGAAGGAGCCGGGCAGGTGGTGGTTGGCTGAGAAGAAGAAGAAGGGGAAGGGAATGAAGAAGCCTCCGAAAGTTCCCTTTATCAAGTGCGAAACATGCGACATGTGGCAGCATGCCGTCTGCGTCGGCCTCTCAGAGGTCGAAAAGGCCAATCCCAATCCATACCATTGCGAAGAATGCAAACCACAACAGCACAGGCGCTTCAAACACAGTGACGACACCGACAACCGTGCAGAAATTACCAAACAGAGGCTCGACATGCACCTGGATCTCGACGCTAACAACCCCAACGAGGTGGAAGGAGGGATCAAGTGGCTGGTCGACGAAATCATGGCCATCGTCGAAACGTACGGGGAGGCCCTGGAAGTGCCTTGGTGCAACGCCAGCGGGTTGGGGAAACCCTGGTTCGAGGACGATTTCCACGCGAAGATTTTGACCAGCTTCCGCATGGTTCTCTACAACGCCGACATCCCGAATCTGGAGGCTCTCCGGGCACAGATGACCAAAGTCTGGTTCGGTGAGGCACGCGTTGCAGCCGTTGTGCTGTACGAGCCAATGAAGGCGTGGCTTGATGCAGCTTTCATGACGAAGATGGAGAACGACGATGGAAGAGCGTGGATGGAAGCAAACGCAGAAGGGATGGAGGGCATGGATGGGGTGGGACGCGCGAATGCCAAGTTGGTGAGGAAGTACTTCAACTTGCAGTAGTTGTGACTGCAGCACGTCTGACTGGAGTACGCATGCGAGTTTCGGCGATGAATGGGCTCGGAGTTTTGTTTTCAATGCGTTTACGGCCTTCGAAGATTTTGAGAGGTGCGAGACTTGGGCTTTGGGGAGCACCAGGAACGAAGTGAGGTGACGAGGGCAGCGCGGAAGTCATCCCGTGCAGCGCAGCTGGCTGATCAGCGCCAATACCAGGGTGCTATGAGGTCTATGTTTACTATGAGGAGAAACAATACATGAAACTGTTCAACCGCATTGCTTTCTGTCGTTCCTTAATACGCGTTTGATACCCCTTCCAAAATTGCCTCAATACCCACACGCGACAGCTCCATGACCGCCACAATTGGCAACCCTCGTGATGCCTTAGATGCTGGTACGACCTGAACATGCCACCTCACACCAGGAACGCATGCTGACGAACCTGACAGTGGATTACGACCCGATTGACCATTTGAACGCTTTGTTCTCGCATCCTTCCTCCCTCTCTACAGCACGAACAGTATCCACTAGGCTCCAATCATACGAACGCGAGTTGGACTCCGACATTGCCTCTCTGGTCGCAACGCAAACCACTTCCGACAATGATGCCGTACAAAAGATCCAGGAGGCAAGGGCGGACCTCGCAGCACTCTTCAGTAGAATCGAGGGTGTGCGCACGCGAGCACTGGAGACGGAGCGTACAATCACCGAGATGACGGCAGACATCAAGCGGCTGGACAGCACGAAGAGGAACCTTACACTGTCCATGACAGCGCTCAAGCGTCTGCAAATGCTCACGACGGCATACGAACAGCTCCTGAGCCTTAGCAAGAGCAGACAATATAAGGAATGCGCGCAATTACTGCAAGCTGTCATCCAGCTTATGGCACACTTCAAGAGCTACAGGAGTATAGACCAGATTGCTACTTTGTCGAAGAATGTCGCAGATGTGCAGCGTGAATTGCTGGAGCAAGTCTGCGAGGACTTCGAGCTCGCATTCGCCAGTAGTGAGGTGCAGCAGAAGCGTGGCATGCTGTCTGAGGCTTGTATGGTCATTGACGCACTGGGAGATCATGCTAGGGCACGGCTGATTACCTGGTACTGCAACACACAATTACGCGAGTACAGACAGGTATTCAGAGGTAATGACGAAGCGGGTTCACTGGACAATATTTCACGCCGGTACAGCTGGTTCAATCGCATGCTCAAGACATACGATGCTGAGCATGCCTCTCTCTTCCCTGCTTACTGGCGTGTAAACGAAATGCTGGCAAACTCGTTCTGTGAGGGCACAAGGGACGACTATAAAGGAATCCTACAACGGTCCATGCGAAGGACCGACGGTCAGCCTCCGGATGTCAACCTCTTACTTTCGTGCCTACAGGAAACGCTGGACTTCGAACATAGCCTGGAACGCCGCTTTTCAGCTGGCGAAAGCAGATCGTCCATGGACACGGTGACTTCTTCGGCAGACGACAGGCGGTCAGGCTTCAGCCAAGCAATATCAGAAGCCTTCGAGCCATATCTCAGCATCTGGGTGGAATCTCAGGATAAGCAATTGGCCACATTACTTCCCAGGTATCGACAACAGCCTATTCGTCAGCCTGACGAGGAGTTTCACAATCAGCTTGTGATGCCATCATCTACCGAGCTTTTCCACCACTATCGAATCACATTTGCACAATGCGCGAAGCTTTCGACGGGTAGTAAGCTGTTGGAGCTATCGAAGACGTTCGCCAAATACCTGGACTTGTATGCTCAGCAGGTTCTGTTCTACGCGCTTTCTGATAGAGGTGCTGGACAAGCGCCTTCACCAGAGGAAATTGTGATCATCATCAATACCGCAGACTACTGTTATCAGACTACCAATCAACTCGAGGAGAAGATCAAAATCCGTATAGATGAGGAAGTGAGGGAGCAGGTGGATCTGCAGTCGTCGGCAGATGCATTCATGGGAGTGGCATCAGCTGCTGTTCGAGCTTTGGTGCACCTTGTTGAGGTAGACTGCGATCCAGCCTGGCGCGAAATGCGAAACGTTGCCTGGGGCAAGATGGAGACTGTCGGTGACCAAAGCGGCTATGTGAGCGTGCTCCTTCAACGAATCAATGATCGCAGCAAAGAAGTGCTTCGCTATCTGCACAAGCCTCAATACGCACGCGCGTACTGCGACAATCTCGTCGATGCAATCACCTCCTCCTACATTAACAACATTGTCGCCTGCCGGCCTATCGTCGAGACTGGCGCTGAACAAATGCTTCTTGACTCATACGTCCTCAAGAAAGGTTTCAACTCCCTCCTCACCATCAACGCCGAGCCTGGAACACCACCCAACCAAGCGTTCGTCAAACGCGTCCAACAAACAACCTCGAAGCTCGATCCCATCCTCAAAACTCTTCAAGTTCGCTCATCTCCACCAGAAGGTCTCGTACAAGCTTACCTCATCCACATCCGCGACCGCTCAGAAGGCAATTTCCGAAAGCTGCTCGAGCTCAAAGGCATCAACAAGCGCCAGGAGCAAAACAGCCTCCTCGAGCTTTTCAATGTGCACAAGGCGACAGCCACGAACGAGGGCTTGCCAGCTGCAAATCCTCAGATCTCAGCTCTTAACCTTACCGCTCCTCCGTCTACGGCAGCATCCGGTCTGGCAGCTTTGAAAGAAACGGCCGCATCTCACTCGACTCCGTCCTTGCCAGCGCGTTTCGACCCAACTAATTTCGGTACTGCTCTTATGGATGCGGCAAGACAGGGCGTGGACCGCTTTGGCTCGCCGCATCTGGGCGGACCAGGCGCGGCGTCGACAAGCATTGCGAGCAGGACGACGAGTCCACCGCCTGGCGGTTTCGAGGATGGCGACAAGGGCCCAGCGAGCTTGAATGACAATTTGAAGAACTTGGGCAAATTCTTCCGCAGGGACGGTGGAAGCTTTGGTGGATTTGGAAGAGGGTAGAGGTGTCATTTGTGACAAGTCCCGACCTTGTGGTCGTGGACAGACGGTTGATAATCTCACAATAAATCAGAATCTCCATCGGCCACTATCTGCTGTTTCCGTCGTCATCATTCGCATGATCTCGCGATTCTGAGATTCGTACGCAATTGAGCTATACGACTTGGCGTTACCAAGATCTCAAATGGTTGACCACCGGCGCCAATCTTGTGTCGCCAGTACCTCAAGTCTACCATCCAGGACTCTTCCCCCAAAGCCCTCCTGTTCCGTAATCTCGAATGTCCAAATCAACATCCTGCAAATCCTGCCAATTGAATTGGTGATCTGACGAGTCATGCGCCACAATAGGCGCGGTGCCGTTCTGCACGATAGCGTTCCCGGCTACATATGAGTAGTTCTGGTTGCTTTGGTTGATTGAGTCGGTATTTGCCGTCGATTGGGCTAGCAGGTCAGAATCGTCCCACTTGTTCATCTGTTGCGCGTGCTGTTGCATGATCTGATCGTCCCACATGTCCCAGTCCAAGGACGTTTGTCCGCCGTCGATCATGTCGCCGATGGCGGAAAAGTCCATGGCAGAGAGGTCTTGGTTGAATGCTTGGCTGTCGCCCATCTCAATCGTGTCTGAGGGCTGTTGGGCGAAGGTATTGTGCGTGCTGAAGGTGTTGTCGCTGAGAGATCCATCTTGCCAGGGAGTGTTTGAGACCACTCCCATGAATGGTAATGTGCCAGTGCTGTTTACGTTTGTGGGTTCGACCGGCGTAGGTTTCACGCCGCATATATCGCCGCCTGGTGCTCGCCCGCCGAAATGCTTTCTCACACGGTCCAGCATCACACCCATGGCTTTGGCGGCCTTCTCCGTCTCGCTGGACATCGTTGACTTGCACTCTCCTATTTCCGATCCGAGGGTGAGCTCCCTTCGTGGCACTGCAGCTCCAGATCCCCAGATCCTGTAGCTCTTCTCTAGTGCATCTGCCATGGCCTGTCGACGTGGACACCACAGCTCACTGCCGGCTAGACGGAGCTGGTCGTCCTCGGTAATCTGTGTAGACAGGTTGAGACACACGACCATGGCTGCCAACAGGAAATCGTGCGTGCTGATAGAGCCCATGTACCATTTGACGGTGTAGAGCTTGCCTCCAAGCTGGCTCTCGGCGTTGATAGAGTGTTGCAGATTCAGCACCGTCAACGCGGACTCGACGCAGATCATCCTGCTAGTGCCAATGCCGCGCATTTGCTCAGCTTCACTGAGCTGTTCTAGTGGCACCAGCATGAAGTTGCGGTGTAGGATGATGCGCGTTTTGAGGATGAGGAGTTTCAGATTGATCCGACACATGAGCTGTTCTGGAGGGTCTGTGACGATCTCACTCATCTCTGGCATCTTGAGAAGACTTGGCATGTTATTGCAAGCTTGTTCCAGTTCATGATCCAAACGCATAACATCTTCATGCGTCACAGGAACCGTGGAATGCGCAAGCTCTGCGGCTTGCGCGAATATGTGTACCAGGCCAAATTTGCAGCGAGCATATGATGCCGGTGTCAGCTCATCTACGCTTCGTCCGGCAGGCAATTCTTTGGTTGATGGGCTGAAATCGCGGTCCAGAAGATTGCGAGGTGCCTCTGTGTCAGTCGTGATGGTCCGCACCATTGAGGGAAGACCGAGTTGGAAGGATATCAGAATATCGATCATGCTGATGGAGGTCCAGACTCTGCGCCTCATTTCGCCATCGAATGCAGAAAGATTAGGATAGTACTTGGGGTCCCTGTGATAGCCCATACGCAACGCCAGGCGGATGATCAACCCTATCATGAGCCATACCTTCATGAATCCATCGTTGCTGCGGAGGCCAGCTGTGTAGAAGATCAAGCATTCGAGGGTGTACTTCTTCGGCGTAGTGAAATCGGCAAGTGCTGCGGCTGAGGCTGACATAGAATGGAGCTTTTCTACTCTTGCGAGACATGCTTTGGCAACCGCACTGCCTGGATCTGCGTCTCTCAAAGAGAATGACTCTGCCAGACTCAGGATAGCAAAGGTAAGACCCAGCCATGATGCCGATGCTCGCTTGGGATCTTTCCAGTATTGTTTATACTCATCCTGGTATGTCGGAGCGTGTATGATAGGTTTGAACGGGTCGGGAGAGTTGAACCAAAGACTCAGTAAGCGGTCAGCCACTCGTTTCTCTGGCATCGCCTTGATCAGATCGTCCTTGGTCACACTAGCTGGGTTACCAATAAGTAGTCCCAACTCGGAGACTGGACGCGTGGTGGCATTTGCATCAGATGCACCCAGTCCGTTGCCAGAGGCCGCTTCTGGTGCGTCATTGTCGGCAAGTTGGTCTGCAGTGTCATCATCGCCGAGCTCGTTCTTAAGATCAGATATGGAGCTCAAGATGGTCTGCCAGTGGCTAACCCCGTGGTAGCTGATTTCGTCTTTGTTGATGCGCATATGCCCGAAAGGCTTCTCGATACCAGCTTCGGGGCTGTTCGCGCTGTTTGAAGAGTCAACGTGGTGAAGACCAGACTCATGATCACTCGGCGGCGTTGGTTCCGTGTACGGGCCTGGCTGAACGGTATTGGATGTGCTCGATTCGTTTGGTCCGTTTGGTGATACAGTGGAGCCAGGTGATGGCAGGCCCTGTTTCTGCTGCTGATTCATCAGATCCACCACCAAGCTCTCCAGCTGGCGAATTCGCCCCTTCACATTAGCTGGCTTGCTTTTGACTGGCGGTGGTGGATATGTACATGCGCCTTCACGGCCTCTCTTCACACAGGGCTCGCAAGGACTCGCCCGATCACACTTAAGCTTTCCTGTCCGGCATGGTGTGCATGACAGCTGTGTCCTGGCACGTTTCTGACGCGCATGATGCTGAGTGCGTGAAACCGAAGGCCCGTGGCCCGTGATGTTATCGTGCTCGTCCGCCATCATGCTTGTCCAGCGTCGAGCAAGATCCACGCGATAGCTTCCAACCGTCCTTACTGATGGTGTCACGATATACTACGATGTAAGATCTTACCTTGGTATCAAGTGGGGGATCGATCAGTAATGGTTGTACAAGGTACAGTCAGCCGCAGATCCTACGCTAAGCCTTTTACGGAGCCTTGGGGAGATGAACGATACACAACATCTCTTGATCTGAAATATTTGGCAAACATTCCCATCACACGAAATGCTACATATAGTATTTAGATCACGGTATTTCCTATGAGTTGTCAAATTCAACCAATTTTGACCCCCTTCGACACATCTGTATGGATCACCGTCAACCCTAAAACGCTAGATTGCCAACGATCAGCAGCCGTTGTACCCTTTTTGCTGCCAGATCTTAACACTCTTAACGAGCATCTCACCCTTTTCCTCCCAAGTGGGCAACCACGATTTCCGCGCATTCCAGAAATCTCTCTTCGCTAAAGGCGAAGCGTCAACCCAAGGCTTGCTCGCAACGCCATCCTCAAACCAGCCATTTGTACCGCCAACAGCGACATTCAAGATGAGGTAGAAGTCCTCGTCAAAAGGCGTTGAGTAACGACCGGTCTGGCTCCAAGGATCGACGTGAAGCGTGCCGTTGGCAGTAGCAGCAGAAAACTTGGTCTTCTTCCAGAAAGGCTTGTTGAAATTGACGTACATCACTTGAGCCAGGCGGCCATCGACCCAGGTGAACAAGTACTTCTCGGACCACTCGATACCGAAAGTGTGGAACCCTTTCGTGAAAGTAGTATGGAGAGCTCCACGCTTGTTATTGTTCAAGTACCATGCGTCCGCATCAGCGCTTGGGCCCCAATGCAGTGCTGATGATGCGATGTTGTTACCACCTTGCGGATAAGTGTAATTGTTGCCACGCGATTCGAGGATGTCGATCTCGCCGGAAGCTGGCCAAGGGCCGTATCTGTCCTCTTTTGGCAACATCCAGATGGCAGGCCAAAGCCAGTCGCCCTCAGGGAGCTGAGCGACAACTTCCACCCGACCGAACTTTATGGCGCGAGATTTGGTGCTGATGCGGGCTGATTTGACAGGATTGATGATGGTGCCGTTGGTAGTATTCGTCGCAGCAACACAGTCATACCACATCGAGGACGAGCAAATCCCTTCTTTTGTCAAGTTCAAGATGTTGTCGTTCTCGATCAGCTCAGCGTCTTGCAGAGTGGGCTTGACATGAAGCAGGCCGCCGCTAACGAACGCGTTCTCATCGGTACCTGTGGTCTGCTCGAATTGACCATTTCTGATAACATGTCAGCCTGTGACAAGCTACGAATATCAGGCCACATACCCAAAACCACCGACTTCGACTTCCTTCGTCCAAATCTGCTCATCCAAGCCTCTAGACCAGTCTTCGTCCAAAACGGTACAGTAGGAATGCTTAGATACCCTCTGCAAGCCATACCAGACCTGAAGGCCAGCAAGACCCAATCCAATGAGTAGGCCGATCAGTGGAATGATCCACACCCACTTTTCCTTGGGATCTTTCTTGTCCAGCCACGGTCGCTCCTGTTCGCCTTTCCGGATTCTTCTGGACCTAAAGTATGTCGGAGGAGCGGCTGATCGATACAGAGCGGTGCTAGATGTGAAAGCTGAACTTGGTACGGTTTCTGTTGCTGATATAGAAGGGGTCGGGAAAGGATTACTTTCAGTGTCAGCTTTCCCGGCTTGAGATTTCAGTGCATTCAGACGTGAAGTGAGTTCCAGCTCCTCTAGCGGCTCGTGGTTGCCTCGCTCCATCATTGCACGGTATTTGTAGCAAGTCACAGGTAGGAAGGCACGCTCAGTCTTGTTCGCAGCCAGAAGACGTTCTGTCGGTAAGTGGTGTCTCGGTATCTCAGGATATGAGTATAGCAGGAGCAAAATTGCAAAATACCGTCCTTCACGCCTGGCAAACGGTTGAGGAGAGCTGGATGGTGTTGAGCTAAGAAGACGGAGCAAGCCACGAAACCGCCCTGAGATAGGAGCCACACATGGCCAAATCGTCTGCTCCTCTTTGGCCTGCGCATGCTGTGGAAGGTGGGTCAATTCCAACCTGAGAGCCCTACCAGGCAAGATGAGAGTTGACAGCGAATGGAATTGCATTGAGTGCGAGGAACACGCCATCCGATTTGACAATCGAGCCAGCCATCCATAGTCATCTAGGTCTTTGGTCACGCTTCGTCCGTTGTGCACAAGTTCTATTTGTGCTGACCAGCTTTAAGTTTGTATAGCTCCCGAGAGGCTGTCGGAGAACTCAGCACTATTATATGTTATGCTCAGCATCGAGAGTTCGATCACCATCATCGAAAAGCTCAAAACGTACATTGTGTACCAAGTATCTCGCAAACATGAAATAATGTACTTGCAATCTTATTCTTCCTACCCGGTAGATGCAAATCATCCCTTCTTCGCTTCACTGCTGCACGTCCATCTGGACGAGTACGATAAGTGAATCATGGCCCGCCTTCGCACGCTGGGTAACATTGAGCCACCCTTTGTCGAAAGTCGCTGCCAACTGCAATGATCGCCTACACTGCTCCCTGTAGGCAACTGCATGCATACAAATACCCAGACTCATATACCACTCCACGCAGCCGACCCACAACCACCACCCAAACAACAAACCAAAGTAACAATGCCTTTTGCGTTCAACTTCTCGTTCTCCTTTTCGCTCAGCCTTGGCACTCCACCAAAGAACCACAACTCTCATCGCCACCAGCATGCCATTGCTGATGTCGAAAGAGACATTCATACACCGTCCCCCAAGAAGCACCAGCTAGAGGCAGCAACCCTGGTCAAAGAGTCAGTGGTGGCAAGCACCGTCAAGCCAGAGCTGCCGGAATCTGTGGTCGAAGTTTCACCTAGCACCGAGACCATCGACGTTCAGATCCCAGACAATCCTCGCTCCAAAGCCATGGACCGCGAAAGTCTGAGGATCTTGCTAAGCACCACCGAGCACTCGAAGCGCCAGACAGTGACCACTCCCCCTTCTGAAATCGACACTCCAGACCAGCACTCGGATTCTTCCTTGGTCCAGATTAGTCCGATCGTGGTGTCGAGAACGTTGCTGGACGATCCATTTACCTTCAGTCCGACGCTTCCAGTCGGGGACAACGATGACTCTGGCTCGGACCTCGTGTCTTCGTTGCAGCGCTTGAGAGTCGGTGGGTTGGCTTCGTACTTTCAGAAGCTAGACGAGAGAGCCAGCGTGGCGGCGTTGGCGTCACCTAGAGATCACATGAGTACGGAGCAAGATGCAAGTGAGAGGGGACGAGCAAGAACAAGAGCAGACTGATCCATATTGTGTCTATCAGGCAGATTGGGGGGAGTTGATGGAGGGCGAGTTTCAGGATGCGGATGTGTAGACGATCAGGCAGCACGGGTCTCGAACAAGATGGGCGTTACGTTATTCAGTCAATTTCATCACACAAGGTCGATATGCTCTTATTCCAACTCTCAAATGCTGCGTTCCATTTTCACGTGGGTATATTTGCAAGAAAAAAGTGAATTGGATCGGAACCAGCCTTGTGGAGGGCGCTGTGAATAGATTTTTCATTTGGACCATTCGCGAAAGCTCGGCGGCATTGTCTATGCGATCAAGCCCGTGCCGAGAATAAGCATAAAATCGCCCATGCTTCCCTCCGATAACGCCTTGCTCTCTGTCGCGCGGGATCGCTTTCTGTGTTCCAGGATTGCGGACAACGCTTATGCGACGAGGGTGGAGGCGGTGGCGGACTCGTACCTCCAGGTGGGGGGGAGGACACCGACGGTCTTGTAGTAGCGGGACAGACGGTGGATACGGGACTCGATGAGAATCAGGCGGAACTTGGAGTCCTTGTCCTTGCGGTTGCGCTCGAGGTGCTTGCGGACGGCAACAGCCTAGTGGGTGTGTTAGCAGAAGTTCGGCCATGCGGGTATGCAGGACCAGTTGTGTATGATTGAACGCACCTTCTTGATGAGCATGTAAAGGTCCTCGGGGATCTCGGGGGCGAGGCCTGTAATGAATCACTCCGTCAGTCTGAGACCAAGCAGAGGCGTAATTTGACATGTATGTCATGTGTGTTTGTTCCAACTCTTGCCAGCAGTCATCTGCCGCTCAGGACTTTCTTTCACGCAGGTAGTAGCGTACCGTTGGACTTGAGGATACGGAGGATCTTGTTGCCTGCGAAAATTTGTCAACACTTTTCCCTTGCCAATTGCGACTGCGCATTCCATTGCTCCACGTACCGGTAACGATCTTGACCTGGGCAACACCGTGGGAGTCACGGAGGACAACACCGATCTGCGAGGGGGTGGCACCCTTCTTTGCGAGCTTGCAGATCTGGTCAACGACCTGGTCGGGGGTGGTCTTCAACCAGGCGGGAGCGGCGCGAGAGTAGGGGAGCGCAGAGGAGCTGATGCCCTTGCCCTTGGAATGCAGACGACCCATGTTGACGGTATTTGGCGATTGTTGAGATTATCGGGGAATCGTTTTCGTCGCTGGCGGGAGAGGTCAAGTTCGTCCTCCAAACGCGCGACTATACTCAGAAATCGAGAGGCGAGCCGAGTTGTGGGTGGCTTGGCGCAAAGTTCAGCCGACGTTACGCCGGCCGGCGACCGCTGTCTATAAAACTTTTGCTGGCAGCGCGTCTTGCATACACCTTCCATCCACCAAGCACTCGCGCTGGTATTTTCGAATCAGAGTTCGTGCATTCGCCGCGAACCTCTAGATACGCGAATCTACCGGTTGCGAAGTTTCTACGGACATCAATCCTCGGCAGCACATGCGAGATCACGACAGCACAACGAAACTAATAACACCCGACAACAAGGCAAAGCACACCACCACAATCTGTAAGTCACCAACACACCTTCCATCCCCCCGATTTGCAATGAAGAGATAATTTTTGCATCTTTTCTGGCAACCTCTTATGTCAGAGGCGCTGTTTCTGGCGCCTCGGTGATCTAAATGGACTCCTGAACACGCAAATCCACTATCGCATCATGTCTGCTCTCTATGTCCAAGAGAAACAAATTTGGCTGACTTTGATTTCGATAGGTGTCGTTGATATCCATCCATATAATGTACATACAAATAATTGAAATATTCCTGAAAGCGATGATCTCCCTACCCGTTTCCTGTCTCACGTGTCGTGCCCACTTGAAGCTTAGATATTTCTACATTGATGGAATCGAGCGCCTGCGACGGTACGTACCTTCGGAATCCGGCGCTCTCGAGGTCCATCCTCTTGATACATGTATGCTGTTTACCAGCCTGCAGCCTGAGCAGCCTGACGGTACAGTGTCATTTGTTGTTGTTAGTATCTCACACCTCGTTCTTTAACAGATCACTCAAACACACAACCGCACGAACACAAGAGTCCTCGGAAATACTACTACTACTATCTGTATATACAAACAAGTAAAAACAAGCAATCAATTGCGCTCGCCACCGCTAAACTCCAGGCCGTTCAAGTCGTAGCCATATGACCGCGTATATGCAAAACACAAAAGAAAAGAAAAATGCCTCCGCCATCATACAGTTATCCCCAATGCTGCCTGTGCGTGTAGTGCGTACAGTAAGCTGTCTAGGTCTTCCCACCGCTTCGTATTGATACTGATGCTTGCTCCTCAAGGCCACCACTTCATGCGCTTGTAACTCTCGATAATCTCCTCGACTTCTTGCCTTGTGATGCGTTCGTGTTTTGGCCTAGTGGAAGGTACTGTTAGCAAGAAAGCACCTGAATGATATGCATGGATCGTTGCACTCACTTGAACCCAAGCACACTCTCACATCTGCTGCCATCCAGACACAAATCAGCATCTCTCAGCAGCTCCTTCTCCATGAACGGACTGAGCGGGCCTCCATTCTCTTTGATTCCCGCGTCTTCCTGCAAATCCGCCCAGTCGTCCAGAGTATCATCGTTCACATCGTCGACAACATGCTCCAAATTTAGACGCGCGAATGTGTTGACAAGAGTATTCTGGAAGCCCGTCTCAATGCCAAACACATCTTTGACAATCGCCGCCATGGTTCCTTGTGAAGTGTTGCCCTTGTCGACGACATTGAATGTGATGGTCTTGCTATCCGCACCGCTGACGTTGGGTATTGAGTCGTGGGTAGCTCTCCATTCTGCCGCTAGCCAAGCGGCGGAAGCGGCGTCTTCGACGTGCAGGGTGTTGACTTTCATGTCGCTGCTCCAGAGGTATTTCATCGTTTCGGGCTTGTCTTTGCTGCGTTCTTGGTACAAGCGCGCCAGAGCCAGTTGCGTGCCTAGCCATCGGCCAACATAAGGGCCGTAGACGTGTGGAAAGCGCATGACGCAGAGTTTCAGACCAGGGATCTTTGCAAGCTCTTCTTCAGCCGCGAGCTTCCATTTCGCCTGCTTGGTGTGTGGCTTGCTGGTCTTGTCGCTTTCCTTCTGTGGTGTGCGGTTTGAGTTGTACACCGTGCCTGTGCTCATTTCGACATACGATTTCACGCCGCGCTTCGCTGCTTCCTTGCCGACTGTCACGCTCAGCTGGTAGCTGCGCAGCTTGTACACCTCATCTTCTTGAGAGAAACGTGTCTCGCCGCCGCAGTTGAAGACATAGTCGAATTCTCGTTTCGATCCGTCTGCAGCTTCTGGAAGGTCGAAAATGCGCGCTGTCGACTGCTCACGTGAGGCGTCTGCTTGGAGGAAGTTTTCTTGTGAGCAGGCTGCTTCGTGCTCAGGTGCTAGAGATGCTAATTGTGGGAGCTGCTTGTCGACTATGCGCAGTGTGGAAGCGAGCTCGTTGCTGTGAATGTGATTTGCGAGAAAGCGGCCAATGTATCCTGGCGCAAAATTTTGGTCAGCCAACGAATGGATTGGGCACAACGGCGATCCAATGCATGACAGCACATATACAATGTGCTCCCGATACTCTAGTCCGCTGCAAAAGACGCACCTAAACCTCCAATGATCAGGACTGCAGGCTTGGTGGGGTTCGCGGGGCTCGCGGAATCGCCCATCGTGCCCTGGTTGCGATTTGTGTTCTACGGGCGACGGGCCGTTATAGCGGAACCAGAAGATGTGTCTCAGTATGCGAAGTCGTGAAGAGTCCAGGAAAGAGCGTCGTCAAAGTCACGGGCGAGAAGCAAAGCGAGGTGAAACGGTAGGGACTGGCAGGGAAAGCGATGATATTATTGTCGGTCTCGGGCACGAGTCAGAAGGGTCCCTGGGAGCCAGCCAGCCGGGTTGAATGCGCGCTTGGTTCGCAGTAGGAAGGTTTAGCAGCAGAGGCGGTTAACGGGCAATGCAGGGCAGGGCGAGGCAGAGCGTGCGATTGGAGTGTGAGCCGAGGCGGCGTCTGCAGTCAGAGGTAGTGAGGTATCGGAAGCGACTTATGAGACAAGAGGGTCGAGGAATCATAGGGTCGGGTGTGAACGAGAGGCGGCGTGCAGAAGAGCGGCGGTAGGGTAGTGGAGTTTGGGCCGATATTGGTGCCTTACTCGCTTCCTTCTGCGAGCTAGACGTATCGTCGGGAGGGGTCCTGAGTCTTACAAAGGCACACATAACGCAAAGGCAATCAACTCGCCTTGTCGGCTAGCGCGAATCGCGCATATGATATGCCCATCGCGCATGCAAGCTGACGCCAGAGCTGGTATATCGCATCGCATCCCAGCGAGAGCAGCACGTATCTCGGCACAGCGTCGAGGTCACGAGCTGGTCGTCGTCGATAGTAGCTCAGCGCAAAGGACATATCGCAATATCACGAAGGCAGACTCGGATAGGATGCAGGCCTGCGCTTTGGCCGGCTTCTTCAACTAGCGCCCACACCTGGAGATTTGGGGACAATGCATAGGGCAAGCGTTGCTTGTAGCGCCGCAGCCGGAGTTTGCGCTGCGTGAGCAGGTGAACAGAAAGCGGCAGGGGAGCACGATAGACGGATTAAGCATTATTGCTCTCCTGAAACGTGCATATTGGTATGGGGTCGGCACAACTAGTGCTGTGGTGGAGTGCATATCTCCCTGTCTGATTCCGGGTAAAGCTCTGACTTTCTCGGCTCTTGGCCGTAATATACATTGCTGATATCGATGCCGTGATTCTGCGGTGCTACTGTGACTGTGATGTGTTTGATGCTCTCTGCAATACCAGATAAGCGGATATGCGCATAAGCGTACCCTGCAGCGCACACAATATCAAGACTGTCAATGCGCAGTAATTGCGCCGACATGCATGAAGGATGCTCTCTAAAATCCCGTCCACGTGGTTCGCGTATTTCGTCAATCGAGGATTCTGATCTCGGTTCGATGCCGGCCCGTCACGTCGTCGTTTTTTCCACCACCCGCGCTGCCCCTGTCCCAGTCGGTGATCTCCGTATCCAACGACACACCGCTGCAAAATAGAGGAAACTAAACAGACAAGTCGAAGTTGATTGATGGAATGCCCCACTGATGACATCTGCATAAAAGCATCAGAGAGTAGGAGGTGGTACGGTAGTGCAATCTGCAAGTCTGAAGAGCCGCTCATGCTCCTGACCTTTTGGCGCTAAGTTTCAAAATTGTGGACGTAATGTAATCCAGAGAGGATGTCATCTATCATTCAATTCATCCTTTCCGGCCGGAGAACCGTTGTCCCGTTGCAATTGACATGCTAAAAAGACACACACCGCTATTATTGATCGTGTCGTGCTATCCAATACTTAGATCTCGATGAATGATATTTCAAATCAGGCGATTTCGGTGCCGCAGAATAGGCAGCATACATCTTCGGAGTACTGCTCCTGGTCTTCCGTGGTGATAACGATCTCGTCCTCTTCGGCTGCTTCGACGTTCGGTCTGTCTGGGTGGCCTTTGACGAAGACCTCGGCACTGACCGTGCCCTTACTCGCAGCAGCGACTGCGGTGAGATTGGGATTGTTTGCTGGGTTCTTTGGCTTTCCTTTCTTCTTTTGGGCTTTTGATGATCGCTTGGGTGCAGCTTCATCTTCGACTATTAGGAGAATGTTAGCTTTAGACACTTGAGATGAGACCATGGCTAACTCACGGGCTCGTTGCACTGCCCTCTCTGCTATGCATCGAACGTGCATCCATTTGCGGCAGTCACCATTCGAGCATTGTACTATCAACTCATCGGGATTCTGCGGTGCATCGTCGACGCAGATTTTACGTAAAGTCTGTGCACATGTTAGTGGGATGACAAGATTTCGATGCTTAAGCTTCGATCTTACTGAGAAGGTCTTGGAGTTTGCGAAATCAAATGTCTGCCTCCAGAAGTATTCTTCCTCCCCAGGCATACTTGCTTCATCATCGTCCGCGAGTTCGTCCCAGTGCCTCACGTGCAATGCGCCGTTAACAGCCATGGCATCGATGACGTCCATCTGGTTGGTCGGTATGAGCTCGTTCTTGCCGTGATATTCCTTGCGTCCACTATCCAGATCTTCTGGTCGGTTCAGCCAAGTGAGACGAATGTAGACGTGCTCTGGATCCAGTGCGCGCACTTCCAGCACTTTCGCTTTCCACTGTGAAGCGGTGTCCATTTTTGGGTCCGAGGTCTCGTCATGCTTTACCAGAATGCATTCACCAGTCGCAATACTCTCAGTTCCCACTATGCGCGCCGTCAGTCAACTCTGTCTTCAATCTCGTTGCGTTCGGCGCATGTCCCCTTACCAGTGAACTTCTTATACCGTCGCAAACTCTCCCACTTATCCCTTGGCTTCACCTCGTATTGTATTGCTAACTTGTCTTCAAACAAATCATCTTGCACCTGTAGCTGATTTGCAGGCGTTCGTTTCCTCTTCCGCGACTGAGGTACTGTTCGAACTTCAAATGGGCGGTCTGTGTGTTCCAGCCATTCGCGAAGACGCGTTCGGTCATTGTCGGAGAGCTCAGCCGGTTGCGATGGTTGTGTAGAAGGCGTTTTGGGGGTTCTGGGCGTCTGGCTTGGTGTTTTGCGAGCAATGGTTGACTGAGGTGTGCCGTTCAGCTCTGACTTCGCTTTCGATGCACTGTTCGGTTTCGCAGCAGAGCCTTTTCCATTCGGCATCTTCGCTTTCGCGCGCATTTTTCAATCAAGGCGTTGTGTTAACCCGTGGTGCGCCAGGAAGATTCTGTGGCGTGTTGGTGTTGACGCGCTTACGATGCGCGTGAGCTCACTAGCAAGTGCCTTCAACGTAAGGTGAGCTGCCTGCTGATCCAAATAAGTGATCGCAAACAATACAATAACCACAGGCAAGCTCGACGACAATGAACCTTGTACTCGTGGTTAGTCGCGGGTGCTTGTCATGGTATTGTCGCGGAAAGCGGGCGTTTCGCAGAGACGCGACACTGAAAGTGACGCCGATGGCTCGTGCTTGCTGTAGGTGTTGATGCGCCGAGGGAAGCTGATCTTAAGTAAGCTGAACATGCAATACTCGATGTAGAAGACCCACGTTGTCCGAATGTACGCCACACGTACTGTCCGTAGACTTGGTCAGTTACGGTTCTTGCAGCTACATGCCCATGATACCAGTCAATAAGGTATGGTGAGGGCTATTCACTTCGATGTTATTGACTAAGATGATAGTGCATTCACGGCTGTTTCGGCGGCTCAGATGCTTGGCCGTACGTCGAGAAGACTTGCAACCTCGCACGTCTGGATCGCACGAAGTAGCAGCAGTCTCAATGGCATTGCTGGTGCCAAGTGAGTATGGTATACAGCAAGTAGTACAGAGCAGGCGTGAAGATGCATTGGACAGGACCAAGCAGTCGAGATCTTCAACGCTGGTCACGTGAAAATCTGGCCCTGAGTCTATCTCTCGCGCCGAGCCGTGCCGTGACTGACCCGGGTCTAGTGCTCTTGGAAACATGCTCAAATGCTGCTCAGACTCCACCTTGATGATGGCTAGCCGAGCGCATGGCGACGAAGTAGAGGCGCGGTAAAGGTAGGTAATGATACTTGCTCACAAACTCTCTCATGCCAATACACCCTCTCCACTTTCCCAATTCCCACCAGCGTGCGCTCCCTCCTTCAAAAAGAGTCCAATTCCACCACATACCAGTCTCCAATCTCAGCAGTCCAGTCGCATTCCACTACGCCGTCACAATCGCCTTGTTACACGTCGCTTCGCCTCGAATCAGATCGCTATAGACACCGCCGGAACAGCCTCAAAGCGCTTTTGAACGGAGATACATCGAGACCCAGGACATCAAACTCTACAGACAACACATCTACACAATGAACCACGACATGTCGAGCATGGACATGAGCGGCTCCTCGTCCTCGAGCAGCATGTCAATGTCAATGCCTATGGCCTTCACGAACGACCACAGCACACCACTCTACTCCAACCAATGGGCGCCTTCCACGACCGGCGGCTATGCTGGAACCTGCATTTTCCTCATCGTACTTGCGATAATCAGCCGCATGTTGGTCGCATACCGCCATGTCATCGAAGCCAAGTGGCATGATCGTGACGTGAACCGTCGCTATATCCACGTGGCTTGCGACAATGAGAGACAAGGACTGCCGGCTAGCGAAAAGAACGACGAGGCGACATTAACCGTCAGGGGACTGGATGAGAGAGTCAAGGTCATCAGGACACCCACACAGGCTGGCATGCAGATCACACCCTGGAGACTTAGCACCGACCTTCCGAGAGCGTGCATCTTCACCGTACAAGCTGGTGTTGGATACTTGCTGTAAGTATTTACGCTGAAACCGACTCAACATCCTTTGCGGAATGCTAACGATGCATAGCATGCTTGCAGTCATGACACTAAACGTCGGCTACTTCCTCTCAGTGCTCGCCGGACTTTTCGTCGGAGAGCTTGCTGTAGGACGCTACGCACGCCTGACTGAGGACCACCACTGAGATTGCTTCTGGAAGCTTATGGTCTATTTACGACATTGCATTGCAGCGTTCCAAGCAATTTGAACATATTTGGGAATACAGACCCGCATATACAGGTCATCGAATCACAGTCACGGTCAAATTTGCATTGCAGCGTTCCAAGCAATTTGAACATATTTGGGAATACAGACCCGCATATACAGGTCATCGAATCACAGTCACGGTCAAATTCACGCTTCCATTCCTACCGAATTCGTCCTGAGTCCCGCCCATATGGTTGTTGCTTTCCTACATTCCTCACAACGCTTGCATTCTCGGCTTGAGATTTGTTTTGGACACCACTTGACCTGATAAGCCGTCTGCATCACACCATAAACGATAATGCCTTGTACACGCATTACATCTCTCTTGCATCACTATCCAAATTGTGCTTCTGCTTATCGCACGTCCTGTCACTACAGAGTTTGCCAGCCCTAGCATCTCGTAATCATGTGTATCGCCAAATACGCTGCAGTCCTTGGCCTTGTCGCCTCGGCGTGGGCTTTGCCTAAGTCGCTCACGAAGAGGCAGACATTGACATCTTTCTCTGACAGTATGTCCTATCGCGCCCCTGAACGCAGAGCTGATCTCAATTAACTTATTTTTCCCAGTCGATATCCTCCAATATGCTCTCACTCTCGAACACCTTGAAGCAACATTCTACCGCGAAGGCCTCGCTAAATTCAGCTCTGTCGATTTCACCGCAACAGGCCTCCCACCCGGCGCCTACGCCCGTCTGACCGAAGTCGCCGGCCACGAAAAAGCCCACGTCGACTTCCTGACCACCGCTCTCGGCGCCGCGGCGACGAAGGAATGCGTCTACAGCTTCCCCATGTCGTCCGTCACAGAGTTTCTGGGCGTCGCCAGCGTCCTCGAGGGCGTAGGTGTTAGCGCCTATCTCGGCGCCGCCCGCCAGATCGTGAACAAGGACTACCTTACGGCCGCCGGATCGATCTTGACCATCGAGTCGCGTCACTCAGCTTACCTGCGCGACCAATCGTCGGCGCAGAAATTGAGCCCGTTCCCTGCGCCTTTCGACACCCCTCTCACTCCCAACGCGGTGTACACGCTCGCGTCGGCTTTCATCAAGTCTTGCCCTGAGACCAACCCAGCTTTGCCCGTCAAGGCTTACCCGGCCATTGCTGCGACTGCCACTGGGCCTGTTGCTGCTGGTGCCACAGTTGGCATCAAGACTGCCAGTGCGATTCTGTCTCCCAGCTCGGGAAGCGCGAAGCTTTACGCTGCCTTCATCACTCCTACTGGACCCGTTTATGCTGATCTTACCCAGTCGGGCGATGGCATTAACTTCAGCATCAAGGTCCCCACCACCGGTGTTGTTGGCCAGAGCTACTTGGTGCTCTGCAACTGCGCTGAGAGGGTTGACGACGGCACTATTGTGGCTGGCCCAGCGATTTTGGAGGTTACTGCTTGAGGCGAGAGTGTTTAGGACTTTTCTGCGATGGTCATGCTGTGTAAATCATACGCTGACGGATTGAGGCGTTCGAAAGGGCTGTAATCATACCTGGCAAGCTAGCATCAATAATTATTAATGTATCGTGCAATTTACATGCCACGCCTGACGGGACCTTGATCTAACATGCTTCCCCAACTCCTCGCATAATTATGCCCTTGCGGTAAAAAAACATAGAAACGCAGATTTCGCTGCCACCGATCATGCAATCTGGCCCTCCCCTTGCCATTTCACCTCCTTCACCTCATTCTCTCCATAAAGTCTCCCGACCGACTTGCCAACCATGTAATCCCTCCCCTTCACCAACCAGACGAAGAAACTCGGCAGCCTCCATCCAAACGCAGCACCGACGCCACCTCCACGTCCAACAGGAACGACTTGCAGCTCGCGTGTCTCCGGGACGTAAATCCTGTCAGCGCCCTTGGGCTTCGCCGACAAATCGCCAGAGTGTGCAACGAGGAGATCTCTCTTCATGTTCGATGCCAAGACGGGGACCTCGTTCATGATTTCGGGAATTCCGCCCATAGTGAAGGAAGTGATGTCGCCCACGGCATAGACTAGAGGTCCTGCCTCTGTGACGCGGAGGGTGGATTCGGTGGTAAGCACACGGCCGTGGGAATCCAGAAGTTTTTTGGGCACGTATGAGGAGAGAGGCGTGCTTCCGAGGGCGGGCAGGTAGAGATCGGTGGAGATCTCGGAGCCGTCGGAGAGGGTCAATTTGGTCTTGTTGCTGCCGTCGGACGAAGGCGAGGCGGATGTGATCTGTATTTAAGGTCAATTCATGCTACGAGGAACGAAGATATCCTTGTAGAGGTACATACCTTGACACTGTACTTGACTTCCACTCCCAAGCGGTTCAAATCGTGTTCCGCCTGTTTCGCAATAGCCGGACGCAGAACCGGCAGAAGCTTGTCGGAGCTCGTAATGAGAGTAATCTGCGCCTTTGGATTCTTCGGGCGAGTCTGGAACCATCCAGGCGTGCCGTTGAGATATTCGGCGATCTCGCCAGCAGTCTCAACACCAGCAGGTCCGCCGCCTGCAATCACAATTGACTTTGCCGTCTTCACTTGAGCATTCGCATCGGCCAGCGCAGCCTCGATCTCTTCGTGGCCGTTGCCGTAGCTTGACCAGACAGGCGACTGTGACCTTGAGCCTGTCGCCAGGACCAAGGCGTGGTAGCTAATGGAGATTTCCTTGCCTGATGGCTCTGAGATGAAAATGACGCGCTTCTCGGGGTCCCAAGAAGTGGCTTTACCGACAACGAACTTCACCTTGTCACCATACTGTTTGAATCCAGGCTCGATGTCCAGCAAGATCTTCTCCTTGGGCATGAGATCTGTGCTTGCGATGGCGCGTGGCGAGGCGTGTCTTTGGTACCATTTTGGAGATGCGTTGACGAGGATCACCTTGTACTTGATCGTTGAGGAGGCTGGGAGGTGAGGATAGACGTGTTTGAGAAAGTAGTGGGTCGCACTGATGCCTGCGTATGAGGCGCCGAGGAAGATGATGTTGCGTGTTTCTGACATGGCTGCTGTCGATCGAAGCTCTTTGGGTGTATTCTGTATGTTGTTGTGTGGAGTCTAGCAATCGATTCAGAGCGGTGGAGTCGCGGTATGTAGCAAACGGTTGCGATGGGTACTGAAGAATAGAGACGGCGAAACACGTCCGTTGGCCTACCTCTTATCTCAGACTACTACCTACAGCAACGAGCTGAACTTAATCAGCCTCGCCCTTGGGATTCGACAGGAACCTCAGATTTACCAATCCTGTTCGACTATTGCAGCCACAGTAGCAATTCGGATTCCGTAAGCACGACAGGATTGCAAACAATGGATCGGCCGAATGCTGCTCGGTCGGCAGCAGATCAAGCCGGCCGGAACTTTGGCTCAGAAAGCTTCCGTTGCGGCTGTGGCTGTGGCTTTGAATCCCTTCGTGGCGGTAGGGTTGCCTGCGCCACTGTCCTGAACGTCGACATCACGACATCAGGGTTTGGGGTTCCTCACATCTTCGAATATGCACGAAAAAAATGTATTTCTTTTTATATATGTCTCTGACATCGCAGATCAGGAGCCTAGTATGCATTTATGGTGCGAATACGGTCGATAGTCTAGCTGAGCACTCGGAAAATGCTTGTCGTCGTTGTATTTGCGCATTTCTCTAGATGGATCAATTCACTCAAAGTGATTGACTTCATTCTGACCATTTCCAGCCTGCTATGAGCGAGATTCGACACAGATGACATGAACAGCGAAAATGGACGAACAGATCGTTTGAAACGTAGAACACAGAAGATATATACATCTCATACAGCCTGCTATGCTTCCCACAGCTACCAGACCGTCTTTGCCAACACACGATGCACAGTTCATATCAAGATGTGCTGACTCGTACCCTGCCAACACCCGATGCGACGAATGCTCTGCAACTCATCTTTCCACCGCCCATGTGCCTCGCCTGGGTCGCATAAGGCGGCAGTCAAATACCCGATGTCATGTTTTGAGCCGTACGTAGAGTAGTGGGACAAATGGCCCGAGCTTTATGAATCCGATAGCCAGACATCGAGGATACAGCGATCATGCCGCATGATCTCTTGCATCGGCGAGATCACCATGTGATAACGACATGTAGCATCGTCCGGGGCGTACACGTCTTGTCCTGCGACCTGAGAATAATCGTAGGAGAAAGTTTTTCATACATTCGTGAATTTTGTTCATGAACCTAATGTATTCGGCGTTGTCAGAGCAGATCCAGGCGTTGGCCGCAAAGTGGAAAGAGGGCTCGCCGCATTGAGGTTGCGCCTCACGTTCCTCAGCATGTCGATGGTCCACTTGCTCTGCGTCGTCTGCACTTTGACTTGCTCAAGCAGTAGCTCGATGGAATCGAGCGTGTAGTCGGCGTCCTCGCTGTCTCCGAAAGCAGTTGGCTGTTGTAGCTGCATTTGCAACACAACGGCATAGCAAGCGATCAGATACTGCGCCTGGTACCATCCAATGAGCTGGGGATGTGAACGCAGACAAGCGACAATCAGAAGAGCGTTGTGCAGACAGTTGCGGCTGCTCTCGAACACCCATGTTTCTAGATCAGAAAGGTCTTGAAGCGAGTCGTCGGGCGTTTTGGGAGGGGTTGCACAGCGCTCGATCTCCTTATGTAAGAGGAAGTAGCACACCGGGCGGTTGAGTAGAAAGTGGCAGAAATAATAGCGAATTGCGAGGTTGACCTAGTAGTCTATCAGTATAACTCGTCATACAGGGCTTTGGTAGATCACGTACCTTGTACGACGGAATGATATGGGTAAGTAGTCCGTACGCGGCGATAGTGCGTGGGAACTGAAGCTCTATTGGCAGACTCCGGTACCAAAATTCCAGCTCGGATGTAAAGTCGGATATGGGCCTACCGACGAACCGGGGATTGCTGTATGAGTTATTGATCATATAAATAGTCGTCAGAATCCGATTCTGACAAAGTCGCAGCCAAAGAGTTTGATCAAGGAAAAGCGGCGCTTGCTGCTCTGGTGCAGCCGTGTAAAGCGGGAACTGGGTCTGGCTGCCGTTCACGTTGCCACTTGTGTCAAAGAATAGCTGAGAGGTATCTGCCGTAGGCTGACCATCAATCTCCGAGAGTAGATCGCTCTCCATCAAAAAGTGCATTTTTGCAATGAATGATGCGGGTCCAAGGGAAAGTCTGGATCGCGTCCATGTCGACGACAAACTCAGTCCGACTTGACGTAGCAGTCCGATTGCGTGGAACGGTCTGCCGTATATTATCTGGAGTTGCACCGCGACCATGAGCTTGGAGTTCAGCATAAAATCTTCCGCCTGCGAGTGGACAGTCCATAACCGAGTGAGAGCAAGCTGGAAACATTTCCACGAGCTTGCAGTGGTCCCATAGTCGGTACTTGGATCCGGAGAGAGGTAATGGAAGGCCACGGATAACAAGAGGAGTAACGTGAGTGAGAGGTCGCTCAACTTAATGTAGCCCATGTCCTCGTCGGATTTCCGGACCGGTATTTGGCTCATAGCTGTTTGCAATGAATATGTGGAAGTCATTTGTAAGAGATAAATGATTGTTTGAGGGACCAGGTTGGTTTGGTGGTAAAGTCTTTGAACGTATTCGACGACCAGATGAGATCGTACAGTAGCCTCCGCAGCTTCGGCAAGATTGTGCTCCAGGCTATGGTCCGCTTCGTCGCATTGCCTCTGGAACTGTAGAGGATCGAATCCATCCAGGGACAGGTTGATTCTCAGGCGTGGCCAGTATTGGTACAATTTATGGGAAGCTGAAGTGTGAAAGCTCGGCATTGGCACGCGCTTGAAAGGGCCATCTTCTTCTGGAAAGCCGACACTCGCATGTCTAGTCATTGAGGCTGGTGGCGATATTTTTTGTTGTTCGAGTGCCTGCAGGCGAAGTTCGACAGCATTTAGTCTATTGGTGAGGAGAGGGTCGCTACTTTTCGCATCAGCTTGAAGTTCTATGCGAAAATCCCGGGAAGTCGTGCAGGCATTGCGAAATTAAACGCGTCGCTTCCCGACTTCGTGCTTCAAGAGGTGGGACGAAGCTGCCGATGCCTTCAACGTTGCGTGCAAAGATAAAATTGTGAATGTGTTAAGCAAGGAAAAGCAGAAGCTCACTTCTCTGGCACGCTCGCCGGCGTGCGGTATATACATTCCAATTTTGCATTGGTGCAGTGTGTGCAAGTCGGCCTTCTGCCGTCGCATCGGGACCTAGCAAATGTCAGATACCGACCTGATGGAGCTTGGATCTATTCGGGATGGTGATGTACTTCCGACGCCTACAAGTGTCACATGCTAACGAGATCTTACTGCGAACAGTGCGATTATCTGTGTGCGGGCTATCTGGCTCCAAACTCGAGGCCATGGGAGCAGAGGATCATGGCTTGCGGACAAGCGACGTATCCGTGCTGGGTCCGGACGGCGGAGGCCTCGCGAGAGAGCTGGACGAGGGCAGTGGGGAGGATGCAAGAAGCGACAGTATTGGATAAGGTCTGATAGCTATGGCCGGATGGCCATGTTAGGCGCTGACGATCGTTGTGCTTTTAAGCGAGAGGTCAGAGCGCAGCGCACGGCATGCGAGTAAGGCTGGCCGGACGGGTGAAGACGCCACTTGGCTGCCGCTATACTTGAAACGGGCTAGCAGTGCTGCGCAGAGCCCAGACGGTCAACGCACTCGAGCACAAAGGCGTGAACGCGAACATGCGCACGTCGTTGCGTGTGCCAGTGGTGCAGAGATCCGTCACCATCGTGCCATCGTACCATGCCCTCTGGAGGTGCCTCGTGTGCCAGCTCCCATCGCACTCGACCGCACCCTGCCTGGACGCTGGGCAGCTCTGGCCGCAAGCGTGCCGTGGGATCAGCTATAACTCGAGAGGAGATGGACCAACGAGACCGCGCCGGTATGATGGACTTATGCAAGGCTGAGTGATTTCCGTGTTGGTGGCTTTGGAGCGTACCCAGAGAGATGCCAAACTATTTGCACATCTAAAACGCCGTCCTGGCTCAGCCTCGCAGCCAGCAACAAAATACGAGCCGACCAGTGAGAGCGGCTGAGGTCAACAGCATTTGCGGCAAAATGGCTAACTTGATATACTGCACTTCTTCACAAGAATTGCCACTATATTAGTGCGCTCTACAAAAGCAAATCCCTCAATGACTTCAGCATCATGTATTACAGTATGCTCAGCCTCGCACAATGCCTACCCACACGGAAACGCGGCTGCTGAAGATCAGGCAGACAGATCGACAGGTCACTCCAAGAAGCATATAAAGCCCGCGGTATCTCGCGATAGAAGGTGACACCATCTTTGATCTCTCACCTTCATCACTATTGTGCTCCTCGATCCACCATGGTTGGCCTCACTACACTTCCCCTCTTGTTATTGCTTTCATATGTACTCGCCTACACCCCTTGTCTCCAGGGCCCGGACTACCCAACCCCGTCTGGACTTGCCGATGACCCGATGTTCAAGGAAGTGGTCGGCAAGATCTCACGAAGCCTTGAAAATGCAACTGCGCAAAGTAATACACTCCTGACCGACCTCAAGGCAAATGTAACAAGCTATTCTGTCATTGTTTTTGATGCCAAGTCTACGTTGTTATCGTATCACCACACGGCCGATGCTCTCGCACTCGCTCCGCAGAGTGTACCCAAGGTCACTGGTACGTTCATCGTCTCCCTCATCATGCTAATCGAGCTTATGAATATGTCGCAGACGACACCGTCTACCGAGTCGGAAGTATCAGCAAGCTGCTGTTTCTTTACACCTTCCTGGTTGAGGCTGGCCATGACTACTGGCACAGACCCATCACTGATTTCGTCCCCGAGCTTGTCGAAGCCGCTGCGTCTTGTTCAGCCGAGACAGACCCTTTGACATGTCCTGACTGGGAAGCTATCACCCTCGGTTCACTTGCGAGCCACCTCTCTGGTATAGGGCGTGGAGGTCTTGTCACTCCTGCTCCGACTGTGATTGGTGGAGTACCAGTAACTAGCCTCGGCCTCCCTCCAAAACCACTTGTTGAACTTTCGCAGTGCCAGACGCAGCCTTGTACAAGGGCAGAGTCGATTCGAGCTTTCCTACAAGAAGCTCCTGTCGAGGCAGTCTCTGATACACCGATCTACTCCAATGGTGCCTATCAGATGCTCACATATGCCCTGGAGGCTATCACCAACAGGACCATATCCGACATGATTAGCGATAACGTCTTCTCCCCACTGAACATGGCTAATGCAAGTTATGAACTGAGAGTAAACGCAAGCGGTATCATTCCTCGAGATGTTGAGGCCAGTCTGTGGAATTTTCCTCTCGGTGATGCTGGCTCAGCCGGCGGCATGTACTCCAGCTCAAACGACATGGTGAAGCTCGGCCAATCGATCTTTAATAACAGGCAGTTGTCTCCGACAACGACTCGCAAGTGGCTCAAGCCATGGACACACGCAGGTGTGTGGCAGCAAGCCGTAGGCTTGGCGTGGGAGATCGCGAGGTGGCCGGTGGAAAATCGAATCGTGGATGTCTACGCGAAGCAGGGCGACATCGGTATGTATTCCAGATTCTCGTGAAAACACGTTACGAATACCCCACTAACCGTTACTAGGCGCATATCACTCTCGCTTCGCCGTCATCCCAGACCACGACGTCGGAGTGATCGTCCTCACAGCCGGCAGTGGCAGCTTCCCGGCACAAAGCGCCTTGTTTGAGACAGTACTCACGGATCTCTTACCTGGACTTGAAGCCACCGCACGCTCTCAAGCAGAGACCAACCTCGCAGGCACATATGCTGCTTCGTCGTCGTCAGAGCTCAACACAACCATCACTCTCGCAACGGAGCCTTCCCTTCCCGGCCTGAAAGTCACATCATTTATCTCCAACTCCTCCGACGTGATCAACACACTCTTTGCCGCTGCTCGCAACTACCCAAACCCAGACGTCCGATTGTATCCTACAGAGCTCGTGCACAAGACTGGCAATGGAACTGTGGTCAGAAGGTTCAACGCCGTGATCAACGATCCTGATGCCACGTATCCCAATAGTCTCATTGAGGCTCTGAACTGCGTGGATTGGGTACAGGTAGACGCGAGCCTCTACGGCGCGATAGGGCTTGACGAGGTGTGGATTGAGACAGATGATAGTGGTAAGGCAGTTGGTGTTGAGCTAAGGGCTTATGGTGCGAAGATGAAGCGAGTGGACGAGTAAGATACGTCGATTATGACCCATCGATCTGACAACCGTCGACAACCTCGTTGGGAGTCGGCATCCTGGATATTTAAAATCCTCGTCAACTACGCAATGGAACCAAGCTAGTCTCAAGCATTATCAGATGGCACATGACGCTCTGCTGTCCTTTACCAATTTCGTAGCGCAATACTCAAGATCCTCATCAAGCGCTCAGTCGAAATTGAAAACGACGTGTTCAGGATCACGGTAGGCGTCATGATGTGGCTTAAGTTTGTCTTCAGCTAATTTCGCCTAATCTAATGTGGATACTAACAGCCGAACCGGTTTCGGAAGTAGGTGTTCAAGCCCTTGTCGGTCTCTCATCCTCACCAATAACGTCAGTACCTCGGCATTGTTGGGCTGTTTCGAATGCAAACGAACGAACCTTGGAACGTATGCCCTTCGGCAAACCACGACTGATGCATACTTCCTTTCTCATCCGTGGTCCTCTGATCCGTACTGTTGGCCTCATTGTTGCGACCATGCGTGTCATCCCACCTTGTACATTGGCGTTGTCCGCTGTGTTGTCATTATGCATACTTGCAACTGCTCAGAAGTACGATGTCACGACAACCAATGGCATGATCACAGGGCACCTTGCGCCAGGCATGCGCAATACAGTGGAGTTTCTTGTAATTCCTTACGCGCAACCACCGCTTGGACGACTTCGTTTCGCAGAACCATTGCCTCTAAATAGCAAGACCGACTATGTCGCTTCCAGTTGGGTATGAGATGTCATCAGGAAGATCCGGAAAGTTCATATGGACAGACAGCCGGATATAGGGCTAGTATGTCCATCACCCTATAGAAGCATTCTATCACTCATGTCAAGGATCACTAACAAGTTTCCTATCAGCGACTGTCCGCAGAGTGCTTCCATACCAGTCAACTTCCCTTGCTTCACACCCCAAGCTCAAAGTGTCATCAATGCTTTCGCTGGTGGTGCTGGCACTCCACAAAGTGAGGACTGTCTAACACTCAATATATGGGTGCCTCGTCTTGGAGGAAAGCTGGAAAAGCAGAAGAAGCAGCCAGCTTTGGTATTTTTCCATGGAGGACGTGAGTCATAGCATATATCGTGTTGTTGTGACAGAGCATCATTGTTGATACACACCACAGGCTTCTCCATTGGCAACGCACACTCATCATTCTACAACGGTAGTCGCTTCGCCGAAGCCACGGGCGCGATCATCGTTACGTTGACTTACCGGCTCAATATCTTCGGATTCCCTGGAGCACCGAACAGCGTCCAGAACGTGGGCCTTCGCGATCAGCGACGAGCTGTAGAATGGATCCACCAGAATATCGCTAGTTTTGGCGGCGATCCGGCCAAGGTGACAATCTTTGGCCAGTCGTCAGGTGGCGTTGCTGCTGACTGGTGGACGTTTGCCTACAAAGACGACCCGCTCGTCAGTGGCATCATCTCGGAATCTGGCAATGCTTTTAGCTTTCCATTGAACACCCCTGAGCAGCAGACCAAAAACTGGTATAACGTTTCTGCCGCTCTTGGATGCGATGTCTCAGCAGATACTGTGGCCTGTGTCCGAGGAAAGGACTGGCAACACGTGCTTGCGGCAGCAGCAAAGCTACCTGCAGCACAAGGCGGCAACCCAGTTCGCTCTATGCCCGCCTTCTATCCGACGGTAGACAACAAGACTGTCTTCAGCGGCTACTCTTCGTTGCTGAAAGATGGGAGGTTTGCAAAGATTGTGAGTACCAACAGACTTCTGCAGAAGTGTTCACTACAGACAATCCTGCGATGACTGACCAACGAATCAATCAGTCTCAACTTCTCGGCAACAACGACTATGAGCAAGGATACTATGTGATCCCAGCATACGGCAGAGGCATCAACACCACGCAAGCACAACGCGATCAGTTCCTCCTGGAATCCTTCACCTGCCCCAACGATTTCGAGGCTCGCGCTCGCAGAACCCATGGCGTGCCCGTCTGGCAGTACCGCTACTTCGGCGACTGGCCCAATACCCGACTCTATCCCACCAGTAGCGCATACCACGGAACAGAAATGGAAATGCTGTTTGGCAACTCCGGAGATGTCAGCGGCATTCCACCGACCATCGCGCAAGAGCAGCTCACGGAGGTGATGCAGCGTGCTTGGGTTGCTTTCGCGAATGATCCAGTGCAGGGTCTGGAGCATTTTGGCTGGCCTCGGTATGCACCCGGAAGGGAGACGCTGGTGAGGTTGGGCTATGGGAATAGCCCGGTGCCAGAATTTGTGAAGCCAGAGGCGTATAGTGGAGCTTGTGCGAACGTGTCACTTGTGGGTGGCCAGCGAGGACCCTCATGATGACGGATCGGTTCAAATGGCATGCCCATTACGGGGAGTAGTAGATAAGATTATGGTCGATCTCGTAGATTCGCCATAGTCTGAGGGCCAATTCCAGTAAACTTTCACATTTCGAGCCGGGCTCTGTGAGGGTACTCGGATTGAATTCGAGTTTGGCATGGCGGTTTCCAGATCACATGATAAAGACTGTTTGCAGCCTTAACACTGCTATTTTGGAGACGCAGATCCAACAGTATTCTTGCATTCCACTGACAGGAACCTTCTTTCCTTTGTGTTACAGCATTTATGAGTCAAATTTCGGCATTTGCAAGTCGAATACAATACGGAAAGAAGGCCAGATCAGTTGACCATTTCGGCCCTTTGAGTATAATCATCCACAGCTTGCAGGTTTGAAGGTCATGCTGAACTGTAAGGCGGAGACATGTCTTGTGTAACTCTAGCTGCTTCTCGAGATACCAGAATGATTGTGCTGAGCGGAAACAATGTGGAACTCACTTCAGGTGCGGCTGAAATGGTACTGTTACTTACTTATGAGAAGCTTGTCACACTGCAGATATGTCTGGGTGCCAAGTCTCCAGCCTTGCTGAGTGCGACCTGATCAGACCATCGCACTGGCGGTGGCACTACTGCAAGCCCACCACATCTTTCGCCATCGCAAGGCTGGGTATAATACAGAATACTCAGCCTCGTCGGAGCGCGGCATATAGAAACAGCTCACTGCCCACATAAGTTTGGCGGCTAAGACCCGGTCGTGTGTAAGCATCTTATTTCAAAGGCTTTGACGCATCTAAAGTATAATGTCAACTTTCAACCTCAACTGCACCCTACCGCCTGCTCACACAACCTTCGTAAGGTCTCCAAACGCCAGAGGCACGCTGGACATATTATGGAGCTGCTTAGCCGTTGTAGTACTTTGTACATGGTCGGTCCAGCACTTGAACATTCCACCACAAATACGGCCAGCGAACTGGAAGCAGAAGTGTGTACGTGCTATTGATCACACATGGACCAAATTCAAATGGATGGTGTTCAACATGTTAGCACCGGAGGCACCATTCGCGCAAGCCGTGAACGGCATCATCTGTGGCCAAAGACTTAAGGAACCATTCGACAGATGGAAGAAAGAGGACAACGTTGAATGGACACTGGCCCATACTGAGTTGGCTAATATGGGTGGCTTCGTCATCGCCTTTGGATCGAGAACAGAGCGTCCTGTGCAATATGCCGACTCTGCTATCAAAGTCAACACGGTGGAGTCATGCGTTGTTGAAGAAAATCGTTGCAAATGTAACTCATCATCTTGACTACTGTGGCGGAAATCTATAAGCTAATATCATCCCGAGACCACAGCAAATCTACCTGGTGGAGATATTGGCAAACAATCCTGTTCGAACAACCTCCCGCTCGACGACTGCCGACCACTGTTACCGATGAGATAGGTTTAAGTTCTCACACCGTGTGCACAGAAACAGAATGTGATGACTCGAGCGATTTCGCATCATCAAAGTTAAGGCCAACAAAATCTGCACCGGCCCGCCTACAGCGCTTCGCGATTTCGCTTCCCTTGCTTCAAGACCAGGCTCTCGAAGAACCATCCCATGCGAAAGATACAGAACGCCAGTCCAAGCGATCCTTTCCACTGCGCACACAGAAGCGTATCACAGAAGATATGCATAGAGCCTGTCCCCATGTGCTGCGCACGTCTTTCTTGTCTGGTAACCTGGAGTGGTGCTTGGATAGTGTCAACATAGCAATTGCACGACGATCCTGCGAGTCACTAAAAGCACAGCACTTTGCGAACGACTTAGAATATAAGAAGTTCTTGAGCAACCCAGTCACGCTGTTCGCAAATCTCCAAGCGCTTTGCGGCGACCGATGGACACTTGATGCGCAGCAACTACTCCTTGCGCGAGAAATGGAGATCATAGAGAAACTCCCGTCGATCTCAGAGGGCCACATCAACGATCTGAACAAAGGAGATATTTTCGTTAAGATCTTAGCCATCTTTCAAATTTCTTGGCTATGCATTCAGCTTATTGTTCGGCGAGCACATGGCATTCCAACGACCCAGATCGAGGTACTCGCATTGGCATTCACTCTTTGCTCGATCATCACATATTGCCTCCTCTATAACCGTCCTAAGGACGTTCAAACAGTTAGGGAGCTCATCGCGGTCCGATATCCGACTCCAGAAGAGTTGACACGAATTGCAAACGTTGGACCACGCGCTTACGGATGGCACCGTCAGAGTGTCGCCATTCCAAACAATGTAGTCCACTGGTCACGTACGGCTCACAGGACTTATGTATGGGCAGCTTCGGTCAGTGCTGTGGTAATCTTTGGAAGTCCACATTTCATCGCCTGGAACGCTGAGTTTCCGAGTCCGGTAGAGAAGATCCTCTGGAGGGCAAGCACTATCGCTACCGTGACAGTTTTTCCTGCATTGATGTGGCCCGTCGCGATTCGACTGTTAAGTAAGATGTTTGGTCTTGACAGACTTCAGCGAAGACTTGACCAGCCAAGCGGGAGATTCATCAGGGTCATTGGTGTTCTTGCTATTGGTGTATTTTGGCCGATGTTCATCGCCGCGCGGATATTCATTGTGGTGGAGGCTTTGCGCTCTTTGGCTCACCAGCCCTCTGAAGCGTTCCGGAGCACTTGGGGTGCCAACATTCCTCACGCGGGTTGAGATACTTTCCGTAACAGATTATCGGCGTCCTATCGGCACAGCGAGATTCTGAATTTAAATCAGCCAGCTACACTTTCTAAACAGGGTACAGACATCTACAAGAGACAACAGGTGTCAGGAATACACGCAATGCGATCAGGCAGCGCGGACCAACGCAAGGGGCTTTTCGTTCTCCATTAGAGAATTAGACTACTCAGCAGCGATCAAAGGCCAAGTGAGACGGAGCACCGAGGCGGCGCAGGCACTGATGAAATTGGCGTTGCGAGTGTATCTATTGCAGAACAGCGTTCTCTATTCCAATATTATACGAGGCAACATACTTGGAGACACAAATGTGGATGTGAAGACGGCGTTGGTAGATCCGTTTGAAGGGATAAAAGGATGTTGCAGACACACCATGTATGAGAGCATGATAACGCAACTTGCTAAGATTGCATTCGGCAGGACATGCATGGATTCTTCGAATCTATTAACGATCTTTGGGATATCTTATCGATATGACTAGAGACGTTCCAATTCACAGCAATAGAGCCAGAGATATGATACTGTCAAGAACCAGAGCCATCAACCCCTCAGAAATTGCAAGGCCTGACAAAGCCCAGGTACCAGCTTATTCCACAGAGTCACATCGCCCGACATCCCTTAGTGATACGTTAGAGACTTGTCTTGCCACCGTCTGCTACAATCAACATTGTGCGGCTTTTGTTCGATCCTCACTACCCATACCGAACCGGAGACATGCGTACGCAAGAATCATGTGGTCTTATGACCGCGTATTAATTGTTTTGGTGAGCCAACACCCAATGGGAACGCTTTCCACGGGTGATGCTAATTCCGGGTTCGGCTCGAATCTTTGTCAGACTCCGTAAAGCAGGATGTTCGGAAGGTGACACAACATGAAGTCTCCGCCACTAGCTAAAGGTGCCTGAGTCTTGCGCGCGTTTTTCCAGGTGCTAAATATACCCATCCGCATGTCATGCAATCAAACATTTTCTTCAAACCTTCCTGCATGTTATTTGCCTCACTCTCAAAGAACATAGCTATCCGATCTGCTACAACTCGAATCCTCATCAACTTCTCAAAGCTCACACAATCATGGGTCCACCCTACGAGATGTCCGTCCACTGGCGTGGCTTATCTTCTCGTGGGCGCTTACTCCCCAACGACAGGAAGATCAACCACTGGGCGTTGAAAATAGGCGACCGTTACTTCGAACTAGCATATCCGCTAGCTGAGGAAAGAGACGAGATTCTCATGATGGCGCAACGCCCAGGTCTTCCCTGCCATGAGAAACAAGCACTTCTAAAGCTGGCAAAGAAAGCTCGTGCGATGAAATATTGGACCAAGGATAATCTGAAGATGCAGACATCGGTACAGACGAGGCCCGTGAATGTGCCGTTACTGTCGTCAACAATCAAAGTATGACCAGGCGATGCCGTTCCGCTCAAGATCTGTGGAGTGGACGTTGCTTCCTGGAATCATCTTCAAGATAATAAGAGGTCTTTTGGGATCAACGAGCTTCGATGTATTCCCATGGGCTCCACGACAGTCAGTCTGGACCGAGTTGAGCAGCTTGCAATCGAGATCTTCGATGAGGTCTTTGCCCGTGGCTACTTCTGGGCTTCGTTCAATTGCCAGGCGTTTGTGTGTACACTTATCTATCTGCTAAGAGTGGAAGAGGGTGATGTTTGCCGGTATGACCTGGCATTGGAAACAAAATACAAAAAAAAAATCGGACATATTACCGTCGTTGTGTATCTATCGCTTATGGCAAGAAGTGCGAGGTGACGTCGAAGGAGTTGACACTTATGGATATTACCGGGCGGAAAACGGGCAGGGGGTCAAGCGACACGTCCTGGAGAAATCGCCCTGGGAGGTGGCACGAATGATCGGAGTCACCAATGCATTGGAGAAGGCGCCTCAATATGCAATGGTCGTTCCTATAGTTGGTGTCGCGTATGTTTGCATGTATGCGATCGCGGCTACGACAGCGCCCATTTTCGTGTTAGTGATGTTCTTGAAATCGAGCTTCGAGCTGAGTCTTGAGATGAGAGAGCAGCGGAAGGATAGAAGACACGACTGATGGTCATGAGGGCACATACAGTCTTTGAGGTCCATGTGATGGATGACTTCTTGAGACTGCTGATCACTTAATGCTGGCTTAGCCATTTTCTCAAATTGCCTCGCATTCTTCCACTTCATATCACCCGTATATGTGTACTGCATGATTCTTTGCCCGCGCTGTTGGCATCCGACGCTATTTAGGATAATGGCATCGCTTGCTGTGGCCGATGAGACATGGACGTACTACAATGAACCAAAAAAAAAAAAAACAGATTTCCCATCAGGCAAAGATAGATACGGAATGAAGCGGGTTCAGTCGTAGTTATCTCGATGAGCCGAGCAGACGCTGCTCATCTCACAGAATATGATCCGCCGAGATGTTGCCGGTTGTCATTTTCGACGCCGATCCTTGCAAGAACTTGTGCGCCCCGGCCGTTTACGATTATTGATGTCGAAGGTTATCATTATTGACTGCAAGATTCTTGTCGAAGAAGCCTATTACGACAAAATGGAAAACGTCCAATGCCAGAGGTGCGATCCTGATCGCGTTCTCCGCCTAAACGCAGCGTGAGCTGTGCTACAACCCGTCAGCGCTCGCGATCAACGTCGCAGGCAACTGTTGAGCTACAATAAAAGAACGCGCACGCGCCTGTACAGCGGGATTACATCGTCTTATCACAACAGCAACAGCTCGCGTGACGCCTCCACGAGATTGAACTCAAATATAATGCTGAGCCTACTTGGCAGATGTTACAATGGAAGAACCTTATTGCAGCAATAGGCTTTCCGCCTCTGATTAGCTTTGCGCTTATCTAAGGAAGTTGTCCTCAACCTGAAGTCGACTTATTAATCATTACCATTCGCGTAGCTATATATACATACAGAAAAACATATATGTGTATATGCTTGCATTCATAAGATTCTGACGAGATTTCTCCAATAGAGGCTTCGCATATCCTCTTGATGTCCCCTCGAAGTGTTCGAGCAGATACGCGGAAGATGAAGGCCATCACTGAAGCAGACCTAGTACCCCCTCACAAGATTAGTCTCCATGATTACAAGCAACTATGGCATCATGGGAGCATGAAAAAGAGAATTCGGGCCTTGTACAGGAACGACAAGGCAGAATACATTGCCGCTTACCGAGGAGTCAAGCCCGACTTCTTCAGCGAGCAAGAGTATGGCATGAAAGTATTTCGGACCTGCGAAAGAAGGATCAAGAATCAGCATTGGGCATCAGTAGGGGAAGCAGCTTTGCTAAAGTCCGTTGAAATGCTTAGGACCAGGTCAACGACTTTGCTTCCCTCGAAAGATGGCGCACTCAACTCGGAGCTCGTCGAACTACCAGTTTTGATCTCCATGGATATCGAAGGCAATAACTGGGACCGTCAAGGACTGAGGGAGCTCGGCATTGCCACCCTCGATTTACGGGAATTCTGGCAAAAAGAGTACTGTCGGCCTGCCATACAAAGCACGAACTATATCCTTAGTAGCAGTGCTAGCCGAAGGAAGTTTCTGTTCGACTCCTCGCAACGAATTGACGCGAGTGACATGGCAAAAGTACGAGACGTAGTCTCCAGAAACCTGTCCATACACGACCCTTTGACCAAGGGAGCAACATACCGGCGAGTCATCCTAATGGGCCACGGCGTTGCAACCGAGATACGATGTCTGGAAGAGCTCGGCCTACCTCTTGACGCCTTTCCCTCGTTTATTGGAATTGTTGACACCTGCATCTTCGCCACGAGAGTGACAGAGCAGCACCTTTCTCTGGAGCAACTCATCGACGTCGTTGGCATACCGCTGCATCGGAACGTCGAGTTTGGTGTAGCGATACATCTCCACTGCGCTGGAAATGATGCAAACTACACCTTAAGGGCATTACTCGCTCTGCTAGAGATCCAGTCGCGAGACTCAGACTCTGCCCTTGCGCTCGAGGTCTTGGGTAGAATAGCGCGCGAGGGCATACCAAACGCTGCACCGGGCTTGGACGAAAAGTCGGAGAGCAGTGGCGATGAGGGACTTGCTGGGACATTCTTCGACGAGCACTGCGAGCTTTAGTGCATATATTTATCTGATTTGGAATGTCTAAAGACATTTGCGTTAATTCGGAAGCTAGGAATAGGGATCGAGACCAAGACATAAACATTGTCCGAATAGTCTGCGAACAATTAATTGTTGGTTCCACCCATATCTAGAGTTCGCGCAGCCACACAAGAGTCCGTTCTTTCTATCCTTCGCGATGCGACAAGTTCGAGCGTGAGGATCAAGAGCAGAATGCATTCTAGTCGACGTCGTACGCTTCAGGTGTCTCAACTGTACGACATGTGATCTATACACTGACAAAAGAATATCTCAAAGGCACTCGCCCAGCTTTTTGTAAAGGACCAAGGAAGAGGTTATCCATGGTGTTGCATCTCAGCTTTCCTCAACACATTTCTTGTGATATTCCATAGCTCGGCGGCGCAGACTTGATCCTTCGCCCCAAAAGCGAAGCTTATGATGCCTGTGAACGCCGCTGCATAGGTCTCAATTGAGGCTCACGGGCTTCACAGCTCTGACCGAGATGTATCTTCCTTGACCCCAATGCCGATATGCCTCGACGCCTGCCATGACATTGGTGAATCTCTTCTGTAGCCCGAGCAGACTTAGGATCTCGTATGGAACCGTACCAATAACACCGAACAAGCGCCAGAGAGGAAGCACGTTATCCGTGTAGTCTTCGACAGTGATGTCGACGAAGCCAGATGCGAGCAGAAGTTCCTCGTACGCACCCTCCTTGAGAGTGTTTTGACAATGGGAAAGACGCAAAACTTCCTGTAGAAGTTCGGAGTCCCAGGCAAAGTCAGCTTCGTTCAGTACCAGGACGCCACCTGGCCGTAAGAGCCGAAAGAAATTCTCCAATACTTTCCGTGGCTCATCAGCGTGGACGAAGGTTTCCATGGTGTATGTGCCGTCCACAGAGCCACTTTCGAAATCACCGAGATCGTGGTAATCGCCTAGTCTGATCGTAACCTTGCCCTCCAAACCTCGCTTCTTGATGTTACGTTGCGCATCGGCGACATGCATTGGCGTTATGTCAACACCCTGAACAAGAAGACCTTGTTGAGCCATGTAACTTGCAACGATGCCAGAGCCTGCACCAGCGTCCAAAACTGTCGACCCATTGCTCAAGCTCAAGCGATCATAAACCTTCTTTTCCATGACTCGCTGCGCTTGGCTGATCGGAAATGGCCAGATGACTCCAGGCTCCCAGAAACCACAATGCCTTGCATTTCCAAGCAGCATCCAGTATCCAAGTCGCGACTCCAAGCTTGTGTAATATTCCTGGACTGAGGGTACGATATCTCCTCGGCTGCCGGACTTTGCTATTTCTCACATCAGTTCGTGCTGTTATAAAAGGATGCACCCCAATGTGAAGCTTCTCAATTCGCAACCATACCTAGAAGCATCGCGAGTACGAGACCGACGAAAGGGAATACTAGCCAGCGAGCGAAGAATCTCAAAGCATGTGCGACACCGCGCAAGAAATTCATGATGCGTTTGCCGATAGAAAGAGCCATTGAATGCCTCAGAATCGAACGAAGAGGGTGCGGCTACGCTTTGACGAGGCTATGCGGCGTCTCAGGCTGGGTTCTTCTTCAGCTGTGCTATTGTTGGCGTATGTTGCGAGCAAAAACTTCGAGGCGATGGCACATGGCACCGGCGCATGCCTCCCTTAGCATGTGATCCGCAACTTGAACTTTATTGCCTCGTCTGTGGACTTCACTCAGTCTCTGATGTCTGGCCTCACTGCGCTCGCGCACTGCACTCACTCTTGGAGAGCGTTAGAAGAAAGAACAACGTAGACCTTGATTTCATACAAAATAATCTGCTGCCAAACAAATACACTTGAGCCTTTCTTCAACATGTACCATCAACTACAAAGCTGCAACAGTCCAACCTCGCAGTTCCGCCACAAAGAAGGGTAGGAAGATGCTCCACATCAGGAATGAAAGTACACTCGGGATATGGGGCGATTGTAGCCCAAACACGACGGAACACGCAATTGGCCAGCGAAGTTGCCACAAGTCCGTAGAAATGGTTCGTGCTGGCAAGGGTCGGACTTCTTTGGCTAGCAGACTTGTTGTGAGGTCGAAAACTGATTGTGCTAATGGACTGGTCATGATTCTCATCGAGGCTCTCTGATCCTCTTGAGCATTGCATGGTGCCGACGTCTTCCCTGAGATTGCATTGGAGTGATATTGCTCGCCTTGGTGTTGGTGGCGAGGAGTTTCCGGATCATTGGCAGGCGGGGACAGCGGCCCGTCCTTCATTGATCGCTCGGGCTCCTTCACGATGCTAGTACCTGTCTGAGCGAGAGCTGCTGGACGATTGCTACCTCCAGAAGACCAAATAGGGTAGAACTGGATGTGTGCGAAAGGCCCAGAAGCGGCCGAACTCTGTTGGGTAGTGGATGTCGATGTGACTACTCTTTCGGAATCAGTCGGCGAATCACTTCCTGCAGCTTGAGTAATACCAGCCAATGCCTGGAAGCGGCCACCGGTGTACGGCCGCTTTTCAGCATTGCCTTGGAAAATCGACGGCGGTTTCGTCTCGGCCGACTCCACAGTTTGATCTTTGGGCATGATCCTAGCTTGCGTCGTCGTGTTTCTGACAACGGCTGAGTCACTGGAGAGTGACTCCTTGTGCTTGCAACGGTGCGGAAGGCCAAACGTGAACGATGAAGCTGTGCTGCATGGATCTTGCTCTTGCACATGTTCGAACGTCTCGGACTTGCTCGATGATGACGGCTTCGGCAGTGCTGATGGCGGTAGAGACGGCTTCGTAGACCTCTCTACCACAGGAGCGTCGTCGACTGAAGATCTTGGTGGCTTTGATGGAGTGTCCGCCGGAGATAGCGACCTGTTGGTAGCGGCCACAGCCCTTCCCTGGTCTGTCGTGCTGCATGGAGTGACAGGTGATGTGGAGGTACCTCTAACGATGACAGCCTTGGGAGCGCGAATCCCAAGAACGTCGCGCCATCGCTTTATTCTTTCGTCGTGGTCTTCATGCTTCTCATGCAATTTGATTTCATAGGGCGTGTGGAGCTTGTCTCGCCACTCCTTTCTGAGACTTATATTTCGTCCGAATCGTCCAGTCCACGGATCTTGCTCCCAGGGCTGTTCCTGCACGAAGTCGGCCCATAGCTGCAAAGTACTCACAGCAGCGGCGTCATCAATCTGGAAGTATTCCTGGTGCCTTGTGAATCCTTTGTTTGTGGTGGATTGGCCGCACGCGCAGTCGAAAAAGCGCCTGTGTGGCGCAAGATCCTGGTGTACGATATCTTCGAGTCGTTTGTATGCCTTGACTTTTGCAGCCGCCACAAGAGTCAGACCCTTCACGAAACCGCACTTTCTTTCAATATCCGCTTTCCTCTTCTCTAGGCTCGTTGTTGAGCCAATCTTTATGAGCTGAAAGTCGTTGTCGCGAAATGCGTACACAAAACCCTCTTTCGCCAAAGCGGGATCGGATGCTTGAGATACGAATGGGGCCGTGATGCGTTGCCGGACAACTTTCTCGTTAGACTGGACGTTTTGGTAGCAGCTTGGATCGATCGACAAAGTGATCCAAGCAATCAGAGTGCGGTAGTTTGGACTCTCGTTGTAACATTGTTTGAGAAAGTCTTTCTTGTCCGAGTCAATCTCGTATACGAGCTGCAGCAAAGATGGGTCGTCCTTTGAGCCCACTGATGGACCTCTTGAGCGATCGCGAGTGACTCGGGAGGCTGTTCGAAAAGGTTGTGTTACAGTCTTGCACTGCTGCAGCTCATCCGTGCTTTCGGCAGGTTCGTCATCGCTAAAGATAGGCACAAGCCACCTTTCGCGGTCGTCGTTGACCTTGATGAATTGTAAACAGCGCACCGAGGCTTCATCCTTGTGGATGATTTCTTCCTTATCGTCTTCTTCTGCGTCAAAAGGTTCAATGCTCTGAGGGGTCCCATCGTCGTCATTCTCGTGCTTGACATCATCTTCATCATCGCCAAGATTGCTATCCTCGTTCTTGCCGGAGCTATGAAGCTCTTCATGGTTGCTGTCCAGATCGGAGTCAGTTTCCGCTTCGGAAGCATTCCAGTCTTGATCGCTTCCTAGCAGAAGTAGCTGTTTCTGGTGAATCTGGAAAGTCTCCGGGCCACATTGACGAACGAAGTCAAAAAGAGCAGCGTGATGCATGTCACAAGGAGTTCTTGTGTGCACGCAGTCCGGGATCTCAATGCAATTGACTCTACCACTAGAGTCTTCATCGTTGAGCACCCTGTCGAGTACGTCGTTGATCTCGGCAACTAGGTCACCGCGGTTTTCCTGAGCTCGAATTGTCTTCTCAGACCAATGACAAGTTTGTTTCTCGCCTTTGGTCCCACGAGGAGTAAGGGTTTCACGGAGCTTTGTTTTCCGAATTGTAAATGACGAAAGTGAAGACATGATGATAGTAGTTCTCTGGAGTTCTTTACTGGAGTATCGAGTGGGAGGATGGGATAAACAGCTGGACGGTCATCCATGATGACTTATAAACCTTCAGCTATGGCTTCTTGCAGGTGGTCGAACGCTGAGGATTTGCGCCCAGCATCTATACACCTGGCTTCATGGGCTTCGTACACCTGCTATCACAGCCCTGATCAGCTTTCATGCAAGGTTGAGGGAGGCGACTCGGCGCTATAGCAGTAATGGGATAAATCCTTCGGAGCAGGAGGCTTGAGCTTTGTGGTAACCATGCACACACGTGCGGCTGAACATGCTCCAGGATTCACTTGTCTTAGGGCCGTCGGCTCTCTCGTGCGATGAAACATCGGTATCGTCATGACAATTACTAGAACTGCAAGTGGTGTTGATAGGCTGTCATGCTACAGTGCTTCGATTGCTTGAGCGATGCTATGGCGTGGGAAGAGCCAGCGTCCATTTCAATAGAGACAGTGCTAGGTACCGGCTACGCGATAGCCAACGAGTACCAGGCTCCTGGAAGATACTGTTGCACATGGAGGTGCCGTCGATCCGTGGACGTGCGCACGTGGACAGCATCGCCTATGCAGCTCTGAAAGATTAGTCCTGTGCCTCCTGCAGACTTATTTCGGTTGTGTCAGTGCCATACACGGACGGACAGCCCAGGAGTGCGGTGGCAAGCGAGCAGACCGTTATTCTTATCAGCTGTATGAAGTGCGTTCCGGAAGCATCCCCGGTGGTGCTGCGAGCGCGTGGCACAGCCAAACCACTGGGTTTCAGACTCTCGGGTCCGACCAAGCGCGCTCAGGATGCTTTAGCTTTGATCCTCCTACCACTCCGATCCTCTTTTTCCAGACATATGGCCGTGATGATACGCCGGTTCTGCGTGTTCGTAATCGGCAACATAGGCACATATGGGTCAGATAGGGGGTTTTCGCCCATGGTGCCGGTTGACGACACCAAGGTTCTGAAGCCCACGTTGAAGATACCTCTCTTGGAAGTGGGACAAACGAGTCATCGAATGAGTGATCTTGATTTTGATTTTTTCACACCATAGCACATACGACCATAGGTCAGTGAAAACTGGGCATCCCGTCCGCTCTGCCATACATAAGCACTGAACCGGGCGACTAGTACTAGAGTGGGTGACCATCTGGGAATCCCGCCTGTTGTATGTTTTTGCCATCTTTCCCTACGTCCAAATAAGACAGACAAGGACGTTCATTTTTGGTGATAGTAACACAGGTGAACCAATTCAGGCGATCAAAGAGTTCCTGTGGTTCCATTAATAATGCTGAGCCTTCACCCATCTTAAGGATGCCAGTCATTTGATATTGACCCTCTTTCCAAGCTCCCTCGTGGTCAGACACTTCATATGGTCCCATATATACGTGTACTGCATGATGTGTCGCTTCCACAGCGTTTAGCGTCTGCCGCAGTGTTGGACAACCGCGCTCGCTGTGGCTGGCGAGACGCGAGATGCAGGCGACTTCGTCGCCGATCCCGTCACTTGCGAATGTAGGCTGCAGCAGCCGTCACGCTGGCGCCCAAGAAGAGGCCAAGGGTACAGAGGCCTGTGAGTATATCCTTGCGAGCTTGCTATGCGTTCGAAGACGTTTTGATCTGTGCTACGTGTCATACTGCTACTGTTACAAAGAATCGTTCGACGCGACAAGATACTCGGACGGACACCAAGCCGCAACTCTAACATCAAGTGAATTGTCATTTCGGCGATGCGTCTCCTTCGTACAACTCTTGAAGACTCATCAGCCCACGGAAAGTTGGAACTCATCGAAGCGTTTGGACGAGATATCCCTGACTACGCCATCCTATCTCACACTTGGGGCGACGATGAGGTGCTCTTCAAGCACGTGTGTGACGGGACTGCACGTGTCCACGAGGCATACGGAAAAGTCATCAGTGCCATGCGACAAGCAGCGGAAGACGGCCTCGAATATGTCTGGATCGACAGCTGCTGCATCGACAAGTCCAGCAGCGCAGAGCTCTCCGAAGCGCTGAACTCGATGTACGTATGGTATCAGAGGGCTGATGTCTGCTATGCATACCTAGAAGACGTACCAGAGAAGACATCGAGAGAATTCACAGCTAGATTCGCGAAGAGCCGCTGGTTCACTAGAGGCTGGACGCTTCAGGAACTACTTGCGCCTACGTATATTGACTTCTTTGGCAAAGGTAGAGACTGCGAATGGACGCCGCTCGGGAGCAGTACGACGCTCCAGAGCCACATTTCGGAGATCACGTCGATAGAGGTCGCTTACCTCTCGGGACTCAAAGACGTGCACGATGCAAGTATTGCCAAGCGGATGTCTTGGGTCTCTGGACGGGAGACTAAGCGTGAGGAGGACATTGCATATTGTCTTCTCGGCTTGTTCTCGATCAACATGCCCATTCTGTATGGCGAGGGATCCCGAGCGTTCTTGAGGCTGCAAGAGGAGATCATCAAGCGCTCGGACGACCAGTCGATTTTTGCCTGGAAAGAAAGTACTGGCAAGGGAGACAGCGACCACGCAGATGCCACGACAGCTGAGTTCGCGCGGTGTGGATTGCTCGCCGACAGTCCCTGATCGTTCGCTCACTCTCGAAACTTCGTCCCCTGCCGGATTTTCAGGAAAAAGCAAACAACATACCAAATCAGCAATCGTGGCCTTGGGATCACTCTGCCATTGCATAGTCGTTACGGAAAGACCGTCTCGACCGCTTTGCTCGAGTGCCGTGACGAAAGCCGCAAGGACAACAAGTTCCTGGGCATACACGTGATAAAAACCGGGAAGGCTCCGCTCCAATACGCGCGTGTACGATGCGAAGAATTGCTGGAAGGACTGTCGCCTCCCGGGCCGAGTTCGTGGCGAGACCTTTACTTCCGTCAGATGTCGGACAGCGGGTTTGACCGAGTGCTAACGCATCACATTGTGCTGCGATGCCTTTGTTGCCAAGAAGATAAGTATGCGACAGACCGTATCGTGCACTACAGGGTGCTCCCTGATGACAATGTAGAAGCGAAGGAGGTGCACCTGCGTAAGGCTGCCATTACGAACCCTGAAACACCTTCTCCGCAACCCACAATCCTGCGGTTGCGCAGTGTTCGCGGTCGACTGCTCGACCAGCATGTCATTGCAGTCTCTCTCACGCGACAGTCAGATCTCAGTCGCCTTCTCTTCATGATCGGCATATCCAACGACTTCGACTTGAGCCTTGCCGTGAATCCGCCATCGCTAGAGAGGGTCAACATTGAAAATCTGTCTTTGACGCACATTGTGTCCGCCATTACTGGCTCCGCTCGCGTGGCGTTGACGACAGAAGACGGTGATCATCTCATGACTTCTGCGCGAGTGATTGTAGAAAGGCATCGCGAGAACGCTGCCATCGATCTGCACATCTGGCGTGGTGATGCTGTTTGTGCTGAGCATCCAGAATACCGACTACCTGCGACGGGTGTCGAAAGCATTAGTACGTAGTCTCCACAGGAATGACCTTTGTTAGCGTACAGACAAGCACAGGTTGATGATTTCAATTCAAAGTCGCTACTTCCGTACTTGCTAGATTCTCAGGACGGGTGCCATGCTGTGACCCGGATGCTTTGAAGTATGCAGCTATCCAGCATCGGGAGTTCTCTATATTCGGATGAGTGAGCACGCTTAGCATTTGCCGAGTATTGCGCTCCGACGATGGCTTAGCGAAGCCATGAGTCAAGCGATATGGAAAAACCGTTTTGGGCAAAGGAAATAAATTAATAGCATGGCCGAACTTATCTAGATATCACGTCCTAGATAGCAAGCCTGCAAGCGAAGTGTGATACAGGGGAGGCAAAGAAAGCCAGGGGTCGGGAGCACAAGCAACATTACTCAAGTTTTAAGGCGGCACAGTGCGCACATATGATCAAGCCAACCCTTTGCGCAACACCGAGCGTTCGGTGCGCAAGCCCAAAAGTCGAACGACGAGAGGGTGTGCACCCCGTGGGAGTTCAGGGAGCGACTTTTACCCGCATCGGGCATGGTCGTGAGTTTTTCGTCACAACAAGACAAGGTTCAAGGAGGGATTCTGGTACTGTGGGAAAAGCTTGGTGCAAGCCACGTTACGTGTGCGCAAGCAGGCACCGCACGGAGGCGTTCATGCGCGAAAGTCTCTGATCCCATGTTTTTCCATGTGCTTTCCAGGAACGGCAGCTCGGGACTAACCATGGAGTGGACAGAATCAATGCTGAAAATGCTGGTGGCCTCGCGAGTTGCGCGGGTAGTGCGATGACGAGTGGCAGCACAGACAAAAGGTCTGGACGTCGGAGCTAGAGTAGTGCATGTGGAGCAACGGCTTAACACAATCGGTTGCATGCGACGCCAGACGTTTCGCATGCGCTTGGAGACCAGCCGAACGAGGGCAGGGCAAAGGGGACAGATGTTGGGGGTGAGTGGGCGTGAGTTGTTGAGGGTGGCATTTGGGAATAAGGTAGGTGGCTCTTATTGGCGCCCGCGACGAACAGTATCTGTACTTACCCTTCAGGCCGTGGTACGCAGACAGGCATATGCATGCTGTGCGGTTGTCAGTGACAGAGGTGGAGCGTGTGGTGGCATGCCCAAACTCCACACGGCACGACGGCGGCAGATATGTTGAACAGGCACGGGCCTATCAGCGCTCATCCGGCGATCCGCCTGGCACGCAAGTTTGGTACAACGGGTGGTGCCTGCCTTAGCGCCCTCCGAAGGCTGCGCCAGCGCGGCGTCCGCAAAGGCTACTGGCTGAAAATGAAGCGTGAAACCCGCCCAAACGCGGGCGTCCATCCTCTTTGAAAGGCACACGCTCGTCCTCCAAGCGCTGCCTCACCTGCTCTCTTTCTCTGACACTCGTCGACCACAAGCCTGTCCCAGGACTCCTAGTCACTCTTTTCACCCATCGCTCTTTGTCGCGCCTGTGGTCTGCGCAATTACACTCTCTCCCAAATATCCGCGTTCACTCACTCACGCGCCCACTGCACTTGCCGCCCATCGTCACCTGCAGCAAACACATTCCTTGAGAGATTCGACCTGCAACCGACCCAGCTCGCTTCTTTCCAACACACAGACTGCGTCTGCCATACTCGATATCCCTTCTTTTGGACAACCCCTAAGACAACACCTCCTCGCAACCCCGTGACGATCTGTATCTGAGACATCCTACGCCTGATCCACCGTTTGCGACAAGACTTACTTCTTCACGCCTAAGACATCGCAGTCACCCGCCAACAGCGCTTGTGACAGACAGCCTTGACTGCCAGGACCTCTCCGGAACAAACTCCTTGTCAACTTCGCACCTTCGTCAATCAACAACCAAACCTCACCATGTCTCTCGTACGCGCCTTTACCACGCGCGGCAGGAAGGCTGAGGCCCCCAACGCCGACGTTGCTCGCACTATGGGTCGTGCTGCCAGTCATCGCAATGGCAGACCCGTTGTCCGCGCTCAGATCTCCTCGCCCGTCGCCTTGGTCTCGACAACCAACATGCTCTCCTACAGTGCGCCTGATATCAACGGTTCCAACCGCCGCGATTTCTCTTCATCGACCTCATCGTCTTCCGGCGAGGAGAGCGATGCCAGCACCAACAGCATCCACTCAAACGACACACATACTGACATGTCATCGATCGACGAGTCGCCTATTTGCCCATCGCCGAACCACCTGAGCTCTTACTTCAAGCCTGCTGTCGACACTTCAGCCAACTCACCCACGCACTCTCCGAGCCTTTCGACTGCCGCATCTTTCGAAGCACCGGTTGTCCCGCAGCGTGCACCATCGCACTCGAAGCACGCTCACGAGTCACTCAGCCGCAAGCGCTCTGTCCAGCGTCTGCAGTCACCGCCAGTCAGTGCTCGTGCCAGCTCAGAATTCACTCCTAGCCTTGGCGCTTCAGTCGAAGCACCTCGTGAGAACCCATTCGGCAAGGAGCTCGAGCAGCTCGACGAGATTGCCGAAGAGTTCGGCCAGACCGTTCGCAACGCCGAATACGACGCGGACACCGCTTACATGCGCTCGCGCAACCTTGGCGCATTCTCTGCGTCAGACTACCTCAACGAGATCCACGGTCTGATCGCCGATACGTTCGAGGAGCGCAGCGAGGCCGCCACCTGGTTCTAAGCTCACCAACGCTCGTCAACCAGCTTCCAGCCTCGTACTGGCTGGATCATCAGAGCGAGGTCAGAACTGCAATGGCGTTCTTCCACATATTTCCGGCGACTTAAACCGTGCAACTTCAGTCTGTACAATCACCGCCCACGATTCATTCATTCATTGTTAAACCACCGACCCAATCACGCAACGAATTGCACACGACTATCCCACCCAACACAAACCGGCAGGCTTCCCGTTACAAATCACGACCGAAATGACATTTCTTATCCCACTGGAGTCGGCTACTAATTTCAAAAGATACCCCATGGTCGCGCGTGCGCGATAGTGGCGCTTTTGGAAACTTTGGTAGAAGGGCGACTTCTTGGAACATCACCTGGGAAAGAAGGAATACGCGATCCATCGTCCAAGGCATTTACAGCAGGCCTTGGCTGGACAGGGGATGGCGTTCTTACATCTTTCGCAACTTCTTGCATTTGAGGTCAATCACTTCTCTTGTGTTGCTTCGGTGGCACAAGTCGAATTGATGGATCTCAAAAGTGCTCGATACATTTTCCTTTTTCCTCCACCGCAGCTATTTTGGCATCTCGGCAGCTCAGGTCGAGTGCTCGGGGCTTCTTTTTTGTGTATGTTGTCTATTATCAACCCTGTCTATAGAGCAGAGAAGCAAAAGTTTCATCACCCAAGATTTTCTTCACGTGAACAGCGCTCGTCGTGCTGTACGCTCCACTCCACATGCACACACTTTTGTGAACGGCATTTTCGATCAGAAGTAGCTATTGTCTTGTCTAGCAAACAGTATCTCAGACATGCTAGGAGGTATTTGTGATTCTGGCGCAGGAGGTACCTCCACCAAACGTCCTGTGCATACGGTCACATGAAGGCATGTCCTCACGTGTGGTGTTGTATGAGGCAAGCAGAAGTATTGTCGATCCGGCAGACTGCTTCCGATCTACAGTGAGCGTTGCGATTGTCATCCGCTAAAATGTCGCGTATCGCGGAGGCGGGCGTGGCTGGGACCCCTTGGACGTGTCCCATGGCTATAGCTGAGTGATCATATGCATGGAGACTGCAGGTTAAGTCGAGAGTAGCAATTTTCTTGATCCGACTTCGCATCACAATTCGATCATTCTTTCTGTTGTCGGCTATACTGATAATCATGGATTAGGCGAAAAGGAGGATTATTATTGCATATTGCATGCCAATGCAACGTGGTGTTCACCTCGCATTTATTTTTGCTTCTTAGCAGTGTTCACCGTCATTTTGCTTGACGACTCATTGGCATAGACCCACTGTAGATTGGCGGCCGCGGATTTGCGAGAGAGAAGCGATTCATCGTGGATTGAATGTGTCTCTTATCAGTTCCTCTCACTCACCGACTTTCCTGGTCTGTCTTCTGCGATCTTCACGTCCGCAGCACTTCCCTATGACGGTGCCTCTTGCTGGTATACTGATATAGGCGTTGAGTCTGGTCCATATGCATGAGGACGGGCGGCTGGTCGTTGCCCCGGCATGCCGTGCGGTACACTTTATCCGTTGCAGTTCAATCGCTAAATTATTAGGGCTTGGTGGGCTGATATTCATGCACTGCAGCACTCAAGCTCTTGTAGGTTGCCGCGGTCGACTGCAGGGCGCACGTCGGAACGAAGTGCGCTACTGCGCGTGCCCGTGACAGGGAAGAGAATTTTTTTGTGGTTAGCACCGAATCATCGGGTTTTAAGTGTGACATCTTGGACGAGAGCAATGTCTTGATCTGTTGAGATGCCCGTGGGGGACTTGAGTGGTGTGCGGTGACGGCGATGGCAAGCCGAACCGGCCACGATTGATTAATGTTTTGATTAATCGATCCACCGCACTGCCGAGCACTCCTAAAGACTCAGGCATTTTGGCTGTAGATTGAATCGTAAAGAGTAAAGTCGAGGGCACGGACGAGCACGTGCACACGCGGAAAGCACGCTTAGCTGTCTTTGTTTTGGCACATCGACATCGACCGGCGCATGCTGAAGCACGCAGACTCTCACCACGCTGCGTCTTGCAGGTTTTGCCACAGCCCCAGCCACGAACACACCCATATTTGGATCAGAAGAATCTTGCACCGCCCATACAAGTCACGCGACCAAGCATCCTGCCAAACAGCAACACGCGCGCGCGTGGCCATCAGCGATCAAACACGGCGGACAGCCCACTACTTCTACCCCTCCTAGACTGAAATCTGCAGCAACAAGCGCGCAAACGGACAGACTCCACCGCGCCACCTGACAACACTTGCACCTCCGGCAAAACGTACCGCCTTCGTGCCGAACCCTCTCTCTGCACACCTTTGCCAATCATCACATCTCCCGCCCGCCAAACAAACAACCCGCTTCTAACATCACGCCCATTCAACTCCATCATCTCCGTCAACGCGGGGTCTCGACACAAACACATACAAACACCGTCACCTCGCAACAATGGCCAACATGGACATTGACTTCACGCGCCGCAACAAGAAGCCGCGCCTGCTCACCGACAGCGAGCGGGACAAGCTGGACGAGTTCGTCGACTCCATCCACTACTCATCAAGGTAAACAAATCGCCATCACCCTGCTCACCGCTCGGCTGCCTTGGCTCGCATCAATGCTGACAATCTTGTGCGCTCAAAGATACAACGACGACCACAACGAATACCGTCACGTCCAACTGCCCAAGCAAATGCTCAAGGCTATCCCCAAAGACTACTTCGACGGCGCACGAGGCACTCTCAAGTTGTTGTGGGAAGACGAGTGGAGAGGTCTGGGCATCACACAGAGTTTGGGCTGGGAGCACTACGAGGTCCACGAGCCGGAGCCACACATTCTGCTGTTCAAGTGAGTCTAAATCCTGCTGGAACATCCTTGCGTGGCTACAGCGCTGAGTAGGGCAATTGCGCGCGAGCACGTGACTGACCAAACCCTTTTTACCCAGGCGACCCATGAACTACCAGCCACCCGCCCACTGAGGAAATCATTTCGACATTCGTGACGCGACACATAGACTGGCCTCTTTGATTACAGCAGTTGGCAGCGAGGCAGCGCCGCTCGCGAAGCGACAACAATGCGCAACACGACGGAGGAAGAAAGCCTGGTCATTGAGAGAACGACTGGGTGTGCTCGGGTGCAGTCGAGGACATGTGCACAGCGTCGTTCTTCGGCGCGCGAATGCGCCACCACGGCTTTGCCGCTTCTTAACGACATAATGCATACGGGAAAAAGGGCGACGAAGGATGAACACTCCTCTCCGGGCGGCGGGAACTTTTTTGCGTAACAAACAGGAAAACCTTGGGCATTTTCTCCAGCGAGGGTGTTTAATCTGGTTCGCCAAACAAAATATTCGGCGAAAGCGCTCTTCTTTCAAGCTTGTGCTCGTCGCCGACTCTGCCCATGCTCTTTTTCGGCTGTCTGGTAGTTCTTTTTGTAAACTTCTTCTGACCTTCAACAACTTTGTCAACCCCTTTCTTCTTCCTTTCCCTCCTACAATAACTCCTGTCCATAGCTGAGAAAACCGTCCGCTACCGCATGAAAACCTCATGTGGCCTGGATCGCTACTGGTAATCATTGAAATGGGCTATAGCAGATTTCACTCACCATTGACATGTGTAAAGGACCAGGTCAACAAACTGGTCTCCGCGAGGTCGGAAGGGGAATGCAGAAAGCGGAAACCACCCTCTCGCTCAATCTCATCAGACACGACGATAGAGAAATATGAATTCAAACGCCATCACACGTTGCTCATGCCGTCTATCCTTGTTCCGAGCCATGGCGGAGCCGCTGATGCTCCAAGTCGACTTTCTGGAGAACTGTGAGCTGTACCGTCACCCCAAACACTTTGCCGACGCCTCATGTGTGCGCCAACCCTGCCACTGTCATTTTTACATTATGCGGTTGTCCACTCGCTTCTTGCGCATCACCGCGTAAGATGGACTAATCAACAACCGCAACTCGCGTAGTGACCCGCTTATCAGCCTCGCTAAGCGATGACTTAGACTTCTGTTAACCCTGGTCGTACCGTTGAGTCACGCCATCATGTTAGAATTCCCATGTATCATGCCGTCGCTGGATCTGTGAAATTACATGTAACAAGAGATCTTAGAAAGACTCAGCATATCAACTACCACGCAACCACTCGGGCGATAGACAAGAGCGGAAGACAAATCCCATCCCCATCATTCCAAACTGTCAACTTTACCCAGCGAGCCACATCGACTTTAACATTTACTCACGCCGCAAGATAAACACGAAGAATCAGACATGCGTAACATCTGGCGCTCGCAGCGCCTTACTTTCCGTCCGGTCGAGCCTTCAGACGAACCTTTCCTGGCCTCCCTGAATTCATACAACTCTGATAGTTTCCAAAACGCAACTCACTACTTGCCCGTACCGCAAGGAAAAGCTAGCGCAGCGCGCTATCGCAGCTTCCTCGAAGGAGCACTGCTCGGATGCATCGTGTGTATTTCCAACCCATCGAGGACGGACACAGCGGGCACGTCCAATGTCCCGGACGAGAAAGTACCAGAGACCATTCCCATCGGCACACTCGCGCTTCTAGCTTCGGATCCCAAAAGAGCTCACCACCGCAACACGTCTATCGCTCTAAGTATCGTGGCGCCTTATCAAGGCCAAGGCTACGGATCTGAGGTCATTCTGTGGGCGCTCGAGTGGGCTTTCCGGCACGCGAACATGCACCGCGTGGGAATCGGAGCGCATGAATGGAATGAAGGCGCGGTAAAATTGTATCAGCGGCTGGGGTTTGTGGTCGAGGGCCGGATTCGAGAGGCAACGTGGTACGATGGCAGGTATCGTGATGAGATTGAGATGGGTATGTTGAAGGATGAGTGGCTGGATAGGTATGGCGAGGAACTGCGGCTAAAGGATGGGAGGAGCGAGTAGGCTATCCTCCTGGAGGCGGGTTGATATAGTCCAGGTGTTGTTTTTTGTTGATAATTGTTCATAGGAAGATGGTTGGGCTTACACTGTAGCACGTAAACATGCATGGTCTCTGTCGAATGCCAACTTCGATTTCTCGACTCATACGCTCAGGAAATCTCAGCGAGAACAGTCGTTCCCAAAATCGACCAAGACTGAGGGTAGATCTCCAGTAGTAGGGAAGGAACCTTTGAGGGTCCCTAACCGTCTTTGAGGAATTCGACTCGAAGTCTGTACCAGTATTTGCCGATAATAGAATAAATGTGTGCGCCTGGCCTGTTAACGGTCGCTGGAATAACTTGCAGTTCCGACTGTTCGTTCCTAGGAAGATATGTGCCATTGAGAGCTCGGGATAAGTTCTATCAATGTCTCAATGGCGCACAAGATCACTCTTGGATCACCAGCTGCTGGCATAGGCATCGGAAATTGCGAAGGTCTGCGTAGACTGATATGTGAGCACTGTGTAAGGTATGTAGGAAGTTAGATAAGGTATTTAGAAGTTACCTGGTGAGCTTGAGCTTAGCACAAGACACTCCCTTTCTGTGCAACGACATGATAGGCGAAGTTGTGTGACCCGTGTCACTGCAGGACTTCTGCTAGAGTCACTACATTGCTTCAAGCACTAGGCACTGCAAACATCCAGACTTAAATGCAGTCTTGTACGCTATCGAGATCATGATAGAAGGACACCCGACTCTTGGTAACATATATACTATTGATAGGTACCAGTAAGAACGATTGTATCGATAGTACCGATCGGACGTGATCTACAGCTGGGATGCTGTCGCTTGTCAGAATTGACGAATTGCGTCACGTTCCAACTGCTCGGTTCCGGCAGAACGCCATCTCAGCAGAGGCGGACTTCGCTTCCTTTGTTTATCATCTCTATACATCTAATGTTGGTTCTCAGTCTCGCGAACATGCCATGTTTGCTATCATGCTATCATGCCATGCTGCTGCTGTGACACAACGCCCGTCACCGCCACTGACGATCGTATGCACGAAGACCCACGCTCAACGCCGACAAGCCAGTAGACAGCGGCCTTTACTCATCTGTCCAACGCTTACGTCGTGATCGTCTGCAAGCTGCCGAAATCCAGGCATTGCGCATCGCACCTGGTGGAGCTCGAGGGCCACAACTCGGGCTACACGCAAGAGGAGCTGTGCAATTATTGCCAAGGTAGTATATCCATTGGGCGTCCCATATCTTTCCTACACCTTTCTTCCTGGAAACCCCTCTACACAATCACTGCTAGCAACCCACACCATGGCTATCTCTCAAAAGTTAACCAAGATCCTTACCGATCTGTTTGTCATGACGTGGGACTTGTGGCTCGCAGTTCTCAATGTCATTCTGCCCAAGCGCAAGCCAGGACACGTCGTTCCCGCAGGCGTTCCTGGTCACAATGGCAGATGGCCTGAATATGTTGCGCCTAAGAAGGGAGATTCGAGGTCTGCATGCCCGATGCTGAACGCTATGGTAAGTTAGGGCAATTGATTGGAGACGGAAATGTCATACCACAACCTGTTGACGACGACACTAACACGCTCAGGCAAACCACGGCATTCTACCTCATGATGGCAAAAACATCACCTTCCGTGACCTCAAGATCAAGATCCACGAGACCTTCAACTTCGCTCCGACCTTCTGCTTCTTCGTTCCCAACTTTGCCGCTAACTTCTTGAACCGCTCATATTGGTCCGACAAGTTCGATCTTGAAGAGCTGAGCAAGCACAATGCCATCGAGCATGACGCTAGTCTCACGCGCCGGGACTCAGCACTCGTGCCAGACCAAGGCAAGCCGGATCTCGACCTCGTGCATGAACTTTTACGTGGCGCAACCGGCCGCGGTCCGAATGGCGAGAAGCTTCTGACAAAGGCCAATTTGAGCAAGGCATTGAGCAAGAGGAGGAGCGAAGCCAAGGTGGAGAATACACGCTACTCGGAAAGCCTGTTCCACAACATGTTTGGCAGTGCGAACTCGTCGACGATGTTGACCATTTTCGGTGGTCGTGTTGACGACCTGGTGCCGATGTTGACAGAGGAAAGATTTTCGGACAATTGGGAGCCGAGAATCATGACACACTTTGGCTTGACTATGGCGGAGTTCAACGCGACGGTGCTTCCCGTCGAGATCGGTGTTCACTTGAAGCAGAAGAGCCAGTAGAGGAGAAAGTAATGTATCGAAAGAGGTTGAAAAGGCCTTCAGGCGAGAGGTCGATTCGCAAAAAATCGTGATTGATTGCCATCACGTCGTTATCATTAATGTACGTCTTAGTGCCGTTTTCCTTTCCCTATTACTTGGTTGTTGGGAATTTTCTCAAAAGAACGAACAAAACAGAAAGCCGCAGAATCTTTGCCTTTTCACGAGCTGCCCTGCAGACACTTGTTCGAACACCTTTCCTCATTGCTTCGTTGTTAGAGATTGTAATAAGAAACGAATCTTTGCCCTTTCACGAGCTGTCCCAACAGCCACTTGTCCATGCACCTGATGAAGGTTTCGCGTGAAGCTCCGCCAGAGAGGGACTCTCACGGCTCACGGGCGAAACCACGACTTGAGGGCGAAGCCGAACGAAACCGAGAAAGCAAACCTGGCAAGGAAATGTTAGCCCAAAACAGCCCAAACGCCAGACAGCAAGCATATCCGACTTACCACTCGAAAATGCCGAGTACTGTTGCGGCAATCGCCAAATCGCAAACTGTGCCAAAGCAAACTCTTACTCTGAGGAACTCCGCATTGGCGATGGCTCCCGCGGCCCATTGAAGCATCATCATGCCTTCGATGAAGACGATGAGACCGCCGTAGTTCAGCCTCGACTTGGAGAAGTGATATGGAACGACCAGCAGATACGTCAGGGCGAACGGCGTCAATAGAGAGGTGCAGAGTAGAAGGCTGAGTGGGCCTGGCGCCTGCGCCGTCCACATTTCGTTCCACCAGTTGATGACTAACGTCTCTGTGTCAGCAATTCCTCGTTCTTGTGGTTTGTTCTGAGTAGCACACACCAAATCCAGTGCAGCCGAGGACTACCACGGTGCACATCAGCTGTAGAAGCCGGAGGGAAGCCCAGAAGAAATGGCTGTAGAAGAACCACATATCGCTGATATGCCTAATGATCGGCTATGTGAATGACAACAGGTGGGAACTGCAAGATAGCGTTTTGCAAGAATTCACATAGCAGGACCCTAGGGCCAAAGGCTATTCGTTCCCTTAACATTCCAATGCCTCAGCCATTGCCAGTGATTCAACGAGTGCCGGACGCCGGAGCCACCGCCGCTGAGGCGAAGCCGTGATGAGTCGTGGGTTACCTTGGGGTCTCAGATAACAGTTACAACACGAGATGATTGCAGCAAGGATCCGACCGTGTGGTCACAGACATTGCGGATGAGAGACCTTGCATCCATGCGCTTCGGCGTACTCGCCGTGGATTTCCTTCCAGAAGTCGAGACAATGGCATGATCGGCGTGGCCTGATTGTATCAGTGGGAGGTCAGGGACACGGCCATGATCAGATGACCTACAGTCCAAAGCCATGTGACCGCCATTTACTGTACGCAGAATACCACGTTATGTCAAGGCCACGTGTGTACCACAACAACAGCCCTTCTACGTGGACTCGTGCGTGTCCCAGTCCCTTTGTCCCAGACCCTGTGCACGAAGATGTCTCGAATTCCGGGCAGCAGCAGCCGGCGGCAACTCCAACAGTTTCCTGCATAATCCCTATAATACTATAGCTTATACTTTCGGACTGGTCAAAGCAACTGATCTGGCCAAGGGTCTCAAAAAAGTGCAGCTTCCTCGTTGGGGAGTTCGAAAGCTGGGATAGCCTAATACTGCATGTTCACAACGGTTGTGATCTTCTCGTGCATGACTTCAGATTAATTGCTGCTTGCAGTTGATGCACTTCACGCGTGGCAGCTGTCTCCGGAGAGCAAGGCCGAACATCTCCAGCGACGTTCGGGGATCAGAAGCCCTGAGGTGACTGCTCAACATCTTCCAAGCCTGGGCGGCATTTTGAAGACACTTTGTTGCCGCAGCTGTGATGATGCGGCTGAGCCGGCATTCGCAGCCCTTCTTCATGATGGAGAGACGCTCAACCAACAGACACGCGTCGCTTGCACACTGCTTGATATAGCGGACACACGCCCGAAATGCCCAAATACAATACACGATTCATCTTCATTACGAATACCCCAGGTCGAGCAAAAGGCGGCCAACATGAGGACCAAGAGAACAAAACGAAGATCAGGTCGCAAGCCATGAAGCATTACAGGCGTCATCAACGCGTTGCGAACATGACCAAACTCTCTGACAAGCTCGCGACTTGTTCTTCCGGAAGTCATCTCCCTGCGCTAGGTGGCTTGACATCCCAGCTCCTAGTCAGTGGGACATCAATTGAACCTGTGCAAGGCAAGTGTGGAAGAGGAGAGTCTGCAAAGGAACAACATCCCGAAGCTATAGCGACCAGTGGCAATGGTCCTGCCAACCTTGCAGGACGCCCTGCCTCCAACAAATTGCCCGTATCGAAACTCATCCACCACACATCTACCTCAAGTCTTCAGCCTCTTTCTCGTCGGCGATTCGGTTCTTCTGGCATGTCGATTGCAAGATCAAGCTTCGTGTCGCCAGAGGCGTGGCGCCAACATCTACTGCAACTCTTCTATGATACCCACTTCACGCCATCAATGCTGCAGATCGGGGAGGTTCTCTTCAAAGTCCATGACTGGTTTAGGCTCCATCCGTCAAGAGAAATGAGAGCTGCTACGGATTGCATATTGCTACACGGGTTATCCGTGAAGAGTCAAGAGCGTGACCATTTGTTGGCAGCAAGATCGAAGAATGATGTTGCCGTTGCTTCTCTGCGCACGACCATGGAGCGCGGAGACTGCTCACTGGATGTATATTACGCTATCGACGCTTTGGCGACGTGCGAAGCCCTCGTAGAGCTGTCCAATGGTCCAGACGTTTGGCGAAGGCACGCGCGTGGACTGAGCGCTGTCTTTCAGCTTCACGGTCCTGCGGCGTTCAAGAGTAGCATCGGCCAATATGTCATCGACCTTACCGTCATCATTGTAATCGATGCACTTCTGTCGCGCAAAGGGCTTTCATTCGTCAATGCAGAGTGGCTGGAGGCGATGTCCCGCCATTGCCACAGTCGCGTACATACCCTTTTCCAGATCGCCTCCTGTATCCCTGCACTTCTGGAAGCGACCGAGAACTCCATCCAATGTTCTGTATCAAAGAGCTTGGCTGAGAGCTTGTCAAGAAAGCTGCACTTGGTGGAAGAGGCCTTGAAAGGATGGCTTCGCGACTGGTACGGCAGCTTGGCAAAAAAATGGTCACCGTATGTGTCGGTGCCTTCAAGCACACTGGATCCATTGAGAAGTGGCGACAATAGCTTTCCGCCACCATTGGAGGTTGTTTACGAGTTCCCGTCGCTGGTGGAAGCCATAATGCATAATCTCTACTGGACAATCATGCTCACAGTCTTGGGCGCTAAGGCAGACTTGGTCCGACATTGTGCAGTTATTAATGCAGGAACGGAGAGAGTCGCTTCCTCGACTCTTGAATGCGCCAGTAATATCTGCCGCACAGCGCCCTACCTTGTCCGTGAGCTCTGCGAAGTCGCGACAGGGCTTAGTACACTTGTCAGTCCGTTGAGGCTCGCAAGCCAGCGACTCAGTGAATTTGGCAATGAGCCACTATCGAAATGGTGCTCTAGCATGTCTGACGACATGGTTCCCGGCGCGACGGGTGAGCATCCGATGTGGGTTACTAGGGCTTGCTTGTGCTGGTTGACATCCGCAATCTGATAGTCTAAACTAATGCGAAGTCGCTGCTGATGCTATTATCTTTTGATCTAAACTTTATTGCACGCATCAGTGAGACAATGGCGAACCCGTGCTTATCCCGCATTGATTGTGAAGCTATTACCAAGAAGCCCGCTTTCAAAATACGCCGGACAGGCCACTGAGAGACGCAATATACGCGTTTATCATGATCGAAAAGCAGTTGGATTTCGGATCTGGTAAGCACTTTACCAACATGGGCTTCCACTTGTGACACTTCTCGACAGTGATCTGCGGTACCTAATCCTTGGTTCTCTGCTGCATTGCCTCGATCCCTGTCTTGGTCTCTGTATGTTCCACTCGAAGATGCTCCTGCACAACGAAGATGCTAGCAACTGCACCCAGAGCAGCTATGCCGGCAAACATTATCCACATGTCTCGTAGACTGCCAGCAAAGGCAGCTTCAATTGCCAGTTTCTGAAACGGATCAGATACTGACTTTACAAGATCGACGCTTGCTGCAGCCTCTCCGCCAGACAATGCGGCGACAATAGCCTGGTCAATACCGATGTGCGCCAAATCTTTGACACGATCTTGCATCCCGTTCTGGAACACTACACCTCCGATAACCAAAGATACTGATATCGATACACTACGAAGCAAGCCAAATGTCGATGTTGCTGTGGCTGTGTTTGCTTGGCTGACGGCAGCTTGAATGGCGATGATCGGTGCTTGGAACAAAGGTCCCATACCAGCACCAGCTAGAATCTCGAATCCTACGATACGAGCAACGGAGGTTTGTGGGTCAAGTAGAGCAAACAGACCCACTCCTACCGCAGTCAAGACAGCCCCAAACCAGATCAGCTCCCGGTAGCGCCCCGTAGAGTGCATTACAACGCCGGTCAAAGCACCGAAAACTGCACCCGAGACCGTCAATGGGAGAACCAGTACACCAGATCTCGTTGGGCTCGCTTCCTTGGCAGACTGGAGATACAAGGGAAGGTAATATTCCGCAGCGATAAATGCCATACCGTGAGCCATGAGAACAATCGTCACAGCAATATTACGCCAATTCTTGAACATCCCGAGCGGCATGAGAGGATATTTCGCGACCCGCTTTTCGACGAACAAGAAGCAAGCGAGCATGACGACGCCAAACACCAAGAGGCAAATCACCGTCGCACTGCCCCATGGTGCAAAGATGCCTCCGAAATCCAGTCCGAGCAGAAGCATAAGTACAACTCCGAGCACAGATATGGTCCCAAGCCAGTCGATCGCAGCAAAACCCTCGCGGAATTTAGTGTGTGGATTGTAGACGTCCATGATGAGTAGGACCAGAATGAACGAGATGCCATTGATTGGCAGGTTGATGTAGAAGCACCAACGCCAAGTGGCGTATTGTGCGAAAACACCTCCAAGCAATGGCCCAACGCCGCCAGCTAGACACCACATTACTTCGATCAGTGCAACAAAGAGTGATCTTAAGCGCAAGCTGAAAAGATCAGAGATTGTGATGACGACTAGTTGCAGGATCCCTCCTCCGGCGACGCCTTGCAAAGCACGGCCTGCGATCAACATTGCCATGTTCGTGCTGACGCCAGCTATTATGCTTGCCACGAAGAACCACGCGATCGTGACCAGCAAGATCAATTTCCGGCCCCAGATGTCAGAAGCGCGAGTCCACAAAGTACATGAAGCGGCGCTTGCCAGAGAATATGCGCTTCCTATCCATGAATAGCCAGCTGCAGAGCCCAGCTCTTTCGTGATAGCCGGTAAAGCAGTTGCGACGATGGTCTGGTCCAGAGCTACAACGAACATGGACAAGCATAGAGCAAAGATCATCAGTATAAGCTTAAGTCTTGTGCGAGGAGGTGTTTCTGGTTCAGCGATCTCAAGTGGTCCTGGAGGCAGACCTGGGTTATCGGACTGGGTATGCTGTACGAAATCTGTGCCATGGTCTTGTCTTCCTTCTTGGGAGGCCATTGTAACGAAAGATGGCCGCACTGTCCTTCCGTGACTGCCTCAATGCCGATGCTTCCGAGTTACCTTCTGGTCGAAGACAGGCACAGGGCACGGCTGAGTCTTGAGTTATGTAAGACTGATAGTTCTTGATTAACGCTCTCTGCTGACTCTCGAGGACAAGGCACGCCCCCACATCACACCCGTGAACCTTATAGAAATCTTGAGCTTCAACTGCCAACTCCGTATCGTCAATTCCGTTATCGTGATTTAGCCGAGCCCTTTGAAACTCCGCTTTACGTCACAGAAACAGACTGTCTCGGACACCGCTTTCGCAAGGAGACAGTAATTATATCGCAGGTCTTACGCATCACTGTACGCATAGGTCCAAAAGTTCCGTATTTCGTAATGCATATACCAGAGCAGCTATTGATATTAGTCTGGCGTTGCACATCTCCGGAAAAAAGCTACTGATAAGCACCGTGTCACAACGGAGTCAAGGACCACAGCGATCACCGAGAAGCTATACCCAGACTTGTAATGACTGCACATGTGGTTGTATAGGAGCGACAATATAGTTCGGATGCAGGCAGTGAACAATGTTTGCAGATGGTAAGATAGAAAACGAGAGAATACCGACATCTTACAAAATCAGTGTGCCCATGATGGGAGGCTGGAGCTGTGAGAAACCATCGCGAAATGTAACGAAAGAACAACCAGAGCACGATTCAGTACCCAATCACTCAAGATCATTCAGCATCGTGCTTCATAGCCTCCTGAATCCACGCCGACCTCTCCCTTCCGAGTCTCTTCAGATCATCATCGGGCAGCTCATTGAGTTGGAGATAGATGTGTGGACTCGGCACATTACGACCCCTCTCGAAGCCAGGTCGAGCGAGTAGTCTGTACATCCAATCCTTGACATGAGGAAATTCGTCGATCTGGGACAAGCCGCTATATTCTGCAGCAAATGCTGTGTCAGTCCAGACCGCAACAACGACGTCCCAGGATTTCGCTTCTCAAATTGTGGTGGGAACATACTATACGCAGTGGTCCACGGCCAGATCGCAATGTCAGCGATGGAGAGATGGTCACCCACGAGGTATCCGGACGTATTACCGGCAAGTGCCTTGTCCATAGTACGATAGAGGCGGCGTGTCTCATTGACATAACGCTTCAAAGCGTATGGGTGATCGCCATCAGCGGACACTGGATTAGACTTGCGTCAGCATTATCTTTCCACATCGGCTGTTGCGGTGGTACCGGCACATCATACTTTCGAAATGGTTTGCTTGGCCTTGCATGGGACCGAGACCACTCATTTGCCAAAAGAGCTAAAGTTGCCACTGTCAGAGATCATTTGACTCGGATAGTTAGCGATGCGATGGATATACCCAGCTTGTCATCTCCCAGTGCTGCTTGGTCTCGCGAGGGAACGATATCTTGTGATCCAAATCGTAGCGCTCCACAAGGTACTGGAGAATGGCTCCGCTCTCCCAGATGTTGAGCTGCTGACCTTTGTCGTCGGTGTCGGTGATGGCTGGAATCCGACCGTTTGGGTTGATGCTAAGAAACCACTGTTCTTTCTGCTCATGGTCGAAGAGCTTGACCTGGCGTACCTATACAGCACTCAGTCAGAAATCATACGCTCTTCAAGGTCCGTTTGAGACAAGTCGCAAGAATAATGATGAAGCCTCACGTTATACTTCAGGCCCAATTCTTCAAGAGCAATGGAAATCTTCAGTGGATTTGGGGTGCCTTCGCAGTAGAGAGTAATGGCGTTTTGCTCTGTACTCATGTTTGCAGATGTTGAGTTGGTCGAAGGTGCAGTATATGAGATGGAGGAACAAACAGGCAATTCTCAGATGGTGCTAGGTGAAAGTGATTTTGGAGTCGTGTTGATCTTGATGTTCTGGCTTTCTTCATCACGATGAATTTTCGTCTCCCTTTATATGCATGAGTTCCTTCGCGGCCATTCTAGTCTTGAGCTGAACAATCACCATGGCCTCTGCATGTCGAAGGCACAACCTGCTTTGAATCCTGGAGCATGAACATGCTCATATCTTTTGTTCTTGGCATTGCCTGAAAGATATCATGGTGTCGCTAAAGGGGTTTAGCTCGAAGAGCTCCTGCACGTGTCAGCTGTTCTATGCTAAAGAAGGAGTTCGAGAGCTCGTCACGAAAAACTGATGTCCTTGTTCGCCGCACCGCCCGGAAATGGAGCCACGAGGATCGAAATGCCATAACAGGTCAACGGTTTAATGTAAAGGGCAGAGATCTCCATCGAGTAAATGATGACCAATTGTTCCTTGCGCCATGCATGTGATGATTGGTCATCATGCGCGCTGACAAGAAGTCGGCGAATGTGTCCGCTTGTCCTCACGAGAACGCTGAAGATCAGGTAATGTGTGATCACACGACTAGAAGAATAAGAACAATACAGATGATATGTCATGCCGTGGGCATAACATTGCATCTCTCTATCCCTCTGATAACGGCTGCCATGTCGACTCGCTCATGGCCCCTCAGGCACCTGCGGTAATAGCGTATTCTTCTGAGATCGCATCATGTCAGTATCGGCTAACATAGGTATGAGTCTTGGATTGCATCCCGCGGAGAACACAGAGGCCATTCAGGCATCTTTCAGCTGCTGAGGAAGTCTTATCTATGGCCTCTGTTCTTGTCAGAATGACAGTCTCCGCCGAGATGTCAAACGCACGTTCATGACTAATATCTGTATAGTATCTTCGAATCGCAACAGTCTCTATACGATCTTGCTGTGGCGTCTATCGAAAGATCCCAGCAGGGTTGCATTACTGCAGGTCTAAATCACTGTTTGATACGCACTCACCCGTAACCTGGGACCATGGAAGAGGTACCGCACAACAAACGCCTTCTATTCATACACGCTGGTGTACATGAGGCTGCACCTCGACAACGTACTGGTGGCAAGCGGCTTGATACAGAAGTGCGCCGCCACGTGATGCTCGAGATTGGCAAAGCGCGAAGGAAGCCACCGAAAGCTCCTCAATACGACACACATGTATGGTCTCTCCCAAAGATATCAGAGACGCCCACGGCTACCGATCGTACTGGGTCGTGGGCGACACAGGACAAAGACCTCCCGCACCATCCTGAAAATGATTCACTCGCGCCCGAGGGAAGCTCACAGTCTGCGCTCACCATCGCAGCACCGCCTTCACTTTATGCGCTATCTGTCTTCGAGCGAGAATGGGGTGAAGATTCATTTTCCGCATACGGCTTCAACTTGATCATGGTCGCAGGCTACAATGAGATAGCTTCTTGTAAGCACCCCAGACTGCCCACTCGTTGTTCGTAATTCTATGGTTGCTGATCCTCAGGCCAATAGCTCACCCACCGAATAGATTTTGGGTTCCGTTCGCCCTGAAGAGATCCAAATTTCTCGATCACTATAAGGATATCTTCAAGTCGCCCGACTTTCTCGTTTCTCTTTATTGTAGATCTGCAAGACAAATGAGATCTCTTGCGCTAGATCGCTCTCTGCAGACCATTCGATGCATTGAGAAGAGATTGTCCAGTTCTCATGTAACAATTGCAACGTCTGAAGATGTGCTTCATGCCATACTGGCACTCATTTGCTACAATGTAAGAACCAGTAAAGGCTCCCTGCTCAGTATCATCAGCTAAGCTATGCACGACAGTTGATCAGCCGTGACTTCGATCAAGCAATGATCCATATGAGGGGCGTGAAGATGGTGATAGCCGCAAGAGGCGGTGTCTCCAGCCTGTATGGAAATCGGGAAATGATGCAGATGATATCATGGTACGACTATATGGCCGCGGCTTTCCATTTACCTTTGGTGTGCAATACGGACTCTAATACCTAATCAGGGTAGACATCACTACAGCACTGCTCCACGATACAGACCCACTTCTTCCATTGTCTTATATCTGGGCCGACGGCAGCGCAGCCCACCACTCAGGCCCAGGCTGGACAACACTGCCTGCTCCACTGCTTCACATCGCTTGCAACAACGACACGCACTGCCAAAAGCTTTTGAGCATTATAACTTGTATCGGCGATTTGAACACAATCGTTGCATTAATCCAGGTTGATATAGCCAACAGCGACAGTGCGATCTGGAAAGATGAAGGACAAGGTGCCTTTTCCATCCATCGGCTCACGTATCACCTGCTCCAACTACGACAACTTTCCGTCCCACTCACAGCGTCTGATATAATCGCAGAAGCACTGCGACTCGGCGCACTGATCTTTATCATCCACGTGAGACGCAAGTGCCGATCTTATCCCAGCAATGCTGAAGGCCAAATCTCGAAGCTGCTCACACTGTTGTCAAACAAAACAGACGCAAAAGGCATGAGTATCTGGGACAACGACTACTTATGCCGTGTTCGGACCTGGCTTCTCGTGCTCTGCAGTATCTGTGAGCCCAACAGTACAGACATGTCGATCTCAATGGCGATGATAGCCAGTGAGTTCGCGGGCATGGAACAGATCTTATGGATTGAGACCTTAGCGGAGGTACGCCAGATGCCCTGGCTTGATATTTTCGAGCCATCGCTAGCCAAGCTTGAGCATAGGCTGTTTGAGAATCCCTTGGGCTTGTAATAGTTCTTGAACCTGTATCATTTCAACGGATGATGCGTGTACATCATTCATTGCTCTACCTACATTCACTCTCCAAACTTCCGCTTCTCCTCTGCGACACCCATAGCTCTGTCACCATTAATAATGGACGTGGTCCCGATAACCAATCGCCGTCCTGTAGCCTCGCCAATCTGCTGGCTGACGAACCTCAGCGCTGCAATTTCAGCAAAAGTGACACCACCAAGGAAGAAGACAACTGTAGTCTTCGGTCCCTCTTTGCTTCCTCTCAGAGTCTTGCGAGCCGCGCTAGCATCTGCGTCTGATCCTTTTTGCGTGACGTCCACAGTAGCACCGCGAATGCGTGCAAGTACATCTTCAAAGCCTTTCCAGCCTGTGCCAGATGGTGCGCTGTTAGGAGCACCGGGTTTTGGTGGGTTGGCCAGGTTGTGAACTAGCGATTTCTGAAGAACAGCTTGGACCAAACGCACGCTGATCGGAGCGTAGCCGGAGAAGACGTATGCGATGTCGTCGGGATCTGCCTCGGCCACTTCGTCGATCCAGAGGCTTAGCGAGCGTCTTAATGCATTCGTATCTGTAGTAGTCGAGCCTGCAGCGCTGGCTATGGGATTCAAGTATCCTCGGTGGCTCTCACGCGGCACAAGCAGGCCCATCTTCTCCAAGTTGGAAAGCGTGAGGATATGCTGATAGCCGTAGGCTTGTTCGATTTGGCGTTTGAAAGACTCTAGATCCCGAGAACGGATGCCATTGTTGAGACAACTCTCCAGACACAAAAGTCGGAGCACGGTCTTTATGGGTACGCCTCGAGCGATCAATTCTTCGATGTTTTCGTGCATGGAGGTCGGGTCTGCTCCCGCGAGCAAGTTTTGCTGTACTTCGAGAGAGCGTCCGAACATTTCGGACTGCGTGAGCTTCATGATCTCCTGTGCCAGGGATGTGTGGATGTTCAATGACGCGGACTCCGCTTGGTGGGCGGGAAGCTTCGACACGAAAGATTTGAGATCCGAGATGGACTGATCAGACTGCTTAATGGTCTGCTGGTCAGACTGTAACCTTCGTGCAGTGCGGTTCAAAGTGGGACCGATGGTCGCGAAGTTGCTGTCCCTCAGTAGTGGATAAAGCTTGTCGCTTGAATCGAGCTGTATCTTTCGCTTGGTGGCCGTGGTAGGAGCTGGGGCGCTGCCGCGGTCCTGTCGCGGCGCGGGTGTGTTGCCGAGCACTGAAGAGCCGACTTCAGTCTGATTGTTGCTGACACTGAAGACCTCGTCCAGGAGACCTTCGTAAGTGAGCTGTGTGCTGAGCACTGTGGGCATGTCAACTTCGCGATCAATGATGATCAGATTCTCCACGACCGAGCTTGGTGTCAGTCCAAACGAGGTCAGGTGAGAGTTGTTAGGATCGGACGAAGCGTTGACATCTTCCTCACTCCTCATGCGTTGAAGCAAGTCTGCCAGTTTCTGGGCATTGTCGCCTTTTCCAAGTATGCGTTGAAACAGGCCATATTGCTTTTGTAAGAGCATCAGAGCTTGCGCAGCTGCAAAGATACACGTCGGATCCTTCCTCAGCACCAAGTCGCTGAAAGAGTTTTCAAGCTCGAGTGATAAAAGATCGTGTTCGAGTGGTATCAAGTTCAGCGGAAGCTCGGTGATGTTAGCTTCTCCGAGTACGCCATGCTCTTCCAAGATGGTGTTGCTGACAAGGGTCCTTCGGGGGACCCAGATGACTGTGAAGTCATGGTCTGTCTGTGATTCGCTCCTGACCAGCCTGATTTGCTCTGTTGTTGTCAGCGCATGAACCTCGTCTAACACACGAATCTTCCAAAGATGTGAATGTGAGCATGCATTTAGACCCAGTCCGATTCATATAAAGCTTTCATGGTGGGTGATGTGATATGCTGGTGTTTTGGCAAACTGTACAGTTCGATTTCGGGACCGGACTTGAACGATCAGAGTGGGGTGAAGGATATCTGAGCGTTATCTTTATGATCCCGCGACACTAGGTTGAGTGACGCAGCAAAGTAACAGAAGCAAATGAAACGCAGCAAGAATACAACATGGTGAGAAAGGTGAGGCCATACCAGCTACTGTTCGTGTCTTCTTGGCGTTCTCGCCGCGGACGAGGAAGACGACATTCCGTTGGCTGGCGTCGACGTTGTGGTTCTCAAGAAAGAAGACTTTGTCTACGCCGTATTCCTGAAGTGTGCTGAACTTGACGAAAAGACCAATGGTTCCGGCTAACGCCTTCTCAATGACCAGGTTCTTCTTGCCTCTGACCTGTATTGGGTTAGCTATTGGGTCTTCCAGGTAAGGAAAGCGGGTGTCTTACATACACCTTCCAGCAAGTGGAGCAGATCTCGGCGTGCTTTGTCTGTGATTTCCTGAGAGTTGATTGCCCTTACGGCTGAATGGGCCGCCATCACATCTTCTTATGTTCGTGGTATACAGGCATATACAGCCAGCAAGAGGTGTGGTTGACGCGCTTCGGCGGCTTCGGTCCGCTTTGGGCGCTAGCGGCGATGGGATTGGCTGACGTCGGCGGCCGGGCAGATTTTAGAGTAAGTGAGTCGACGGGCGTGGTGAGAGAACACCCGCTGCCCACTTGTGCCCCGCCGTGACTATTGCTTGGATGCGCCTACTACTCCCTTCCTTCGCACGCTCTTTTCATTCTGTTCATTCCCTTCGACCACTGCGACTAGTCTCTGTACGACGCTCGCCTTTACTGCAATACCAAACCAAACACAACCACACACTCTACGATCCAGACGACGACATGGCTAAGGACAAGGGCGAGGGCAAGGGCGGCGGCTACGTGCTGAAGACGCCCAAGGGAACCAAGGACTGGGATGGCAAGGACATGGTCATCCGCGAGAAGATCTTCAACACCATCTCCGAGGTCTTCAAGCGCCACGGTGGTGTCACCATTGACACGTTGGTTAATGACCCAGCAAATGTTCAATTGGTATACCAGGCTAACGTAACCCGACAGACCCGTGTTTGAGCTCAAGGAGATTCTTGCCGGCAAATACGGCGAGGACAGCAAGCTCATCTACGACCTTGCCGACCAGGGCGGCGAGATCTGCTCACTCCGTTACGACCTTACTGTTCCCTTCGCTCGATGGCTCGCCATGAACTCTCAAATCCAAAACATCAAACGCTACCACATCGCCAAGGTCTACCGAAGAGACCAGCCTGCTATGAACAAGGGTCGCATGCGCGAGTTCTACCAGTGCGATTTCGATATTGCCGGCTCGTACGACTCAATGCTGCCAGATGCCGAGATCATGAGGATTACATGCGAAGTCTTCGAGGCACTTGGATGGAAGGGAAGGTACACAATCAAGCTCAACCACAGAAAGATCCTTGACGGTATCTTTGAGGTATGCGGTGTGCCCACAGACAAGATTAGACCTATCAGTTCCGCTGTGGACAAACTGGACAAATCACCATGGGAGGAGGTTCGTCGCGAGATGACCGAAGAGAAGGGACTTGACGGTGAGGTTGCGGACAAGATCGGAGAATATGTCGTGCTTAAGGGAAGCAAAGACCTTCTCGAGAAGCTGCGAGCAGACGAGAAGCTCATGGCCAACGCCTCAGCAAAGCAGGGTCTGGACGATATTGCGCTCCTCTTTGGCTACCTCGAAGCATTCGAGGCGCTTGAGCGCATTTCCTTTGACATGTCCTTGGCTCGTGGTCTTGACTACTACACCGGTGTCATCTACGAGGTTGTCACCGAAGGCTCGGCACCTCAAGCAAGCGGAGATCAGAAAGGTGGCAAGAAGGGCAAGAAGGTCGCGGAGGGCGACGAGGACCGCTCAAATGACCCTACTGTCGGCGTTGGCTCAGTAGCAGCTGGTGGTCGTTACGACAACCTCGTCGGCATGTTCAGCGGCAAGCAGCAAGTTCCCTGCGTTGGTGTCTCCTTCGGTGTGGAGAGGATCTTCAGCATCACCAAGCAGCGTCTTGCTGCTGACGCCCAAGCGGCGGCTATCAGGAGCAACGAGGTCGACGTCTACGTCATGGCATTCGGTGGCAAGGGCTTTGACGGCCTTCTCACTCAGCGTATGCAAATCGCGCGCAGGCTATGGGATGCTGGTATCAAGGCAGAGTTCAGCTGGAAGGTGAAACCTAAGCTTCCCGCACAGTTCAAGGCCGCAGAAGTCAACGGCGTGCCGTTCGCAGTGATTCTCGGTGACGAGGAGCTCAAGGCCGGCAAGTGCAAAATCAAGGAGATGGGTCTACCTGAGGGACACCCTGAGAAGGAAGGAATCATGGTCGAGCTCGACAACCTCGAGAGGGAGGTCAAGGCCAGGCTCAACAAGCCTACCGCGGATGCTTCAATAACTGCCGGTCTTGGCGGTATGAGCTTTGACCAGGCTGCTGCTGAGGCTCCCAAGACTGCATGAACTGCTTCGTCTTGATTTCAGTACAAACATATACGATGACACAGGTCTCGGCTGACCACAAATGGCGGCTTGATGGACAGATACCCGTTGAAAAACATGCTTGCCTGTGGCAAAGCAATACCTCACTACTCATCTCCACTCATGGAAAAAAATACTCCGCTTTCACAATGTTTGCATAATGTCTCGCAGGTCTGCATCGAATTCCTTTGAACAGCGGCTTGCTTCCAGCATATGCATCGAACTCAAGTGTTTGCTTTTTCCTTTGTGAGGTCTTACTCAGGGTTTGCAGCAGCAGTATAAAAGCGCTCCCACTTCTGACTTATGTAGATGTCTATAGAACGTCAACAGCAGATCGGAGAGTCTGCGCTATTGAGAAGATGTTGAACGCCCTTAAAAAGCATTTGCTGCCGAGCTCGATGTATGAGACCACATCTGATGTTCACCTTGCCACTACGACAGACCCGCAGATTGCATCCAATTCTCAGACTCAACTGGAATCTCAACTTTCTGCAAAGAAGCCTGGAGCGTTGACACCGCAGCAACAGAAGGCGGAGCAACATAAAGCGAAGAAGAAAAGAAACAAGCAGAACCGGAGAGAAAAGAAGCAAAACGAGCGGCAGCAAGACACCGAGAAGCGTCAGCAAAGCCAAGATGGTAATGTGAAGCCTTCGGATCGCAAAGAAAAGACGCACCACGAGCAGCAACAAGACAGCAAGAATCGCCAGCAGCATTCAACAGTCGAGATCCATTCAAACCGAAACAACAAAGGTCAAAACGAACAGCAGCAAGACAATGAGAAGCAACGTAAGATTCCTGGTGATGAAAAGCATTCAAATCGGAAGGAGAAGAAGCAAAACAAGCCGCAGGAGAGCATTCAGAGGCGTCACCAAGATCTGGACGATGAGAAGTACTCGCACGCACCAACAATGGTCACTGCCTCGAGACCTGAGAAGGACGATTGCGCCAAGACCCATGTCAAGATCAAGACAGGTGATATCAGTGAGAGCAACCATGTCGATTGGTCCTCTAAGATCGCCATCAAACAGAGACAAAGTCTGGACCATGGGGTGGCAGTTGATCAGAACATGGCGGCCTCCCGCAAGGAGGTCAAAACTAAGATGGCCGGCAAGCTCTCCTTGGGACCACCCAGCAACAAAGAGACGAGGCAAGTTGGAGGCAGCCTTGAGCGGCCCAAGCAAGACATCCGATCGAACAGCGATCTCCACGATGCTCGGAACAGTCCCACTCGTTGGGCGACTCAAGCTCCTGTCACGGCCAAGCGAGATGCCATCATGTGGAAGACCTTTGAATCATCGCGCCAAGCGATCGCAAAGACCTTTGAGAACTCTACCTCTGAACGCATTGAACATATCTGTCCTGACTTTCCAGAAAGCCTTGCAACGCTAGGGTATGAAGATCTTGCTTACGGATCTCGAGCAGTCATTCTTTCACAACGGGCACACTTGACTCTGGAAGATCGACTATGGCGAACCGTCATTTTTGCCAATTATTTCCACGACAATGCTCGTCCTGAAGTAGGTTTGCCGCAGGATTTCCAACTCATGTCGCCGAGGCGGCAGATCCTGGAGGTGCACCTTCAAGACAGCAAGCAGATGGGCGCCGGTCGACCCTCACCATCTCATCGAGCGGCAGTCGAAGAAGCTGTGCTCAAGTTCCTTAGCAGGATAGAACAGAGATCACCGCAAGAGATTAAGGCTTTCACCTTCGCAAACTCGAAGATGGCTTCGCTGTTGCACGTCGCTCTGCGTGAGAAAGCTATGGTCAAGCGGCACGAGCTTTATGAGATGTTTGAATCGTCCTACAGAAAGCCTGCGTACGATCTAGGCGTGAACCTCACCGGCCTCGGAGTCTTGTTTGGTAGCGAAGGATGCGGCGGACAGTAGACTCTGTGTCGTTTGAAACGATCCGCTGTGTGGTACACTCCTGCATGTTCATCTGCAAAAGCTGCCTCTTGGCGACAAACTTGATGACAACGATCTTCGGGTTTCGTGAAGGTGAGTATCCACTGATAGTGTCCGCGCGAATGATTCTAGTGCGATGTGTCAGTAATTTGAATTCGGGGATATTCATAGATGAGTGTCAATGGATCGACTTTGTCAAATCTCAATTTCTTGTTCCATTTGGGAATTGCGTTAAAGCTACTAATAACAACGTTTTGATTGAATTCTCTTCAATCCTGTGCAACTGATCTCAGCGCGTCTCTTTGATTCAGAGTGTGATGCCAACGTGATTTGTTGTCAGATACACCTTTCGGTTGAGGCCCTGACATGACGTCGCATAAACTCTAGTCTATGCGCCAGGACCGTCTGACACATATATCAAAAGTTAAACAGTTGCCATTGAGACACTAATTGGCCCTCGATAATTTGAACGCCTGTTTTGCTGATGTCGTCGCTTGTGTGCAACACAGCGCCCAACCTGACCCACCAGAGACGACTTCACGCGCTGTCGCCCCCAACCCATAAAGAGCTGATGCGATCAGACTTGTGGTAAGATATCACAGGGATGACCAGTGAGACGTTATTCATTGTCTATTGCACAGTTGGCACCTAGCGAGCTGCCATCATCGCTCATGCATACCACAACTTGAACCTTCCCTGTGAGAGCTTAGTCGACTCTTCATCACACCCAACGCACGGTGAAGTGTAATGATTATACACAAACAATAGTTCTGGCTCAATTGCTAATAAAGCCTCATTTCAAGTTGATTAGAACATTTAGAACACATTGTCTAGTGCTGTCGGGAAAAGATCTTGCCGGTCGTACCTCAGGGCTACGTGCTTGACTACATCGATCATTTTCGATCGATTTCGATCAATAGTGTACATGATCACTCTTATATGACCTCGGTATATCTTGTTGACCTTCCTTCGGCCACACATTAGATCCGGCATGTCTCTAATTGCTTATGAGGCCGGTGTTTGGCAACGCAAGCATCGGCCGTAGTTTCCGCCTCAATTCTAGACTATACAATTGATAAATAAGCAAATGAAGCACCAATCAGCACAGATGGCCGAGTGGTTATGGCGTGTGACTCAAGCTTATGCTTTCTCTATCCAATAGAGAGTGTTCTCATCACCTTTGGTGGCAGGGGTTCGAATCCCCTTCTGTGCATCAGTTTTTTTGCTTTTTTGCTATGGTTCAAAGAACAAAGGCTGACCCATACACTTTTGAACAACTTGGAACCACTAAAAACCACTGTGAACAACCACGAACAATGTCCAGATGCTTTCGTTCAAGTCGGAACAACTACAAACGACTTGGAATAACTTTGAACAACCCTAGTCCGTTTTGGAATGATAGTAAAAACTTGAGTGGATAGATCACGCATTCAAAAGATTCCTCTCGCCAAGGATTTTTCTCGTTGGGGAATAGATCATGTCTTACATGAAGACGAAAACTTACGTTGTTGACCTGTTGTGCTGAGAACCTATGAATTTCGGTTGCATTGCTCCCCCAAGATCAGCTCGGCTCGTCTTCGTATGTATGATGGATCGCTCAGTCGAGCGGGTAACATGCCACCTTCACAATCCATTCGCCCTTCACACGAGACTTGCATGATTTTATGCCAGAAAAAAATGAGCTCCTGCTGCTCCAATATCATCCGATCTACAACATGGAACCCTTGCTATTTTACATGTATAAGCGTTCGATTCCCACGACCCGTCGAGGATGGTTTAGATCAGACTCAACAGAACAAAACTACAAACGTAATTATGTACCACTTCAAGTTTCCACCCTCCCCTCCCCCTTCATCTCTTCAATCTTTCCCTCCTCCTCCTCCCTCACGCCACCCAAAAATTCCACTCCCTCCTCTTCCGCATAAGGCTTCAAACCAACATACTTCCGAATCCAATTAAGCACAGTCTTATGCCAAACGAGACTGTTCTCCGGCTTAAGAACAAAATGATTCTCATCCGGGAAAGTCAACAACTGGCTCTCCACACCCCTCGCCTGCAGCACATTGAAAGCCGCCAACCCCTCCGAAATACAAATGCGATAATCTTTAGAATTGTGGATGACGAGTTGCGGCGTGGCCCAGTTGGAGAGGTGTTCGGAGGGATCCCAGCGGCGCCAATCGGAGAATGTGGTAGATGGGAACGTCGACTTGGGCCGCGAGAAGTCAGTGTGATCCCAGGGTGTGCCACCGAGGTCGTAGAGCGGGAAGTAGAGTTCTTCGGTGGACAGCATGTTGGCGCAGCTGAAGATGCCGTCGTGGCAGACCAGGGCTTTGAATTTGCGGCCGAGAGGGTGGCCTTGGATCCCTATCGTAGTGAAATGTGTCAGAATGTGATCGCTTCGATATGTATGTGAGCGGGAATGACTTACAGTTCATCATGTACCCGCCGTAGCTGGCGCCGAGAGCGACTGCTCGATCGTTATCGGCTTCGGGCAAGTGTTTGCCGACCCACAAGAAAACGTTCTCGATATCAACGAGCGGGTCGCCGCCCCAGTTCTTGTTGATGGCGTCTGTGAAAGCCTGTCCGTAGCCCGTGGAACCTGTGATATTAGGAGTGATTACAATGAAGCCCTGCTCAGCGAAAACGGCAGGGTTCCATCTCGTCGACCAGCTATCACCCCAAGCTCCCTGTGGGCCTCCGTGAATGAGGTACGCAACAGGATACTTCTTCGAGCTATCGAAGTTGCTGGGCTTGATAACCCAGGAGTGTACTTTTTTGTTCACCTCGGGATTGCTGGCGGGTGACCAGATGGAAGAGATTTGATCTGTCTTGAGGCCGAATTTGCTGCCGTGGTTGGAATTGGAATGACTCCATAGAGTCGACGCTTGCATCTCTGAACCTTCATCCCTGGCCTCTATGATGGCAAAGAACGAATTGTCGATCAAAGAAGAACCTGTGTAGAAGATTCTCCCCTTCTTTGCAAGCGGCACCACGTCGCCTACTGACCCATTCGTCGTGATAGGCACAGGTTCCTGGCCAGGTGTGACGAGGAAAAGACGCGCATGGCCATTGTCTTCGGCGGTGGCAAGCATGTACTCCCCACCAGCAGTCCAAGCGATAGAAGACGGACTGCGATCCCAGGCAGCCTGGCAAGCAACAAACTCATGCTCGTGCGACGCTTCTACCTCCTCAGCATCGAGGTTCGAGCCCATGAAGATCCAGTTCCGGTCAGACTCGTAGCCATTTCGCCTCATAGAAAGGAAAGCCAGTTGCCGTCCACTCGGCGAGAAGGCAGGCGAAGTCGAAGCGCCTTCGAATCCTTGGATCGCGACCTTCTTGACCTTTGCCTTCGAAGGCTGCGCCCAGTCACCGACGTTCAGCAAGTAGACATTGCACGTCGTGTTGAGCGCAGGGTTAAGATCCGGATCTTTGGAAACGAACGCAACCGCTCCCTCACTGACATCGAAATTGTCTGTCCCGCCAAAAGGCCTGATAGGAGACTCTAGCTTCGAGCCCTTGAGGGCGTTTGTGAGCGAAGACAGTTGGTACTTTCCACCATTTACTTTGCTGAGCTTGCCATACCACAGCGCATTTCTCTCCTTCTCCTCGTACGCATCCCAATGCCTTACATACAATCCCGTGTACAGCCGTCCGGTACTCTGCGTCTTGGTCGCTTTCTCAGGATTGAACAGCTCGCCTTTGGAATCCGCTTGAGCAGAGAGCACAACGGCAAACTCGTTGCCATCGCCACTCAAAGCCTTGACTTTGAGATTCCCAGCTGGAGCCGCGATTGACCCAACAACATAAGGACTTTGGCTGTGGCCCGAATCACTGCTTCCACTCCCCTTCAGAAACCCTTCGGCACTGCCATGCCATAGATCTGTGCTTCCCTCTTTGCCACTCTGCAACCAAACAAAGCTGTCGTCGTCTAGCCAATTGACAGCATCGACGCCCTCCCCACTCAAGAGGATGCTCTCGTTCGTCTTTGTGTCCAGCAGTCTAAACTCATTGGTCTTGCTATGCGATTCGAAACTGTAAGAGCTGACGGTAAACAGCACGTAGTCTCCGCTAGCATTGGGCACGCCGGCTGAGCGGCGTGGTGCTGAGAGCAGGACTTTAGGATCGAAGTGGGTGGCGCGGATGGTCATTGCTTCTTAGTCTACCCTTCCGAGTGGACTGATGACAAGAAGAGATTCAGAAAAGAGGTTAAATGAGATATGTGAAGTGGTTGTTAACATCCCAGCATACCATCGTACGGTCCTTGGACGACTGGTGGTGAATCTCCACTTCCACTGCGGGGTTCACCAGCCACATGCAACCTCAATGGTTGATGAAGCGGTGTCGTTTACGCGTCGTGTCCGTCCTATATAGGCAGGTGATAGCAATGGAACCCGTGTCATCGACAAAACTACTCACACCAATGGATGGAAAGATGGCTCGTTTGACTGGCATACTTCTGCCGAGATCGCGCTTCGCATCAGAGGCAGCCGTGTCAATGATATCCGAGATCTCAAATGCATGTTGTTAATTGCATTACTCAAGGAATTTGCGCAGTAGTGTCTCAGCGGCAATTGTCATTGTGGTATGGAAAAGGAAAGTAAAGTACCTCAGAAGAAAAAAAAACCGACTACGAGTCCTGCCAATATCAAGCGTTGCCATGCTCCAGGTTTTGAACTAAAAGCAATAATGATATGATAGATATATTTAGGCTTGATCATTTCAGCAGGATAAAGACTATGATAGAATATAATTTGGCATGTCTCTCATTCAATGTAATTTCTCATACCCAGACCCGTTTGGTCTGTCGCGCGGTCAGGCCACCATCTTTCTCGGATGCCTGCCAGCCGTACCGTCTCTGTCTTTCTCTTCTACTTCAATCCTCTCGGGTCGTCCCTCCTCATGATGCTCTCGACAGGTCCCAACAGTCTCTGGAAACCGTCTTTGCCGAGTGCGGCAACCTTGACCTCGCTCTTGCTGATCACGCTAGCGGCACGTGGCTTGTCCTCGAGAAGTGCGAGCTCGCCAAAGTAGTCGCCCTTGCCGTAGGCCCTGAGTGGCTTCTCCTCGCCACGCTTGAAAGCCTCTGCTTCGCCAGATTCGAGAATGTAGAACTTGTCGCCCAAATCACCCTCCTTGATGATTGCACTGCCGGCGGGGAACTTGTGTGTGTCGAGAGCGTCGGCAATCTTGGAACGCTCGTAAGGAGTAAGGGTGGAGAAGAGAGGAACCTCCTCGAGGAACGACTCGTACATGCGACGGCGTTGGAAGGCAGAGTCCATGAGAATGCGGCGGAAGGTAATGCGGTCAAGCTGCCACAGGATGCTAGGCTCGGTGCTTACGACTGTTGCGGCACGAGGAGCGTTGTACATCAGAGCAAGCTCACCGAAAGAAGTGCCAGGGCCGGATGATGCGACCTTGGCACCCATGCCGTCAGCACCAGGCTCGACGTGGCCAGTCTTGGAAACGTGGATGTCAAAGTTGCCGCTCTCAACGATGTAGAAGTAATCACCTGCATCGCCTTGCACGATGACACGAACATCCTTGGCGGGAATCTTGCGTTCTTGCAGCGCTGCCAGCACTTGGGCAGTCTGCTCATCGTCAAGGTGTGAAAAGAGGAAGTTGTGGGCTACTGCAGTGCGCAGACGAGACTCTTGCTGCTCGGTTTTGGGATAGCTGGGTGCCTTCCAGTTGGCATCATCAGCAGAGGAAGGTGCCAGTGACTCGGCGGAGACGGAAGTCCTGCGATTCACGTTGTAGTTGTTTGGGAGTGACTGCGGGATATCCATGGCGCCGGCGGACACTGAGGCGGGAGGACTCGTTTGTGAGCCTGCTGCAGGACTGAAACCGAAGTTGCCAAAAGCGCCGCCGACGGTGGGAGGCGGAGAGGCGTTGGGGTTGTGTCGTGCATTGGGCGGGAAGGAGGAGGCAGTGGGAGAAGCAAAGTCCTGCTCCTCCTCTTCGACGACGGACTGCATGCCTCTGTGTCCCGGAGACGCGGCTGGTGAGGTGCCACCGAAGGGGTTGTTGCCGGGGAAGGTGTTCTCGGCCATTCCCGACTGGCTGGAATGGCGCTGTGAGAGGAGGAATTCGGCGCGCTGGCTCTCGAGGCGGCGGAGGAAGAAGTTGGCGCAGAACTGCAGGAGGTCGTCGGGCTTGTTCTTGAGGATTTCGCGGTCGAGGGCTCTGATCTCGTTGGAGTAGTCACTGGGCAGCGACATGGCAGAGGCTGAGAGATGACGAGAGGTGGGAGGTGTAGAGAGGTAGTGCGGGCGGGAGGGCGGGCAGTGGAGGGGAGGAGGGATTAGCTCGCGGTGGTGACGGCGGGCGTGGTAGAGCGGGTCTGCAGTGAGGTCACGCCGACGGTGTGGCAGCAGCTTGAGCGAGCTGATGCGCGAGGCAGACGGCGCTTGCGAGAGAGGGCCAAAGTGTGGAGATGCTTGACGTAGGCGGGCTCGCGGGGAGAGCTTGCGGTGGCGGTGGCAGCTGGGCGAGGAAACAGGAACAGGTGGTGCGAGCACGAGGCGGGGCGGAGCGGCGTGGTCAGGGTGCTGATGGTAGCGGTGGTGATGCTGGTCGCACGGCAGGCTTCTCGAAGGAGTGTTCACAGAGATGTTTGCCAATGGCAGCAGGCGGTCTGTGTTGATTCGGTGTTTGGCGTAGGGCTGGTGCAAGTGTGGCTGGCAGCTCGCAGCAAGTGCGGGGCTGCGTCTTGCTCTTGCTGTTGCTGTGCAGTCGATACCAAGGCACCTTCTCACTACTGCTGTCGCATTGAGATTGCGACGACAGACAAGTGTACACGAACCCATATTCTGCATGCATGTATCTGTTCAGTCTACAGGCCACGGCGAAATGGTTCTGCAGCGGTGTAAGCACATCATGGTCACGTACATGGTTCGTTGTGACGAGCTCGTGCCCTGCTACCATTCCATCGGTGTACACGCTCCTTGTTAGTCGACATGAATATGTGTAAGAAGCCTACAAGTCGACCAACACTGCGCGAAGCTTTGGTACACGATCTGTGGCTTACATGTGCATGCTTGGCCTGTCGCTGTATACAGTGAGACGTGATCGCTAAGCATCGTAAGAGGCACATGCTTTTGTCGCGCACAGTCAGACTGTACAGTCGCCTAATGATGGAGGATCAACGCCGTGTTGCCATCTCTGTCGCTTCAGCATGCTTCAGCTTCCCATCGAGATGCTTGAGAGCTGTGTGCACACCGCTGAGATACATCTCCATGTACCAATGCATCCTCCGTGTATGCCAACCAAAAGAACACGCAAAAGCAACGCATCGTATTCGCAAACTGCACTTCCAAATAGCACTTGTCTCTGCTTGTCGCATCACATGAACGAAAGAAACCAATCCTTGCATCGTCATCGCTGCCAGCACTTTAGCAGGCACGCGATCTTGCACAGACAGGATATCACAGGGTGTACCGTGGATAGACTCTGCTTCGCCTGGAGCTAAACGCTGGCCAGAGCCGCCAAACCGCCAAAGTTGGTGGTCTGCAGGAACCTGCAGCGGCTGAACCAGCAGCAAACGCCACGACCAAGGTGACTCGCCCCAATATTCTCCATCTCCCTCCTCAACGCGCCTGCAGGAGATCTGCTGAATGCTCCACACTGGGTATACCTTATCATTGACCCTTCACATACTCTCTCCCCTTGCAAATACCACGCCCGCTGCCTGCACCAAGTCGAAGCACAGCGGCATCTCCCTCACAGCGCTGGATCGGCCTGTCGAAGCGAATCGTCTCGGCTCTTCCACCACCCAGCCCCCGCCAAAGCCTTAGCTTCGGCGCCGTCCATCCCCTTCAGCCGCGCATCTAAGAGCACCGACGCTGCGCACTCGTTTCCTGAACATAATCGCACAGTCGCCAGCACATACACCACGGCGCTGCACTTATCCTTTATCACCGCCACCGCCGCCGAACAATTCCGCTCCGCTCCGCCCTCGCGCAACGATGGGCTCATACACCTTCAGGTGGTACGTTTCATCCCGCAAACGCTGCTGTTCGCAAGGATGCGAGCTCGGCCAGGCCAGCGCGCGCGTCACAGCTGGGCGACAAGTTGGCTCTGGTGGAGCTCTACTTGGTCGCGCAGTGCTACGCTACCGCAGCCCATGCGCGCAAATCTTCGCCCACTCGTCTACCAGACTTTGCGAGCTCACCGCTGACTGCTCCTGTTATATAGGGATCATCCTGCCGAAGAAGTCTACGTTACCGGCACCTTTGACAACTGGTCCAAGACTGTCAAGCTTGACAAGGACGGCTCTTCATTCTCCAAATCCGTCGAAATTCCCGCCATCAACGGCAAAGTCCAGTACAAGGTGCGTAGACCAGGATTCACTCCTCATTGATGCTCTGCCTTCGATGCGATCGAAGGAATCCACTCATCGCAGCATCAGACGGGTCCGCTGACATCCCCACGCAGTTCGTCGCAGACGGCGATTGGAAACACGACCACACCGCCAAAACTGAGACCGACCACGAAGGAAACGTGAACAACGTCATATACCCACAAGACCTCCAGCCTTCACTATCATCCGCCGCCATGTCATCTACCGGACCCGAAGCAACGTGAGTAGTCTTGCAGTACACACACTTCCACTCAAATTCCAGCTGACATCTTGTTCCAGCACCACCAGCCTGGCCGGCGCCCAGCCGCTCGAGCACGAGAAGGACCTTCCTGGCGCATTCCCTGAGACTCCCGCAGCCCTCGCCAACGACGAGGAGAAGGCCTTCTCCGTCAACCCCATTCCCGCCTCTGCCGGCACCGGCAACCCTGTGGCCCTTGCCGCTGGCGAGAAGGTCCCCGAGCCATCCAGCCTGCACAACAACACAATCGAATCAGGCGTGCACGATGATCCCGAACTCGTGGCCAAAGACAACGTCGAAACATTGGGAGTCGCTCCCATTCCTGCGACTGGTGGAACTGGAAACCCAATTCACCTTCAGCCTGGAGAGGCGGTTCCTCACCACAGCACAATCACTGCCAACACTATCGGCAGCAACGTGAAGCTCGACAAGGAGTCTTACGAGAAGAGCGACTCAGGTGCGCCTCAGCTTCCTCCTGTTCTCTCACCATCCAGCGAGCAGGAAGCTCTCGGCTCACAATCCATCTTCGGACTCGGACCCGCAGTCGGCACTCCCTTCATTCCTGAGTCTTCTCTCCCCATGGGCGAGAAGGCAGTGTCTGATGTTGGACCTACCATCTCTGGCGTTGCACCGCTGAGCACCACCAACGAGCTGGCTGGCCAGCAGCCCATTCTTACTCGCGGCGTGCCTGAGGTCGTCGCTGATAGCCAGGAGCAGGCACATGTCAGCCCTGAGGCCGCTGCCAACCCTGAGGCTGTCCTTGAGAAGAACCAGTTCGAGAAGGAGCTGAAGCAGAAGGTAGTTGAAGAGCCCGCCGTCGCCGAATCTAGCGGTGTGCCGCAAGTCGTTGAGGAGAGCCAGGAGAAGGCACACGTTGCACCTGAGGCTTCTGCAAACGACGATGCTGTGGTCGAGAAGGCCCAAGTTGAGGACGAATTGAAGCAAAAGGTGCCTGAAGAGCCCGCTACCACCGAATCTGGACTTCTCGGAAACAGCGAGCGCGGAGTTACTGGCGCAGCTACTGCCGGCGCTGTTGCTGCTGGTTCTGCTGTCGCTGCTGGTGCCGCTGCTGGTGCATATGCTCTGCGCCAAAAAACCACTGAGACCACCGGAAAGGATCCCGTTGCCGCTCTTCCCAAGTCTGTTCAGGAGACCCTGCCTGAATCTGTTGCTGGTGGTGCCACCACTGCAGCTGGTACCGACGCGGCTGGTCTTCCCATTGAGCCGGCCGCCGTGCCTCCCGTTGTTGAAGAGAGCCAGGAGAAGGCCCACGTTGCGCCTGAAGCTTCTACCAACCCGGAGGCCGTCGTGGAAAAGGCTGATGTGGAGGACGAACTCAAGGAGAAGGTCCCCGAAGCTCCTGCAACTTCGGAGTCTGGCCTTCTCGGCAAGAGCGAGAACAACAAGGGTGTCGCAGGTGCTGTTGCTGGCGGTGCCGTTGCTGCAGGCGCAGCCGCCGCTGCTGGCGCCTACGCGTTGAACAACAAAGTCACCGAGACGACCGGAACCGACGCCATGTCGAAGCTTCCCAAGTCTGTCCAGGACAGCATCAACAACATGAACAGCAAGGGTACTACTGCGCCTGAGACCACCACATCCACAGCTGACTCTACCGTTATCCCCAACTCGGCTATCTCTAAGGACCCCACTCTTCCTCAGCAATCTGCTATCGGCGAGCCTGTCACCGTTCCGGCTGATCTCACCAACTCCAAGGCCGCAAGCGCCGTTCCTGAGGAGGTCGTCCACTCCCAGCAGGAAGCCCACGTCTCGCCCGAGGCCGCTGCTAACCCTGAAGCTGTTTCTGAGAAGCAGGCAATGGAAAAGGAGCTCCAGTCCGCCGTCAAGCCTGTTGAGGCCAGCGGTGAGCCCGCGCCCACTGTGACCGCTGCAACCACTGCCACTGCTCCCACCACTTCCGCATCTGGTGCGCCTCAGATCGCTGAGTCTGCTGGTGTTTCGCCGATCTCCATGGAGAACACCACCCCTACCACTGGCGCCGCCGCTACTGTCGTCCCTGCTGTTGTTCCTGCTGTCGTTCCTGAGAGCAAGGCCGCTTCTGCCCTCCCGGCGCTCGCAGACAAGACCAACTCTCAGCCCACCACCGGTTCCAAGGAACTGAACGCATCTGCCGACACGCCTGCGAAGACTGTCGTCCAAGAGAGACTTGCCGCTCCCGAGCAGCAAACCCCGCTTGACAGTAGAGATGTCTCGCCCATGTCCCGTGTCGCGACTAAGAACCACCCTGAAGGCACCGAGTCTGGCCCTGTTGTCACCGATGGTGTGACCAGCACCAGTGTGCCCACGGGGTCTAAGGCTGAGGCGCCTGTTGTTACAACTGGAGTTGACAGCACCACTGTCCCTGCGGAGTCCAAGCCCGTAGGTTCTCGTCCAGAGGCCTCCAACAGCACCCCTCAAAAGCGTGGTTCGTTCATTGACCGTATTAAGGGCACACCTGAGAGCACCAAGACCACCGGCGCCGCTAGCGGCACCGACAGCCAGAAGAAGCGCAGGAGCCTGTTCGGCAGGATCAAGGACAAGCTGACGAAGTAGACTCACATTCTACCTCTCATCATGCCCCTTTTTTCCTTTAGCCTTGCATATTCCTACTACTAATCTTCTTGCTACTCATCGCGAGCCGGTGCTAATATGGCGTGTACGATAGATGGTATTCCTACGTTTCGAGAGCGAGCGCGCGTTCCGAAAGCAGTTCGAGTGGAGGAGAGTCGATGGACGCGAAATTGGACAAAGCGAAGGATATATCCGAACAGGCAAGAGTCGACAGCAAAACTGAATTGAATGAACGCTCGGGTCCACCACGTCTTCGGACTATTCGAGAGTCAGGAGAGTCTCAGGAGCCACGGCCACCGATCGTCGTGCCACCACCACCTGGCTGGAGAAATGGCGGCCCTCGACAGTCCAACCGACAGCTACGTGATACGCCTGATGTTCCGCCTAGAAACCCTGCACGTTTGCAGCAAGTTCGAGCTGGTAATGGCGGCAGACAGCCTGGCACGGGCAGTCCTGCACCTTCTACCATGGTCAATGCTCCGGGCACAAACCCTGGACTTGGCGCCCTCGGCGCTATTGACCAGTTGAGTCGTGGTGTTTCACGCGGGTCGCCATCTCGTCGTCCTCGCACTACCGCCGAAAACTCTGCCAATGGTCGACGCGGGAATGGGAGGGAGTCGGTTGGCGTCAGCCCCCCGATTGTCACCATCACCGCACCGGAAGCTTCTGAGCCTCAAGATGTGGCTCCAGCAGACGGTCAACCCGGTCCCAGCAGCACTGAGGCACTCGCTGCAGATGACGAATTCACCACCTAGCAGGCCGCTGAGGCGAAGTTAAACGAGTCTATACCATGTATCCCATCGACGCTCACAATGCTGTCGGCGAACAGACCTGTCAATGTCACGAATTCCAGTCAAACGGAAAACCACTCGCTTGCACCGTTCCCCCGAAGTGACGTCCCTCAACCCGAGCACGACTTTCCGAGCAACAACCCAGACCCTCGCATTCATTTCGTAATCCCTGGCGCCGTACTCGACATCCCACAAGTATTGAGCAACACCCCTGGAGAGATCGTCTCGAACCTTGAAACCCGTCGCATCCGTCCTTTGATCGAGTCTTCCGATGTTGAAATGGCTCGGCAACATGATGAAGCAAACATGGACGGCGACTCGGTGCTCAACGCCAACCCGCATGGACAAGCAATCCCCGAGGGATGGCAAAGGATTTCTCCACCTGGTTTCAATAGGAGAGCTTGGGTGCCCAATTCTTCTGTTCCGGTTCAACCTGGTCTTGGGTTACAAGATTACGTCGCAAGGGAATGGGCTGCTGCTGCTGATCACTCGGATGCCGAAGAAGGTGAGTATGAGGAGGCTTGGCAACGATTCAATGCCACGTTACTCTGAGGACCTCCAGCTTCTTTCCAATCACATTTTGGCGCCGTCTGGACTATCGCTTCAGCTCTTGTGCTTTCTGTTCTCCCGTCGAAATTGCTACCCTCTCGCTTTGCCCGGCCTGCTCGGAACAATCGCCGCTCTTCTTACGTTAGACCCCATCTATCATTTCTCCTGGTTCTCCGGCTCTTGTTTCTTTGCTTTTATTGCTTTTTCTTTTCCTCTCTTGGCTGCTTTTTGCGAGTTTATACCACTTTCGCGTGTCGAAGAAAAAGGGGAACATTGAGAGATTCGGAACTTTTCATCGTTTTGATCATCAGGGTGGCTGTTGTAATTAATTCTGTACGTAGTGTCTCTATTGAAACAGGGTGATACATTTGGAATGAACCTTTTGTCTATGCTTTTGTTCCCTTGGTTTGTCCTGAGATGTGTTTCTATCTGTCTATCGATGATGCCTTTTGTGGCTTTTGTGGGGCTGTGTTGTACAATCTCGCTGTCTCGTACCACGCTGAGGTACGGCTGCCTTAGTAGCCCAATTGATTATACAGAACTTGCTTGTGGTTCGGAAGCGATGCGAGCTTGGGAGTATTTTCGAGCTCTGCTGCATTGACACGCGTTTAACCACTTTTTCTCCCTCCTTTCTCAAGTTGGAGGCCAAGATGGAGATCATGCCATCATGTCCCCTACAAAGTCACCCGTGCTCCAGCTCATTTGAAGCCCTTGGGCCCAGCCCACTCGCCCTTGACGTGGTACTTCTTGTACACCCAAGGGAAGAAATCCTTTTTCAAGTGCCAGAAGGTCCTGCGAGGAACGGCTTGGTCGTAGTAGCCGCCCAACGCGCCGTTGAAAGTCTCCTTCGGCACGCCGCCGTATTTGAACTCGGCGAGCATGACTTTGCCGTAGCTGGTCAGGAGCGGGCAGGAAGTGTAGCCGTCGTACGAGGCTTCGATGCCGTCTTTCTCGCCGGCCAAGCTGCGGAGGACGTTGGAGACGAGCACAGGCGCTTGGGCGGTGATTGCTGCAACGGTCTTGGAAGTGGGAAGGGACGATGCGTCGCCTGCAGACCAGACGTTTGCGTATTGCTTGTGTTGGGTGGTGTTGTCGTGGACATCGACGTAGCCTGCTGCGTTTGCGAGGGGGGAGGAAGAGATGAAAGCGTGGGGTTTGTTCTTGGGGGAGACGTGCAGCAGATCGAAGGACTTCTTCACGGGTTCCGAGTTGTTGGTTTGGGCGAATGTGGCGGTGTTGCCTTCGATTGAGACGAGGTCGTGCTGGAAAAGACCGTTCACGCCACGCTGTTGGCGGATCTCTTCGAGTGCGGCGCTGTACTTTGGCACGCCGAACATGGCTGGCAGACCGGTGGCGAAGTCGACTGTGATGGCGGAGTTGGAGGAGTCGTTAGGCTTGAAGAGGCCGGCGGTTTGCCAGCCGTCGGTGGCGAGCCACATGATCTTCTGAGGCGCGCCGGCACACTTGACCACACCTGCGGGCTGGGTGAAGATGGCGTGGCCAGATTTGAAGCTCTTAATAGTACGGTGGGCTTTGTCACAGTACCTGTAGTCGTAGATGGTCGAGACGAGGGAGTGGGGGTCTTCCAGCGCCTGGTCGAGGCCCTTGACGCTGCCAAAATCGAGAGAGATGCCCGGCGCAACGATGAGTTGTTCGTAAGACAGCTGCGAGCCGTCCTCGAGCGCAAGCGAGTTCTGCTCAGGAGCGAAAGTGCTCGCTGCCTTGTTGTAGAACTTGAGCTTGGGGTCCAGCGCGCTCTTCAGGTCGATGCGAAGGTCTTTCTTGTCTTTAAGGCCGCCACCGACCAGCGTCCAGCCAGGCTGGTAGTGGTGCCATTGGGCTGGGTCGACGATGGCGATGTCGTCTGCTTTGAAACCGCCGGCCTTGAGAAGTTGATGGCTGATCGAAGTGCCTGCCGCGCCGCCACCGATAACAACGATCTTGTGGCTACGAGCAGTGCTTGAAACTGGGGCGACGGTAGCAAATGTCTTCTGTCGCGTGATCTGTGAGAGGCCCGAACGAGCGTTCAAGGCTATGGGGTTGACGCGCATCATGTTTTTTGTTTTCAGATCTGTCAATCTGCCAGACTACCAAATTTGGTCTGCCTGCAAGACTGTGGTGTATTTCCTGTATGAGTAAGCAAGATTGCGTGCAAGGGGTTTTGTTGCAACTGCGGTTCGAATACAGAGAGTGGATTCAGTAAATTCCGCCGTTACCGGCGCGCCGTCGCCAGCAAATTCGCCGATCACGACATCGCCTCCCACCGAAGTGAAGCTGATTATTCGGCCAGAGCCGTCTTACAGTATTACGATTACTGATGTCCGAGCAGCGCTGCGGTCATGCTTACAGACATTTCGTCATTTCGTGTTGTACTAAAGGCAAGGTATGCACGAAAGAACTCTATTCTTCGCAAGCAGAATGTCATGCACCGCTAGTGGATAGGATCGTCGAATGGCTTCAGTGCTATACAGTACTAGGAGGTAGCTCCTAATTCTGCGCATGGCTCAATATTGCAGTATGCCAGTATCGGCGGTCACAATCATGAGCTTCAAAAGCTATGTCTTGTAAGATTATAGAGAACACTTAGTAAACCTTTTGGTACTACTATAGTCCTCCCTTAGCTATCGTGTACACAACAATGACAATTGCCGATGAGATGCCATGTGCAGACTTTATGGTGACTGTATGTGTTATTATGTCCCCTGTCGTGTCCAACTCCAGTATGCTTACGCTTTCAAATATGTAGCGTCGTGTGAACCCCATTCGATTGGCCTTCTCCTGTATGCTCCAAACGCCTTAGGGCAAAAAAGCCATGTAACGCCAGACCAATGCAAACCCCAAGCAAACCCAACTACAACATTTTAAGCAAGTAGCTGGAACCAAGCTCAAATCTCATCGTGCGTAGGGAACTTCCACTCCCAAGTGCGCTCCGGCACTGGCCTGCCGATCCAGATGGTGTACAGCCTGTACGTCTCGGCGATGAAGATCTCGCCCGCGCGCTTGGGGAAGACGATGTACGATTTGATGACATACTTGGTGATCCGCCAGATGAGGTCGAATTCTTCGCGGAAAGCATCTGCGACAGTAGGTTGCTTGCGGGGAGGAGGTTTCTCGGCTTTGGTGGCGAAAGCGTCGGTTTCGAGATCTTCGAAGTCGTCCAGGTCGTCTAGGTTGCTATCCTGTGCTTTAGGCGAAACTGATGTGTTGGGCATGGCTGCGGACTTTGAGTCTTTGCTAGAGATAACCTTGGGCTGAGCGCCGCTGGCCTCTGCGGCTACTGCTTCCCTGAAGTAATCAAGAGCCTTCAGTGCGCTGCTGATCTTGTCCAGGGTATTGATGAGCGCCACGAGTTCCGTGCGGCGGAGCAAGGGCTTCTCGTCGCCAACATTGCCGTTGCCGAACTCGAACAAGACCTTCAAGGCTGTGCCAAAACCATTTGTTTGCAGCTTTCCCCAAAGACGGCACTTGTCGCAACCAACACAGTCCATGATCCTACTAACGTTGCGGAAGCGGTTGCGGAAGTCTTCTTTGAGCTCGATGCCACTCAGCGTGTTGTCCTGGAACATGACGCTCTCGTCAAAGATCTTGGGTCCTTCAGGAACAACGTCGGCGAGTGTAGTTATCATGCGCTTGGTCAATGCATCCTGTTCAGGGTCGCCGGTACAGAAGGTGTAGTCCTGGACGTAATCGCGGAGCTTGCCGACTGCACGGAGGACGAAGGCGTAGTTGAAATATAAGTTGGAAATTCTCTCAGGGTGGTTGTGTAGGCGTTCCTTGTAGCACTCCAAGTTCGGTCCCCAGGTGCCGGTCGTTTGGTTGAGGTAATCGTAGCACAAATGCGTCGAGATCGAAGCGTGCATGCCAGAGATGACTCTGTAAAAGACTCTCTTCTCCAGACATTCGTCCTCGAAATCGACAGATGGTTCCGCCTGCTCCCTACCATGTGCCTTCATAACCTGCTTGAAATCCAGAGCGGCCTGCGCCTGGTTCTGAGAGAAGGCCTGGAACGACGACAGGCCTGGCGAGCTCATGCCTTGGGGTTCCGAGGGCTTCGAGAAACAGTTCTCCCTGTAGATAGTCTCCCAAATCTTGTGCGCACCCTCACCCGAATATCCCGTGTATCTTTCTGGATTCTCAACCAAGCTGACATAGTCGCCCTTTGCGGTCGCACTCTCATCCTCTGGCACGCAATAATCCCGTTCGTCGCATTCATCATCGTATTCAACCACGCAACTTTCTCCGACAGACTCTCCAAGTTCCCCTTGTAAAGGTCGCTGAAGCTCCTGCTGCTGCTTCCGCGGGGGGTGATGTGCTTTTGGTCCTTCCAACCGACTGAGTTCCCTCACTTTCCACACATCAGGAATGTCCTCCTCATTTTCTAGCGTTGTCACTGAACAGGCAATGTTGCCGCAAAGACCCTCGTCGGAACCGAAGAACTGGCATTGTTGGTTGAACAAATTTAGGCGGTAGTATGAAAAGAAGTCGGTATTCTTAGCGAGGTTCCGTACATAAGGATGTACTCTGTTATTAAGGGTGTCTAAATCGGCGTATGATGCGCATGCGTCGGAAACTCGTGCCTTTGGTTCAAACTGCGGCTCTGTTAGATTGCGCCGATTGATCGGAGCCTACTGCAAGGGACACTTACTGCGCAGACCTCCGGACTTGAATATGAAGAGGCGGCAGATGGTTCCTGAGCGGCGCATCCGCTGCTGAAGAGCGCAAAACCCGCCAGGTAGAATGCTCGAGGCGTAGTGGCTTTCATCGTCGTTGATTGAAATGTATTGCTGGTAACACTGCGCAACACCTGTTCGCACAAGTGCCTCGAATGCGCAAGATGATGCCACTCGGCACGAGACCAGTCCTATTCACCACTGTTCACAGGAAGGCAAATGCAGGGTGACCGCAAAGGGTAGTCAGTGGGAACAAAGAACGTCGCTCACAAGATAGAGCAGTATCAGAAAGAAAGACGGATAGTGGCAGTGAACGGGGAATGGAATGTTGCGGTGAGAGAAGTATTACAAGATTTTGAAAGCCTACTGACAGCGCTGGCGGGCAGGCATGGTTATTAATCGCAAAGATACTTGTCATTATGCACGCCGCTAAGCTTCCTGACCCTTCTCCAACGTGGTCAAAGGCCGGAGGCGAGCGCGCGGATGCACGCCGCAGCGGGCCGTTGTCTCTCCCCCGAGCACTCCCACTCTTCTTCGCCATCTCCAAATCTCAAACTTCTTCTCTTCGACTTGACTTTATGCGCACGACGCGCCAACAGGGCTCTCCGAAGGGCCCTGACCGCAGCAATTGGTACGTTGACCCTTTCACAGTTCAATCATCTCTAGTGCTTTTACAGACACGAGAGGGTAAAAGGATGATACCCATAATCACCATATGCTTTAGGAAGAGCCGTATGAATCGCGACAAAAATGTCGTAATGTTTAGAACTGGGATTTCTGAAACTTACGCTCTTCACTGCGCTTTTGCACATTTCCATTACGGAACCTTGGCTAACAGTTCCGATAGTAGTAACAAAGCTTGTGTCACGAGACCATAGCCATCTTGAAACACTTCTCACAGCATCTTTGGGTTGCTGCCCACCGCCGTCACTAACACAGTATGGTAAGCATACACCTCTACTTCTACCTCTACTCGTGATGTCGCTACAAGGATGAGATACCTTAAGTTACCCAGCTCACTTTGATGCCCAAAGGGCAGATGCTGCGAAACCTTAGATCATCTACCCTGAGTTTCTGTACGACATCATGTTGTTTCTTTCACATTCATGCATTCTATTCAAAAGCATACGCTGACAGCCATGCTTTGCAGATTTCTAGATTTCTAGCTCTGATGTATTGTCAATTGCTACCTAATGTACACGGGAACCCTTATGTAAATATCGTACCGCAGAGGAATTTATGCAATAGCACTACAAAGATAATTTACACGACTCTGGTCGTTGTTCAACAAACCTATCCATCCCGAGCGTATTGTCATACTCTAATTGCACGATTTGGTCTTGCACCGCGCGTATTAGTGCATCACATTCCATGATGATATCCTCGCAGACCTCGCAGAGACCGAGCATGCAGGGAGACCCGTTACCCGGAAAGGCCGCAAGCTGCAGATATTCAAATGCTTCTGGGGATTCGGCCTCGCCGCCGGAACCACACGAAACTCTCCATTACTTTCGTGACACGTCAAGTCTTGCGTGCGTGATGCATGCTAACTGTAAAAGTGATATACTATGTACGTGTTGGTCGAGCACCCTCGGAAGGCCCTGCGAAATGGCAGTCCCAATACGTCATCCCCACGCGTTTGTTACCTTACTCTATCGACAGTCGTGTCCCGCCTAATCAACAGACCGCTGCGTCTTATATTAAACGAGTAAATTTGCGCGAGTGGCTTTCCTCGCCTCATTATATACACCTTTACAGTGAACCACTTCATCTCAAAGCCAGTGTCACACCCGTCAAGATGGTTTCGCCTATTGTCAAAGCAACAATCCAGTCGACCTTGCTAGGAGCCTTTAGCAATACCATGGGCCAGCTCATCGGGTGCTGGCAGTCTGGCGTTGGTCAACTCCATCAATATAGACAACTGCGCAGGTCGCTGACGATTATAGGTTCCGTTCGCGGTTGACGTTCGAGAAATGCTGATTTTCATCGTGTTCAACATCATCTCATGCCCGCCGAATTTCCTATGGCAGACATGGCTCGAGGCAGCTTTCCCGGGCTACTCAAAAGACATGACGCTACAGGAGAAAGAAAAGCTCGTGGACGAGAAAGTAGGCGGTCACAGCACAGCTACAGACACGGCCGATACCAACTTGCGCGGCCGCAACAGCGAGAAGAAGCAATCCTCGCCCACATCGGACTCAGCTCCCAACCCCCAAGGAGGAAAGCAGCAGTTCAGCATCCGTAACACAGCCATCAAATTCTTGCTCGATCAGTCTGTCGGAGCAGCGGTCAACACGGTCTTGTTCATCATGGGCATCGCGAAGCTTCGCGGGCAGAGTTGGCAGTTCGGGTGGGAGGCGACGAAGGCTGGCTTCTGGCCTCTCGTTTCTGCCGGACAGAAACTGTGGCCTCTGGTCAGTCTCATCAGCCTGACACTCATTCCGGTTGAGCATCGCATGGTCTTTGGCAGTATCATTGGCATCGGGTGGAACATCTTCTTGACCCTCATGGCTGGTGGGCAGAAGCACAAGGCGGAGTGAAATGCTAAGAAGACATGATGACGATGTTCAGGGCGCAGTCGATTGAGGCCAAATTAATAAATTGCTTGAATAAGCATGTTAGCAGAGCAGAGGTCGTATCCCGAATTACTACTATAGAGCAATAATATCACTTTGCATTAGACTTTGTCCCTGAAACCGTTGTGCTGATCGCTGAGGGTCATCATCATTTTGCGGGGCGAAGCTGTGCCTGACGAAAGAGCGCGAAAGCACAGGAATGTTGATGCGACACCTGTTCTCGACTGTCATTATCTTTACTGCCTGCTTTACTTCTGCTGACACCACAAAAGCGTGGTCGCTCTGAACATTACACAAGACATGCCGCTGTGTCCATAATCGCCATACACCCTTCTACCGGACGGTGCTGCACTGGACGAACATTATACAGCCATGGACAACTCAACCATACCACCGTCCGACGACTTCATGTCTCGCGTCGCGTTCTACTTTGAAGAGTCGAAACCGATGATACCTCTCTACATCCACCTGATAATCTCCGCACTTTTCCCTATCGTCACTGGCTCTTTCGCATCGCTATCCCGCCCGTCAACGGCCGCAAAACCAAGCAAGAAAGCAAAGCTGGAAGATGAAGGCGAAGACGAGGAAGACGAGGAGGAGCATGAACAGAAAATGGAAGGTCTGAGTCCTCGGGATGCGATCGTCCTTCCCATCACTGCAGGTGCGGTGTTGGGAGGTTTGTACTGGCTCATCAAGCAGTACGGCGCCGATCCGATCAACTTGATCTTGGGATGGTACTTTTCGGGCGTAGGCATCTTCAGCGTGGGCAAGCTGCTGAATGATGCTGCGGCACTTGTGCTGAGTGTTGTGTTCCCTACATACTTTGCGCACAAAGGAAAGCTGTACAAGGTTGACGGTGCCCAGCGCAAGGCTGGCACAAGTGGTGCCGGTCAACATAGCAGGGATTCGCCTTTGCCTGGCGTGCTTGGTATTATTCCACTTCCTAGTGCGGTGAACAACTATCTGTGGGCTCTCAGATCGGTGCCGAGGCAAAAGTACGGCTTCGTCGCCTACATCAAAGGAGTACTCGATGTCGAAGGGCCGGTCACTCTGCTTAATGTGGCTGCAGGAGCTGGCAGTCTCGCAGCCATAGGCTACAACCACTTCGTCGATAAACCTTGGTGGCTCACCAACTTGCAAGGATTTGCCGTTTCCTATACAGCGCTTCAAGTCATGAGCCCAACTTCTTTTACGACCGGTTCACTCATCCTGACTGGACTGTTCTTCTACGACATCTGGGCTGTCTTCTTCACCCCTCTTATGGTCACAGTGGCCAAGAACCTGGATCAGCCGATCAAGCTCCTCTTCCCTAGGCCAGATCAGCCCGGAGCTGAAGGGAAGCCACCTGTAAAATCTTTCAGCATGCTCGGACTCGGTGACATTGTGCTTCCTGGCCTGATGATTGGTCTTGCACTGCGCTTCGACCTGCACATGTACTACCTTAGGAAGCAAAAAGTTGCAGCAAAATCCGCAAAGAACTCGGAGTCTGCGGAGAATGTCACTAAGCCCGAGTATCATAACGTGACCGGCCAGTGGGGCTCACGACTCTGGACCTTTGGCCTCAGCAAATCTTTGTTGCCCAAGCCTCTTGATACTGCAGCGTTCCCCAAGCCGTACTTTATCGCTTCGCTTGTGGGTTACGTTCTCGGTATGATCGCGACTCTGGTTGTCATGAGCGTATGGCAGCATGCCCAGCCTGCACTCCTTTACCTTGTGCCAGGTGTCCTTATCAGTATATGGAGCACTGCGCTGGTCAGAGGGGAGGTAAAGCAGATGTGGGGCTACTCGGAAGAAGTGAGCGGTGAAGCCGCCGAAGACGACGCAGATGCGAAGAAGAAGGAAGATGAAGGCGACAAAGCCAGGTCTGACAGCAAAGACGGCGAGAAGTCTACGGAAAGCTGGTGGGACTTCTTCAAGTACGAGATCATCGGGCTCTCGAGGGCAGATGAGGTGAGTGACAAGAAGAGCGAAGACGGTAGCAAGAACGAGAAGGAGAAGGATTTACTCAAAAGCAAGGCCGCGCAGGACCCTGACAGCATTTTCGCTATCTCTATTCGCCGCATGGGTCGATCGAAGAAGGCGCAAAACGACACCGACAGTGGCTCATATTCCGGTTCTGACGATGCCGTTCTTGTTTCGAAAGACACCGATGATAGTGATCACAAGGGTCCGGCGAGAAGGACTAGGAGCAAGAAGGCTTAAGTGCATTTGCGAGAATAGCGCGCAAACTTCGAATGATACAGTTTCTGCTCATAAGTCTGCGCATGAACTAGTGTTTCAGTGCTTGTACCAGCAGCTATAGCCCTCGTATTCGGCTTGTTCACTGCTGAGATGATGGCTGGGACCTGCTGATGCGTCTGCCAATCATGGGCTTCTACTGTCGGGTACATGTCTACAATCACGCCAGTGTCCACAGAGAGGCTGTTGGCAGACCTACGAGCGGCAGCTATACAACCCGTGTTGAGTCTTTTGTTGGTGCAAGCTTCAAGGTGCTTTGATTCGCAAGCGAATGCCCGATTCTGGAAACCGGCACCATACGTTCTTCTGTGTCCATGTATACATGACTCCGTGCAGTCTTTATGACTTTAAACGTGTTCATTCGATCTTCAATGTATATATTTGCATGTGTGTAGGACCTCTGCTTGAATACATGTATTCATGCACGTACACCAACACTAACCCTGCTGTACATTATTGTCTTGCCTCAAACGCGTTTGTATGCGCATCTACGATACATAGTCTTGTTCAATATGTATACTAGCTGTATCCTGATGCTTGTGTATCGTTCCGTATCTTTGTGGCCATGGGGTACATAGCGGGTGCCTTCCTTTCTTGTGGAGATGGCTTACAGATTTCCATAGAGAGCTCAAGAGGTACCTAGCGTCGAGATACAAGTATTTCACTCGCGTACAAGGTCTGAATACCTCTTGTAGCTTGATTTTGAGCACAGGGCTATGAAGAACGACGTCGATGAACGTTCCGATCATGAGTCCTTCAAGAATAACCAAACATACGTGCAACTGATATCCAGATGGTGACGCAAGATCAAGAGTCGTTTAAGCGCGCGCGGCTGCAATAGCCGACATCCGCGCGCCTAACAAACGCTCTCTGGCGGGCACCAACCTCGTCGATCGGGTTGTTGTGGGGCTGATCTGATCACTCAACTAAACTATATCTGCTTTCCAGAGCACGGGAAGCTTGTCTGGATATCCTGGAGTCAAGTCAGTCTGCTGGAACTTGGACAATAATACGATCATACGCTGGAGTACTGGAGGTGCCGACGACCGTGAAAACCGCTGGAGATACGACATTGTACACCGACATTTTTACAACAATATAATGGCTCGCAAATCGCAGCGGCTTTCTGCTGGTGCGGCAACTGCGCTGCCATCCCACAAGCGTGCTGCTTCAAACACTTCTCTCCCCGGTGGCGACGCCAAGAAGTCAAAGACCCAGAAGGCCACACCAACGAAGAGTCAATACTTCTCGAAAGACACTGGGACTGGTAGTAAGTCTCACAGCGACGACGGCGAAGCTGCAAGTGGCGAAGACGAAGAAGACGAAGTGTCTTCCGCTCCGGAGGAAGATCTCTCAGAGTTCGGCTCAGCGCCCGAATCGGATGCTGAAGACGATGAAGAAGGCGAAGACGAAGAGTACGAGAGCGAAGACGAGAAGCCCAAATCTCGCAGAAAGTCTTCATCGTCAGCAAAGACCTCAGCTGGATCTTCCAAGAAGAAAGCTGGCGGTGAGCTCTGGCGTGAGGGCGTCAAGACAGGATTAGGTCCCGGACAAGAAGTCATTATCAAGAAACCGAAAGCTAGACCGGCAGGCAAAGTGCCATACAAAGACGAGACCATTCACCCGAATACTCTACTTTTCCTCAAGGATCTCAAGGGAAACAACAACAGAGAATGGCTCAAGAGTAAGTCCTTCCCATCTCGATCAGGCTGAGGCATTTGCGGTCACGCATTTTATGCAACGCATCTTGCTCTAGCCGCGCAGTGATTTATATGATGGCAACTTTACACGAGATGTGCATACCCGGACGTGAGCGAAGCTAAGCATATGTCGGATGGCAACGCCAGCGCAAAATATCCCGATCCCGTGATAATCTGCTCATGCTACCTGTCGTGCTTTGTGTGACAAAGTGTTGCAGCAGTATCTATACATCTGCAGGAGACTGACCAAGTAATAGTGCACGATCCCGACTTTCGCCAAAGCGAGAAGGACTGGTTTTCATTTGTGGAAAAGCTAACCGAGCGACTCGTCGAAATCGACGATACAGTGCCAGAACTGCCGGTAAAAGACGTCGTACGTTATCAACTTTTTTCACACTCTCAGCGGAGATACGACACGACATGAACACAGCTAAACGAAACGGCACAGATCTTCCGCATTTATCGCGACGTCCGCTTCTCCAAAGATCCCACCCCGTACAAGGTGTGCATACCCTGCTAGGCAAAGCAAAGTCGGCCCGCCGGCGTGCCCGTCACCGCCTCGCCTCGCCCCTCCCACACTACTGTACTTGCAGCGTGCAGGATGCACCTAGATATTGGCATGTTTCGCTAACGCACGCCCCGTCACAGCCGTTCTTTTCTGCAGCATGGTATGCCTGCCGCCCCATGCCTCTCCCGGTCCGGTGTTGCGACATCGATGGCTTCTGTGCTAACGAAACGACCCCGACAGGAGCCGCACCGGCCGCAAAGGGCCGTATGCCCACTATTACGTACAGGTCTCGCCGACGGAGTCCTTTGTTGGTAAGTGAATGTTTCCCTTATTTTCACGTGCCAGAGGGCACAATCATGTGACATGTCAGTTCATTGTAAGAACGACAGTGAGAACGACGAAGCACTCTGTCGATGTCAGGTTGAGTTGACGGTCTTCGGACTTGGCGACTTCCCAGCCCGCTCGCTTCCAATTGCACGTGTGTGACTCGCAGAAATTCTACTTGCCGAAGTATTCACATTTATGGCTACTGTGAGGCTTGTGATCTGCATCCGCTCGTGCTGAGGCAGCGAGGGGGCCGGAGCACTGCTTGATGCCATGTTTGTTGGCTCAGAGACATTGGGATCAAGCTTTGAGTGCGATGTGTTGATTTCACGCGATAAGCATGACACTTTGACACTTGACATGGTCGAAACCAGGCGATCAGATCACGCTGCAACGTATTTGGTCACTTGCTTCTAGCAGACCATCGCGCGAGCGGACCTAGAGACATCCATTGCTTCGCGTCTGCCAAAGGAGACCCCATCTCGTTGAGCACCGTGGTGCAAATCACGAGCGCAGCAACACTAACCATGAGACTGAACAGGAGGAGGACTATGGCACCCCGATGCAGCCCCCGTCGCGGCGCTACGACAAGCCATCGACAAACGCTCTCGTCAATTCAAGGACGTGTTGTCTGACGATGCCATCCGCAAGGAGTTCCTCAAAGGCACTCCCAAGAGCGACAGCAAAGTCGTGAAAGCTTTCGTGGCCGCTAACGCGAGCAACGCGCTCAAAACGCGACCCAAGGTGAGTTATTCAGCTTCTTTTGTCCTTGCTCTTTCCACTCTGAACCATGCTTTTCGTGCTGTGTGTACGTGCTCTTTCATTTCGACATCTTCGCTCTGGCGTCGAGGGCCTCGAGGCAGGGCGAGGAACGGGTGCAATGACAGTGATGGTGCGCAACTTGTTCAATTTGCGAATTGGCATCGAGAGGGAGGGCTGGGTCATCATTCATCATCGGGACAGCCTTGAAGACCGTCAAACCCTCCAGCGACCTGAAGAGCTGCTTCGATGAGGCGCAATCGTTACGCCTACTGTCGTGTCGAGTTGCGTCTCTTCGCACGAACGACCATCGCTTTGACGTTCATGCAACGACGAGAAAGTATCGTGCAAGATGCCTGCGACGACTTCTGATGATGGCACAAACACGACGATGCAAAGAGCAGGACATATTCCGTGAGGGGTCAAACCTGGCTGGCCGTCTTCACCCTTCCCGCGACGGCGACGGGCCTCAGGGGATTCCTGCCGCCATTCTAGGCCAAACGTCTAGCCGAAGGTCAACCTTCGCCATCCCTGGCATGCGCGTCACCATCTCCATCAAAGGCAGACGCCGCAAAGACTTGATTGATGGCACAATCGATTCCCGCCTGCGATCGATACATCCAGCCGACGTCTTCGCGAAGCTCAAGCGAACGACCCAACGCCCTTCTCACATCCACATCGCGCGGCAAATTTGCTCCTTGCTGCTGCGCAATCCATCTCTGGCGTCTGGCAAAGTCTGGTACTGGGACGGCCGGCTTCAACTCAAACGACTCGGGTGCCGGCGCTTGCCCGCCGCTCACGGCGCGATCCCTTTTGCCCGTGCAGAAGAGGCGCGCGAGTCGAAGAGATACCTGATGCTTGCAAAAGGAAGGAGGGTCCGCTGCAGGCAGCTCGCTCGCGGCACACGAAGATGCCTGTCCTTCTGTCTGCCACTATCACAGGTGATCTACGCGAATCATTTATTGTTTCGCGGAGTTTGCCATTTTACCCAGCCGCGAAGGAGCGAGACGTTGGGCATCCAATATGATTATTGATGTCCACACCCTCTTGGTTGAAATCAAATGCCATGGCAGCTGATCTATTGGCTCACTGCTCGCGAGTCAACAACGCGCTACGGAGAGATTATTGGTTTGTGGCACGGAATGTTCTTTTTGCTGACGGATTGATTTTTCTTTGTTCTTGTTTAGGGCTACGACGCAGACCATCCAGACATCGACCTGTTGCGGTTGAGGAACTACACCATCGGTCGAAGTCTTACTGAAGACGAACTCCTTGGACCGGGCGGCTTCGAGCGCGTCTCGGAGCTGCTCGGCTCGCTGAAACCTTTTGTAAGTTGGCGTCACCACGTTCGATTTCATGTCCGCTCGGAAGCAAGAACCATGGGACTGGGCAAAGTCAAATTCTTCGGAACGGGCCCTGCGTCGTGTCGTCGACCGTTGTGCGGTTTACCTTTAGCGATTCGTATGCGATGGTAAGGAGGCTCTGCAGGTCGACGCATGAGGCAGGCGGTTTGAGGAATATGGTGTGGATGACTTTTGGCGGTCCAATCATGATTCTTGCTCTCATTATTTTTTGTTGGTCGGGATTGTATTGGGCCGCTGCTGAGTGCTTGGCTCAATCTCATGATCCGAAGGATGTGATTGCTGACAATAATCGAACAGATCACATATCTGAATTCTATTGTGATGCCAGATGAGGCGGAAACTGACAGCGAGGAGGACGAGGATGAAGACGATGACGGCGACGACGACGATGGGGAGAGTGACGGGGAATCGTCCGGGGCAGGAGATGGATCTGAGTCGTAGAGGCGGGATGCTCTCCGGATGACTTGAATTGTTTCTGATTTTTGGGATAGCTCACATCGCTCACGTGTAACGAGTTCCAAGCCGTTGAAAAGCCGGTTGGCTATAGTGAGACATGCTAATACTGGGACATCCCGACTTCTGAGTCTTGGTTATCACTGTTGTTGTGGCCGGTATGCTGGTATTCCGGAGGATGTGATCTGTTGTCGTGAATCCTGGGACATATGTTTGACTGATATGGAACTTTATTTCGTAGTCGAATTTTAGCAAACCCAACTCACTATGCTTTGATTAAGCGGTTCGTTGGGGGTGTGACAGAATCTCGCCAGTGGGAAAGAGAATCAAGACACATGCAGACGTTGTTGCCAGTGGTGGTCGTGAAGCGATCGCTGCAGTGCCCATCCTTGGAGCGTAACTCTCAACTCCATGCAACCAGTCGATTTCGGAACAAAAAAGCTGCATCTCACCAAGCCGATCAGCCCATCCAACACGCAAAGCTACACGTCAGATACTACCTCTTATGACCTCGAGCGCATCACTCTCTTGCCTCGCTGGCAACGCCGCAGCTATAGGTCGCACACCCACAAAGGGCACAACACAGCAAAGCAAGAAGCAGGAGGGTACCGCCAGCGCATACAGCACCACCAGGAGAGCCCAGGCATGCAATGTAATGTGCATGCAGCAGCGGCAGGCCATATTGCTGACGCGAAATTGCGGGCGGGCAAGCATTGCCAGGAATCGCGAGTCCTCCCCATTGGCAGTGGTCGGACTAAGCTTGCCCACCACCCCATGTGCACTGGCTGCAAGTCGCCTAGCACGACACGGCTGCGACGGGTAGCTGCAGCACATTCAAGTCAGGTGACCGGCGACCGGTGTGCGTGCGTTGCGTGTGCTGTGCTGCGGCGGTGCGTTGTGCCGAAAGGGCGGTTGAGCGCGCCGCACATCGCCCGATGCCGCTGCTGCTGCAGACTGGCGATGGCGTGGGTGTGCAGGGCTATCGCTAGTGCGCTGCAGGCCAACCCCTGCCTCACGCGCTTCGATGGGATCTCCGCTACCTTCGGCCAGTGGGCCGCTCCGCCGCGCCTCTCGCGAGCGAAGTGAAGTGTCGCGTGGCGGGCGTCATGGCTTTGGCTCTCTGCTGCCTCCTGCGATTGAGGGCGAGGGTTCCTTGTTGATTGCTTTTCACACTCTATTAACAGGTTGCCCTCACTGCAAGCTGCAACACTTGTTTGACAGCATACACACGCAATGATGACTCGGCGAACAGCAGCAGCGGGACCTGCCGTCGGCGACAACGGCTCTTACGGATGCTGGAGGGCAAAGCTGTGCAAAGCCTAAAAAGTACACGCCGTTACAAGTTGCTTTGCGTGCCTCTACCCGCGTCACTCCGCGTTGCGTCGGGTACGGTTTCGAGGGGTCGCTTTGCTGCAGGAGAAGATTTCGGCTATGCTGCTTACCGAGCACACCCGCGCCTCGCAAACGAGCACGCACATGTTGCCAGCTCACACTCGCTGACTCGCATATGTAATAAAGTGTCGAGTCGACTGCATGTGTGGGCCGCACCGGCCGTCAGCGCGCCGCCGCCGCCGTGTTTGGGATGTCGCCAGCGATAGTACGTACATATGTGCGCATTGGAATGAGATGTAGTTGTTGGTTGTAGATGAAGGGCGTCCGCTAGCGCTGTGGCGTCGACTGTTGAATGGTCAATAATGTGTCCTTGTTACGTTTGTGCGCTTCCTACGTGCGTAGCTAAAGTAGCTAGAATTAGGGACTGTTGGTGGTGGGCGAGAGCATCCACATATCGTGAAGCTACTCTACACACACCTGCTTAGCGATGGTGTTCTAACACATCCTGCGGTCACTAGTTCTAGTAGTGTCTCCCAAAAGCTGTTACCGCACGGGAGAACGGCTCCTCACAGGCATGCATCTAACGTCCGTCCTTGCACCGCACACTGGGATCATGTTGCGACTTACGCCGAGATGCCGCTGTGAAGGACGAGGGTGGCACCGACTGATCAGCAGCGTGGCGCCGCTGTGATGCACATAGCCGGTGGATTCAAAGACCGCAAGGAAGGATAAATGTTGGTCCTGCACGGCGTCGCACGACAGATCGTGACGTGGTTTCAATGCGGGCACGCGGCGCGCTTGATCATTGCCCTGCATCGAAGTATCGACTGATGGTGGTGTACGACGAGTCTAAGCGCGCCGTACCGATACCGCCACCTCGCTGCAGCCCGCAGATGTGATGTTTAGAATTAGAAAGGGCGGGAGTAGGCTCGATCGTATGGAGCATATCGGGGATCGAACAGCTACGGGTCGGGATGTTAGGAAATATGATAGATCCTATTCCTTCTTGCCAATGGTGCCACCGTGCACACGGGTCCTGCCTTCTGTTGACGCCTTTCGTGCATGGCGTGTGCGACTTGGGCATGTGAGCAGTATGCCATAAGATCAGCCAGTCCAAGGTTTGTGTCGGTGTTCCGTTCGCTCGTTGACGTTCGCTTCGTTCGAGTTTCTTTTTGTCCAATGATCCAACACTGGATGTGAATGTCTGAAGGCCCAAAGCACCAGACGACGACTCATCAACGGGACGACCATATGCACAGTCCTGCTACATTATTGCCCAGCATCCGACTTTGACAGCCTTGCTGATCGACGTGATCTTTCGACCGAGGCTCGCACAGCACTCAGCATCCCAACCAGCGCCACCGTCAGTTGTGGAGCTGAGATCAGAATCCAAGTGTAAGTAGCTTGAGATGCTATATTTTCTCCGACTTCTCAAACAGCCATCCTTGAAAACATGATGTCAGAAGAACGACAGCGCTTTCCGGTCTTCCACAAGCACCGGATGTACTGCCTGGACAGGAAGGCACATATGACCCTCGATATCCTCTTTTCCAACTACCGTCAACGCCAGAGCAGAGATGGTGCTGCCGTATCGGTACCCCAGAAGAGCCGGCTTTCTGCATCTCTTGCACTACGTGCACCACGGCGGAGCGCGCACCGGCACAAGAGACTTGCAAGGAGCGGTGACGGGCAACAATACGAAAGAAGCGAGAGGAAGACAGCGCACTACTGCGTTCTTGCAGGGTGAGCTCGCTATCGCGGCGGCGTGGGGCCAGGAACACGTCCAGCAAGGACCAGGGTTGCGCCGAGCTAGCAAGGAGGCCACGCGACGCTTGGATGGCGAGGCGTGTACTGCGGGCCTTTGCGCGCTTTGCCCGGACGCAGATCTGAAGTCTGTCCGGGTGTGATTTTTTGATTGGCCGGTGGCGGTTCCATTAATCTCAGTGGAGGTCAGCTCGTCTGCGCCGGTGTCCCAGCTACATCGCGATTGAGTGGCCTTGAGTTTGCGCTGACCATTGGTGTCGAGGACTCGCTGACGAATGAGCAGCACGCACGGCATCTTCGCCACCGTCGACCACGTTTGCAGTGGGAACGGTACCGGATTCCCAGTACCCAGGCGGCGGTCGGAACGGCTGATCCCTTCTGTCACCAGCAGTCGCAGACGGCAGCAGACTCGCTTACACGCAGCAGGGCGTTGCAGTCCCGAGGCACTAGCAGCTAGCGGGCCTGTCGCCAGCAGCCAGCGAGCCGTTCGCGCCACTGCAGCATTCGGCAGCTAACTGTGTGCTCTACAGTAGTCGCACGCACGCGCAGCGAGGGCAAGCAGGGCAGGGCATCGTCAGCAGCAGTGCTAGCACTACGCTCGAAGGAAGCAGCACCGAAGCAGCCACGGCGCGCGCGGCAGGCCTCTGACTGCGCACGCACGCGCCGCCGTTCGCGCGCTCTCACTGATTTCTCGACCAGGGTGCGCGGTCGTGCCGGGCCTCGCTAGCCAGGCGGCGTCAGAATCTGAGTGAAAAGTTACCACGCTGTGCACGCTCACGCCGCGGAAAGAGCCAGCGCCGCCCGCCCTTAAGGAAGAAGCCAGCGCCAACCCCACCGCCTTCTCCCTCCCGCCCTCGTTTACCAACCTCGTGGGACCCCGAACTCTTTCTCTGCTGCTGCCAGACGCGTGCGACTCGCCTTGCCCTGCCCAGCTGCTGACCTGGCCTGTCGACTGGCCATTATTATTTTCTCCCCGCTGCCTCTCTCACACATACACATACACACTTCCCTCCCGTCTGCCACCTGCCCTTCGCTGCCCCCCGCCGCCCAGCTTGTCACTTGCGCCGTCCAGCCCGCGCCTCGCCACGGCCCAAGCCTCTTCACCTGCCCGCAGCCGTGCCCGCCGGTTGCACAGCGCGAACGCGCTTCACCTGCTCGCCCGCCCGCAGCGCAGCTCGCTCACTGCCGGCTCGTGTCTCGCATTGAAATACCGCCGCGTCTGCCAACGGCCCAGTCCGCGGCCGCGCTTCCGTCCCTTGTGCTACAACACCGTCACGCCTGCATGCCCTTGCGCGTCAGACCATTGTCGACACTCGCAGACATCGCTCGCCAATTGCTCTAGACGATACACCTCGCCGTCGCGTGCTTCTTCGTCGCCGCTCGCGCCACCGCCACCATGAGCAACCTCGTCAACTACCAGCAGCCCGCGGCCACCCAGCAATGGAACCCGAACCAGCCTGCGCAACAGCAACCGCAACCCCAGCAGACGCCGAACGCGCAACAAGCTCCTCCGCCTCAGCAGCAGCAACAACCCCAGCAGCAGCCACAACAACCGCAACAGCAACAACCTCAGCAGCCCCAACAGCAGCAACAGCCTCAGCCGCAATGGTCGCCGCAGCCTCAGCAGAATGGCCAGTATGCACCCCGGCCCAATCAAGTAAGTGCCTTGCCAAGCCTAAGCCTGCATGCTGCGTAACCGTGAACATTTCATCTCTTCCCCACAACATTGCATACCTCCTCTTCCGTCCTCTCAATCAATAATCCCCGTGTCGCACCGCCACGCTTCTGCAAAAATGGGCGCGATCGATCCACAACTCGCCCAGCTGGCTGTGGCCGAGGAGGAAGCTAATGCTGATGCGACGAAGCAGATTCCGTCACTCTCACAAGCCGTTCCACCTCAGCCTCAGCATCCAGTACGTGCTATAATGACGCCATGTGTGAACGCGATTACTAACAATTTATTAGCCCGTCATGCAGGATCCATACCGCTCGTTGCCGCCGCCCGCGCAAATGTACCCGGGCTACGGCCCTCCCATGGGTTACGCGGCACCGGCCCAGCCCGCACCACGCCAGAGGACTGCTATTGCATGCAGATACTGTAGGAGAAGGAAGGTATGTTCAGTCAACCATGTTGAACGCGATGCGACAATGCGACATACTCGGCAACATGCGCATCGCATCAACTATGACATCGCGTCTTCACGCGTCGCATGGGAGCTTGAACTGACGCGTCGCTAGATTCGCTGCTCTGGATTCGATCAATCTGAAGATGGTCGCTGCACAAACTGCCAACGTTTCTCGCAAGAGTGCGTGTTCACACCTGTCTCTGCCCAGACCCAGGCCTTCGTGCCTGCTCACACAGTCTGGCGCGGCCAGCAGCCTCCGCCCAACGCTCAGCTCTATGGTACGTTTTGTAATCATCACCGCATATGGACAGTCGCTTGACTAACTTTCAGAAGGTGCCTACGGACAGCCACTGCCTCCCAACGGACAACAGCCTCAGCAGCAACGTGATCAGTATCCTCCCCAAGGCCAGCAGCAGCCTGGCCAGTACCCGCCGCCGCCTCCGGGCTACCAGCAACAGCCTGGCCAGCCTGTGTATCCTCATCCACCACAAGGTACGCCACCACAAATGCAGGGTCAAGAGGCTGGACGCAAGAGGGGAACCGATGAACCACACACACCTACACTTCCTCCTCCCAACCCCGGCGTGCAGGCATCCTTGCCTCGCGACGGTCAATACGCATACCCAGACCCTGCCATCCTCACTCCCTCAGTCGGTATGTCATCGTGGTTCACACATCTCGCCACCCAATACTGACTATTCCTAGATTTCGCAGGCGAGAAAGACGGCGACATGTCTGTTATGAGCGATGGCATGCCCAGAATGCCCCAGAGGACCAGCGAAATGAAGGATGCTCAGACGCAGACGGACGACGAACTCCTGCTGGGTTATGTGCCCAATAAGGAGCCGGTCTCCTAAGTTTCGCACGCCATAAGCTCAACTCGGAGGCGACCTGTTCACAAAACAATGGGTCATTGATTCTTTTGCAAGGCGTTCATCTTTTCGGTGGTCAATCTGTTTTTTTTGTACTGTTTTTGAGCGCCTGTCACTACCGCTTTTCCTGTTGAAAGTGTCGAGGCGGGTCTATTTTAATGGCGCAAGCCACAATTTCATGCGATGGCATGATCGAGAGTATTGTTTATGTTTTTGGAATGCCCGAAGGAAGAGTAGATTGCTAGTCTTGAAAGAACTGTACGCGTGTATGAAATAAAGCTGGAAAGACAGCCAAAGTTCCGTTTCAAAGTGGTTTTATCGCTCGTGCCAGCTGTTGTGGCTATCATACAAGGTATAATTACCGTAGAGACGATGCTTGTGATGGACACGTCCACCTATTAAAGGTACACCTCTCCCGTTGGATTCATGTCTAATTCGCCTATAGTGCCCACAGAGAGGGTATGCGTGACCTTGCGACAAGAAATTGTACCATAGGTTCTCGGTTCCATCATGCTGGCTCCATTACAACCCGTCGAACACCTCAGTCCGCAAGCAGCTGAGGCTTCATCCCTTCCGGCGTTCTTTGTGACTGCCCGACGTTTCGTAAACAAAAGACATCGACGCATTCGGATCCTTTGTCCACCCTTCTTCCAGGCTACAACGTTCGCTTTTCTACCCGATCGTTCGCTGCAAGTAGCGACAGCATGCGACAACAACGTCCTCAACAGCCTGCGAAGTCGAAGTTGATTTAGACAATAAGAGGCTTCGGCTCGGTCCTTGTCCCTTTGCCGTTTTCTGGGAGCGCTCAGCGGCAAGCAGAGTCACTCGGCTTGCGGTTGCGGCGCGTCGCGGGAAGCCGCAGCGAGAGACAGCGTCATTGTATCGCGAGGGAACGTTGTGGTATGACGAATTAAGAGTGAGAGCTGGGTGACTATTTTGAGCACGAAACATTTCGGATTGCAGCCTCTTCCTTTCTTCTGGAACCGACTGTTGGAGTCCGACGGAGTGCGAACAGCCTGAAGTTAATTGTTACGAAACCATGACTTCTTCTCTGGAATCATGGGCGGTGCCCAGGTTGCAGCAGTTACTGCCGCTGGACGAAGATAGCTTGAAGCAGATCATTACATATACAGACACTCTCCCCAAAGATGTCGCCGCGGAACACCTCAAGAACATGCTCGGAGACTCGCCTCAGGCCCTCGAATTCATCTCTAGTTTCAACATGCGACGCCAACGACCGCCGAATGAGGCAGCACCTAAGCCTGCTGCTCCAGCTCAACAGCAAGCGAGCAGATCGAACAATGCGACACCACGTACGGCATCACCAGCGTCTGGGAGCGAGGTGCCTAGAGCGAATCCAAGGCAGAAGAAGAAGAAGGCAAATATTCATGCGCTACCGGCACGTCAAGTGGAGGGTCATGGCGATGTGAGCGGCGGGTATCGTAAGCGCCAGGAAGATGACTACACATCGTCGAGGCCTGCGAGGCCAAGTCACAAGCAGCAAGTCGCAGACAACCTCGCACTCCATGACAAACCAGATGCCAAGCAGATGCCGCTCATAACGGACACGGCAGCGCCTGCGGCTAAATCATCGGCGTCTAGAGCACCACCTTCAGCTGCTGGACAACTGATATCAGATGCTTTGGCACCACCTTCAAAGAAGGGCTCTGCGGCTTCTTCGCGCAAAGCAAGTCCAGCGCCAAAAACCAAGATCAATCTCACTGGTGGCACGGCGATGCACGGTGCTTCCACTGCACTTTCAGATCTCGACTCTGCTATCCGTTCTCTCGAAATCCAAACGAACCCTTCACTAGCTTCCGACTCACCGGCAGACACCAAGAAGAGGAATTGCAATTGTATGGGCACACGGCACCCTCTACTCGACATGGCGCCCAACTGCATGTCGTGCGGCAAGGTCATCTGCCTTAAACAAGGCCTGGGACCTTGTACCTTCTGCGGCTCGCCAATAATATCCAACGAAGAAATCTCCAAAGTCCTTCGAATCCTGAAAGAAGAGCGAGGCGAAGAGAAGATGAAAGCCAATAACGCCTCGCACAAGAAAGCCGAAGTCGCCTCTGGCAAAGCCCGCGCCTTCACAGGTCGCGAGTTCCTGGCCCAGGCCTCATCCTCACAAAAACCCTCACCCTTGTCCTCGGCGCAGGCAAGCGAAGACGAAGACGCATTAGCTGCAGACAAGGCCAAAGCACACAGAGACAAGCTCCTCACCTTCCAAGCCAACAATGCCCGCAGAACACAGATTCACGATGAAGCAGCCGACTATGAAGTCCCCAGCACCGGCACAAGCATGTGGGCCAGCCCGCAAGAGCGCGCACAGCAGCTCAAGAAGCAACAACGTATGCTGCGTGAGATGAACTGGAACGCACGGCCGGAGTACGAAAAGCGCCAGATGGTCGCGAGCATCGACCTCAAAGGCGGAAAAATCGTGCGGCGCATGGCTGAGGTCGAGAAGCCTGATTTCTCGGCTGATGACGAGGACGATGTCGAGGATAGTGGCTTCCAGGCTCCTGCTCCCGAGGGTGGCAAGGGCGGCGCTTTCAGCAATAACCCGCTTGTCGGCGCGATGGTCAGACCCAAGGCCAAGGAAGACAAGGGGAAGGATGCGGAGAGAGAGAAACGCAGCACATGGCGCAGAGTGCAGATGGATGAGGATGATAATGAGAAGTGGATTTTGGATGGCGGAACTTATGGAGGAAGGATTGAGGGAAGAGTGTTGGGCGATGAGGAACATGCGCATGGATCATGACGCATATCAATTGGAATGCAGGCTTTGTGAGCATGCTTGCCACCGCTTTGAGAGATCTCAAAGGTCCTTCTAGATCGTGTTCGATTGCTTATAGAATTGAATTCACGCACACAGTGCCCATTGGCACTGGAAACCCTACCCAATCCAATCCCCATCATTTCCCAAAAGTTCCACTTCACCTCAACTCACCCATAATCGTCACGCCGCATCACGCTGCATCTCTCCTCGGCGCAAACGCCGTCCCGGCACTCTCGTCCGCCTCCAATCTCCCAGTCTGACCACCAATGGAATCCAGCGACCCTCCAATCCAGTTCTTCAACTTGCCCCAAACCGTCGGCGCTTTTCTGCCCTTTGCAATGAAAACTTGCCTCTCCTTCCTGCCCTCCTCGAAATCAAAAACCGCGGGCTCTTCCAGCACTTCAAATCCAAAATCTTCCAGCCCGGCCGCGTCGAAGAGACGCTTGATGCCGTCGGACGTGAAGCCGTGGTGCTTGATTGTGTGTTGCATGTGCGAAGGAGCGGTGGCGGCAGCGTTGTGGTCCTGATTTTGGCTGTGGCGGTGAGAGTGACCATGGGAGCCATTGGGTTCGAATGGAAGGAAATCGACAATGACCAATACTCCCGTGTCAGCTTTCAGCCTCTCGGCCAGTCTCTTGACGGCCAACGGCGGATCTTCAAAGTGATGGAAGCCCAGTCCTATCGCAGCCACATCAAAATTGTAGAACTCTGCACCGCTGAGCTCAGACGGGACTTCGGCGCCGAGTAAGTCTCCGACCACAGCATTCGCCTGCTCGAGTGAGAGACCAGACGAGCGCGCAGCTTCGTTGTAGTGCGAGACCATATTCTCGCTGATGTCGATGCCGCGGATCTGGGTGACATAGCTGCCTAGAGCTTTGGTCACGGCTCCTGTGCCACAAGCGTAGTCGAGAAGGCGGACTTCACGGTCCGGGTCTTCGGGTGTGGTCCATTGTGCTCCGAGCCAGGTTTTGCGCTGTTGCAGTGCTTCGGCGACTTGTTGGGAGATGCGGACTTGCCAGGCTTTGGTATTGTAGGTTGAGGCTAGGTCGCTGTGGGTTTATGGTTAGTTTGTGGTATGGTGGCGGATGAGAGTAGTCTAATGGTAACTTACTCGAATGCCTTACGATTGGCCTCTGTGAAAACGCTCATGTTTGTTTGAGTTGAGGCAATGTGATAGATTTCAATAGCTTGGTGTACAAGATAAGTTGTTGGGCTTTACATATTTATGTGCTTTCGATGGTAGACGCCTATAGTGTTGCGGTCACGAAAGTTGCCGACTCGACGAAAGTGGGGAAGTCGGAGACATTCCAAGGTTTCCTTCTCGCCGATGCAAGGCCATGCCTTTGCCTTCTATCCATTCTCTCCGGGAAGGAATCCAGTTGCTCTGGCGAATATCGTCTATTCCTCTGCAGCTGCTTTGGTAGCTGTAATCAAATGTCACGTAAGGCGGGAGGATGACTATACATCTGTGCATGCTCACTCATCACCTGCAAGCTGCATTGGCATGGTTCATTATGCGTACACGCCAGACCAGACAAGTATAAGCATCACCATCTACAGCATAAGTATCGCTTCTCTCCCCTCCTGTGTCATGATCCCATAGCTTTCACATATTCTCCCTCCAGCATGGCCTCCAACGCCCATCTTTTAGCAGCAGCCAGTGTGCCGGCCTTGCTCTGCCCGCAAGGCACCAAAGTTCATATCCTCAACCTGGGCACGATGCGAGTCGACGATGGATGGTAAGGTCTCTTCTACGTCCCAATGGAAACATTCTCGCTGTGCATGCAACGGTGACCTAACATCGCATAGGCTTCTGCAAGGCGCCAACAGCAGCCGCTCCAGCGACCCGGACCCAGAGAACAAGAGCCGCGATCTGATCATCATGGCTGTACTGATCGAGCATCCGCACATGGGTCTCATTTTGTTCGAGACTGGTTGTGCTGAAGACGTGGAGATCGTGAGTACTCGCAAATCATCTTGGACGGCATGGATCCCTGTCCTGACCAGCATACCATAGGAATGGGGTGTAGCTCTCACCGACGTCTTCCCACGGACGGTCTATACTGAGGAGATGAAGCTTCCCAACGCCATCAAAGCCACCGGCAACGACATCAAAGACGTCAAAGCCATCATCATGGGCCATCTCCATCTCGATCACGCCGGCGGGCTCGAACACTTCCTCGGTACCAATGTCCCAGGCAAGTAATATCTATTCTCCTAGAGCTACTCAAGCTAACACTGCACGCAATATCCAGTCTACGTCCACGAAGAAGAGTTCAAACACGCCACCTGGTCCGTCGCCACTAAAACCGACAGCAGCGTCTACCTCGCCTCCTACCTCTCCCTGACCGCTCTGGACTGGCAGACCTTCTCCATGTCAACCTTCGAGCTCTGCCAAGGAATCACCCTCCACCACAGTCCCGGCCACACGCCCGGTCTTTGCCTCATGCAGATCAACCTGCCGCGCGATGGCACATTCCTGTTCACAACAGACCAGTACCACATTCGTGAGAACTACGAGAACTCAGCGCCGCAGGGTTGGCTGATGCGGGATCAGAGAGCTTGGATTCATAGTCATCAGATGATACAAAAGCTCGTGAGGTTGTTTGGGGCGAGATTGGTGTTTGGGCATGACCTGCAAGTTGTGCAGGAGCTGCTGGCGGAGAAGAAGGTTCTAGAGTAAATCGAACAGAATGACAGTACCCGTACGTATGTCTGCACACATGTCGGTATGTTTCGAATGCTACGACCAGCTGCTATAGACGTTCATCAGGAAATTTTCTACCATTGAGATACGCTTGAGACTCTCAAGGTCTCGCAGCGGCGAATCTGCTAATGCCTTCTGACAAAGTGGATGAGTTGGATCTGCTATCCGTCGAGATGGCAATCATAACCGGATGCGACGTGCGACTCCCTGGGATCTTAGACGCAACGTGATCTGTGCCTCGCTTCGCAGGTGGGTCATGCTCTTGTGAAGGCAAACAAAGAACCGTGGAATAGGGACCTACTCGCCGCTGCGGCGCGTATGGCCAATTTTGGAGAGCACAGGTGTCATGACAGACGCCAAAGCTGGGCAATATCACAAAATGACAAAGACTGAAAGGCGGACTGCTTTAGCATTCATGGAGCATGGTATCGCTACCATATCTAATTTTCGTAAGGAACAACCATTTGAGTGGTGATCCCCGGATTGGTACGAGCTACCGTTCGCTTGTGCAAGAGCATGCAACACCTTCAAGGTCTGCTCGCGACGATCATGGTTCTCGTGACATGTTATGCGCTCAATCAAACTACAGCAAATCAGTCTCGGTATCCAATAGCAGCGAAGTCCAGATATACTTACCGGTGTCAAGAAGCTCTCCGCCACGAAACGTGCCCTAGCGTTCAAGAAGAGCTTCATCTCCGAGATCTCCTTGTCCACATCCTCCATGAACTGAATGATGAAATCCACCAGCTTGTGCTTCAGCATCTCCTCGGTGTGGAAATTGGTGATGAGGAAGGAAATGTCATAGCCCTGCCAGAAATCCATTTAGCAACGAGCCCAGTACATGCGCAAGATTCCGCCTCAACCTACCTCGATAGGCTTCCTCCTCAGGATGAAGAAAGCCTCCGCTCTTTGCGTCAAGAAGCGCGTGAACTTGTGCACCAAGATATGTTCAATCTCATCCGCCTGTTTTATCCTTATGCTGACGCGCACGCTGTTGACCGAGGGTTCAATGAGGACACGTTCTTCTTGGTTTCGCGCAACAGTCAATGGGTTCAAGATGAGCTCTGGTGAAGTCCGTGCCTCGATTTCGGGGACATTGTGTCGTTCGCTTGCTTGCGAAGCAAAGTTGGAGAGTGATAGGGCGGCGGTGAGGGTGCTCCGGACGCAAGAGAGGTATGGCCTGAGTGATTGAGACTGGAGGGGAGTTAGCGGGGCAGTGTTGTGGTTGTTCTCGCTGAACGTGCCATTGCAGAAGAGGACGACGGGTTTTGCTAGCGCATTCGGCAGCTACACGGTCGAAGTCCAGTATTCGTTGTCGCAGTCGATTTCCTGGAAAATGGTGAGGCTGTATGTAGTTTATAGAGCTATTGTGGCTGCTGGCTGCCATCCGCTCCCCAGACACAGCTGACGTCCTTGGTCTCTGGAGAGCGGGTCATGAATTGCCGAAGTCGGCCCGGCTTTAGCTTGCAGACGCATGTAGGAGGTATTCACTTCACATCTTGCAAGGATAACTTGACATGCTTCACGCCAAAACATAGTATGCAGCACGGAGGCGACATCGGATTGTCGTGCAAACTTCATTGGCATAGTCGAACGTTCTGGATGCTGTCCTCACGCGAACCGTCTGGATTCAACATTCCAAGCAATGGCATGTCACGAGACACAGCAAGCGATATTGTGAGCTGGCAACGAACTTCAACCCAAGCGAATGATTATTATATACCAGTGGCAGTTCCTGGTAAACTCACACACAAATTACGCTACACTATCAAGCATCTGCCTACGCAAACAATTCTGCCACAAAAAGATCGCAAACTATGTCCGCTCCATTCCATATACTCTTCCCAGAAATCTCAAACAATCATCAACCCGCCCGCTGCGTCCCAATGAATCCATTCGGGTAAGTAGCCCCAGCTGTACACGTCGAGTTACCGGGGCAAGTAGCAAGACTGGCCGTAGTCCACACCGTCGTGTAGGCTGTCACTCTGTTTGCGCAGACAGTGACAGTCTGGATGTTGATCGTGGGTAGAGACACCTTGTACGCAGCCACAGTGCCAGGCTTACCGATCGTGCCCGTCACAGAGCTGAAGAGACTACAGCTTGTACCGTCGGTGGCCACAGCAACGCAAGCAGCGTACTTGTCGCACTCGGACAAGCACGATTGGATAGTGTACGACTGTGCTTGGCGGCGGTAAGTGGGATTGTACGGCGTACCGGCGAAGCCTTGGTCGCAATAGACCGTGTATGTGGCGCCGCTCGCGTCAGTGTAGTTGCTGTTGTTGTAGGCTGGGCAGAGAGTTCCGGCGGGAGATGAGGCAGAAGAAGTCGTTGAAGCTGGAGCTGTGAAGCTGCCGCCGTACGTTGGCGGAGGGTTGCTAGAAATGACTGGGCTGGATGTGCTTCGGCCAGATGGTGGAGGTGAATTGTTAGACGGCGCCAGGCTGGACGTGCTCTGCCCATAAGGTGGTGGGGAATTGTTCGAGGGTGAAGCACTGCCACTGCTGCCGTAGATCGGAGGCAAGTTGCTCGATGCCGACGCGCCCGGCGTGCTGCTTGACACGACCACTCCTCGTGATGAGCTTGCAGAGCCAGACATTGGACCGCTCGACGAGGCCACACCCGGTGACGATTGGCTGACCACTGTGGCCATACCACTCGAAGAACCTGAAACGCCACCAATTGGAGAGCTCTGCATTCCGGGGATACTAGACGATGGCAATCCTCCAGGCGTCGAAGATGCGCCACCAGGATTCGTGTACTGACTGGGAGGCGAAACGACTGGAACTGAACCGGAGCGGCTTGAGCTCATCATTGAGGACATGCTAACAGAGGAGCTGTCGCCGCCATAAGTTGGATTGAGAAGCGCAGAAGAGGACGATGATGATGTGAGACTCGAAGCTCCGACTGAACTGCCTGTCATGCTTGGCGTCGAGATGGCTGGAGAGGATCCAGGGCTGCCGCTCATAGACGAGACTACTCCCAATGAGCTGCTGGATGTGCCATACACTGGCGGTTGTGCCGACGTCGTGTATGCAGTCACAGAGGGTCGAGGAGCAGTGTAGACCGTGCTAACATCTGGCGGTCGAGTGGCGGCAACTGCAGGCGGTCCGGTCGTAACCACTGTGGTACCCGTAATCTCGCTGCGAGGATGTCAGTACAGCTTCTGCTTGCGATCAGAGCAATATCGTCATACCTGAACAATGTACAATCATCTCCGACGTAATTAGCTCCCACGCAATTGGTCTCCAAGTTACACAGAAGCAAGCATTCGTTGACGTTCGATGTCACTGCTCGTTTGGTGACTTTGCCAACGTATTGCTTGGTACCGTATGTGACATTGTAAGTGTTTCCGTACGGATCCTGGCACAGTGAGTCCTGATTGCTCGATGATACAGTTGCAGCATTCGTTCCAGCGCCGCACGTTGGGATTGGGCTCATCTCGGACGAGAAGCTGCTGATGCTGATATAAGTGGGCGACAGAGTGGTCGTAACCTGGTCATCAGTTGTGGACCCTGCGGAAAAGCCGTCACTCGAGCTTGAAGACTCAGGCTCAAGGGAGCTGAGAACGGAACTGTCTTGAGATGACGAAGCTTCCTCACTGGAAGTTGAAACTGCCACCGACGAGCTTGAAATAACTTCCGATGAGGTCTGGACATCTGAGCTACTCTGCGATTCGCCACCGACTTCACTCGAAGAAGACTCCAATGCTGACGAGCTAGCAATGCTCGAGACTGATGAAGAGACATCTGTGGTGATATCTGTGGCGCTGTCTAAAGATGTTGTTGATTCAACAGCCGCGGAGGTAGTAGATGGACTTGGCGAAACAGAAGGACTCATAGACGAGGAGTCGCTGCTGGAGTCCATCGTAGAGCTGTCAACTATGAGTGAGCTAGACGAGCTCAAAGATGATGTCGTCGTCGTTTGGAACTCAACATCAGCTGACGAGCTGGACGACCCCAAAGACGAGGTAGTAGTCGGCAGATCCATCATCGTAGAGGAAGTCGAACTTGACGTCGTGGTTTGCATGTCCATCGGCATAGAAGAGCTAGAAGATGATGTGGTAGTCGTTCCAACAGCGACAAGAGCGGAAGAGCTGGAGGAACTCGAGGATGAAGTCGAGGATGTCGTGGTGGGCATATCCATATTTGCGGAAGACGACGAACTAGTGATAGATGAGCTCGAGCTTGTGCTCGTTGTGGTAGTGCTCGTTGTGATTGTTGTTGTGGTCGCGGGCAATGACGACGAGGAGCTCGAGGACGATGTGGTGACTTGATCATTCGCGCTACTAGAAGATGAGCTTGTTGAAGCGGTCGACGAGGAATATGTGGTAGTAGTCGTTGTGACATCGTTCACGGAAGCGGAAGAACTCGTCGATGACGAGGACATAGAAGACGAGGGGCTCGAAGTGGTGCTCGTTGAGGTAGTGCTCGTTGTTGTTGTCGTTGTTGTCGCTGGAATTGACGACGAGGACGAAGAGCTGGATAAAGTGCTAGATGAACTTATCGAAGTCGAGGATATAGATGACGAGGAGGAGGAGCTCGATGAAGTGCTCGTGGTAGTGCTCGTTGTTGTAGTTGTCGGTATTGCTGGAATTGACGACGAGGACGAAGAGCTCGATGAAGTGCTGAATGTACTTATCGAGGTTGAGGAAATAGACGAAGAGGACGAGGAGCTCGATGAGGTGCTCGTCGTAGTCGTTACCGTTGTTGATGGCACTGATGATGACGACGATGAAGAGCTCGAGGTAGTGCTTGTCGTGGTCGTCGTTGTGGTCGGAGGCTTGGAAGACGACGAACTCGACGAAGAGCTTGTTGTCGTCGTCGTAGTAGTTGTGAACAAGACCCTATTGACATAGTATCTGACATTGATCATGGCGACAAGGGTGTTATCGTAAGTTGTGCCAGTGAAATCCTCGTTGTCACCCGATTTCAGCTGGCATGTACCTCCACCGACACCATCCACGCCGCCATACCATACGACGCCAGTACATCCATTATCTGCGTCAGTCGGATTGATGGCAGCACTACAGAATCCGAAACAGTCGTTGAACGTCTGGGCGTCCCGGAAGCTCATGATACCTCTATTGGTGCCTTTTCCACAACCAATAATGTATGAGTTTCCGGTTGAATCTGTGATCGTCCTCCCGTCATCGCCGGGGCATTGGTATGCCGGACTGGGTGTTCCTGAGCTACTAGAAGAGCTACTGGTAGAGCTACTGGTCGTTGTGGTTGTGAAAGCAGTACTCGTCAAGCTGCTAGATGTGGACTGGCTGCTGGAGGTGCTCATACTCGAAGAAGTAGAAGATCCAGTGCTCGAAGTTGAGGTGGACATTGAAGATGAACTTGCGCTTGGGCTAGACATGCTCGAGCTGCTGCTGCTGCTGCTGCTGCTACTGCTGCTGCTGGTTGTGCTGTCCGTCCTAGAGCTTGAGCTCGAAGTCGAGATGGACATTGAAGACGAGCTTGAGCTTGGACTTGACATGCTCGAGCTACTGCTGCTGGACGTGCTGCCCGTACTAGAACTTGAGCTGGAAGAACTTGAAGGATCACTTGGCGGTCCGGCGGAGAAGACGACGGCACCCGCAGGCTGAGTGATGAGGTAATCGCCCAGAGATTTGTAGTAGCAGTACTGTGAAGGCTGGCCACTCTGAACCCATGAGACACCCCAGCAGTCAGCACCAAGATCGAACACACATTGATCAAGACAGTTGGCAAGGTCGAATGCAATCCTTCTAATATTAGTCCCAGTTGAGAAGTAGTCTTTGTAACAGTAGACTTGGTACTGTTTCTGGGAAACTACACCATTTCCGTCGATTACGGTTTCATTGTACCGTTGGTTGTCGCTCCTAGGGCAGTCCAGGGGAACCGTCGGGCTCGCTGAAGCAGAAGAGCTGCTCGAAGTGGATGAAGTACTAATGCTGGTGGAAGACCTTGAAGAAGAGCTAGTCGACGGTGAGCTGGTTGCAGATGAGCTAGTTGAAGACGAGCTAGTCGACGGTGAGCTGGTTGCAGATGAGCTACTTGAGGACGAGCTCGAGGTAGAGGCTGTTGCCGAACTGGAGGTGCTCGAGGAAGAACTAGCTGTCGAGGAGGTCGATACGCTGGACGAGGTTGACACACTCGAGGATGTTGATGCACTCGAGGAGGTCGATACGCTGGACGAGGTTGACATACTCGAGGATGTTGATGCACTCGAGGAGGTCGATGCGCTGGACGAGGTCGACAAGCTGGAAGAAGTCGACACGCTGGAAGAAGTCGACACGCTGGAAGAAGTCGACACGCTGGAAGAGGTCGACGCACTTGAGGACGCCGATACGCTAGACGATGTCGACGTGCTGGACGACGTTGACAAGCTGGACGAAGTCGAAGCACTCGAGGACGTCGAAACGCTAGAGGATGTCGAAACGCTCGAGGACGTAGAAACACTGGACGACGATGTCGACACACTCGTAGAAGACGACGACGAAGCCGTCGAGGTCACAGAGGGTGCATAGATCAGGCCTCTATTAGGATCGGTCCATCGGTAGAAGTAGTCCATCACGTAAGGACCCAAGTTGATAGGAGCTTGCGCGTTCCATGCAGGATTCGGCCAATCGTGAATCCAACCGGTGATTCGGAAGTGCTGTATCCTACCGAGCTCGCCAGTAGCATTTCCATACTGTATCAATGTCGTCGCCGCATTTACAGTGGTCGTGTAAGTATCTGTAGCAACGCCTTGACGAATGGCCCAGGCGTTCAGCCAGCGGGGAATGGTAGGCAAGACAACAGCAGGAACACCACGACTGGCTTGGCCATTGTAGTTGATCTGTGTATCAGCCGTTCCGTGCGTCTCGAAGATCGCCATGTTGTTCCTGCCGGGACTGCAAGGGTTTTGGACAGGCGTGTTGGTATCAACAAGCGATGGATCAACAGAGTTGGCCGCAGCTCCTGAATAGAATGCCCCAGAGTTGGGAGCGATAGCTGCGAATGTCACACTAAGCTCAGGGTCGCATGCGATGACACCACAGAAGCCGCCGCCATTGCTGTGTCCTACAGCAAAGACACGTCTAGTGTCGATACAGAATTGGTTCTTGATGTTAGCCACCAATGTTTTGAGGAAATCCCTGTCGCGTTGCTGATTGTTGGGAGAAGACTGTCCAGAAGTACCATACATCGGATTTGATTCGTAACCTGCAGGGTTACCGGCACCTTGAACATATACCATGATAGCGTATGGGTTCACAACGCTGTCATCCATGCCGGTCTGAGATTCGATGGTGGCTGCCGTTGCACCATTTCCATGGAACCCGAAGATAACGGGCGATGCCTTGTTAGTATCGTAATATTGTGGTATGTGTACGTAGTAAGTCCTCTGAATGCCATCAGATGGTGTGAGGGTGAATTGGACGCTTGGGCCATTGGGAGTCAAGCCGCCTGGTAAAGCTGATCCACACCCGCCGCCTGTTTGTGCCACTGGTGCAATATAGTTCGGGTTGGGCGGAACGTATCGGATCATAGCTGCTTTAGTGGCAGTGGAGGAGAATGTGCCGGTGAAGGACGACTTGAAGTAACATGTGCCATCATATACAGCAGCCCTGCAACTCGGTGAGGCGTCGCATTTCAGCATGCAATCATTGATGCTAGTCGCGGCTGCACTGCCGTAGGAATTGGGATTGGTGTCTACGCCACAGTAAACCGTATATTTGTTGCCGCACGCATCCGTGTAGTCGCCAATGAGACCCCTGCCCGAATTTGCGGCATCAGAACATGACAACGTTGTCAACGATGGCGGGTTTGGTGTTAGTGTACAAGTGCTGGTCGAGGCAGCGGCTGAGGATGTGGAGGTGCTAGACGAACTCAAAGTGGGTAGCGGTGCTTGTGCTCGCTTGGCCGCGAAATTGGTGTATGTCGAAGGAGTATCCCCACTTGGATTGGCGCCCGTCCTCAAGTAACACTTTCCAATGCTGGCTTCAGTATCTTTGGGTTCAGGGCTACCAGCGTAACTATATGAGACGCCTGTACAAGAACCGCTGGCGTCACACAGTGCAAGGCTGTTCCACATCATCAGTATACAGCTTTCAGGTGGTCAAGAGCCTATCAAAGACATACCACGCCGCTTCGTTCGCTACAGTTTGAGGGGTGCCAGCAACGCTCGAAGAATCCGCTCCACAGGAAATTGCGTACTGTCCGGAGGCATCGGTAGTAAATGTGCCCCCGTTAGTTCCAGGGCACTATCCGTTGTTAGAATGTTGTAGTCTATGTTTTAGGGGTTTCTTCACTCACTGGTATACGAGGCGCAGGGGTAAGACGCCTGGCAGCAGCATAAATCGTGCCGGACCCTGCAATGAAATTTCCTGCTGTCGATCTCCAGTAACATCTGCCAGTACCAGTGGTGGGATCCGCTAGAAGATATCATCAGTTCATGGGCTCCATTCTGCAGTCGGGATGACACATACCATTGACTGTTCCGTCATAATGGAAAGAAACGCATCCCGGTCTATTGTCACAGCCCTTCCAGCAACCATAGATACCTTGGTTTGAGGTGCCCGAATTCTCAAATGAGGTAGAATCAAGAGAACTTGCGCATCTAACTTCCCAAGTCGCTCCGAATCTGTCGGTATATCTGCCACCAGCAGGATCGGATCCTCCTGCGCCGCAGTTTGCATTCGGGCTCCAAGGAGTTGACGGGGCAACGGTTGCAGCAGGAGGCGCTGTGGTCGTGGTCGTCGTTGTTACTACTGGTGGCGGCGCAGGCGTAGTCGTCGTTGTGGTTGTCACGACTGGCGGAGGAGCAGGCGTGGTCGTGGTCGTGGTCGTAACTACAGGCGGAGGAGCAGGAGTTGTCGTAGTTGTAGTTGTCACGACTGGCGGAGGAGCAGGCGTGGTCGTGGTCGTGGTCGTAACTACAGGCGGAGGAGCAGGAGTTGTCGTCGTTGTAGTTGTCACGACTGGCGGAGGAGCAGGCGTGGTCGTGGTCGTGGTCGTAACTACAGGCGGAGGAGCAGGAGTTGTCGTAGTTGTTGTCGTTACAACCGGCGGCGGCGCCGGCGTAGTAGTGGTTGTGGTTGTGACTACTGGCGGAGGCGCGGGAGTAGTAGTTGTGGTGGTTGTGACTACTGGCGGCGGTGCAGGCGTGGTAGTAGTTGTGGTTGTGACTACTGGCGGAGGCGCGGGAGTAGTTGTAGTTGTGGTAGTAACAACAGGCGGAGGAGCAGGAGTCGTCGTAGTAGTGGTCGTGATTATTGGCGGGGCTGGAGTGGTCGTAGTTGTAGTTGTCACCACAGGGAGGCCTGGGTCCGTAGCCGTTGAAGACGAGGTCGAGGCCGTGGTCGTGGTCGTGGTCACAGTCGTGGAGAAGACGACTTGGCGGGCAACTCTTGACATCCAGTGGACCGTAGCAGTGGTACCAGCAGGTCCAGTGTATGTTGAGCCATACTTGAAATAACAAGTTGCGGGACCATCGTTCTTCGTGGCTGCCTCAACCGAATCCGCTCGATCAGCGCCTTGGTAATTGTAGCGAACTCCCTCGCAATTCGTAATCGAATTGCATGAATCAACACAAGCATATATGTCGGGTGCCTGTTGTGAGGGTATGTTCGCAGAATTTTGGGCATCCATATCGGTGCCACAGTACACTTGCCAGGAATAGCCTCTACTGTCGATCCACCTCATTCCATTGTAGAAAGGACACTGCACGCAATTCGTCAGGTTCTCCGGCGCCTTACAGTACGTTGTCATGCAAACTTACCGGCATCTGCGTATTCGGTCTGACCAGAGCAGCGACTCCGTAAACGGTTGCATCGGTAGTGAAAACGAGAGGGTCATTATAGAAGGCACACGTCCCCGAACCAACCGTGTCGCTCCATTGGGCATACGGAGTGTTCATATTAGACAGGAAGCGGAAACCGGTGCATCGTGGGCGTTTTGCGCAGCCCTTTGCGCAGGCATACCAGCCCTGACTGTTGGTGCCAACACCCATTTCGTAGGGTGTTCCGGTAAAGGCCATTCCACACCTAGTGTCCCATATACCACCAAATTTATCGGTGTAGGCGCCACCAGTAGGATTCGGACCACCGAGCGAGCATGTAGGCGAAGGTCTCCATGTTTGAGGAGGTATCGGGGATTGTGCCCATGCTTGTAAAACTGCAGTGCTAGCAAGAGACAATAGTGCAAGGCTGGCCCTCGAAAAGAATGATGAGGACGCCATTGCAAGACTGCCTTGAACGAGTGACGACAGTATGAACGAGAGAGTGTGAGCAGCTCTAGGGAGGGAACGGAGAGGAGGAGACATAGCGACACCTACCGTGGCCCTGTCCAGACCTTCCGCGCGGTGTCAACACGACTTGCATTCCAGTCATTTCGTTCCCGTGGCGCCGATCAAGCGATGGCAATCCGATGGCATGGGTTTTCGTCTCCTGACTGGCAATAATGAAATTGTTGAATATTATCCTGTTCGACATGGTAAAGGTGGTTTATGCGGTCATGTCAACCCGTCGATATCACGCCTGATGAGCCTCATCGCGAGGCGAGTAGAGATGCCGTGCGGACATTCTCGGGAGTATTGCCGTTCTAGCAGACCCGCTGTCGCATCTGTGTACATTCTGGCATATATACTGGCGTGATCAAAGTGCGCAGCACAAGTGGCGAGTCCAGGAGGTTTCCAGCCTCGCGCTTTCGACAAAAACAAGCCCCAGCGCTCAATCTGGTCAGGTAGGTAGGTAGGGTTGTAGCCTAAAAGGTGCATTCAACCACATGCACACGTGCATGCATTTGCACACATTGCAGATACATGTAACCGCCTGTTTTTGCATTTCATTGATAGTTGATGACATGTAAAAAAGATATCTTGTATAATGTGTAGCTATATTGCTACTTGATGCACAGATGATCGCTACAATCCATCCAGAAATCCTACACGAAGAATTCGTATGCCAGCAACCAACACATGCATGAAAAACTCATTTACAAAGAGTCTTGTTGACAAGCGTCTAGTGTCTAATTTTGACCAACATATAACAGAATATGCAGTCACATGTTTGCTCCAACAGCACATGCCCAAAACGCTTTGCATCCCAACCTTGTAGTGTCGTACATGCTCGCAATCGCAAGCCTGACCACAAGGCTCTCGCACAAAAAGTCAGCCAGCAAACACCCGATAACCCCATACAACCCAATGCAACGCCAAATCAATTATCAAGATCAATCCAAAACCTCTCCCTAATCCTTTCTCCGAAGTAATAAAACACTAGCGGCGCCGGCGCAATCGCGACAGAAAGGAAAGCGAAGACCGAGATTCCCCAACCATAACCCAATTTCTCGAAGATCACCGGAGCGAAAAGCGGCGTAATACCACCCAATATGCTCCTGAAAGCCGCACCGGCAGCGATAGCACTGGCAGCGTACTTCTCAAAGCTGTCGATATAGTAGTTCTGGCACGTGTTCAAGATCATGACCTGGCCAATACCGTAGAAGAACGTAGCAGCGATAGAAGCGAACCAATGCGCGTGCAATTCCACGGTCCACGCGAACCAGAAAAGGGCAATCGGAATGAAAGTCGCTCCTATGTTTGCCAATGGCAAGCGATATTCGGGTTTAGCTTTGCCACCGTTGCGGGCGGCAAGGGAATTGTAAACGCTGTCGATGCGCGGGACGAGGAACCAGACTGCGGTCAGGAAGCCTAGGCCGGGTCCGAGGTAGAGAAGGCCGACCTTTTCGGTGGAGAAGCCGTAGTTGTCGCCGTAGATGGGTTGCATGTTGGTGTAGATGCTGAAGGTGGTGCCGAAGATGAGGGCTTGGTAGGAGCTCATGACGAGGACGATGGGTTGGAAGAGGATGCGGAGGGGGCGGGTCAGGGAGCGGCGAAGTCTGACGGACATAGGTCGTTCGTCTTGGCCTTCGATGCGGTACATGTTGGGATGGCCGCTTGGTTCTTGCTCGAGCTTTTGCTTGCGTCGCTCTAGGAGGACAGGAGCGTAGGTTTCGCGGAGGAAGATGAAGCCTGCTGCTGTGTTGATGCAGCAGACGATGGTCATTGTCCAGAAGATCCAGCGCCAGTCTGCGCGCTGTACGATTACACCTCCAAATAGAGGGCCCTGTTACACATATCAGCATCAGTGCACGATAGCGAAGATCCCTCCATGCTTACCAGCGTCGGACCCAGCAATGGCCCTAACAGATACCATCCAAACACGCCCGCTCTTTCTTGTGGTAGAAACATATCACTAATAGTACCACCACCGTTTGCAATCCCAACCGAGCCAAAGAACCCACTCAATGTCCTCATAGCAATCAATGTCTCAATATTCGGCGCAAGCGCACTCGGAATCTGCAGAAGCGCAAAACAAGTAAAGCACACAAGGTACAGCTTCCTGCGACCAAAAGTCTCCGACATAGGCGCAAGAAGTAAAGGCCCCAGGCCAAGCATGATCACAAACCCGGTCGTGCAGCCGATGACCACCTGGGGCGTGCTGTCCAACGAGTCGGCGATCTGCTGGATTCCAGGAGTGAACATGGAGGATGCGAGAGGCGAGAGGATGCTCATGGCTGCGATGACGGCGACGTTGACCATCTTCGTTCTTCGCGACCATTGCCGTGGGTTCTCAGGATCCGTGTCATCGAAACTCAAGACTTTGCGCGTATCGTGTACTTCGCCGTCGTCGCGCTGGATCAGCGGTTCTCTCTCGCCATCTCGGCGCTGGTCCTGATTCGCCATGTTCGTATCTGCTTCCCTGCTCTTATCCTGTGACCGTGATGTGGGAGGAATGTTGCGAAAAGCGCAAAGATTCATGGAACGGTGAAAAAAAGAAACAAAGGAAAGGAAACGATAGACCTACATCTCCCCGTGGCAGCCTCTGTGCCGAACCCGTCGCGTGTATGCTTTGCACGGTTGCGTAGGGATCGATGACGATCGGTCCAAGGGTCAGAGTGATGCACTTGGAAGATCTCCCGCTTCAGATCTCCCCAGCGCACGCGATGCTGGCCGAGAATCCGAGAGCGCGCTAGTACAATATTGCGGACTTAAGAGGATTTAAACATATATGATCGAGAACACCTATATCGATTGTTATATGGTGTCATCATTAGCAATGGAGAGGTTTTGATCGATAATTTGAATCGCTGCAACGATTTGGACGTTTGGGGGATTGATAGTGTAAGCTGGTGCTAGTTGTGAGCACACGACAGTCAAGTGAAGTCTCATGCAACAACGAACATCAATGATAATAGGTCAATGCAGTAATTTCAGACTCATATGTCATTTCATAATACTCTATGTTCCTCATATCGACTCCCCAGCCTGACACTAGCATCCAGCGCAGGCTATGCCGAACAGATCGTAAAGGCTCATGATCAGCTCCTTGGAGCATCCTTTTTACCATCGCCATAATCCCAAATGTAATGCTCAATAAACACATCGTTAACTCTGTCGTCGTTTGATCTACTGGGAAGAACCGCCTGTGATGCTTGTTAGTCTCCGTTCCGTCATGTTTGATCTATCTGCTAAACCTACCAGAGATGGTGATAACCTGGCCGTTGACCCAGCCACCGTCCTCGGAGGACAGGAAGCCAACAACACGGGCAACATCTTCGGGGGTAGCGCAGCGGCCGAGAGGGCAGTGGTCGGCCATCATCTTCTCGACGGTGGCGGCTTCGATGTCGGGGGTAGCACCACTGTAAGAAAGTCAGTAATAATTATAAAACCTCAACGACAGGGGATTACTGGCGGGATATAATGCTGAAAAACAGGCGGATTAGCGACGTTCTAGACCATTAGGTGGTGAATTGAAACTTACCCAAGCGTTCTGAGTGAACATGTCACTCTTGATGCCACCAGGGGCAACACCGTTGACAGTAATGCCACGAGCGCCGAAATCAGTAGCGAAAGCCTTGATCAGACCAATGACAGCCATCTTGGAAGCGTTGTAAAGAGCGTGGTCCTTGACACCAAGCAGGCCAGCGGCAATAGAAGACATGAGAATCACACGGCCGTTGTTCTCAACGTGCTTCCACGCAGCCTGGCCAACAAAGAACTGCGCGCGAGTGTTCAGGTTGAAGACGTGGTCGAACTTCTCCTCGGTGATCTCCTCGGTCTTGTCCCAGCTCTCGGTGCCGGAGTTGCTCATGACGATGTCGATCTTGCCGAAGTGCTTCTTGGCTTCGGTGAAGAGGCGCTCGATCTCGGCGGGCTTGCTGACGTCGGCTTGGATGGAGATGGCTTTGGCACCGGTGCCGGTCTCCTCAATAAGTTTGCAGACCTCATCGGCGGACTCCTTGCTGTTGGCGTAGTTGACGACGACGCTGGCGCCGCGGCGGCCGAGCTCGATGGCGCAGCCACGACCGATACCACGGCCGGCACCAGTAATGAGGGCAACCTTTCCGTGGAGGGAGGCGGTGAGGACGGTGACGGGAGCTTGAGACATGATTGTGGTGTTGTTGTTTGGATTGATGTTGTTGTTAAAGTCGATCGAAGTGATGAACAGAAAGTCGACGCTTTGGGTATCTTAGTTGCAAAGAAACAAAGTTGTAAGATGAGAAAGCAGTGAGAGATGGAAAAGTAAAGCGGTGTCAAGGGCGGAACTAGAGGGGGAATAGCAGGAGAAATAATAATGCCCTTCCCTTGTCCGTTACCAGCCCCAAACCTTGCAGCAGCGTCGGCCGGCCTTTCAGCGCTGCGCGCAACGGCAATAGTCGATGAATAGAAACACAGGGTCGTGCTCGGGGTCGTCGGCTTCATGCAGGTACTACGAACGAGCCCGCAGGAGTAGTACAACTTGTCCAACCATCGGCCGGGCTTTGTTGGAGAGCCGTTGCAATGGGTGGATGTCGACGACTTTGAAGTTCAGCCAGCCAGCTCAGCAAGCGGAGGCACAACAGAACAGGGCGTTGGCCAGGCTGAACGATCAACACACAGCACAATGCAATGCAGTACGAGAATGGTGCAGCGATTGCAGCAAGTGGCCAGACACACACGCAGACACCCCTCATTCTCGCGTGGTATGCAGCCATCCACGCTGCAAAGATGGCAGACCGTAAATATCACGCCGATCCTAAGATCAGGCATTCGGAATCTCGGTGAGCGCTCGAATGCCGAGGGGCGAGGCGGGCGCAGTCAGAGAGTCAATCCATCAACAAATCAGGACAGAGGGGCATGGTGGGGCATGGGAATCTCACACCTTTGGGGCCGAGCGGAGTACCGTGCGAGAGTCTCTCTGTCGTCGTTCGCCCATCGATACAGACTTCCGTCGTTGACGACAGCACAGAGCACGACTCGGTGCTGCGGTTCGGCCGCGAAACCAGATGGCAATTATGGTTTATTTTCCGACTTTGGCTCGAAGATCCGTACACATGTCAGATCTACCGATGCTATGTTATGCTTCTACCTATGCCGGCTAGGGGACCTGAGAGCACAGACGGAACTATATGACGCGAGTCCGGCATTTCCAAACAGCGAGCTGTTCGAGCTGGAGTTCCATGTCTCTCACCATCTTGCTGTCCAAGACTGTTGAACCTCTATGGTGCGCCATCTCGGTGCTTCCACGCAGTGAGTGAGCCGCAAGCTACGAATCGCATCTCTATGGCAAGCATGGTCTGCTGGACACCTACTTGCTATGGCTTGAAGATGACGGCGTGTCGGCGGTTGGGAGAGTACCGATGCGCATGCTTGACCTTGTCCAAAAGCTGTACATGCGTGTCGACTCTGTGTGTCTATGGCAAGTACAGCAGATGAAATGTTTTCATCTGATGGCTATAGCTTCATTGGCCAAGTGCGCATGCGCAATTTTTAACAAAAACTGTACACGCATGTCAGCTGAAGCTCTAGTGTGACCTTGCTCACACAATCAAGAACTGACACGCAGACAAATTCACACAAGCACAAAGATCAAGACAAAAAGCAATTTTGAACTGTTTTCATAAGCTGATACTGGGTTATCTTTATCACCACGAGTGAATGCCACGCGCAAAGAACCATTATCAACAGTTTGCTGATCCAGAAGGGGCATTAGAGCTTCGAGCAATCTCTCCAACGAGCCTGTGCAAGCAGGAAGGCTTCAAGGAAAAAAGAGAGTCAAGTTACTCCTCCCAGCTCGCCATCAAGGGCGGTGGTGGTATCAAGTATCTGGGAAACGCCGTTCCCTCTCCATTCGGCCGCCCGGACCAATGCAGTCTTGAGTAAGGAAAAAAAGAGGGCCAATTAACCCCAACGCCGGTGCTCCATGCTATTGTTTACCCCGGCAGCTGCTGCCGCCAGGGTGCGAAAGAGGAAGGAATATTACGAAAGTGGGTGGTGGCCAACGTTCAGCTAGTATACCAAAGCCCGAGGGTGGTCGGGAAGGACCAGGCAGTGTGAACGAGTGCCGGGTATTATTATTATTATTAAGGCTCGTTTCGTCTTGTCGTCCGATCGTGCGGATGCTCGTCTCGGGGATGTGTTCAGTCGGTTGGTCGCCCAGCTAGCCAAGGTGACGAGCGACTGTCCAACAATTCTTTCCTGGCCGACAGGATCGTCGGAGATGGCCAATACTGGTGAAAGAATGAAATTGTTGTGTAGACGACGAAGAAACGAGCGCAGGGCCAGAAGCTTGGCGAGATATCGGCAGGTCGATGGCTATCCAAGATGTATAGCCTGGCTGGGGATGGCCTCATTTCAAGAGGTTGGCGTTGTCGAGGAATCCCGTGATGTTACTCTTGGGCACCTTGGGTAAGGAGAAGCCGCGAGCCATCTGTGCCTCGACGTATGTGGATGATCGCTTGAAGCGCTTGTCGGCGTACTTCTCGTACACGGCGCTGTGGTGCTTACGAGGATTTTCGCAGCAATCGAGGATAGTATGCAGCAGTTGACGAAGCTGGGCGTATGTGTAACCAGAGAAGTGAACATGCGGCAGGGTCCATTCACCCTTACCGAGCATCAGACGAGCCATGCAGTGAGCACCGGCGGCAGTAAAGCTCGGCGCGCAGCCAACCATGCGCTCATCCATGACGGTGATCTCCAGGAAGTACTTGGCCAAGGTCCTGGTCTCGAGGTCGTAGTCATCAGCCTTGCTGATGCGGCGAAGGAAGCTCATAGGCCCGGGCCAGCCGAGCTCGAATTGCAGCATGCTGAGCATGAAGCGCTCAGCCTTCAACAACTCGTCCACAGAGTAGCCGCCGTCGACCATGTAGATGATCTCTTGAATCGTGGGGCAGTTAACCTCCTCGTATTTCGCGGCGACAAACAGCGCTGTGGCTCCGACGAGCTGCAACTTGGCAAGCGATACTATTTTGCAAGACAAGAAGCGGTCGATGTAGTTGACGGTCAGGAAGAGTGTCTCTGGAAGGAGACTGAAACGACCGTGCACCTGTACGACCCAGTCGATGAGGACGGCGCGCATCGACCATTGGATCTCCTGCTGTTGCTCCATGTAGTGAGGGTTCGGAGTCATGCGTTGCTCAAGGGATTTCATGTAACCGAAGATTTCGTCACCATACTCGGCGACCATGGAGGTGTCCCACTGCTCGTCTTCGACATCTTCTGGCGTGCGGGTGGACTCGACGTGGACGCGAGCCATCTCAAGTTCTTGTTCGACCTTGTCGGTTTGACGGGGTGCAATGACTGTGGTGACACCGCCAGTGCTTTCTCCGTGGAGGGTGGCAACGGTGGTATATCCGTCCTCGTAGTAGTAGTCATCGTCCTCTTCTTCATAATACTGTTCAGCAGATGTGGCATTAGAAGGAAGGATATTGATAGCACGAGCAACAGGAGCGCCGGGACCTTGTTGGTGGTTAGTTTGAGCCTCAAGGAACATCATGTATTCCTCAGACGAAGTGAAGCCGGCTGGGATGCCGCTTGAAGCCGGACGAGGCACAGCTTCGTCACGCAGCGGCACGATCTCAGTCTTGCGGACTTCCTGGCGAGGAAGTGGGACACCGCCTTGTTGCTCAACCAATGTCGATTGGCGTGTCTGAGTTGGAAGGATGGATGCTGGCTTCTTGATCTCGGCCTCCGCTTGCGACACTGTGTCAGCGGTCCTGAGGACTTTGGTGCTCTTCTTAATAACCAGTTTCCTTGGAGGGTCTGCCACAGTCTCGGAGATTTGTGTGAGGCCCTGCGCCTTGGATGCGGCAGGTAATGTTGAGTTGTTGGCAGAGGTCAAGCTGACTGGCACGTTCTGTGACGAGATGCTCTTAGCATTGAGAGGTCGCGTGGCCGGACGCGCAAAGGCTGCAGCCGGCTTAGCGATACCAGCGCTTGCTTTCTTGTCGAGTGCAGAGTCGTCCTTTGCGGGCTGGGTGAGCCTGATGTTTGTGTTTGCGTCGCCGAGGATCTTCTTGTTGGCGGCCTTCACCGCATCTGCCTGGTAGAGCGTCGAGAAGGCAGGGACAGACTTGGTACGCTGATGGAGAGTCTTGACCACACCGTTGACGACTGGCGGTGCCATGTTTTCATCGTGGACGCGCATGGCGCGAGAGCGGATGGGCTATGAGGTGAGGTTAGTTTGACTGCCATAAGGTCATGTGTAGGAGGACTGGTGGTGGTTAATGAGGGAGCTGTGGCTGTGACGTGGTTTGAGTCACCATGACCCGCGTGGAAGCGACTCATGATTGTATGCCAGCAGTCTCGTCTCGTGGCGGCAGTGCTGTATCAGTTTGTGCAACATGCGCATGTCGCGCTGCTGCCAATGCCATGTACCTGCACCTCGCGTATCCCGCTGCTGTCACCGCCCGCCGCGTCGCAAGCAAGCAAATGACGTGAATAAGGAAAATCACAGTGGCATACCTTTGCGTCCATGGCTGCTCACGTGCCTGGTGTATATGGAAGTGCGTTGAATGTAGTCGTCTGGGTGGTGGTGCGGTGGAAGCACACGCGATGCGCCTGGCGTGCCAACTTCTGGACGGACGTTGGAGCTAGGCGAAAGGGAGGCGAGCGCTGGCGAGGTGGCTATGCGATGCTGCACATGTAGTCGGCGACGGGGTGCAGGCCTGCGCGGGCGACTCGGCGTACTTATCGCTGCTGGAAAAGCAGATGTCGTTGGAGAGTGATGCGTCGTGGTGGAGAGAGCGAGACGGTCGTTGCCAGATGCATAAACAAAAGCGAGCTGCCTCCAAAACAAGCACGGCAGGTACGATCAGCCTAGCTCAGCGGGCCAGCCCGAGCGTTGGAAGTCTAACTGCTGCCCGTCTGCGCTCTGCCCTATGAATCTTCAGATCGCTGTCTTCGCACTAGGGTCCCCTTGCTCCACGGCGCTGCTGTTTATGCATGCTGTTGCAACAACAACACCCCACTGCATCCGGCCAGGCGCACACTGTGTTTTTTATATGCGCTCGCACTCTCCGTCAAGCCAGCTTGTGACTGCGCGCGCAAGAGACGGGCAGATCACACGCCTGCAATCGTCGCCGACGGCAAGCTGCACGTGCATGTCTGAGGAAGATTGGAGAGCATGCGAGATTCACACGGAGAAGGCGGTGGGACCTCTTTGAATTTCCGCGGTGCACTTCTGCAGCGTGCGCGGTGAGATTCAACGGGCATCAGCCGGCAAGCGCATGGCTTCTATCAGGATCTTCCAGCGCTATGAATTGCGCAGCCTATACAACAGTCTGCACCGTTGCCAGCGAATGGTATACCACCACCCGTCTTATAGGCTCTGTCTCATGGCGCAGGCCATTTGCAGCTAAACCGCATGTGGTAATTCGTGTATAGATACGTCATAGTTACTGCGGGCGCGTCAACATCGACACGCTGGATTGTAGTGAAATGTATATAGCAGCAGCAGGAGTCAGTAAAATTTTGCGCAAATTCGTATATGAGGTTCTATGTTGACTTGACATGTCCTACCAGTATTTGAACTCTGCCTCTCGTCTGTAGCGCGAGTAATTCAGCATCGCTGTCAGCTTGTCATCTCCTAGCGTCAAGTCTACGAATTCCAGTCCAAAGTCACGTCTACCCCTCGTTATCACGTGAGCTTGTCAACGATATGTAGTCTCGCCATCGAGGTCCAATTCCACAGTGTGCAAGGTGCGTTGGTCCAGCTCTATCAACCCTGCCAATCTCATCCCCACTGAGACGTCAAACTAAAGACTTGCGACAACTGTGACGAGGCGATGCGCTGTCCATCGTCGGCAAGCAGCGCCGGCTGCCAATCGCAGCGACTCCGCTGCCCAAGCTGAAACTCGGCCTAGAAACAATGGCACATTCCCGGCTGGATGATTTGGCTTCGTGGGCTTAGTTCCAGCCGGTCCAGAGTCACCGATTCATGGAGTCACTTGGGGTTGCTGAACAATCCCACTTGTACTTTTGCGCTGCAGAGTCAGTAGTGGTCGTGAGCTCTGACCGCCTCTGACGGTGATGTGTTGCATCGCACATCGCAGATGTGGCCAAGCGAGCTGCGGCACGTTGTCTTGTGCATGGCTATCAACATGCCAGCGATATCTCGGCTGGGCAACGCTGTCTATCGCGCCAGAGTGCTGGGAGCGTCCGTGATGTTTGCGCGACATGGCCAAGTGACACCAGGAGAATAGCGACTCGCAATGACTGTTGTCCTCGCGTGGTGGATAGCTGGTCAGCATGTGAAGATAGCCATTATCTGTGGCTGTCGCAGAGCAAACTCTGTCGCACCACGACAACCTGCTACTCTTGTCAGCAGCGCTGCGCGAACACATAGGCCCGATCGCGCACGAGAATGGCTGGCAGCCTTTCTTCCTTGCATCGCATTCGTGCCCGTGGGGGAGGTGCCGACAGCCCAAACTCAAAAGTAATGCTCGTGTGGCACAAAAGCCGCGCCTGTACCTTCCCGGCACCGCAGCAATCAAGATGGATAGCAGCACGTCGCCCCAGCAATCGCATGCTCGCGCTGGCGAGCGTGAGGTGAGCATGGCACTCTGGCGGATGATAGAGGCAGCATGCGGCGGAGGGTGTGCTCGAGCAGGCGGCGGCACACAGCCAAGCAGATCGACGAGGGCTAGTGGGCGAGATGCTGCGCTGTGATTCGCGCGCATGACCTCCGAGTTGAGCCGTCTGGCGCTTTCGTTGTCCACAGCAGTTCAAGTCCAACTGCGCCAGCTGCCTCCTCTGACCGAATGCTGCAGCTGGCGGCCTAGAGCCTTTTTCGCGCTGCGCAGCTGCATATACGGGCCCACTGCCCTACTAACTTACTGTGTCTGCTGTCGCGGGCAAGGCGCTCGCCGCGCCAATGGTCGCAGAACGAGCGGGCCCTGAAGGCAGCGTGCGTTGAGCGCCGAAACATGCGTAATCGCACTCTGATGGCGCCCTCTTGTGCGTGGGCTGCGAGCGACGTGCGACAGGCCGCGACAGCCACTGCTCACGACTTGTGTACCTCGCAGCAAAGGCGTGCCTCCCGCCCGTGCTGGCGCGGATGGCCCAATCGAGGCTGATGTAGAGGGCGTCTTCGCCTTCTTTGTCTCAGAGCGTACATGCCGTCTGCGCGGCTAAGGCACACGCTGCCTCAGGACGCCACGCCGTGTCGAGTGCGAATGACACCCAGTATATGGTGATTTTGAATTTGCGCAATAGCAGGCAATTGGGTCGCGTGTAGAGACATTGCTATATAGTCGTAATCAATTAGGCGCTGGGAGGTCGTGGGCGTGCTGGTGGTGCCAGATGACCTCGACCATCGAACTGGCCGGAAGCGTGTGAGAAGCGGGCACCTTGATCTTCCCACCGACTTGCCTTCCTCCACCACACCACCTCGACAAACACTGGTCTCCAGAGTTTGCCGTCCTTGTTGCATCCATTCGTACCATTCCCCACTGTCTGCTCACTCGTTAGAGCGACAGCGGCATTCTCACCCTCCTTCCTCTCCCTTCCTTACTCACCTTCTGCGCCTCAGAGCCCCGAGCGGCGGCAGCGAGGTAGCGCTTCTCCTGCATCACAGCAGCTTGTCGCTCATCAAGAGTGCTATCGACCTCCAGGCGATCCTAGGTGAGCATTAAAACCATACGCATATCGCCCTCCTCGCCTTCCTGTCGCCTCCTCCCTGCGGTGAGCCAGACCGCCGCCAATTCCCTTCGCCTGTCCACTCACCCTCCCTCTCGCTACCCGCCGAAGCCCACAGGCGGATCTCGAGTCCAGTGCGACTGAGAGTGAGCGCAATTCACTAACATTGCCGACTCCAGGTCACCCACCTCATCTCACCAACCCACTTGCCAGCGCAGATTCCTCTTGCGCCCACTTCCGCTACGGGTGGAGTCCAACACCCACCTCGACAAATCCACACCCAACACCCTACTACAAGTGCACAACAACCATTCTCCTTTGTGATAAGCAAGTAAAAGAGGCGGAACCTCGAATATGGACTATTCCAAAATGAGGCCCTCCGACGCTCAGGGTCATACGGACAGTCGCAGACAATCGCACCACAACACCACACGCTATAGTGGACAGTGGGATGCGCATTCGAACACAAGCTCTCACGGTGCAATCCACAACCGTCCCTCCCGCGACAGCACAGGTTCTGCGGCGGCCTCCGGGTACACCAGACCGTCACCCACAAAGAAGGAGCAGAAGCATGTCGTGTTCCAACTGATCGACCAGGAAGACCCTCGCATACAAGCGCGCTTGCCAATGAGGGTCATGATCTCTCCTCACGACACCACGGAGTCGATCATCACCACAGTCAAGAACTTCTATGGTTTGTACGAGTATGGCGTCAGCTTCGAGAACAGGGATGCCATCAGTATCATCGCTGCTTTTGACAACTTCGAGAACGACATGGTCGTCTACGTCAGGACTGTCCCACAGCCTCCTAGCGCACACAACGAGCGAACATACCCCAATTCGCCGTCCAAGCCTACATTGGGCGCACCTATTGAGATGCGTGCATCGCATCACAACAATGTGCACTCACCTTCTAGAAGCGCGGCCAGGAATGCAAGGCGGAGCGGTTCTCCACAATCAGAGTATGCCAGACGCAGTGTCTCTGCCGCGCCAGCGAAGAGCAGTCGCACAAAGTCAAAGAGCAAGGACAACAGCGTCCATGATGATGCCGATGGATACAGCAGTGACGATGGTGCGAACGGGTCTGTGACTAGCTCTCGCAGATCAAGGACTGAGCAAGTCAATGCCGAGATCAGTGTCAACAACATTGTCGAAGGTGGCAGAAGACAACGCGCATTTGAAAGCTCGGTAAGCGCATGTGTGCGCAAAATGACTGAGCATTGGGATCTAACACTGTTCAGGAACTGCCTCTTTTCGTGCCGCCACAAGTGCCCATGACCACGTCCATTTCCTCTGTCTCTCCTCAGAGGCGCAATGGCCCGGCCGTGACACCATACGCGTATCCGAATCAGCAGACCTTCTCATACACACAACCTCTGCCATCGCCGCAAAGCCATGGTAGTGGACACTATCAACACGGTGGCGCGCCTGCAATGGGCTATGGATCTTACCCGCAGCCACCACGACAACTGCGAGGCGCTCGTCCGAGTAATACAGTGTTCCCTCCTCCTCGTCTCTCAGGCGATGGCGTCCTTCCCACCCCTGACCCGACCATCAACAGCGTCATCTCTGATGAAGATGTCGCGCTGCAATTGATGCGCCTGGGTGATGCTTCGAACTTCTCTCACGGTCGCACGTCCACTTCCACTCTCGACGATGCGCTCAGCGGTAAGGCAGAGGCACCTTCATCGGACGAAGAGGACGATGATGCAGAAGGAGAAGTCAGTGGCCTGCCTGCCGTACCCAGCTGGCCGAAGAAAGAACTCGGCCCGCAAAGGAAGAAACAGCGCATGCACGAGCCTGGTAGTGACGGTACCACTGGAGATGAATACGAAGACCACCGCGATGGGTCTTTCAAAGGAGACAGTGACGAGGTTATGCCCGACATTGATGGCCAGCGTCGTCAAAGCAAGCCTGTGGCACCCCGTCCCCGCTCCACTATGCCAGCAGCGCTCAAGTCTGCTAAGCCGCGCACTTCCTCTATGGTCAAGCCCAAGATGAAGCCTTCGAGTCACTCGTACTCACACTCCCACTCCCACTCTCACTCCCACACACAGGCCAAGGTGCCAATGTCTCCGGCCTCGCTACCCTCACAGTCTCGCAAGACCTCAGCCGCCTCCACCATCAACTTCCAACACGCCCTCGGCACCGACGAGGAAGACCTCTCATCCAAGCCTCGCTGCCAGCGATGCCGCAAGAGCAAGAAAGGCTGCGATCGCCAGCGCCCATGTGGTCGCTGCAAGGATGCCGGTATCGGCATCGAGGGCTGCATCAGCGAGGACGAGGGCAACGGTCGCAAGGGAAGGTACGGACGCCACATGGGCGTGCCGGTCAAGCGCGGTGAGGAGGGCTTTATCGAACCCGATGGCTCAGTGCCGCCTATGTCTCTCACAGCTACTGGCGGAGGAGGAGGCCAGAGCATGCCGAATGGCGGCTACTTCCTCGCTCCTGCGCCCGTGAACAAGGAAAAGAAGAGGAAGCGATGAGGAAGGTCGCATTGAGTATGAAGAGAGAAAGATATCGACCACAACAACAAGAACTGTTTTAAAAAGACGTTTCAGACCACCGACTTCCCATGCTTGGGCACACTTACGAAGGAGCAGAAGCTCCTTCTGATGACCGCGACGAATTTCCTTTTCTGTCTGCTTTTCGTTGCTGTTGTCGTTCTCGTTTTTCGTTGTTTGGCCAGCTCTCGTTTGCAACCATTCTCCTTTTGTCTGGGTTTCCCCTTTTATTGCATTTCTTGCTTTCCTGCATTGCTTTTTAATCACGCAAAAATCACACAACAAAGAAGGAGATGAAAGAAGAGCTATGGTCGGAGCAACTCTCTTGCTACTATATTCGAAGATCGTTCACCGCGCTGGCAGTGGTTGCTCTGAGGACGGAAAAGGTAACGGAGCCCGAGGAGAGGAAAAGCGCTTCCTGCGGCTGTTACTGGCTTCCTGGAAGATGTTTTTTGTTCTGGCTGTGAAGGAAGGATAGACTGGTGGAAATGGTAGGGGAGGATAGGTGTTGGGCTCAAAGGTTCTAGATGGGGAAATGTGTCTGTGGGTGGTGTTGGAAGCTTTCGTCGAAACTACTACAGGCGAGCTTGGGCATGGGTGAGAGTGGGATTGTTGTTGGAGATAGCTGCTGCCGTAGAGATTCCAGTACATGTATGCCAGACAGATCACAATGATGCTGATTCACGTGTGCGTTAGATGTCAGTGGTGCTGGTATGTGCACTATTAGCGAGTGGGACGTAAGGCGGTGGTCTTAGTTAGCTTAGGCAGGCGTGCAGGGATCACATGCATGCAAGTGACGTTCGATCCTTTCAGCGTTAAGGGTTCGATCGTTAGGGTTTGGGGTAGCCTTCTATCAGGTCTGATCGCGACAAGTCTCCTGAAGACCGCTGTGGGCCCTTATCTGAGGTCTTTTGATATCAGAAGGTGTTATTGGAGTATTCAGATGATGACTTGCGCCATGAAGGCTACGTAGAGCGGCTGTGCAGGCGTGACAAGAGAAAGTGGGACTTGGTTTCACGAGTCGAGGCTTGGGGCGCTGCGCTGCATCCTTCAGCCTTGCCTTTCCGATGTAGCGGCGCGGCGCCCTGCTCCTTTACTTCTAATAATACACTGTGACCTCTGGCGCTTGTTTGCTCGTCTTCATCAACACCGTTACTGCGCATTCATCTGCATTTACACTTTCGTTGTAACAGGAAGGAGAGCGAGGTAGCTTCAGCTGTACACGCGGCCTCTCAGCGGAGACAGTCCATCCGATCTTTATACGGCAAGCACTATTGCATCTTTGCCGTCGACGAAGACGGTGCCCTTGTGCGAGTAAAGACGAACTCATATCAATACAAAAGCTGCGACAGTTCCCAAAAAACATGGCCGACGAGGAAGAGCCACAGCCGCAGTCGATCCAGCAACGCATCGCTGCTCTAAAGCTATCACAAGTTGGCCAATCACCCTTGGCGCCACCAGCTGCCAAAACCAACGGTGTCGCGGGAAAAGCAAGACCACCGCCGCCTCCACCACCCAAGCCTGGCGTTCCTGCAAGACCCAGTGGTTACGTCCGTCCGACGTCGACCAACAACCCGCCGCTGGCTGACCATGGTGATCATGTGGCTAATGCCAACATCGGCAACAAGCCAGATGGATTTCGCCCAGAACCTGCATCAGCAAATGGGATGGACGGTGTTTCGAGGCCAAGTCTTCCGCCGAGGACCTCAACGCAGAGCTCGCAGAATTCTTTAGGCCCTCAATTGCCTCCTCGAGCACCATCTGCAACATCGCCAGCGCTACCACCGAGGAGACCTTCAGAGATGACCTTGAGCAGGAAGGCATCTAACGACTCCGTTAGCTCGATGGCAACCACACGTTCATCAGTGTCTGCAATGTCGAACGGCACTTCGATGACCTCAAGATCAGAGAGGTACGCTGTACGAGCACCAGAGTTCAACCCAAATGCATTACCAGCGTTGCCACCGAAAAGGACCAAAGAGGAAGTCGCAGCTCACGATCAAAAATACAACAGCCTACGACCAGGTAAATCTACCTCGGGCTCACTCTCCAATGTGTTCAGGAAGACCAGCGCGCCGAGTGTGCCCACTCGAGCCCAACCGCAAGGGAGACCTACACCGGCACTGCCTTCTAGGAACAGCGTCAGACAAGAGCAGCCGACAGCAATCCACGAAGAGGCAGAAGTGGAACCACCTCAAAGACGTGTCCAAGCTCCGCCTCCGAGAAAGTCTGCGCTCACTATGGGTTTTGGCAACACTGCCAAACCTAAGCAAAACCCAAGTGACCAGCCAGTGCCTTCGATTCAAACCACGCCACCGCCTATTCCAACATCATCGAGACCGGATCTTGCAGCCTTACAGGCTTCGAAGCCGAGCGGCGTACCGACCACGACAGCAAATGCTGGAGGTTCTTGCCTCCACTGTCGCGATTTCTCGGGCCCTGACAACCACGCCGCCAGGTTTCCCAGAGAATCAATCCCGTCCCAAGATGTAGGCTGGCTTGCGCATCAGCTCACAGCACCATTCCCAAGCATCACAGATAAAGCGCGTGCCATCTTCACCTGGCTACATCACAATGTTGCATACGACGTGGTAGCACTAAGAACAAACGCCGTCAAACCTTCCACGCCGCAGTCGACTCTCACATCAGGTCTGGCAGTCTGCGAAGGCTACGCCGGTCTGTTCGCCGCTCTCGCTACAAAAGTAGGCCTGGAAGCCATTGTCGTTTCTGGCGCGAGCAAAGGTGGAGACTACAAACAGCAAAGACCCGAGGACCGAATCCCACCTTTCAAGTCGGACCACGCTTGGAACGCCTGCCGCCTCGACGACGGCAACTGGAAACTCATAGACCCATGCTGGGGCGCCGGTACTGTCAACGCCGGCGAGCCGTACAAGAAGGGCTTCAACCCACGTCGCTTCACGCAATCGAACATCGATTTCGGTAGGTCGCACTTCCCGACCGACAACAGCAAGCAATATCGCGAAGACGGCCAACTTCTGTCCTGGGAAGATTTCAACCGCAACCACGAGTCCGGCACGCAAGCCACAGTCTACCCGGGCCAATCAGGCGACGAAGGCCTCGCACCTCCATCTTTCGCGCCATTGACCAACCCCATCGTGCGCGCACATCAAGGCCCCACGACCCGCTTCATGTTCCAGAAGATCTGTCCGCACTGGGATCCCGTGTGTTGTGGTCGCGGACAGTACTACCTTTACGTCTTGCACTTGCAGGGACTGGATGGTACGGATCGTAATCACATTCCGTTTGAGCAGGGCGATGGAGTCTGGTGGTGTGATGTGCCGACGGCGGAGCTCGGGACGAAAGTGAATATTTATAGCGTTACTGATTTCGATGGTAGGGATGGGAGGGGTGTCACGGTCCAGGAGTATAGGCAGAAGAAGGGCAGGGTGGCGATGATGTTTGGCGGGGTTGCGAATTGGGATGTCGTGTGAATGATTGGTGCCTTGACGGGTAATTACTTGGTTGAGGGCGCTGGGAGGGAGGATGGCGGTAATGTGGCATAGTATGCGATGCTTGAGATACCCTATGTTAGCGAAAGTAGCATGCGAAACGTGGAAACGTGAAATAAGCATTGCCTGCTCTTCTTGCGGTTTGAAAAGAGGCTCACGGCGATGTCACTCGCGCTGCTCCTTTTTTGTGTTTGCAGTAATACTTATGAAGTATCTTAAGGAAATCGTCCGGCTCGTCCGTCATGCAGATCGAGCCGGGCAGGCCATATCTCGACCTAGTCTCTTTCGTTGTCTCTCGTTGCAAGCATCTCTGCTATGCATTTCGCGTCTCGACCTCCTCCACCCATGCTAGACCATCATTTCCGTCCTTCCCAATCGTAAAGGTGGACTTGCGATCCTGGTCGCATTTTCTTCTTTCACGTTACGTCTTCGAGTTTCAAGCGGGTCGTGGTTATTGTTGAGGCGAAATGAGGACAACGGAGTCGCCTGGTTCGAATGTCAGTATTCGATCCGGTTCAATGACTGCCTGCGAGTATTCCAGTCGCCTCCCATATAGCCATACCTCGTACAAAGAGCATCTCGCTCTGCTTCTTCACCGTCCGTACCTCCCCGTTGCCGCCCTCGTCCTCCTCATCGACTGTGTAGATTGTCTCCTCCACCTCGCCGAGCACCAAGTTGCAATGGCTGTCGTATGCCTGCAGGATTCCAGTCAGCCAACAATTGTCCATGCCTCCTAGCCTTGAAAGATGACCGTTGTCCATACGTGAAGTCTTCCTTGCAACTCGCGATCTCCCCTCAACTTCACAAACACCACCTCGTTCAGCGACAGACGGACCAGATCAAGTGGCTCGTTGACAGGGTTGGCGCCGGCGCCAGGATCTTCGGGCGAAGCCATCAGCACGCGTGTATGTGCTGGTAAAAGACGCGCGCAGGTGTAAATGAGCGTTCTCGGCGTAGCTAGCTCGACACTTTGCCGTGACCTGACTACTGACGTTGGCGGCTGTCCAGTCTTGCGACGGAAGTGTTTCCGTTTGTTGGAGAGCCTCAGGCTCGTTCAAGCAAGCTTTCGGCATCTCGGATAGCTGTGAAGTCTAGCTCATCGGGACGTTTGAGAAACGGCACGGCTACTCCACAAGCACTGACTCTCTGACCACGCCAGCTCCACTATCCTCACCTTCCCCAGATCACTAGACCCTAGCGGCGCCCATCACGAGACCCTGACACGGCTGGATATGTCGATGCGAACGAGAAATCGAGAAGACCATTGAAGGCGAAATCTCAATGTCATGAGGGAACGGACGCATACATGAGTGCTCTGCTGGCCCGACTTGGGCGAGTGGAGTGGCACGCGACTCAGCTCTGGCTGCTCAAGCGGGGTAATCGTGGACACATACACAAACGAGGTGGATGGGAACAGACACGGAAGGTGTCGTGGTGGAAGAAGAGCTACGATGGTGGTTTGGGGAGTGCCCAATTTGGGCTTGGTAGTCAGCAAGATCAAAAAGAGCTAAATAAGGACGAGTCTGAGGGCAAGAGCGACACTGCTCGACCCAAGGGATTCGGTCTTGACGACCTCGAAGAGGATTACACCCGAGTCTCCAAAACCGTTGAAAAGAACCCGGGACACTCGAGATCAGGGAATAAAGAACTTGGTTGGTCTCAAAGCTCGGAAGACGCGTTTTGGGAAGATACCTCACGGCCAGCAGAGGAATTCCAGCAAGCGCCGAGCAAAGAGACCTTCCACTATAAGCCCGCTTGGGGGCTCTCCGAGGATGAGCCCCGTAATGAGTCCCATGATAAGTTGCCAGGCTCTCAGAAGGCTGAACTCGGCTGGTCCCAGCAGTCGGAAGATGGGTTTTGGGAAAGTACTTCTCGACCGCTCGATGCTTTCACTGATGTCGAGCAATCGGAAGTGGATCAGGAGTATGATACACGACTCGATGGCAGACCAAATCAGGCCAATTTGGGGTATGATCCTCGTCACCCAAACACGCCTGACATTGACGTAAGATACGAAGCCGATCTGCCAAAAGCTCTCGAAGAGGGTGACCAGGACCTGGTTGCACGTTGCATGTACGCAGCGGAGGATTGTCGAGATTACGACTTCATTTCAAGATTGTCCGAAGACACTTTCACAGAGATCCTGCACGTGCTAGAGCCTCGTCGTAATATCCAGAAAGTGGCCAATGCTTACATCAAGATCAGCGAGAGCAAGGCTTATGAAATTGGGTTAATGCCTGTGGGCGAGCTGATGGGAGAATACAGCTGGATGTTGCAGGAAATTGCAGCCATGAGGCAGCGCTGTGGCCATCGTTTGACACAAGACCAGTATCTGATCCTCCTCAGATCTGCTCAAGATCTAGGTGAGCCAAGTCTGTCTCTCCAGCTCTGGGAGAGTATGCAAGCGGACGGCATAACGCCAGACCTTGACATGTGGAACGCGTATCTGGCCGGGTTCATTCGGGTTGGGCACTATGAGTCGATGCCCCGACATCGAGAACGAGTCGTCAATTACCACATGAATGCCCGGCATGAGATGCGAATGGACAAAGCTTATAAGAACTACCATATCGGCGAGCAAGGCATCCGGCAGAAGTCTATGACCATGCTCAAGGCAATGCTTGATAGTAATATCAGGGCGAATGAGGAAACCTATTGCTCGATCATCATCGCAGCCGCAAGAGAGGGCGAGATTGACGTTGTAAGATCAGTCTTACGCAAAGTGTGGGATATTGACGTTACCAGACTTATGGAACTCAACCAGGGCGATGCTGAGGTTCCAAGACCGAGAGAGCTCTCGAGCGACAGCCAGTATTATCCCACGACGAGGTTGCTGGGGACGCTAGCATACGCCTTTGGGATCAACAATGATGTACCTACGGCTCTTCGTCTGGTCGACTATGTATCGCGCGAGTACGGTGTCGCCATCGATATCGACACGTGGTCAACCCTGTTCGAGTGGACCTTTGTCTTGGCCCAACCACGCCCCGGCACTCAGGGAAGACAAGACGAAAGAACCGGTCAACTGCCCTTGACGTCGGTGTCAGATCTATTCAACACCATGATCAGCGCGCCTTATCACGTCGAACCTACGATGAACATGCTGAATTTCCTCATCAAGACGCTGCGCGTGCAAGATGAATCGGAAGCGATGATCCGCGAGATGCAGGTGGGGTTGGCACTGGCTCAGGACAGCATACGCGCCAGACAAGTCGCATGGGGAGAATTCAACATATGTCTTGACAGGCGAGAGATGGGCAGAGAGCATGAACCCGTCGCCATCGCACGTCGAAGATGGGAGACCGCAGCTGTGATCCACGCGACTAATCACCAGATGATGAAGCGCTGGTTGCGGCTCTTATGCACATCCCTGGAATCGTGGCACAGGAACCACCGCACCGAAAGTCGTAAGGAAAGACTCGGCCTGGCGATACGAACCTTGCCACGGCTCTTGTGGGATTGGCGCGGCTTCACAGGCGCTCGCGTCAGGTACGACTTACCGACTGGCATCGTGGAGATACAGCTGAAGTCCCACAGGGGTATGTTGCATGATGCGTTCAGGAGGGAGGCGAAATGGAAGGAGTTTGAGGAAGCGATGGCCAGGTCTCCTTTGCTTGTTGGTGATAGTCTGATACATTCGCCGCTGGAGGGCAGGGAGTTGGGCAGTCGATATACGACTAAGCGATTGGCGAAGGCTAGATTGGCAAAGGCCAGGAGGAGAGAGAACTGGGAAGCGCAGGCTGCGTCGGGGTGATATTCATGCTGTCATCGAGCGATGATGAGGAAGAGGCGAGCGGTGGATGTATTGGAGTTTGTATATGATTCCGCCCTATCAAGCGCTAGTAGATAAGGCATCGACGCCTCTTGACATCTTGATACCTACATGTATGGAAGCTGAATTGACAAGCTTGGTAGGAGGGTTTTCATGGCTTCTGGAGAGAAGACGAGTTCGCACAGTTCTTATCATAATTGCGAAAACACTGCATTGAAGTAGCACATTCAAGCGTAATAATTCTGTAGAGCTGCTAGGCATGAATTCTGAATTGTCCCTGAATCGCCAAGAGTCCTCGGCTCTGAATCTGTGATGGAGGCGCGACGCGGATTCAGGTCGCGTTCGGTCGAGACGGGAGCCCCTCCAAAACATCCTCGAGCCTGCAATGCCTATACACTAACCAAAACAACGCCCAATTCTTTTCCGTGCCCGTCTCTCCTTCATCGGTCTCCGGAGTGGGAGGCCTTCTACTACCTTCCTC